>OV277348.1:69466717-70066717 GCA_922984085.1 Sicus ferrugineus
TTACTGAGGAAGGATGCCAAGTTCCAATGGTCGGAGGACTGTCAGAAAGCGTTTGATAAGCTGAAAGAAGCGGTAATTTCACCACCGGTATTGATATACCCGGATTTTAGCAGGGAATTTCTATTGACCACCGATGCTAGCGGCGAAGCTCTAGGGGCCGTGTTGTCGCAAGGGAAAATTGGCGAGGATAAACCGGTAGCTTTCGCTAGCAGAGCGTTGAGTGACACCGAGAAGAGATACTCAACTATAGAAAGGGAATTATTGGCCATTGTCTGGGCTACACGAAATTTCAGAGCGTATATTCTGGGAAGACCTTTTAAGATAGTGACAGACCACCAACCATTGAAGGGTATAGCGAATTTGAAGGATCAGACTTCTCGTCTAGCCAGGTTTAGACATAAACTATCAGAATACGAATTCGAAATTTTATATAAACCCGGTAAGAAGAATTTGAATGCAGACGCATTAAGCAGGATTCCGCAGGTAAATAATGGTATTGTTGCCGTACAGACTTGCTCAAAAGCGAAAGCAAAGGAACATGATGAGGTAAACAGTTCATGTCAAAACTCACAGCAAGGGTACGCAACAACATGCGATGCAGAAAAGGGAAGATCTGACAATGCAGTATTGCTATCAGACCCTAAGGAGATAGAAACGGTAATGAGAGATTTCCACGGTTCACCGTTAGGAGGCCATCAGGGGGCAGTAAAGACTTATTTACGTATTAGGAAAGAATACAGGTGGCCGGGCATGCAAAAACAGATTAAAGAATATTAAAGAATATTATTAAACACATGTCCCAAATGTCAAGTCAACAAAAGTTCAAAATTGACGAAAATGCCACTAGTATTAACAGACACGCCAGTGCGGCCTTTTGATAAGGTTTACATGGACATTGTGGGTATTTTACCAGAAACTGTGTCCGGTAATAAGTACATCATAACGTTTCAGGATGATTTTTCAAAATTTATGACATGCACAGCTATCCCTGATGCGGAAGCAAGCACCGTAGCTAGAGCTTTTTATGGTGAGGTAAGAACGCGGTACGGAATTCCACGCGTTCTGGTAACGGATAACGGTACTAATTTCACATCCAAATTATTTACCGAAACTTGCAAACTTTTGGGAATTAAAAAATTACACACAACACCGTACCATCCGCAAGCTAATGGCTCATTAGAAAGAAGCCACAGACCTTTAGCGGAGTATTTGCGTAGTTTTGCTAAAGAAGACGGTTCGAATTGGGATCAATGGTTAACTGCAGCGATGCATGCTCATAACCACACACCCCACATTACGACCAAACAGACACCGTTCCGTACTTTATTTGGATTCGATTTAGTAGAATTTAAGGTAGGAGATAGTGTTTTGATTAAGAATCAAACTAGGAAAAATAAGTTTTCTCCAATATGGATAGGTCCCTACAAGGTTAAGAAAATAAAGAGTCCATTTACTACGTTTTCGGAGATTAAGGGGAAAGACAAACCCTTTCACAATAATCTCCTTAAATTGTATAGCAACAGGCATAGAGTGTAGGAGTGAATAAAAATTAGAAATTAGGATAGTAGCAAGTAGTTTTTATAGTATATAACTATAGTATAGACAGCTTTTAGGCAAAAAAAAATATGCAAGAAGAATTGGGTCATTTATAAGACCTACCCAAAACAGAAAGCAATAAAAAGAAAGCACCTGATAATACTCGAGGCGCGAAGTTAAAATGTGTTGCGGACTCGTCACCAATTGCCAGTGTGTAAGTTCTAGCGGTGAAATTCAAGAACAGAAATGAAATAGAACAAACCTCTGGAGAACAGACAAATCATAGATAAGAAAACATAGATAAGAAAAAATATAAATAAAGCATTTTTTTTTAAAAATGACAGTTTCTGTTACTCTTTATTATTCATTATTAAGACATTTACTATGATTACATTATTAGGAAATCAATAGATCTTAGTCCTGTCGAAGTGCTGCCAATCAGGGAGGCAGCGCCGGCAAGTTTAAGTTCCTTTGGAGGTTCCTAGGAGGTTCAAGGTGCCAGTGATTTAGTACGACAACGGGAACTTGTTTTTAAGAGTCTAAGGTAAACTATACGGTACCGGTTACCGTTCGTCGCGTATTTATACCGAAATTGCGTGACTGAAACGAGCCTCGGTCATTTGGATAAGTAGGGCAGTAATAGTAACAGGCTTATTCTGTAAACTCACATCCTGCGTTCAATTCCTGCGTTCAAATTATCACATGATCAAAAACGAGGTATTCTGTAAGCTTACAGAAACATGGGATGGGAACTCGTAAGAATTGACCGGGTTTTGCTTTTATCTAATATTCTTCATGTGTTTGAATACTATTTCAATCGGCATAGTGTTACCATGTATAATGAATGCTAAATATGAGAGCAATTGCTTAAATGAGATCTCCCACATTTTTATACATGAAGAATTTATTTATTTGCTAAATTGTGTCATGATTTTAAATGTTGAACATTTTTAAAATTTTCAACATAATCTCAATTAAAATTAAGTAATTTTGTATGTAAATTTCGCAATTTCTTATGTAAATTCAATGTGGCGTAACCTGGCAACAATGGTTAGCGTCATGGAAAATCATCAATTAAGTAGAGAAGGTGCATTGTGTGAAAATATTGAAGTTTTATTGTGAAAATATTGAAGTTTTAACTAGGAAAATAATTATAATAATGCAAATAAATTCAATATTAAATGTTAACGCAAAAAAATTGCACTGACAAAATGACCACAAACACCGACAGAGTAGAAACGACTGGTTTTCTTTTGCGAGCCAGATGACAGATGAACGCATGCAGTCGAATGTTACAAAATTCGTATGTTTTCGTAAACAGCTTTGAAAAGCATGTAAAACTACCAACAACATACGTCGCAAAGACATGGGATGTGATGCGTTCAGTTTTATTTTTTTTCCGACAAGAGAACATATGTTTTAAGAAAATAACAAAAGAGATTAGAGAATAAAATCGAACTGAACGCAGGATGTCAGTTTACAGAATAAGCCTGTAAGCAAAATTGCGAAATGCATTCAGCCAGAGTAGTACTGCGTCGCCAGCGATTTAAGTATGTTGCGAAATGTATCGAAGAATGCAATATTCGAGAAGCGATTTTGAAGAGCAGTAACTGATATTTAAGGGGCGCTCACTAAGCAACGCCTAATACTAAGTTGCAATTGCGTTATTGTTACTACAAAACAGATGCCAATACAAGGTATACGAGCAGAGTTAAGTCACATGTACGGCCTACCTAAAACTGAGGGAAATGAATATATATTTGTTTTTCTGTTTATCTTAACCAAACAGGAGATAAATATATATTGGACAATGTATTGACCAGAATTCAATGTTTGCGCTCCAAAACATAATAATAAAAAATAAAAAATAAAAAATAAAAAAAAAATAAAAAAAACCCTACTCACAAACTAACTTTAATTGTTGAAAAGAATGAGGGAAAAAGAATATATACACAATACACAAAAAAAGGGAGAAAACATATAAAAAAATGTTATAGGAATTAATATTAAAATAAAATAAAAAGAAAATGATTTTGAGAAAAAAATAAGGGGGAAAAATACAGAAAGGGAAAACGATGTAGGGTAAGATAAGAGAAAAAAAAATTTAATATCTAAAAAAAAAAAAAAGTTAAAGGAAATATAAAAAAAAGAGGAAAAAATTTACTAACACAACTACTTTAACTAACCACTAACTCTTAGCTACGTGCGTTTCATTAAGCAAAAACTTGCTTACTTAGACGCAAATTACAACATTTGTACAAGAAAGGGTACAAATTACCTCGTTGCTCCATAACAGCAACGTCCCAGGTTTTTGAAAACCAAAGAAATTCGAACCCTAAAAAGAGGGAAAAAAACCTGAGGAATATTTGTTTCAAGCCGTTTTTAGGGCATTGCACTCCGTAAGCACTGTTGTGGTTCTCCTGGAAAGTCCTCGCTGTGGGCTCCTCCAAAGTCCACAATCCGTCCGAATAAAAACACTATATCTCACTTTGGGCACTTTATTGTCTGGAATACGTTCACTACTCACTACTCACTGATTACTACTGACTGACTTACGCAACTCTATTCTCTTCAACTAACTCATACCAGCCTTATTTATATTTCTGTATGAGGAAGCTTAAATGCGGACATAATAATACGCTGACTGTAGCGGAAAAGACCTGCCTCAACACCTGAGCGCAAGAAAGCAGGTCACTAGTTCCACGGTCAACAAGTGCAATACCGCTTCACCAGCGGCTAGCGCGCTCTCGATGAATTGACCTTGGCAAGTTACAATGTTGAATTAAACCAACAAGCACAACGTGCAAAAAATGCTCAGTGCGATGTCATAATTTAAGTATCGCTTGAAAGTATGCCTAACGGAACCAGTGACTCACAACAGCACATTATGCTTGCGACGCGTTTAATTGCGACTGTTTAATTACGTAAACGGTGGAATTTTTTTTAAAAAAAGGAAAGAAAATGAAAAAATCGTTTCAGAAAGCAAGAAAATTTGCTTATTAAAACGAAGTTTAAATGAGAAAGAAAAAAATGAGAAAGAGAAAAACAAAATTGTATTGTAATTAAATTGAAAATAATGTATATTATCATGTTATGGAATTTTTAAATAGATTTATTATTAGAAACTTATACTTAATGAAACCACTATTAAATAAATTGTATAGTTTTAAATAGAAAATTTGTATTAAATATAATTAAAATTCAATATTACAATATGTACCTGCTAATTTGTAGCATTATACCGATAAATAGTAGTAAGGCACAGAACCTCAACAGCATCAAGCAAGCAGCTACCATAACAACAGCAAACAAGCAGCAACAACAACGGCGACAAAAACCCCAAAACTCGCATGTCGCTAATATACTACCGACTTGATCCACGAATGTCATTCGCGTCTTTTGCGGAAACTCAAAAAATTTTAATGCCGCTGCGTACCAATCAATTTCCTGGATGTCGTCACCAATCTGAGAGGCAATGAACACACAACACCTGAAGTTTATCTCGCGACAAAAGGTCATCTTTGACACCGAACCAGGCTGCAGTCTGCCATAGCTACGGATATCACACTACATCATTACAGAGCACGATTCTGTTTAATTGCACTTTTATAAACAAACTCCATCCAGACAATCGTTGAAGAAGGCCGATTGATCGCACTTGACGAATTTCTAATTAGGTAATTGAAAAGAACGCAATGAAAGTAGCACTGAAGTTGGCTGCAGTTTTATTTCTCTGCTTGAAATGTAGTTGGGCCTACAAACCGGTGGTTATGGTGAACGGAATACTTCCGGGGTCAGAGTCCATGCTGCTGTTGGTTCACCAAGTGGAACAGCAACATCCAGGAAGCAGGATCTACAATTGCAATGGGTACAGCGTTTGTTACAGCTTAGAGAGCACATCAAAACAAGTCCAGGAGCTGCGTGACTACACACACAACAACCACAACCCCAACACACGTGAACAACGAGGATACACTAAAGTAGAACTTAAGGTAGATAATATTAGATATTAAGTTAGATAATATTAGAGAATTATAATAAACCAGTCCTGTATCATATTGTACACAAAAAATTAATATCGCTTCACGATATTAATTTTTTCTTTCCCTAAGGGTGGAGGGATGTTGTATGTCGCATTCACACCGTCAAGGCAAGAACATTGGCACTTGTTAATAACTCAGTTAGTGAGTCAAGGTCAAGTTCAGCCTTTAGTGCAAGCCAAGCATTTTGTTTTGGGAAGCTCGAAAGCCAAGCTAGCAACCAGCACTCTGCATGGTAGCAAGTGTGGAAGCTAATTATAAGCTCCGGGCAGAGTTCTGGAAAGCCAAGATAGTAACCAGCACCGTCTGCAAGTGTGGAAGCTAATTGCCACCAAATAGCTTTTCTTGAGCTCAAGCCAAGCAGCTTTCCGAATAAATAAAATTAGCTAAAATAAAAAGCAAAGAGCAAACGCGGAAGAATTAAATCGTTCCCAATTTAATTCTGCCGACGTTAATATTGGCAAATATTAATATTAAGAATTTAATATTGCAAAATAGTGGAATTGCGACATACCGGTCCACTTTAGTTTCGCCGACGGCTACGTCGACCGACGTGAAGTAGAAATGATTTAATGTTTGAAAGGAGAGTTCTGTTGGTGAGACCATAGCGCGCAGACCGGCGATGCATAGAGAAAAACAATAAAGATCGTTGAAGGCACATTGGACTTTTCTTTGGGAGGGACCCCATTCAAGGAGAACACACAACACTCCTCACACCCCCTTCTCTCTTCGGGAAGACAAAAAACGCTGATCCTGCCAGCCCTGCTGATGCGGGTGCGGGGTTTATTGACTGGCGCTGATTCCACTTTCGTCGCCGCTGCTACTGATTTCGTGCTGCTTCCACTTTCGTCGCTGCTGCTTCCACCTTCGTCGCCGCCGCTATCGCTTTCTTCGGCGCTGCTGCTGCTTCCGTCGCCAGTGTTGTGTGTTGTCATACTTGGCAGATCTATCGGCGGAAGTTCCTGGCTGGGGTCCTTCTCTTTGGCCAGCTCATTAAACAGCTGAGCAATCCTACAGCGTTGTCGGTCGATCTCGTTCTGCGTTCCTTGGCCCCTGAGTTGCGGCACCTCCATGGCAGCGTGTCCTCTCCCAGCAGCATACGTGCGTTGGTGACCCCCGCCTTGTTGTTAATTCGGCTTGGAGGTACTCCCGTACTTGCTTTAGGGCATCTGTCCGTGGCTCCGTTGCCATGGAGTCGAACGTCAATATCACGGGACGCACCTCCGTTTCTTGAGGGACACCCTGCCCCGTCGTGACTGCATCCAGGCCGATCACTGCCACCAGGACCCAATGCATGGCCTCGTTGACGGGTATTATCACCAATCGTTTGGTGAAGATGTCAACACCTTTGGTCCAGCCACGTACCCAGCTGTGTCGTTCCATTGCGGTAACCGTGGTCGCATTTAGTCCGCTCGGAGGGGCTCTTTGAAGGCGATTTACGAAATGGTTGCTAAATATGTAGACTTGCTCTCGCAGTTCGTCGGGTAGGCCTGCCTTCCACAGATATTGGAGGTAGGCATCCAGGATGACATCGTTGAGGAAGCGGCCCTTGGCCAACCTCCTGTAGTCGTCGGTATTGATGACGATGCCACTGCACCCAGGGGTATCGAAGTAGTACCCTGGGGTTTTCCACCGCGTTGTCGTTAGCAGCAACACTGGTGATTTTGTTTATCTGCTGCAAACTGGCTTCACTCACCACTCCCAGTTTTTGTCGCTTGGGAAGGGACGCCTCACAATAATCAGCAGTGGTGGCCACGGTGTTCGCACTCGACGACGGCGCTCCCGTGGTGATCCGGTGTCGATCCATACGCGCCACGTGAGCAGGATCCTGCTCCCCATCACTGGCGATGCAGATCGTTCTCCTTTTGGCTGCGTCTATTGTGTAGTATCGTCGACGCATTTGCTCAACACTCGCGCGTAGTTTCTTGTCGTCGCTCATATCCGTTTTCCGGTTTTTAGCTTCGTTAGCGCGAAACTCGTCTGTAATAATTTCAAATACGTTATCGGCATGCTTACACTGTGGTGAGTTCTCTCGTTTGAGGTGGGTTGCTTAACATTGTTTTCCTCGCTGCCGAGTCTTCATAAAATATTTTCATATCTTGTACATGAGTTTTACGTATTTTCCTGTCATATTCTCGTTTTACTTCTGCAATTACTGGCGAAACGAAATTTATGACTCGGTAGGAGCCGTTGTATTTCGGATCAAGTTTCGCGGCGAATCCATCGATGGCCTTGGATAAATGGTATTCCTTGACCAGAACCCGGTCTCCAATTTTCGGTGTCCAGTTCCGTCGACGTAAGTTATAATACCTGGCCTGATCCTGTGCCGCTTTCTCCAAGTTTCGTCGAACCATATCGAAAATAAATTTAATTTGTTCCGCTTTTTCCTCGGCCGTATGACTTGCTTGCCCGCTGCCGAATGTCACCTCGTCGTACAGAGATTTTGGTACACGTGGTTCACGCCCTTGCACAAGGAATACCGTGCTGTAACCTGTTGTTTCGGAGACGCTGGTGTTAACGGCTAAGGAGATTTCTGGGAGCTGGTCATCCCATCGCCGCTGATTTTCCTCTGCGAACTGCGACACCATGACCTTTATGGTTCGATTCACTCGTTCTGTCGCGTTTTCCTAAGGACAGTAGGGTGCAGTGAATTGGTGTTTGACTCCGATGTCCTGCATGAATTTTTGGAATTTGCGGGCATAAATTGGGAACCGTTGTCCGTCACCAGAATTTTTGGTAACCCAAACCTTGAAATTATCCTCTCCCGGAACGCTTTTAGAGGGTTTCGACGGTTGCCGCTCGTAGTGGAATGATTTCTGTCCACTTCGTGAATTTATCCACGAATACCAACATCATTGTATTCCCATGCGTGGATCTAGGAAGAGGACCCACGAAATCGGCACACAGGACGGACAAAGCTCCTCGGCAATCTGTGTGAGCATTCTCCCGGCCGGCTTCACTTGTTGTACTTTATATTTTTGACAACTTTCCAATAATACCGGCCAGCGAGGCATGATATCGTTTTAAAAATTCCGAAATGTCCGGCTGCAGGAGAGTCATGGCATTATTGGAGTACTCTTTCTCGTTGTAGGGTTGGCACGCATAACTTCCATGGGTAGCAATTCTCTATGGTGTTCCTAGTGGGTATATGCCTATATAGCACGCCGTCCTCCACCACGTAGTCCGGATATTTTTTCTGCATTCTGGCGTATTTCCTGAATTTTCTTGTTTATCCATGTGCACGAAATCTCCTTTTCTCATGGCGATACTATCATGGAGAGCAACACGTCTCGCGGTTTGTCGAGATAAGCCGTCGGCGATAACGGTTTGCTTTCCTCGTCGGTATTTGATGTCAAAGCGGAACTGTTGCAATTACAGCGCCCAGCGTGCGATCCGCCCTGAAGGACTTTCAATGGAATTCAGCCACTTCAGAGCGAGATGGTCGGTGACAATTGTAAATTCGTATCCCTCAACTCATCTTCCTTACTGTCTCATCTTCCTTACTCCCCACACGATGGCAAGACACTCCTTTTTTGTAGGCGAGTAATTGATTTCAGCTTTATTTAACCGTCGGCTGGCATACGCAATAACCCTTTCAGTTCCATCGATTTCCTGTGTGAGAACGACGTCAATATTTTGATACTCCAAAATATTGACGCAGCTCTCGAAGGCTTGAAGGGTGTTTCAGCTCCTGGATGGCGGCTATCTTTTCCGGGTCCGTGTGGATGCCCGCTGGGGTTACGCTGTATCCCAAGTAGCGGATCTCGCGTTTGAAAAATTCGCATTTTTCTACATTTATGTTCAGGTTGGCCTCCCTCAGCTTCCGAAATACCTGGCGCAACTTCTCCATATGATCTTGCAGGGATTCTCCGATGACGACAATATCGTCCAGATAGGTGAAGGCAAATGGTTCCATCTTCGGCCCGATGACTCCGTCGAGGGCTCTTTGTCGATAATCCATACAGAGCCTCCATTTCCCATTCTTCTTCTTGGCCAACCATTCTTCTTCTTGGCCGGCCATCGTGGCGCGCTGTACGGACTCTTCGAGGGTTCAATGAAGCCTGCTGACAATAACTCGTCAACCTGCTTAGTGATGATTGCCTGCATCACGGGTTTCCGGGGAAAATAACGCTGCTTAATCGGCTGATCATCTCGCATAACAATTCGATGGGGCGTGACTTTTGCTGGGCCCTGTAAGGCATCAAATGCTCGTAACTTTGTGTCTAAAAATTCCCTGACAAGCACCTCTTCACTGCGTATGATTGGGCAAACCTGTGGGCCGATGTTTTCACCAGTGTTTTTGAAGTTCGTTGTGAGCCCATCGATCGTCATAGAGGCCCCCATTTTGTCCAGAAAATCCAGTCCAAGTATGAGTAAGTCAAATGTGTCCGGTAATAGTAATAGTTGCTTTTCACATTCCCTATTGTTGATCGCCACTCGCTCGATCACAGACCTGCGTATTCCTATGGACTCTCCGGTGGCCAATCTCATCGTGGTTGTTGTTGGCTTATTGCTGTCTGGTGTCCATAACTGATCCGCCATCTCTTGATTCATAAAACTGCAGGTAGCTCCTGTGCCTATCGTTGCGGTGTAGATTTTGCCCTCGATAGTGACTTCTGCAGCAAATCTGTCGTTCTTCAGTTTCAACGATTCCACTGGTTGTCCTCTTCGGGAGGCGTGACAGTTTTGGAATTCATTGCGCCTCCGTTTTGATGAATTCCATTTCCGTTTCCCTGTCGTGGGGAGCAACATTGGTATGTTTTCACTCCTTTCCGGCCGTACTGCCAACAAAATGACAGTTCCGGTTTGCGACATCCATACTTGACGTGACCATCCTGTCCACACCTGCGGCATGCTGTCTTCGGATTTACTGTTCGCTAGTGATCTGAGCAAGACGATTCCTGCCCTCGGTTCGTCTACTACCAGAAGTCGTTGCCTTCTCCTCATCGGCACGCAAGTACTCCAGGTCCTCGGCTAGTGCTGTCAATTCGGCCAAGCTCGAAAAATCTTTCCTTTTGATGTACAGTTGGTAACCGCTTTGACTGTTTCGGAATATCCTTTCCAACTGTCGAGACTCGTCGTATCCGGCATATCTCATCAAGTCCTGTAACGCCACAAGGTCTTTGAAGGGCTCATCCTGTTGTTGATGACGGCTCCGAATTTCATCGTCTAGTTTCTCGAAATACCGTGAGGATAAGAAAAACTTCAGAAAGTCTCGCTTAAACTCGTCCCATTTCTCGCAATGGTGATTATTATTTCGTGGCCATGTGAGTGTCATTTCGCGTAGTAGTTCGGGCATCGTCCGGGGTAGGAGGTTGACATTTAAATTGTACGTGATCGCCAGTTCCTCGACGCGTTCAATAAACTCTAGAGGGTTCTTCATGCCATCAAATTTCACGGCCCACTTCCGTACATGGTCGATTACTACCGCATAAGGGCTTGGATGTGATGGAACTGGTACCGAGATTCCCATTTTCTGTTGATGGTCATCGGAATCATTTGTCTGTTTCCGTGTCCGGCTTGGACTTCGGATTTTAAACATCTGTGTCGGTGTACTTGCATTATATTTTCCACAGTTTGCTTCCATTTCTTGCAAAAACTTCATCGTGTCTTCTGTGTGTTTCCCTGTCTTCACAAAATCCAACAGCAATTTGCGGTTCTCGGTGGCTCGGTGGTGTAGTGTGTGGCACACTAGCCATCGGTAGGTTCGAGTCCCGCCTTGCGCATGGTTGTTAACTTTCCTTATCGTGACGTCTCAAATTCTAATGCGTACTTAAGGCCTCGCCTAGCGCTAATTGTGAAAAATAAGGACCATTCGTTGACTCCGGCAGTGTTTGCAATAATAAAATAAGCAAAATAGCAGTTCTTTAGGAAGCTTTGCTTCGCAACACTTGCCGGAGTATGTAGAATGCGAAAAGTTCCCTTTCCCTTCCGCTCCCTCTGTCAACCCTTCCATCAGTAGCCAATCATGGAAAAAGAGATTGATCTCTTAAGGGCTACTGCTAGATTCTGATATAAAAAAAAAATTTCCTCAGTTGTTCAACCATTCCTTCCTTTTCCAAGTCTAGTTTCTCTGCCATGTACTGCAGCTGTTCCTTTTCCATGCTGTAAATCCAACCTAGCGTAGCCATCTTCCGTACGATTTAGAGGTGACGATGTTGTGGATTCAGAAGTTACACTGTTTTTTTTTCCAAAAGCGTTCACTGAATTTCTTAAATAAATCGCTGCTCGGGCGCCATCTGCCACGATGTTTTCGCTTTGGATATCGCTCAGGGCGTGTCCAGGATCGCGGCAGAAATAATTTGTATTTCGGACCTTTACTTTAAGAAATTCACTTGATTTACACTTCAGATCCTTAAACTATGGGGTGTAGACACGATGGTGAGTGTGCCGGTGGTGTTGGAGGTGGTGAGATGACGATGTGTCCGTTGACGAAGTGAACGACGTTCGCTGACGCCGTCCGTTGGTGTGTGACGCTCGTTGACGCGGCAGACCGTCGATGCGTTGGTGTGTGCGTAGATACGTTGCGATGCGTTGATGCGGCGCTTGTCGACGCAGCGTGGCGTCGATGCGTTGGTGTGACGTGTAGATGCGACGCGTGGCGTTGACGCGACGCTCGTTGACGCAGCAGAGCGTTGATGCGGCGCTCGTCGACGCAGCAGGGCGTTGATGTGTTGGCGTGACGTGTAGATGCGACGCGTGCCGGTGACGCGACGCTCGTTGACGCAGCAGGCCGTCGATCCGTTGGTGTGACGTGTAGATGCGACGCGTGGCGTTGATGCGACGCTCATTAACGCAGTAGGGCGTTGATGCGTTGGCGTGACGTGTAGATGCGACGCGTGGCGTTGATGCGACGCTCGTTGACGCAGCAGACCTTCGATGCGTTGTTATGCTCGGCGCAGTGTGATGCGCGACGCGCAGTATCCTGTGATGCACTGCCGTCGATGCGATGCTCTGATGCGACGCGCATTGTCCTGTGACGCACTGCCGTCGATGCGATGCTCGGGGAGACGCGCAGTGTCCTGTGATGCACTGCCGTCGATTCGATGCTCGGTTGCGACGCGCAGTGTCCTGTGACGCACTGCCGTCGATGCGATGCTCGGGGCGACGCGCAGTGTCCTGTGACGCACTGCCCTCGATGCGATGCTCGGGGTCACGACGAGCAACGGACTTTGTCTCAAGTGACATGGATGATATAGTGGCTCTGACTACAAGGACACGTGTAGGATGGTTCCAGGACACCTTTTGCCGGGCAGGATTAGTGCAATCCGTCACCCGTCGATGGCAAAAGGATTACGGAGGACACACACCTGACAGGATTGGTGCAATCCGCCGCCAGTTGGTGGCAAAAAAGGATATGCGGAGTGGCCGACTGAGGCGACCCACAGGACTCGTTTCTGGTAGGATTGGTGCAATCCGTCACCAGTCACAGGACTTGTGTTCGCGAAAGGAGGTGGGAAGGATTGTGACTTCAAGGGGAGCCACTACTACTTTTTTACTTACCTTGTCACTTTCCGTGGTACTGTTGCGCGGCTGACTGCCGGAAAACCAATCTTGAGTTTGGCTTGTGCGCCGCCTTTTATACATGTTGACTTGTTCTTCTTCCCCGCTCATTCTTCCAGATGTTAATAGCAACATCATTTATTTCCAGAAACGTTGCTGGCAACATGCTGTGTTGCTACGCATTCCAACCCACAAAATATAAGAAAATATATACAAAATATAAGAAAATATATACAAAATAAGAATTGAAAAGGTGTAATAATTTGTCGGAAGCTCCAGGTTCCTCACAGTACTCAATTTCCGTAACAAACAAAATTTCTGTTTGTATGAGATGCGCATTTTATTATATTACATTTGCATTACATGCAAAAAATCTATCTGTGTATGTAGATTATTCCATTGATGGTCATGACCAAAATTAAAGTCCCGACCTGCTTAAATGAGATCCATTATGGACCCCCATTTATATCTCATGGACCTCCAATTTTTTTTTCGCTGATATGGACCCCTGGCAGTTCATCCTCGACCCCTGGGTGTCGATATAGACCACTTTGGGTATCACTGCTTTAGAGCATATCGGGTTAAAGTCATGAACTGCATACGTGATAAAGTGCCAATATCCCATGGAGTCCCACAAGGGTCGAAGCTTGGACCCATTCTGTATTTAATATATACTAACGACATGCTCAACACTTTAAAATGCAGCAGAACTTTCGCTTATGCAGACGATACAGCAATCATTTTTACGCATAAAAACTTGGAATCTGCAACCAAAATAATGCAGAAAGAACTGAACATAGTAACCAGATGGTGCCACGACAATAGCCTTAAAATAAACAGTACTAAAACTAAGCTACTGTATGTAAGACAGCTGAGCATACTACTATATACCAAAACCTAAATAACAAATTCCATACCTATGATTGCTTGCACGCGAACTTATCAACAGACCCACAGACAACAAATAATGATGACTCCTGCGCAGCAACTATAGAACAAGTAGCAAACTTCAAATACTTGGGTGTAATAGTTGATCATCAAGTAAAATGGCACGAACATATTGAGCACGTACGAAGAAAACTACGAAAAACCTCACAAATGCTCTACCATCTCAACAACTGTAGCGATAAACGAGTATTAAGACAGGCGTATTTTTCCCTCAGCGAGGCTTATATCAGCGAGCTTATATAAGGCATGGCATAACTGCTTGGGGCACATCGCCTTACATCAAATCACTACAAAGAAGCCAAAACCATATCTTAAAAATCCTAACTGGAAATGATGAAAGATACAATAATCAAAGTCTCAACCAAAGAGCTAACGTTCTTAGTTTAGATGGAATATTTAAGGTAAGCCTAATGAACGAGTTCTACGACAACCCAAGGATATTGATCGAACACGAACATGAAACACGATGGAGAACCGAAGGAAGGTACCAGGTCGCAAGGTATTTAAACAATTACGGCGCGCGCGTACTAGGAGTAATAGTGCCAAAAATACTAAACACTCTCCCAATACAATTAACTAATTTAACAAATACAAGTACTAGAAGAATAAAACTAAAACATAATTTTCTAAACCTCACAATCAGCGATACCACGAGTCGATAATTTATATCAACACGACAAATGCAGGAAGCAAACGGATCAAGACAACACTGAGAAGAACAAGAATTATTAATAATTAACTTACACAGCAGATATACTTTTTTAAGTTACAAATTAAATATACATATATCTTACACTTACATATATAGCGTTAAAATCAACTTTTTAATTCTTTAAATAACACTTGCTTCCTAACTAAAATTTGAAGTTGTGAATAGATTTAATATATCTCCTGCAGACAAGCCCACAAAGCTTCGGGGGATTTTCTTTTATTAAAAAAAATGCATAAAATCATCATGAAACCAAATTGTAGTCAATATTTTAATGTTACCAAGGGGATTCAAGTAAAAGTTTGAACCTTAGAATCCATTGAGGGTGAAACTGCTAAAATTTTGTCAAACCATCTATACCGCGTAATAAATGAAACGCTGTATAGATGGTAGAACGTGAAATGAAATGAAAATAAACCAATTTAAAATCCAAGTTGTTGCACTAGGGGGAATTTACACTTGAGACAAAGTTAAAGATTGAAGACACGTGTATTTGTTGTTGCTTTCGAAAAACAAGGAGTAAATGTGTTTTGTCGTCAGAGATTTTTTGAGTCTTCAAGAAACTTTATACTTTACTTTTCCTGTTAGACTTAGCACACTTCCCGCAATGCAGGGCAGTCTGAAGTCCGGTATCTTGTTTTTTCCGGTGAAGAGAATCAGCGCGGTCATGGTTGCATTGATACCAAGACCGCGCATATGCGCCCATCCCGAAATTCTTCCCAAAGAAAACGACATTAGTTCATTAAGCGTTGGAAATAATTTGCTTGCCAGAAACTATTATAGCTAAATCGTCTGCATACGCAATTGCCCTGATTCCTGTAGACTCGAATTCCCTTAGGATACCATACGCAACTATGCAGAAGTTCACTTTTTGTCTCGCCGAACTATGCTGCAAGTTCGGGTCCAGTTCGGCATGAGGGCCTTAGTTGCCAGGAGCGGTCCTTTTACCAGTGCCCCTTTCGAAGAAAGAAGAAGTGCCCCGGTACGAGGAGCACTCCGGTCATTACTTACCTGGGAAGCGGTAGAGTTGGCTCTTTTAAACCTGGCTACCTTCCTTATGTTTTGCCGTCTCAGGTGTTACTGTCTCTCGATTAGTGTGGAAGGTTCCAATTTGTCTATCCTTTTAAGAAAAGATTTGGCTCTGGAATAGGCGCTTTGCATTTTCCCCTATTTCTACCGAGTCTCCGTTTTTGTGCTGCTCAGAGGAGTATCCTCCAACAATGTAGCCTCAGCCTCCAAGTCAATCATTGGTGCAGTGCCGGATTGCGTTAGAGTCAAAGACTCATTGCTCATCAGCATAGCCAATGGTTAGACCGGTCAGCTGAGAGCTGCAGACGTCCTCATCGGATAACTCTGCTGTGGTTTGTTGGCATCGGTGTGTGTCACTCGAGGTGACGTCACCAGTGCCAGCAATGTCAGCCATACGTCCGGTGTTGGGTCTCGCGTCAACGTCGCGAAGGTCACCAGGTATTTGGCACGCTCCGTTCGAGACTGGGCTATTTTTTAAAGTCTGCGCCGTTTTGTTGTTCTCTTGATTTGCCTTTTGCGTGAAGTTTCTTTTCTTCACTTTTATAAGTTTTATTTAAGTTTTCCCTTTTTCTAAAATTTCTTTATCAATTATTGCTTTTCTTTTACACTTTTTCTTTGTATTGTTGTTGTAGTTTTGGTCTTAAATTTTTTCACTTTCTAAAATCTTTAAATTTTCACTTTTTCTAAATGGTCTGTGTACTTTTCTTTTCTACTTTTATGTCGAAACTATTAGATTTTTTCCAATTTATAATTTTGTGAAAAGTTTTACACTTTCTCTTTTTATACCCTACACCTGAAGGGAGTAGGGTATATTCACTTTGTTCTTCCGTTTGTAACGCAGATAAGGCGACGAGATTGATATAGAAAAGTATATATATTCTTGCTCAGCTTCACCTCCTGAGTCGATTTAGCCCTGTCAGTTCTGTCTGTCTGTTCGTCTGTTGAAATCACGAATACGGCGGAACGAAAAGAGATATGGATATGGCACAAATGTTCTTTGTTATGTGGGGCTTTTTGTGATTGAAAATAGTCTGGATCGGTTAACAACCACGCCCACTTTACGCACGGCATCTTGTTTAAAAAAATTAAAGGTATCTTGTTTTAAAAAATTTTACAAGGTGTGGCACGCCCACTCATACAAAAGTTAGAAATATCTTATAAACAAAAATGGGCGTGGTCCGCCAACTTATACAAAAGTTGTTAACTGGCGAATTTATCATTTTTTCCGTTAATCGATTAGTACTTGGACTTCGACCTGGCCGAGGACAACGCTTTTAAATGATTTTTTTTTGTTATCTGTAACTCAGCTGTAAGGTTTTCCACTGGTTGTCGGGTTTTTTACCTACTGCCTCGCGTCTCTTCTATTAGAGTGTCTCCGCTGATGTCGATGTGGTGAGTTGCTCTAAGGTTCATGTCTCTACTGTGTGTGCTTCTCTGCTGCATATTCGCTTAGTGTGATCCTTTGCTAAAATCTTGATAGTGTGTTTTTCTGCCGTTTGTTTGATCGGTGTGTTTCTCTGCTATATCGTTCGCTTGGTGTATTTCCTTCCTAGGCTCTTGGCGGTGTGTTTGTCTACTATGATCTTGATAGCGTGTTTCTCTTCTGATGGCGTGCTTCTTTGCTATGGTCCTGATTCGGTGTTGGTATGGTATGGTATGGAAGGCGCGTGACATAGAAGTCACTTTCACTTAGTCCAGGATTGGCCCATTGCGAGTGCCTTCCGTGTTCTATATAGATAGCAGAAGCTGAACTATATAAAAATAGAGGCTGAAGAAGTAGGAGCAGAGGAAGTTGATGGAAAAGGAAGTGTTTGTGTTTAGGAAATGGGACTGTTCCACAAAAGCTTCTTTATCCCGGTCAGGCATTTGCTCTCAGTCGTTAATCAACTTTGATCGGAGACAGGATATGCAAAAGCTGATACTAAAAATGAAACTGAGAAGCCGCGACGAGGAGACTCAGCCACATCCGAAAGATCGGCGCAGAACTGTTCGGTTCTCTCAAAAACAAATGAACTAAGTCACACATTCTCACTTAGTCCTGCCACCTGTGATCTCCCAATACTCACACACCATTTGCCTCCACTCTCTCCTGAAAAAATCCCCACAAAAATTTCATGGAAAAGTCCTCGATCTGGCAACTCCGTTCACAAAAATTCATCGCTCTGGCAACTCCGTTTGCCAATGACATCTTCTGTCTCATTCTTACACACGCTACGCCCACTGTCTCGCTCTTAAACACACAGCGCCCTTTGGAGGTGCGCACCTCAGAAATATACAGGAGGTGCCATTTGATTTAGAAACTCCATATATATATATATATATTACTAGCGACGTTCTAAGCAAGATACGTTGATTACATCATATGAACACTGAGAACGACGAAGAACAGATGTTGGACTATCTCAACAAACAACACAAAAACATAAAATTTGAAATGAAAACGAAAAAGGAAGGACAAATAAATTATTTGGACATGGCGATTAGGATAAACAAGATCGCCAATAAGCTTGAGTACGGAATATACAGGAAGCCTGCAGCCAAAGACACAATAATACACAATACATCAAACCATCCTCAGCAACACAACACTCTGCGCTTAGACAATTAATAACCAGACTTTATTACATTTAAGAGAAGAGGAATTTTTAACAAGAGAATACATTTAACAAAAGCTGCATTTAACAAAAGCTGCATTCTATACAGCTACATAGGACAAACTGGACGTACGATAAAAACATTACTCCGCGAACACATAAGAGACTACAACTGGAAGACGCAAAAACCAAGCACAACACCGGAATCAAAATTCGCAAACCACATGTTTGACAATAAATGTACACCGACACACATTAAAAAGACAATCAAGTTACTACATTTACAACATAAAGGGCAACATCTAAACGTATTAGAATGTAAGGAAATATACAAACAGAAAACTTTTGACGGAAGAATAATAAATGAACAAACACCACGTCCGACGTAATGTTCGAATCATTAAAAGTACTCTACACAAAGAGGAACAAAAATACGGGATAATTATAAGAGCAGAAACACAGGACAATCCACAAAAACCAGTAAAGCAAAAATTACTGACTTTTCCTACCTCTAAGTGCAAGTAGCAAAGCTACCGGATAATCCAATTAAAAAACAATTAAGAACAATAGGCTACCTGCGCGAAAAAGAAAACCTTAACCAAACCAACAGCACAACATTAACAAATCTAACCCAGCTACCTGCTCGAAAAAAAACCAAAGGAAATACCCGGAACACAGGTGGGATGCTAAAAAAAAATTAAGAACAAAAAGTAAGAGTGTTGTCTTCGGCCTGGCCGAAATCTAAATACCCTACACCCGAGTAACTGAAAAAATTATTATATCGCCACTTAACAACTTTTGTATAGGCAGGCGGACAACGCCCATTTCGGGAAAATGTTTTTGTAATGTCTCTAGGTATTGCTAGATACAAGTACGAAGGTATTAATATTTTGAACCCTTTATGGGATATTGACAACTTTTGTATAAGTGGGCGGACCACGCCCATTTTGTATACAAATTGATAATACACGTAGATACCTCGTGATAAAATTTCGCATTAATATCTTATACCGTTTACAAGATATAGGCAACTTTTGTATGAGTGAGCGTGGAACGCCCATTTTTGGCGAGCTTATTGGTAATGCTTCCCTATATATCCTGATAAAATTACGTATCAATATCTTATACCGTTCATTAGATATTGCCAACTTTGTTATCAGTGAGCGTGGCACGCCCATTTTTTCAAACGTTTTAGTAATGACGCTATATGTTCCGGAATAAAATTATACCTTAATATCTCACACGGTTTATGAAATATTGAGATTTTAACATTTTTTGAAACGAGGTACCTTTACATTCCGTATGTAAAGTAGGCGTGGCTGTTTACCGATCTCGCCCATTTTCAATCCCAAACAGCCCTACATAACAAAGAATATTTGTGCCAAATTTCATCGCGATATCTCTTTTCGTTCTCCCGTAATCGTGATTTCAACAGACAGACAGACAGACAGTCAGACAGACAGACAGACAGACAGACGGACGGACAGGGCTAAGTCCCTTCGGGTGTAGGGTATAATAAGGTAGCTGCGCGCAAAAGACGACTATTTAGCAAACCAACAGCACAACATTAACACAGCTACCTGCTCGCACAAAGCAAATTCAGACGAAAACCAATAAGACATACCTGGCCCATATGAACAGAAGACAACGAAGATAAACGAAACAAACGAAACAAGCGAAGATAAACGAAATAGTACGAACTAATACGAACGGAGATACACGAACATAAATACGTACGAGGTAGCACGAACTATTTAGAATGAAATAAGACACTGAAGATGGCACAACGCCAAAATCGATTTGTCTCCAAACCAAATTTAACGAGGGATGACGGAAATTCGTTCCAAAATACATCATCTTCCTACTCTGTCGGAAAAACTAGCAAACACCAAGAAACAATTTTAAAAATGTTTAAGGAAAATGTTACCAGCGAGATACCAACAGTCCAGTATATCAACAACGATCTCGAAAACTGTGCGAAATACCGACAGTTCTGTGAACTACAACGAGATGCCTAGCGAGATACTAGGAAACCCAGAAGCTCAGTGAAACCGCAGCTATCTCAAAAATCCGGCGATATACCAACATTCCAGAGAATCAACACCAACTTCGGAAAATCAGTGTCTCAGCGAAGCCACGTCGATCTCGAAAATCTAGCGAGATACCACCAGTGAATCAACGGCGATCTCGAAAGTTTATCAACAGTCCAACAACCCAGAGAAACAACAGAAATATAAAAACTCAAGGAGATATGAACAGTCCAGCGAGAAAACAGTGATCGTGGAAACTCAGCGAGATATCAACAGCTCAGTTATATCAACAGCTAGAATAAGTTAATTGTAGTGTGAATAAATATACTGAACTTATTAGAGAGCTCTTATCTTGTAACCGAACCCTGGAATCCCGGAGAGCTAATCAAAGCCATAATAAAAGGTGACTAGAAGGGTCGTTACAAGCGGAATGCCAACCGAAGGGCATCACACGCCAGTCCATGGGCGGGGACTGAGAATGCTGCATACTTCTCGCTCTCAGAGTGCATCGGGATCTACCAGTAGCCATTCTTGAGATCGAGGCTACTAATAAACCGCGCCTCTTTAAGTTAGCATTCATTAAGTTAGCGAAAATTAACGCAAATATGCCACGATCTGGTATTCTTTTTAACTAGCACTAAAGAAGCGCTAAACGTGCTGTTCGATGCATCTCTATCTTAATAGCTCATCTACTTCGTCGTCAGATATTTTCGGCATTGCGGGATTTCTCGGGTAATAATGCTGCTTCAATAGTTGCTCATCACTCATCACGATACGATGTGTGACTATGTTTGGCGTGCCTGAGAGTTCATCAAAGCCCCGCAACTGCTGTATGAAGTGTCTGTGCCAGTATGTGGGCCCCAATCTTTGATAGGAAGTCCATTCCCAGTACGAGAAGGTCGATGACTCCCGGCATAATTAGTAATTCTACCGTACGCAGCGGTCTGCCAATTTAAACCTTATCCCCGTCCCACCGGAAGTCTCTGGGAGTCCCAATTCCGCTGCGCGGCCGACGCTGACAAAACTTCGCGTGGCCTTGGTGTCCACCGACGCTTCGACCTCCACCTTTCCGATCTGTTGTATGTCGTATTCACGCTATCAAGGCAAGAACATTGGCACTTGTTAATAACTCAGTTAGTGAGTCAAGGTCAAGTTCAACCTATAGTGCCAGCCAAGCATTTTGTTTTGGGAAGCTCGAAAGCCAAGCTAGCAACCAGCACTCTGCATGGTAGCAAGTGTGGAAGCTAATTGCCACCAAATAGCTTAAGCCTCGAGCTCTAGCCAAGCAGCTTTCCGAATAAATAAAATTAGCTAAAATAAAAAGCAAAGAGCAAACGCGGAAGAATTAAATCGTTCCCAATTTAATTCTGCCGACGTTAATATTGGCAAATATTAATATTAAGAATTTAATATTGCAAAATAGTGGAATTGCAACATACCGGTCCACTTTAGTTTCGCCGACGGCTACGTCGACCGACGTGAAGTAGAAATGATTTAAGGTTTGAAAGGAGAGTTCTGTTTGTGAGACCATAGCGCGCAGACCGGCGCTGCATGGAAAAAACAATAAAGATCGTTAAAGGCACATTGGACTTTTCTTTGGGAGGGACCCCATTCGAGGAGGACACACAAGATTTTGGAGCAGCCGGATTTTCGAGCCGAGGATCGCTTGAAGGAAAGTAAAGGTAAGTGAGTGAACATTTTGGTGAAATTTGTGGATTAATTAAAAGGATTGAGTCGTTTGCTGAATAAAATTGGGTTCTAAAAATTAAATTTTATTGCAATCGAGGACAATATTGTTTATTTTAAATGGTTTTTGTGAAAAATATAGAAGTGATTATTCGGAGTCAGATAAGGAACATATCCAGGACTGAGAAGACTCAATGGAATGCGTGCCACAGTAAGTAACGGAGAGTACGGCACAGGCACCGAAGGATATTCCGACGGAAGTGGAGAAGCAGGGACCAGCAAAATTAACGATAGAGGAATATCGTAAGCGGCAGCTGGAACAAAGAGAGCGAGTGGCAACTGCGACACCGAAAACACCGAAACCGAAGAAGCGTCGTGGCGGTAAACTAGCGCATGGCAGGAAACGCCTAGCATACTTGAGGGCACTGGTACGAGAGACCACTAATCCAGTTCCATGGGAGGCATCACGCAGAGCATGGGAAGAAATAGGACGTCTAGAAGAACGGTTGGAACAACGTAGATCGAAAGGAACAGCGCGACAACAGGTATAAAAACTTCCAGGATGCAGAAAAATTATACTTAAGTATAGAGACAGTTGTAAGAAATAATTAAAAAATAAATGAATGGAATAAATAAATTAAGAATGCGTTTTTTTTTAATATAGTCGAAAGCTAACTCATAAGAAGCGGACCGCTTATTCATTTTATTAAATGAAATGAAAATAAATGGATATTTGTTGTTGGGAAAATTGTACAATTGAACGTGAAGCGAAACTCAAGAGTGGCATCGGCGCCTGCTTGAGATCACATTTCAGCGCAAAAGTTACTGTGGTTTTTTTTTATTGTTTTGCTTGTTAGCGTGTCAGAACGAAAGCGTTTGCAAAATTGTAAGCGTGGTAATTTGTTTTGTGGGTTTTATTTCGTTGAACGCTAAGGAGCAAGTCAGGAAATTCGACGCTCGTTTTAATGTAGCCACTGTCGCTGGCCTTGATTTTGTTATTCTGAAAGGGAAATTAGGTCAGTAGTAGCAAATAAGAGGATTGCTGATTGCTGCAGTTTTGCTAACTAGTCGGGTTAAAAGCTACTTAATTGAAAATATTAAATGAATGAGAGGGAAAAAATTTACAGAGAAACGAAAGCGATGTAATTAATGGCAGAGTCAGTGCAAGAACAGATTTATTTAGATTTGAAGAGAACCCATGAAGAATTGCAGAGAGAGCTAGGGGAGTTGTTAGCGAAAATTTGGGAGGTTCTTAAAAGCACAGTAGCGAATAAAGATAATTGGTAGCTAATTAAAACAAGAATAGTAAAATTAGGTAATATTACGAAAGTTGAAAAGGCGGATGCTATAGTAGAAGAGCTGCTGCATTTTATGCAGCATAAGGTGCACGCTAAAGAGGAAGAAATAAATGAATGGAAATTACAGTTCGCGGCATTAAAGAATAGATATGATAGCTATTTAGTTGATAGAATATTTCAGGAGGAATTAACAAAAAACGTGGAATCCGAAAACGAGAAGCTTAGGAAATTGTTGAATAGAAAAGATAGAGCTTGCATTAACGAATGAATCCGCACAGAAGACAAGGAAAGATTGTTTATCCTTAGAAGCAGCGAACAAAAGAATTCAGGAACTGAAAGAACAGAACAGACTGCTAACCCAGGAAATTTCGTTAGCCTATAAACAGACTCTCTATCATAAAGAAGCAACTCCTCCGAGAGCGTGTCAAATAGTTGACAGATCACGTCCCTTTCCTCTGGCTAGACATTCAGAAACTCAAATAGATAACATGGGTATAGGAGAAATAGCAAAACTTACAAACAGACTGGTTCCACTGTTTTCAGGAACCCAGTCACCGGATTTAAGGGGTGAAGTTTATAAATTCATACAGGGATGTGAGTTAGCTGCCAGAGAAGCGACGCAAGGGAATGTGCAGGACTACATAGACTGCATCAAGCATAGGTTATATGGAGACGCATATGATCTTGTTCGATCACAGCGTTTCGCTAACCTAGAGGAATTGTACCTGGTGATAAAAAGAGCCTATCTTCCGACTATTTCCTTGGAATCTGTACTAACGGAGCTACAGAATTGTAGCCAATTACCGAGCGAGAAAATTCGTCAGTTCGCCAGACGGGTTAGTACCCAAAGGAATCAAGCAATAGAAATTACAAAGAGTTTCTATAAGGGTGTCGGTGATAGCGCGCTTCTGTGTATGATAGATTCAACAGCAAAGCAGTCGTTTAAAACGGGTTTAAGAGACGCGACATTGAGGGTTTTTATCCTGAGTGTCACTGGGAAAACCCTGGAAGAGATGGTTGAGATAGCCATAGATACATTCAATACGATACATAGGGGTAGTTCTCTCTGTCAACAAGCAACCACGCAAAAGCAAAGTAATATGAATTTATTGCAAAGTAAGCGCAGAAACGTTTGGAAAGGCCGGAGGCAATGCAAAACATCCCGAAAGGGCCACAGGAAAAAATAATTTGCTCATTTTGCAATAGAAGGGGACATACGAGAGAAAAATGTCTGCTGAGGGAAAACACTCCGTATTGCAAGAAGTGTTTTAAATATTGGCATGAGACAGACTGGAGGTGCGGAAATCAACGGGCACAGGACCACGGAGCAAATAACTACACGAGAGAGCCATTTAATGGTTACCTAGGTCAGTCGAACCGGAGAGTAGAAGTGCCACAAAGGAGCCAACCACAGCGGAATTGGCATCCGATGCAACAGCAGAGTCAGAGAAGGTTCGAAAACCCGAATTCGAATGCTTCAAACAATGTGCAAAGGAATCAGGGTGCGGGGAACGCATCGGACAGAGCGAACCGAATAGTGTGTCATTGGTGTAACATACCAGGACATATAGTGGCAGTTTGCGAGGTTAGGAGAAATTGGGAAAAATTTCAAGGCAATCGCCAGGGAAACTGGCAGGGAACAGGCCAGTAATCTGGGAACCCAATAATTGTAGTAACTTAAGGCCAAATGAGGTGGTAACAGTAAGTCCGACGTCGGAAACGATTGTGGATACGTTACCAACCTCAATGAATGAAGTGGTAACTGTAAGTCCTACATCGAGAACGGTTGTGGATACGTTACCGAATTCGTCGAATGAAGGAGTAACCGTAAGTCTGACATCGGAAACGATTGTGGATACGTTACCTACTTCAACTGATGTGAGAGTAACTGTAAGTCCGACATTAGAAACGAACGAAGGCAGTGGATACGTTACAAACTTCAACTAGTGTGAGAGTACCTGTAGATTCAAAAATGAAAAACCACGACCTGGAACAGAAGTCTTTTTTGTTGAATTTTAATTTGTACTACAGTGATAAACAAACTGAGACAGGAGTATCTAGCTGGACTCAAACCCAGGCAAATGACGAATGCAAAATGCGGAGCATTTGGTGGATGCGTGACCACTAAGGGGTCACTGATAGTGAAACATAATGAAAATGAAAACCTCGATTTTACGCTGCATATCGTATCCTCAGAGCACGGAGTGCCAGCAGATGGCATAATTGGCAGGGACAATTTATGGAATAGGTCGATTATAAACACGGTTACTAAGCAAGTAACGTTTATAGATGAGAAAAAGAAACACATCGAGACCCTGGTTATGCGGTCGAGGGAGGAATTGGATCAAATATTATATAATAAAGATTCAAAAGTAATGGCAAGGACTATTATAATAGTTCCAGTTAAGATTAGAACAAATATTCTAATATTTGATAGAATATAATAGATAATAGTGCACAAACAGGAAATTGTTCCGGGAGTGTATATGGGGGAGACATTAGTGAAAGTAAACAGGGACGTAGTTTACGTTCCAGTATTGAATTCAACAGATAAGGATGTAGAAATAGGCAGCGATTTTAGACCGGTGTTTTCTAGTTTCAATAATTTTGAAACACCCCGTGTTAGTAGAATAAATAGAGTAGGGAAAATAGATGTCAAGGGTAGAATAAGTACTCTTATGAATAAATTAAATTTAGATGACAATTTAAATGAGGAGGAGAGGGATTCAGTAAAGAGAGTATGCGCGGCTTTCCACGATATTTTTCTACTGGAAGGGGATGAATTATCCTGTACGCCGGTATTAACGCATGAAATACCGACCAAGCACGATCAATCACCGATTAATCAGAAGCAGTATAGGCTAACGCAGGTCCACAGGGAGGAAGTAAACAGGCAGGTGCGGAAGCTGTTAGATGAAGGGATTATATCCCCCAGCAGATCGCCTTGGAATTCGCCATTGTTGCTAGTGCCAAAGAAAGACACAAAAGCATTCTTGGGGTTAGTCAACTATAATAGAAAATTTATTGGAAGCATGGCAAAAATCGCCTTGCCAATTAACAAATTACTGAGGAAAGATGCCAAGTTCCAATGGTCGGAGGACTGTCAGAAAGCGTTTGATAAGCTGAAAGAAGCGGTAATTTCACCACCGGTATTGATATACCCGGATTTTAGCAGGGAATTTCTATTGACCACCGATGCCAGCGGCGAAGCTCTAGGGGACGTGTGGTCGCAAGGGAAAATTGGCGAGGATAAACCGATAGCTTTCGCTAGCAGAGCGTTGAGTGGCACCGAGAAGAGATACTCAACTATAGAAAGGGAATTATTGGCCATTGTCTGGGCTACACGAAATTTCAGAGCGTATATTCTGGGAAGACCTTTTAAGATAGTGATAGACCACCAACCATTGAAGGGTATAGCGAATTTGAAGGATCAAACTTCTCGTCTGGCCAGGTTTAGACATAGACCAAATTATTTACCGAAACTTGCAAACCGGTATATAATGCCGAAGATTCGAATAAAGTATTAAAATTTCAGATACAAAGAGGTCAAAAAATCGTGAGAAAGAATCAGGATTTAGCGAAACAAGTAGCTAAGAGGCAGTATGATAATAAGTTAAATTTAGTAGAATTTAAGGTAGGAGATAACGTTTAGATTAAGAATCAGGCTAGGAAAAATAAGTTATCTCCAATATGGATAGGTCCCTACAAGGTTAAGAGAATAAAGAGTCCAATTACTACGTTTTTGGAGATTAAGGGGAAAGACAAACCCTTTCACAATAATCTCCTTAAATTGTATAGCAACAAGCATAGAGTGTAGGAGTGTATATAAAATTAGAAATTAGGATAGTAGCAAGTAGTTTGTATATAACTATAGTATAGACAGCTTTTAGGTAAAAAAAAATGCAAGAAGAATTGGGTCATTTATAAGACCTACCCAAAACAGAAAGCAATAAAAAGAAAGCACCTGATAATACTCGAGGCGCGAAGTTAAAATGTGTTGCGGACTCGTCACCAATTGCCAGTGTGTAAGTTCTAGCGGTGAAATTCAAGAACAGAAAATGAATTACGAGCCTTCGAATCAATAAAGGGCACCACGAACATCACGTCACACCGAATCGTCATGAAGGACGATCGTCCAATAAAGCAGCGGTACTTCCCACGGAACCGGCCATGCAAGCTGTGATTAACGAGCAGATCGACGAATGAATCAGGGATGGACGTATTGAACTTTCTAAGAGGCCATATAGCGCACCAATTGTGCTGGTGCGGAAGAAAAACAACAAACGGAGGCTCTGTGTTGACTATCGCCAGCTTAACGCCAAGTGAGTACCGGATGCCTATCCTCTGCCGCGTATACAGCATATTTTGGACTAGCTGCGGAATGCTAAGGTTATCAGCACTCTAGACTTAAAAAACGGTTACTGGCAGATCCCGTTGGAGGAATCTAGCAAGCAGTATACGGCATTCACCGTTCCGGGACGTGGACTGTATCAGTGGAGAGTTATGCCGTTCGGGCTCCATTCGGCTCCTGCCACCTTTCAACGAGCTCTCGATAAAATCATTGGGAACGAATTGGAGCCATATGCATTCGTCTACCCGGACGATATCATCGTCACCGGGGAGTCCGTGGAGCACCATATGGACAATTTGCACAAGGTATTCAAGCGATTGAAGGAAGCCAACCTACGAATTAACCCGGAAAAATGTGAATTCTTTAAGAATGAGATCCGCTATTTAGGACATTTGGTCACTTCAAAAGGGGTCCAGACTGACCCGGATAAATTTGCGACCATTCAGGAACTACAACCATCTACTACACTGAAAGAATTACGACGTTGCCTGGGTGTTACCTCGTGGTATCGGAGATTTGTTCCCAATTTTTCAAATATTGTTCAACCACTAACATCACTGCTAAGGTGGATCTGGGGACCAGAACAGCAGGAGGCATTCGAGCTGCTCAAACAGAAATTGACGCAGGCACCGGTTCTGGCAGTTCCTGACTTCACACAGTGCTTCACACTCAAAACGGACGCCAGCAACCATGGACTCGGAGTTGTACTGTTCCAAAGAATTGAAAATCAAGAAAAGGTCATCGCTTACGCCAGCCGTCGTCTTACGAACGCCGAAAGCAATTACTCGTGTGCGGAAAAGGAATGCCTAGCAATTCTGTGGGGTATCAGGAAGATAAGGCAATACCTGGAGGGGTATGAATTCACAATATTCACGGATCATCTGGCCCTGAAATGTCTCAACTCCATAGAGAGTCCGTCAGGACGCATCGCTCGATGGGCGCTGGAGTTTCAACAATTCAGGTACGACATACAATACCGGAAAGGATTGCAAAACGTGTTGCCGACGCGTTATCGCGACAACTAAGAGACATCCTCGAGCGGGCTGAAGCATCGGCAGAAGGCCAAACATGTGCATTGGTCGAGAGGAAGAAGGCGGAAGTACGACGAGAACCCAAGAGTGCTGTCCGATAATCACAATTCTCCAACAGCTGGACACTTTGGGGTCTACAAAACCATCCAACGTCTGGCGCAACGCTATTACTGGCCAGGAATGTTTAGAGATGCCAGCACCTATGTACGCAACTGCAATTCTTGCCAGAAGTACAAACCGGAACAACAGAAGCCAGCCGGAGAAATGTTCACACACATCGCGGAAAAACCTTGGGCCACAGTCTGCGTAGACTTTGTGGGACCCTTACCCAGGTCTACTCACGGCAACACGGCCATGCTCGTGTTCGGGGACAAATTTTCCAAGTGGACGGAAATAGTACCAGTACGCGCGGCTACCGCTGAAGCAGTGAAGAAAGCATTCAGAGAGGGAATCCTGTCCCGTTTTGGGGTCCCGAAAGTGTTGATTTCGGACAACGGTACGCAGTTTACGAGTCGTATCCTTCGAAAATACGTACAACAACTGGGAGTGAGACAGCAGTATACGGCTCCCTATACACCACAGGAGAACACCGCCGAAAGGGCCAACCGAACTATCAAAACCCTGGTTGCTCAGCTGGCAGAAAATGACCAAAGGCGATGGGACGACAAATTACCAGAGATAAGTCTAGCTATTAACACGGGCGTGTCTGAAACAACTGGATACAGCCCTGCCTTCTTAGTACAAGGCCGCGAACCCAGACTGCCGGCGGCCCTCTACGACGAAGTCACCTTGGGCAACGAGAATTCCCCCCAGCACCTGATAGGAAAAGCAGAAAACCTCAGAGAAATTTTCCAGATAGTTCACAGGAATCTTGAAAAGGCTTCGAAAACGCAGGCTCAACATTATAATCTGCGAAGGCGCCCCTGGAAACCCGAAATTGGGCAACAAGTACTGGTCAGACAACACCCCTTGTCAAAGGCAGCAGAAGGCTTTGCGGCTAAACTAGCGCCAAAGTACGAAGGGCCGTATCGTGTCACTGATTTTATTTCACCCGTCATTATACTTGTGGGAAAGGAAGGAGACAAGAAGAGGAGGAAAGTTCATTTGAGTGAGCTCAAACAATTTCACAACGACTCCAAGTAACGGTCCCACCAAGTGGCGGCAGTGAGTGAGGTCAAAAGCGCAGACAGAGGGATCATCAGTCAGTCTACCCACTCCATGAGGACAAGACGTGCTTATTCAAATCGCGGAAATAGTGAAAAGTGAAAAAAATATTAAATGCTTATGCTTACCGTACTAACAACATCACGTTGAATTCCAACAATAGCCGATTGCAACAACAATCACAGACAAAACGATCATCACATACCCTAAAATATACAGTGCAGACAAGACATGCAGGCGTAAAAATTATGAGGGAGGATTATAAACTCTAGCTCTATGGGCAAAAATTAAATGACACGATTGTCAACTTTTTCCTTCGATGGCTTTGGGTGGAGGGACTGCCGGAGGAAACAAGGGTAAGAACTCACATTTTTGACACTTTCTTCCTACAGGGGTTGTTGCATCAGCCAGCACAAACGGCCTAATATCGATACCTGAGTATGCGACGCTGAGTGCGGAAGGTCGAGTTATTCCAGCAGCGTCATGTGGTCATTCCGGTCGTCCGTAATGAGCACTGGTATGCGGTCATCGTCACCAACCTGGACGCCGTGGCCGCTGCAAACCCCGCTCAGCGACATCCGGCCATCCTGGTGCTCGACTCATGTGCAGCGCAGCCCCGGACGGAGGTAGTAGAAGAAATACGCCACTTTCTGCGACGGAACTTTAGGCCTGCCAGTCCGTCTGTCTGTTCATCTGTTGAAATCACGATTACGGGGGAACGAAAAGAGATATGGATATGGCACGAATGTTCTTTGTTATGTGGGGCAGTTTGGGATTGAAAATGGTCTGATTAACAACCATGCCCACTTTACGTACGGAATGTAAAGCATTTTGGTTTAAAAATTATTATAAGACGTGGCACGCCCACTCATACAAAAGTTGGAAATATCTCATAAACGGTATAAGATATGAAGACGTAATTTTATCGCAAGGTATCTGGAGCATTACCTATCCGCTTACCAAAAGTGGGCGTGGAACGCCTACTCATAAAAAGTTGTCAACATCTCATAAACGGTACAAAATATTCGTACGCGATTTTATCCCGAGGTACCTAGAGGCATTAGCAAATCGAGTAGTGTACTTGGACTTCGGCCTGGCCGAGGACAACACTTTAAATTGTTTTTTTTCTGTTCTCTGTCACTTACCTGCAAATTTTTCCACTGGTTGTCGGGTTTTTTACCTACTGCCTCGAGTCTCTTTTACTGAAGTGTCTCCGCTGATGTCGATGTGGTGAGTTTCTCTACGGTTCATGTCTCTACTGTGTGTGTGCTTCTCTGTTGCATGTTCGCTTGGTGTGCTCCTTTGCTATGATCTTGATAGTGTGTTTTTATGCCGTTTGATTGATCGGTGTGTTTCTCTGCTGTATCGTTCGCTTGGTGTATTTCCTTGCTAGGAAAAAAAATTACTTTGTACTTCGACTTTGATGAAAGTCTTCTTCTTAATTCTGCTTCTGTTAATAGATAATACCGATCTCGATGCAAATTGACTATCATGTAGGGCGACATCACTTGTATTATTTTGAAGCTGTTGTTTGTCTTCCAAGGAACTGCGGTGAGTTTGAACATTTCAAATACTTCGTTGGAGATTAGTGCTATGTTTATTTTGAAAATTACATATTTGGCGGTGATTGTTCCTTCTAATAATATGAAGGAGTAAAGTTTTAATAAGACATTTAACGAAACTGGTAATCGGAGTGTTGCAGGAAGATTGATTTTTATTTTTAGTAATTCGAATTTTAGTTGAGCAGGTGAGATCAGCATAGGATTTATGATTCCGTGGTGAGTATCAACTAATATATCAATGAGTGAGTCTTGAATGTTTTTAAGATTCATCATTGACAATGTTGCTTGAATCGTAAAGTCGAGGAAGGTAAGTGATACCTTTCTGCGTCGGGCTGCTGGTTTATATTTTCAAATTGGTTTTTTGTACGTTTAAGAGCAGTTGCTATTTTATTAAACTGCATTTAACTTTCTTTTTGGTTTCTTTTCATTAAGTAGAGAGTGCTATCTAGGAACGATGTCTGATTTTCTATAGCGTATAGCAAATAGTCATCATTTTGCTCTAGCTTTTGGATGATTGCTGCTGCTTTTTCTGCATACTCTTCATGAAGAACTCCAAATAGGGAGCGACCGATTGATCCGACCACATTTAAGGCGCCTCTCTTTACTCGCATGGTGGGATTAATTTCTAATAATTCGTTATTTGAGTTAATTCCGTCAGTAAGCTGATTGAATTGTGCTAGGATTATTGAGCATGTTCTAGTATTATGATTCCTTTCACACAATGGCGTTAGTGTATTTTTGTATGAATTTAGTAGATTCACCTCCTTCCAATATGGTTCCAAATTAAAATATGTTACTAGATTTCATTCGCTGCTGATGATCCCAGCCGAGCCCATATTTTCAAAGTACACTCCAGGATTTGATTCAAAGAGGTGAATTTCTACTGAAGCGGAGTAAACAATTGGTATGAATAAGCAGGCTAATAGTTATTATTATAATATGTTATTAGTTTTGAGGCTCCTTGTCGTTTTTTTTGGACGTGGACCTTCATTATTAGTATCGGAAGAAGATTGTGTGTCTCTCTTTGATGTCACAGGCATATCCTTACTGGCATCATGCAATTCCTCCTGTGAACTACTAATGTCTATTGGTGATGATGAATTGTTGTCTACTGGAAGTGATGCCAATCTGTTTATAGCTCGTTTGAATATTCCATTCTTAGTTTTAACGTCTACTACTCGGACTGCATTATCTGGTCCGCTATAAACTTTGATAATTCTTCCTAGATGCCATGAGAGGGTGGTACGTCATCTTCCTTGAGGATGACCAATGTTCCTATTTGAATATTTGGTGATCGTTCTCTGCATTTACGGCGATATTGCAGCTCGTTTAGGTCCTCGAGTGACCAGCGTCTCCAAAATTGGTATTTAAGATGTGAGACTAATTTCCATCGTTTCAAAAAATTGAGGATTCATGACAGTCGCTCTGGAGTCCACTTGAGCTGTTAATGGCTCTCCAATCAAAAAATCGCCAGGGGTTAATGCTGTCAAATCATTTGGATCATTAGACAGTGGTGTCAAAGGTCTTGAATTTAGAATTGCTTCTATTGCGACGATTACTGTCTCTAGCTACTCGTATGTTAAATTAGCTGTCGAAACGCTGCGAACTAAAAGATGCTTTGCAGATTTGATGGCCGCCTCCCATAATCCCCCAAAGTGAGTGGGATAAAGTGAAATTGGATTCCTTTGTCAGCACATGTTCGGATTATAGCGAAATTGGTTGCGTTGTCGCAGTACAAATTCCGGCAGTGTCTTATGATGAAATCTGCGACTTATGAAGCGCCTTATTGATCCAATGAATGCCTCTGTTGTTAGGTCGCTGACTACCTCCATGTGGACGACTTTCGTTGCAAAGCAGCAGAATAGTGAGATATAGACCTTGTGTGTTTCTTGCCGCGGATTTTATAGTGAACCCAGAATGGTCCACAATAATCCACACCTGAGGTGATTAACGGTCTTGCGGGTTGGACTCAGAGTGCAGGTAAATTTCCCATGAGCTGACTGTATAGCTTTGGGCATGCTCTTGTGCATTTCACGCAGCGTTGAATGACACCTCTTGAAATTGATTTTCCTTTTAAAGGCCAGAAGCGTTGACGTGTGTTAGTCAAGAGAGCTTGTGCACCACAATGGAGATTCTCGTCGTGTATCATTTTCAGCAAGACTTTTACCAAAATGTCATTATATGGTAAAATCATTGGATGTTTGGCATCGTAAGGCAACTGGGCTGCTTCTAGACTTCCTCCTACGCGGAGGATCCCTAATTCGTCAAGAAAGGGTGACAGACTACTTATAGATTCTGTTCGCTTAAGCCCTTGTTTATTTTTTAATTTTTGTATGACTTCCTTAAAGTCGGAGATCTGTATTGCTTTGATTATTGTGAGTAAAGCATCATCCATTTCTTGAGGTGTCAATGTCAAGGTATTGGCTTGCAGTTGATGATGTTGATTTTTCATAGGCCTGATTCCACGCAGCATGTACCCTACGATTCGTTGTAGACGCTTGAATGAGTTGCCGTGGTTGACACAGTAAATTACATCTCCTTGACTAATTATCGTTTTGAATGATATTAGTGACTTTTGGGTCATTTTTTCGATAGGTGGAGCTGTCAGTCGTGCACTAGTGATTTCCCTCGGCCAAATGGATTCTGGTCTATGTAGGTAGAGTGGACCATACATCCATAGATTGCTTGTTGACAGCTTTTGTGGGGATAGGCCTCTGGATAGAATATCGGCTGGATTATCTTTTGTGCAGACGCCGCCACTGTTCAGGAAGAGTTAATTCTTGAATTTTTGCAATTCTGTTTGCAACAAAGATTTGGTAGGACGCTGCTGAGGAGTTGATCCATGCTAAAACAATTTGTGAATCAGACCAATAGAAGGTGGGTCATGGTCTAATGGGTCAAAGACTCTTGCCAATTCTGCTGCAACTATGCGTTTTGTGATTTTGTTGCTTGTATTTGTGTTGGATTTTATGCAAAGCGAATCTTCTTTTGAGATCCAGGTTAGTCCTAATGTTTTGACTGTTGCTTCCCTTCCTTCGTGGAGATTGAGATTGAAGATCTTCTTCCATCGGAATTCCTTGTAATAGCTGTGGATGATTGTCGCACCATTATCGTAATTTGAACCCAGCGGAGTTGTTCCTGAATTAATTTAGCTGTTGTGAGATTATTGCTACCTGTAATGCCATCATCGACGTAAAAATCTGCCTCTAATGCTTCTCCTCCATGTGGATACTTATGGGCAGCTTGCTTTAACAACACTTGCATGCACTTTGTGGCAAGGTATGGCGCTGCTGTCGTTCCATAAGTGACCGTGTTGAGTTTATAGCATTTTAAATGTGAATATGGGTTTTCTCTCCAAAGAATTAATTGGAGCACTTCATCGGCTGGATGAACTAAAATTTGCTTGTTTTTCGATATCTGTAGTGAATACAAATCGTGGCAAGCGACACCGTAGCAAAATGGAAAATAGCTCGCTTTGTACCCATGGGCCTGTGTACATAATGTCATTTAAGGCTAAACCTGATGAAGTTTTACATGATGCATCGAAGACTATCCTTAATTTGGTAGAGCTACTATCCGGTTTGATCACACAATGATGCGGTATGAAGTAATGTGGTTGTATGATGTCAATTGGCTTGATTTCTGTCATGTGTCCGAGATCGTTGTATTCTTTCATAAATTGGACATACCTTTGCTTTAAATCATTGTTTTTTGTGAGTTTCCTTTCGAGAGCTTCCAACCTGTTGTATGCTTTTGCTCGAAACTCTCCTAAGGTGGTCGGGTTAGTGGTTAAGGGAAACTTCACCACAAACCTTCCATCTTGATTTCTAGTCGTGATTTGAGTGAAATGAGTCTCATAAAGTTAATTTTCTCGTGAAAATGAATGCTGCGATGATTCCGAGACTTTCTCCAGATCGAAAATTCGCTGGTTGTTCATTGTAGAGTAACATAAACGCGTTGATTAGATGATTTCGATGTTTTACCTATGCCTTCTATTCTGATTGATGTTGGCCTTGTGTTCAGCGACAATTTCCTGATAATCCTTTCGGTGATGAAATTAGCTTGAGAACCCGAGTCGAGAATTGCCCTGCATTCCGCAAATCTTCCATTTGAGGCAACAATTTTAATCCTGGCAGTACCAAGTAAAATATGCTGTTGTTTGTTGTTAGAAGCATAAGTAAGGGAGATTGAATTGGGGGCAGCGGATAAGGCAGGTTGCTCTGTGCTCTTGATGTCGAAATGTAGCAAGGTATTGTGTCTCTTATCGCACTTAAGACAGCTTTCTGATGGACAGACTTATGCCCTGATTTGAGACAATTTATGCATAATTTATATTGTTGAACATGATGCAGTCTATCCTTAGGTGATAGATTCAAAAATTTTTTAGAGGAGAATAGTGGGTTATTGGATTCTTTGCAGGTTCTGCATTTCGAATTGTCCTTTGGGTTCGTGACTACCGAGGAAACTGTCTTAGCCAGAAAGGTCCTTTCTTTTCGTCCAACAGTTTCTAATGACTAAAACCGATGCTTCAAGAACTGTAGAAATGATTTTACAGGTTGTAATTCTCTTGGGTTTTTAGTGACTGCTCGTAAAGAATGTCTGTTCCTCTATCTAACTTTTTGATTAATAAATGACTTATTAGTGAGTCTCAGTTATACAGATCGACACCTAAATTTTGAATCGGCACTATAAAGTACCATGAAGTGCCCTGATGGCTACTGATGTTGCGTCTGGCTGAATGTTTGGCTGATAGAGTAACTTCTGCAGTAACGTTGAAAGCAGGATTCTCTTGTTGTCGTAGCGATCCAGAAGCATGTTCCAGCCTGTCACATAATTTTTTCCTGTTAATGGTAAATGTCGAATAAATTGCTCGACTTCACCCTTGACTGTGGTCTCGAGGTACCTCATCTTTTGTATTTAGCAGGGGTTGATCGTGAACCATCTTTGAAAACAGATCAAAATACTGTTTCCATTTTCAATAGTCACCGTCGAAGATTGGGATGCTGATCTTGGACAGATGAATGTTTGGTGCTTGATTGACGATTGCTTGATTGTTTTGATTCTTTATGCAGTTGGCGTTCTTTGATGATAAGAGACCTCGCACTTCCAGAATTCTTTCTTCTAGTTGGATGTACGAGTTCATATCATATCCCATAGTCTGGATTGTCGTATAATTTCCACAATAAGAAATTTGTTCATAGCAAGAAGGCATTGTTCTGGTGAGCTGTCTATTGATTTACCATTTAGAAGCCTTTGTAATGATGCAATCATTGCTTTTTGCTCGCTAATTATTGGTTTGCTCTGTCATCTATTATTGGAGCTGGAGTTGGTGGCTCGTTGTCGGTAGACCGGCCTTGTGTGCTTGCTTGAGATCCTTTCTGCAACCTTTTCATTTCAGATTCAAATATTTGTGAATATTGCTCCACGACTGAACGAATTTGACCAAAGTAGTCTTTGACGAAATACTCACGGTCCATTGGTAGATTTCTGATAGACCGAATTTGGTAAGCTGCTCAAATTGTTTCCATGATGATTGCAGTCGCTTTACATGCTCTTTAAAGTAAGCAAATGATTGCTTTCTGTCGACGGAGTCCTTCTTAAAATTCCTGATAATGTTCTGGATTTCGTTGCCAATAGTCTGCTGATCTGCTACAAACCTCTAAAATACTTCTGTGGAGCCCTCCATTGTAGTTGCAAACTGTTTGATGAACTTAGTGAATATATCTTCAAGAAAAGCGCCACGTTGACTTCTCTGACAATTCTTGAACTGGTCTGATGAGGATCATAATCATGATTACGTCGGGGTCACCAATGTTTTAGTTTAAAGACGCACGCTGAACAGAAGTCTCTGTTGGTTGCTGGTGATTGATAGGAACAGCTGGTTCTTAAACCAGATGCACTGTACCAGACTTTGTAATAAAAAAAAGGTTCCTTGTATCAGGCACTTTAACCAGATACAAAGTATTAACACAAGGATGGACGTTACGTGCGGCACTTGAACCGAACTCACTTATAATGTTGATTATTGAATAACTTTGTCTTATTTATATACAAAGAAGGAATATATTTACAATAATACATTTACAATAACAAAAGTGCATAATACGTACAATTGGTGCAAGAAATTACTTTATTTTTAATCAATGTTCAAATTCAAAAATTTAGCTCAGCATTTGGCTTATCGTGCAGTTCATTCAGTTCACAGGAAACAGTCGCCGCATTGACAATAGCGTCATGTTACCATGATGAGAGTCGGAAGCCTGAGGTTAATAAATGCTTAACTAGCAGCAAAAACAAGTGCAAAAAATTGGCCAATGAACTTAACAAATTTACTGCAAGGAAACGGCAGCCGCATCGACTGACGGCATCATGTTACCATTTTGGGTGTGATGAGCCTTGAAAGCATGAAGTCAATGAATTCAATAAAAAGAAGATTGGCCAATATTAAATGTTGAATTAAATTTACTTTTAATTTCTGAATTTGAACACACGCAAACCCACAGTTCGATCCGTTCACTTTATGTTCACATTAAGCTACACTTCTGGAGCAGCGTCTAAAAAGCGAAGCAATTAAATAGACAACAACTAAAACACTACCTCTGCTTAGGCAGCCGCTACCGCGCCCGCACTCGGTCCCACAGCTCTGTATCGTACATACACACACAGCGCCCCTTTGGCGGAATAATCCGCCGAAATACAGCCTGTGTATTTGTGCCAGAACGCACCTATACATACTACTTTTGTCCATTTTTCCGATTTGAACGAATTTACATGAGGTATTGTATTGAATATCCGATTCGTATGAAAAAGAAATTCGGTGATATGAAGTTCGATCATTCAGATATTGCAACGTCATACGTCTTCGCTGTTGATACGTTTGTGCTGCTCTTCGTCTTCTCGATTCAACTCGTAAGACTTCAAGTCTTTCTTCGCGCTGATCTGCCGATTCTTCTGCTTTCGTTTGAGAAGTTCTGACTCTCATGAACATGTAAGTTCATAATCGCCTAAACGTTCTTGATCAGTGTGGTTTGATCTCCTTTGATGTTTTGTGATTGTGTGTCGACGGCGACCTAAGTTTGAACGTGGGCGAGGCTTTACAGATGATTAATTAATGTGGCACTATGGTGTGTTTCGCCCTAGTTATATTCGTTGAAAGAATGTATTTGCGCACAAAATTTTTCAATTTTCAAATATTTTTTGACACATGAATGGCTTAAAAAATAAAATCAATATATTTTAATATTTATATTTTATTTAGGAATTGTCAAATTATGTATTGTATTTATTATACGGTCCTTTTCAGATTATTATGCAACAGTGTATATAATTAAACACCTACGAGTATAAATCTTTCTTAAAAAACAACTTTCATGTGACGTAAATGAGGGGTCAATCGGCCCATTAGTATAGAAGTTATGTTGTGACGCCACCTACCGGGACTAAACCTAAATATAAACCATCTTCAACCTAAATAACATACGTAACGAATATGAAGTCAATCAACCCACAAATTTTAGAGTTTTGCGGCCACAAACATACGCAGGCTGGGTTTTTATATATGTATATATAAATTATTTCTAAATATTGTGATTATAAATATTGATGCTTATATATCGGGCAACACTCACTTCTTGTTTGTCTCAAACGAACATGTGCTTAAAAGGTGACATTCCAGTGAATATACTTTGCGACGCGACCTGTCACAAACCAAGCTATTTATGCTTAATTTTTAAGTAAACATTAATATTGTATTGAATAAAATGAATTTGAGCAGAACTGAATATTGTAAAAGTAATATTTAGGTGAGAATTAATTGAAACTAATTGTAAAGTAGTTAACATTAGATTTAGTAGCTGGTAATTTCACCTACGGGTACTGGATAACTGGTCACCTCGAAACAACAGCTGATCGAGGTGTAACAGCCATCGAGGTGGGAACAACGAAATCAACAAGAAAGTACGCACAGGTACGGGTGTTATACATCTTGCCGAAGGCACTCCTTCCTTGCTCTAGGTGTACAGGTGTTATACATCCTGCCGAAGGCACTCCTTCCTTGCTTTAGGTGTACGGGTGTTATACATCCTGCCGAAGGCACTCCTTCCTTGCTCTAGGTGTACGGGTGTTATATATCCTGCCGAAGGCACGCCTTCCTTGCTTTAGGTGTACGGGTGTTATACATCCTGCCGAAGGCAATCCTTCCCTGCATTAGGTGTACGGGTGTTATACATCCTGCCGAAAGCAATCCTGTATCCCTTTACCTTAGCTACTACCCACAACACCAGATTCACCGGCGCATTCACCAGCGCATTCACCGGCGCGACAAAGGCGCATTCATCGCCGCATTCATCGGCGCATTCACCAGCGCATTCACCGGCGCGGTGTGTGGGCGTCGGAATGTACGCACGATCGAATGCTGCCGACAGGGAAACGCCGAAGGTCACGTATAAATCGAGGCGGTGCGGGACCCGAACAACGAGCGACACAGCGCCAGACGTCTCAACCACCAACACACCAACAACAACCAACACGGAGGACAGATCGGCAATAGGGTGGGAAAATAATCGCATTACTGTAAGCGTGGACGTCGACGAAGTTTGGGTGGAGGCAGTCATAGACACCGGAGCGGCGCGAAATTTTATCAGCGAGGCATTGGCTCAATTACTCTGGACGCCAGACACACATCGGTCAACAGAGCTCTCCGTTCGCCTGGCAGACGACAGGTCAGTGAAGGTCACAGAATCGCTCATGGTACCCATCCGATTTAAGGGCATTCAATGCGAGACGCAGCTGTTCGTACTGCCTAACGCCATCGACGACTTAATTTTGGGCCTGGACTTCCTCAGGAAATCCAACACGGAAATAACCATTGGAGATATTCGCCAGCTCCTTTGCCCGATGGTGCGCAACGAAGAATCCAACCAAGAGACACAAATCGCGGCCTTCCTGGAAAATGAATTACGAGCCTTCGAATCAATAAAGGGCACCACGAACATCACGTCACACCGAATCGTCATGAAGGACGATCGTCCAATAAAGCAGCGGTACTTCCCACGGAACCGGCCATGCAAGCTGTGATTAACGAGCAGATCGACGAATGAATCAGGGATGGACGTATTGAACTTTCTAAGAGGCCATATAGCGCACCAATTGTGCTGGTGCGGAAGAAAAACAACAAACGGAGGCTCTGTGTTGACTATCGCCAGCTTAACGCCAAGTGAGTACCGGATGCCTATCCTCTGCCGCGTATACAGCATATTTTGGACTAGCTGCGGAATGCTAAGGTTATCAGCACTCTAGACTTAAAAAACGGTTACTGGCAGATCCCGTTGGAGGAATCTAGCAAGCAGTATACGGCATTCACCGTTCCGGGACGTGGACTGTATCAGTGGAGAGTTATGCCGTTCGGGCTCCATTCGGCTCCTGCCACCTTTCAACGAGCTCTCGATAAAATCATTGGGAACGAATTGGAGCCATATGCATTCGTCTACCCGGACGATATCATCGTCACCGGGGAGTCCGTGGAGCACCATATGGACAATTTGCACAAGGTATTCAAGCGATTGAAGGAAGCCAACCTACGAATTAACCCGGAAAAATGTGAATTCTTTAAGAATGAGATCCGCTATTTAGGACATTTGGTCACTTCAAAAGGGGTCCAGACTGACCCGGATAAATTTGCGACCATTCAGGAACTACAACCATCTACTACACTGAAAGAATTACGACGTTGCCTGGGTGTTACCTCGTGGTATCGGAGATTTGTTCCCAATTTTTCAAATATTGTTCAACCACTAACATCACTGCTAAGGTGGATCTGGGGACCAGAACAGCAGGAGGCATTCGAGCTGCTCAAACAGAAATTGACGCAGGCACCGGTTCTGGCAGTTCCTGACTTCACACAGTGCTTCACACTCAAAACGGACGCCAGCAACCATGGACTCGGAGTTGTACTGTTCCAAAGAATTGAAAATCAAGAAAAGGTCATCGCTTACGCCAGCCGTCGTCTTACGAACGCCGAAAGCAATTACTCGTGTGCGGAAAAGGAATGCCTAGCAATTCTGTGGGGTATCAGGAAGATAAGGCAATACCTGGAGGGGTATGAATTCACAATATTCACGGATCATCTGGCCCTGAAATGTCTCAACTCCATAGAGAGTCCGTCAGGACGCATCGCTCGATGGGCGCTGGAGTTTCAACAATTCAGGTACGACATACAATACCGGAAAGGATTGCAAAACGTGTTGCCGACGCGTTATCGCGACAACTAAGAGACATCCTCGAGCGGGCTGAAGCATCGGCAGAAGGCCAAACATGTGCATTGGTCGAGAGGAAGAAGGCGGAAGTACGACGAGAACCCAAGAGTGCTGTCCGATAATCACAATTCTCCAACAGCTGGACACTTTGGGGTCTACAAAACCATCCAACGTCTGGCGCAACGCTATTACTGGCCAGGAATGTTTAGAGATGCCAGCACCTATGTACGCAACTGCAATTCTTGCCAGAAGTACAAACCGGAACAACAGAAGCCAGCCGGAGAAATGTTCACACACATCGCGGAAAAACCTTGGGCCACAGTCTGCGTAGACTTTGTGGGACCCTTACCCAGGTCTACTCACGGCAACACGGCCATGCTCGTGTTCGGGGACAAATTTTCCAAGTGGACGGAAATAGTACCAGTACGCGCGGCTACCGCTGAAGCAGTGAAGAAAGCATTCAGAGAGGGAATCCTGTCCCGTTTTGGGGTCCCGAAAGTGTTGATTTCGGACAACGGTACGCAGTTTACGAGTCGTATCCTTCGAAAATACGTACAACAACTGGGAGTGAGACAGCAGTATACGGCTCCCTATACACCACAGGAGAACACCGCCGAAAGGGCCAACCGAACTATCAAAACCCTGGTTGCTCAGCTGGCAGAAAATGACCAAAGGCGATGGGACGACAAATTACCAGAGATAAGTCTAGCTATTAACACGGGCGTGTCTGAAACAACTGGATACAGCCCTGCCTTCTTAGTACAAGGCCGCGAACCCAGACTGCCGGCGGCCCTCTACGACGAAGTCACCTTGGGCAACGAGAATTCCCCCCAGCACCTGATAGGAAAAGCAGAAAACCTCAGAGAAATTTTCCAGATAGTTCACAGGAATCTTGAAAAGGCTTCGAAAACGCAGGCTCAACATTATAATCTGCGAAGGCGCCCCTGGAAACCCGAAATTGGGCAACAAGTACTGGTCAGACAACACCCCTTGTCAAAGGCAGCAGAAGGCTTTGCGGCTAAACTAGCGCCAAAGTACGAAGGGCCGTATCGTGTCACTGATTTTATTTCACCCGTCATTATACTTGTGGGAAAGGAAGGAGACAAGAAGAGGAGGAAAGTTCATTTGAGTGAGCTCAAACAATTTCACAACGACTCCAAGTAACGGTCCCACCAAGTGGCGGCAGTGAGTGAGGTCAAAAGCGCAGACAGAGGGATCATCAGTCAGTCTACCCACTCCATGAGGACAAGACGTGCTTATTCAAATCGCGGAAATAGTGAAAAGTGAAAAAAATATTAAATGCTTATGCTTACCGTACTAACAACATCACGTTGAATTCCAACAATAGCCGATTGCAACAACAATCACAGACAAAACGATCATCACATACCCTAAAATATACAGTGCAGACAAGACATGCAGGCGTAAAAATTATGAGGGAGGATTATAAACTCTAGCTCTATGGGCAAAAATTAAATGACACGATTGTCAACTTTTTCCTTCGATGGCTTTGGGTGGAGGGACTGCCGGAGGAAACAAGGGTAAGAACTCACATTTTTGACACTTTCTTCCTACAGGGGTTGTTGCATCAGCCAGCACAAACGGCCTAATATCGATACCTGAGTATGCGACGCTGAGTGCGGAAGGTCGAGTTATTCCAGCAGCGTCATGTGGTCATTCCGGTCGTCCGTAATGAGCACTGGTATGCGGTCATCGTCACCAACCTGGACGCCGTGGCCGCTGCAAACCCCGCTCAGCGACATCCGGCCATCCTGGTGCTCGACTCATGTGCAGCGCAGCCCCGGACGGAGGTAGTAGAAGAAATACGCCACTTTCTGCGACGGAACTTTAGGCCTGCCAGTCCGTCTGTCTGTTCATCTGTTGAAATCACGATTACGGGGGAACGAAAAGAGATATGGATATGGCACGAATGTTCTTTGTTATGTGGGGCAGTTTGGGATTGAAAATGGTCTGATTAACAACCATGCCCACTTTACGTACGGAATGTAAAGCATTTTGGTTTAAAAATTATTATAAGACGTGGCACGCCCACTCATACAAAAGTTGGAAATATCTCATAAACGGTATAAGATATGAAGACGTAATTTTATCGCAAGGTATCTGGAGCATTACCTATCCGCTTACCAAAAGTGGGCGTGGAACGCCTACTCATAAAAAGTTGTCAACATCTCATAAACGGTACAAAATATTCGTACGCGATTTTATCCCGAGGTACCTAGAGGCATTAGCAAATCGAGTAGTGTACTTGGACTTCGGCCTGGCCGAGGACAACACTTTAAATTGTTTTTTTTCTGTTCTCTGTCACTTACCTGCAAATTTTTCCACTGGTTGTCGGGTTTTTTACCTACTGCCTCGAGTCTCTTTTACTGAAGTGTCTCCGCTGATGTCGATGTGGTGAGTTTCTCTACGGTTCATGTCTCTACTGTGTGTGTGCTTCTCTGTTGCATGTTCGCTTGGTGTGCTCCTTTGCTATGATCTTGATAGTGTGTTTTTATGCCGTTTGATTGATCGGTGTGTTTCTCTGCTGTATCGTTCGCTTGGTGTATTTCCTTGCTAGGAAAAAAAATTACTTTGTACTTCGACTTTGATGAAAGTCTTCTTCTTAATTCTGCTTCTGTTAATAGATAATACCGATCTCGATGCAAATTGACTATCATGTAGGGCGACATCACTTGTATTATTTTGAAGCTGTTGTTTGTCTTCCAAGGAACTGCGGTGAGTTTGAACATTTCAAATACTTCGTTGGAGATTAGTGCTATGTTTATTTTGAAAATTACATATTTGGCGGTGATTGTTCCTTCTAATAATATGAAGGAGTAAAGTTTTAATAAGACATTTAACGAAACTGGTAATCGGAGTGTTGCAGGAAGATTGATTTTTATTTTTAGTAATTCGAATTTTAGTTGAGCAGGTGAGATCAGCATAGGATTTATGATTCCGTGGTGAGTATCAACTAATATATCAATGAGTGAGTCTTGAATGTTTTTAAGATTCATCATTGACAATGTTGCTTGAATCGTAAAGTCGAGGAAGGTAAGTGATACCTTTCTGCGTCGGGCTGCTGGTTTATATTTTCAAATTGGTTTTTTGTACGTTTAAGAGCAGTTGCTATTTTATTAAACTGCATTTAACTTTCTTTTTGGTTTCTTTTCATTAAGTAGAGAGTGCTATCTAGGAACGATGTCTGATTTTCTATAGCGTATAGCAAATAGTCATCATTTTGCTCTAGCTTTTGGATGATTGCTGCTGCTTTTTCTGCATACTCTTCATGAAGAACTCCAAATAGGGAGCGACCGATTGATCCGACCACATTTAAGGCGCCTCTCTTTACTCGCATGGTGGGATTAATTTCTAATAATTCGTTATTTGAGTTAATTCCGTCAGTAAGCTGATTGAATTGTGCTAGGATTATTGAGCATGTTCTAGTATTATGATTCCTTTCACACAATGGCGTTAGTGTATTTTTGTATGAATTTAGTAGATTCACCTCCTTCCAATATGGTTCCAAATTAAAATATGTTACTAGATTTCATTCGCTGCTGATGATCCCAGCCGAGCCCATATTTTCAAAGTACACTCCAGGATTTGATTCAAAGAGGTGAATTTCTACTGAAGCGGAGTAAACAATTGGTATGAATAAGCAGGCTAATAGTTATTATTATAATATGTTATTAGTTTTGAGGCTCCTTGTCGTTTTTTTTGGACGTGGACCTTCATTATTAGTATCGGAAGAAGATTGTGTGTCTCTCTTTGATGTCACAGGCATATCCTTACTGGCATCATGCAATTCCTCCTGTGAACTACTAATGTCTATTGGTGATGATGAATTGTTGTCTACTGGAAGTGATGCCAATCTGTTTATAGCTCGTTTGAATATTCCATTCTTAGTTTTAACGTCTACTACTCGGACTGCATTATCTGGTCCGCTATAAACTTTGATAATTCTTCCTAGATGCCATGAGAGGGTGGTACGTCATCTTCCTTGAGGATGACCAATGTTCCTATTTGAATATTTGGTGATCGTTCTCTGCATTTACGGCGATATTGCAGCTCGTTTAGGTCCTCGAGTGACCAGCGTCTCCAAAATTGGTATTTAAGATGTGAGACTAATTTCCATCGTTTCAAAAAATTGAGGATTCATGACAGTCGCTCTGGAGTCCACTTGAGCTGTTAATGGCTCTCCAATCAAAAAATCGCCAGGGGTTAATGCTGTCAAATCATTTGGATCATTAGACAGTGGTGTCAAAGGTCTTGAATTTAGAATTGCTTCTATTGCGACGATTACTGTCTCTAGCTACTCGTATGTTAAATTAGCTGTCGAAACGCTGCGAACTAAAAGATGCTTTGCAGATTTGATGGCCGCCTCCCATAATCCCCCAAAGTGAGTGGGATAAAGTGAAATTGGATTCCTTTGTCAGCACATGTTCGGATTATAGCGAAATTGGTTGCGTTGTCGCAGTACAAATTCCGGCAGTGTCTTATGATGAAATCTGCGACTTATGAAGCGCCTTATTGATCCAATGAATGCCTCTGTTGTTAGGTCGCTGACTACCTCCATGTGGACGACTTTCGTTGCAAAGCAGCAGAATAGTGAGATATAGACCTTGTGTGTTTCTTGCCGCGGATTTTATAGTGAACCCAGAATGGTCCACAATAATCCACACCTGAGGTGATTAACGGTCTTGCGGGTTGGACTCAGAGTGCAGGTAAATTTCCCATGAGCTGACTGTATAGCTTTGGGCATGCTCTTGTGCATTTCACGCAGCGTTGAATGACACCTCTTGAAATTGATTTTCCTTTTAAAGGCCAGAAGCGTTGACGTGTGTTAGTCAAGAGCGCTTGTGCACCACAATGGAGATTCTCGTCGTGTATCATTTTCAGCAAGACTTTTACCAAAATGTCATTATATGGTAAAATCATTGGATGTTTGGCATCGTAAGGCAACTGGGCTGCTTCTAGACTTCCTCCTACGCGGAGGATCCCTAATTCGTCAAGAAAGGGTGACAGACTACTTATAGATTCTGTTCGCTTAAGCCCTTGTTTATTTTTTAATTTTTGTATGACTTCCTTAAAATCGGAGATCTGTATTGCTTTGATTATTGTGAGTAAAGCATCATCCATTTCTTGAGGTGTCAATGTCAAGGTATTGGCTTGCAGTTGATGATGTTGATTTTTCATAGGCCTGATTCCACGCAGCATGTACCCTACGATTCGTTGTAGACGCTTGAATGAGTTGCCGTGGTTGACACAGTAAATTACATCTCCTTGACTAATTATCGTTTTGAATGATATTAGTGACTTTTGGGTCATTTTTTCGATAGGTGGAGCTGTCAGTCGTGCACTAGTGATTTCCCTCGGCCAAATGGATTCTGGTCTATGTAGGTAGAGTGGACCATACATCCATAGATTGCTTGTTGACAGCTTTTGTGGGGATAGGCCTCTGGATAGAATATCGGCTGGATTATCTTTTGTGCAGACGCCGCCACTGTTCAGGAAGAGTTAATTCTTGAATTTTTGCAATTCTGTTTGCAACAAAGATTTGGTAGGACGCTGCTGAGGAGTTGATCCATGCTAAAACAATTTGTGAATCAGACCAATAGAAGGTGGGTCATGGTCTAATGGGTCAAAGACTCTTGCCAATTCTGCTGCAACTATGCGTTTTGTGATTTTGTTGCTTGTATTTGTGTTGGATTTTATGCAAAGCGAATCTTCTTTTGAGATCCAGGTTAGTCCTAATGTTTTGACTGTTGCTTCCCTTCCTTCGTGGAGATTGAGATTGAAGATCTTCTTCCATCGGAATTCCTTGTAATAGCTGTGGATGATTGTCGCACCATTATCGTAATTTGAACCCAGCGGAGTTGTTCCTGAATTAATTTAGCTGTTGTGAGATTATTGCTACCTGTAATGCCATCATCGACGTAAAAATCTGCCTCTAATGCTTCTCCTCCATGTGGATACTTATGGGCAGCTTGCTTTAACAACACTTGCATGCACTTTGTGGCAAGGTATGGCGCTGCTGTCGTTCCATAAGTGACCGTGTTGAGTTTATAGCATTTTAAATGTGAATATGGGTTTTCTCTCCAAAGAATTAATTGGAGCACTTCATCGGCTGGATGAACTAAAATTTACTTGTTTTTCGATATCTGTAGTGAATACAAATCGTGGCAAGCGACACCGTAGCAAAATGGAAAATAGCTCGCTTTGTACCCATGGGCCTGTGTACATAATGTCATTTAAGGCTAAACCTGATGAAGTTTTACATGATGCATCGAAGACTATCCTTAATTTGGTAGAGCTACTATCCGGTTTGATCACACAATGATGCGGTATGAAGTAATGTGGTTGTATGATGTCAATTGGCTTGATTTCTGTCATGTGTCCGAGATCGTTGTATTCTTTCATAAATTGGACATACCTTTGCTTTAAATCATTGTTTTTTGTGAGTTTCCTTTCGAGAGCTTCCAACCTGTTGTATGCTTTTGCTCGAAACTCTCCTAAGGTGGTCGGGTTAGTGGTTAAGGGAAACTTCACCACAAACCTTCCATCTTGATTTCTAGTCGTGATTTGAGTGAAATGAGTCTCATAAAGTTAATTTTCTCGTGAAAATGAATGCTGCGATGATTCCGAGACTTTCTCCAGATCGAAAATTCGCTGGTTGTTCATTGTAGAGTAACATAAACGCGTTGATTAGATGATTTCGATGTTTTACCTATGCCTTCTATTCTGATTGATGTTGGCCTTGTGTTCAGCGACAATTTCCTGATAATCCTTTCGGTGATGAAATTAGCTTGAGAACCCGAGTCGAGAATTGCCCTGCATTCCGCAAATCTTCCATTTGAGGCAACAATTTTAATCCTGGCAGTACCAAGTAAAATATGCTGTTGTTTGTTGTTAGAAGCATAAGTAAGGGAGATTGAATTGGGGGCAGCGGATAAGGCAGGTTGCTCTGTGCTCTTGATGTCGAAATGTAGCAAGGTATTGTGTCTCTTATCGCACTTAAGACAGCTTTCTGATGGACAGACTTATGCCCTGATTTGAGACAATTTATGCATAATTTATATTGTTGAACATGATGCAGTCTATCCTTAGGTGATAGATTCAAAAATTTTTTAGAGGAGAATAGTGGGTTATTGGATTCTTTGCAGGTTCTGCATTTCGAATTGTCCTTTGGGTTCGTGACTACCGAGGAAACTGTCTTAGCCAGAAAGGTCCTTTCTTTTCGTCCAACAGTTTCTAATGACTAAAACCGATGCTTCAAGAACTGTAGAAATGATTTTACAGGTTGTAATTCTCTTGGGTTTTTAGTGACTGCTCGTAAAGAATGTCTGTTCCTCTATCTAACTTTTTGATTAATAAATGACTTATTAGTGAGTCTCAGTTATACAGATCGACATCTAAATTTTGAATCGGCACTATAAAGTACCATGAAGTGCCCTGATGGCTACTGATGTTGCGTCTGGCTGAATGTTTGGCTGATAGAGTAACTTCTGCAGTAACGTTGAAAGCAGGATTCTCTTGTTGTCGTAGCGATCCAGAAGCATGTTCCAGCCTGTCACATAATTTTTTCCTGTTAATGGTAAATGTCGAATAAATTGCTCGACTTCACCCTTGACTGTGGTCTCGAGGTACCTCATCTTTTGTATTTAGCAGGGGTTGATCGTGAACCATCTTTGAAAACAGATCAAAATACTGTTTCCATTTTCAATAGTCACCGTCGAAGATTGGGATGCTGATCTTGGACAGATGAATGTTTGGTGCTTGATTGACGATTGCTTGATTGTTTTGATTCTTTATGCAGTTGGCGTTCTTTGATGATAAGAGACCTCGCACTTCCAGAATTCTTTCTTCTAGTTGGATGTACGAGTTCATATCATATCCCATAGTCTGGATTGTCGTATAATTTCCACAATAAGAAATTTGTTCATAGCAAGAAGGCATTGTTCTGGTGAGCTGTCTATTGATTTACCATTTAGAAGCCTTTGTAATGATGCAATCATTGCTTTTTGCTCGCTAATTATTGGTTTGCTCTGTCATCTATTATTGGAGCTGGAGTTGGTGGCTCGTTGTCGGTAGACCGGCCTTGTGTGCTTGCTTGAGATCCTTTCTGCAACCTTTTCATTTCAGATTCAAATATTTGTGAATATTGCTCCACGACTGAACGAATTTGACCAAAGTAGTCTTTGACGAAATACTGACGGTCCATTGGTAGATTTCTGATAGACCGAATTTGGTAAGCTGCTCAAATTGTTTCCATGATGATTGCAGTCGCTTTACATGCTCTTTAAAGTAAGCAAATGATTGCTTTCTGTCGACGGAGTCCTTCTTAAAATTCCTGATAATGTTCTGGATTTCGTTGCCAATAGTCTGCTGATCTGCTACAAACCTCTAAAATACTTCTGTGGAGCCCTCCATTGTAGTTGCAAACTGTTTGATGAACTTAGTGAATATATCTTCAAGAAAAGCGCCACGTTGACTTCTCTGACAATTCTTGAACTGGTCTGATGAGGATCATAATCATGATTACGTCGGGGTCACCAATGTTTTAGTTTAAAGACGCACGCTGAACAGAAGTCTCTGTTGGTTGCTGGTGATTGATAGGAACAGCTGGTTCTTAAACCAGATGCACTGTACCAGACTTTGTAAAAAAAAAAGGTTCCTTGTATCAGGCACTTTAACCAGATACAAAGTATTAACACAAGGATGGACGTTACGTGCGGCACTTGAACCGAACTCACTTATAATGTTGATTATTGAATAACTTTGTCTTATTTATATACAAAGAAGGAATATATTTACAATAATACATTTACAATAACAAAAGTGCATAATACGTACAATTGGTGCAAGAAATTACTTTATTTTTAATCAATGTTCAAATTCAAAAATTTAGCTCAGCATTTGGCTTATCGTGCAGTTCATTCAGTTCACAGGAAACAGTCGCCGCATTGACAATAGCGTCATGTTACCATGATGAGAGTCGGAAGCCTGAGGTTAATAAATGCTTAACTAGCAGCAAAAACAAGTGCAAAAAATTGGCCAATGAACTTAACAAATTTACTGCAAGGAAACGGCAGCCGCATCGACTGACGGCATCATGTTACCATTTTGGGTGTGATGAGCCTTGAAAGCATGAAGTCAATGAATTCAATAAAAAGAAGATTGGCCAATATTAAATGTTGAATTAAATTTACTTTTAATTTCTGAATTTGAACACACGCAAACCCACAGTTCGATCCGTTCACTTTATGTTCACATTAAGCTACACTTCTGGAGCAGCGTCTAAAAAGCGAAGCAATTAAATAGACAACAACTAAAACACTACCTCTGCTTAGGCAGCCGCTACCGCGCCCGCACTCGGTCCCACAGCTCTGTATCGTACATACACACACAGCGCCCCTTTGGCGGAATAATCCGCCGAAATACAGCCTGTGTATTTGTGCCAGAACGCACCTATACATACTACTTTTGTCCATTTTTCCGATTTGAACGAATTTACATGAGGTATTGTATTGAATATCCGATTCGTATGAAAAAGAAATTCGGTGATATGAAGTTCGATCATTCAGATATTGCAACGTCATACGTCTTCGCTGTTGATACGTTTGTGCTGCTCTTCGTCTTCTCGATTCAACTCGTAAGACTTCAAGTCTTTCTTCGCGCTGATCTGCCGATTCTTCTGCTTTCGTTTGAGAAGTTCTGACTCTCATGAACATGTAAGTTCATAATCGCCTAAACGTTATTGATCAGTGTGGTTTGATCTCCTTTGATGTTTTGTGATTGTGTGTCGACGGCGACCTAAGTTTGAACGTGGGCGAGGCTTTACAGATGATTAATTAATGTGGCACTATGGTGTGTTTCGCCCTAGTTATATTCGTTGAAAGAATGTATTTGCGCACAAAATTTTTCAATTTTCAAATATTTTTTGACACATGAATGGCTTAAAAAATAAAATCAATATATTTTAATATTTATATTTTATTTAGGAATTGTCAAATTATGTATTGTATTTATTATACGGTCCTTTTCAGATTATTATGCAACAGTGTATATAATTAAACACCTACGAGTATAAATCTTTCTTAAAAAACAACTTTCATGTGACGTAAATGAGGGGTCAATCGGCCCATTAGTATAGAAGTTATGTTGTGACGCCACCTACCGGGACTAAACCTAAATATAAACCATCTTCAACCTAAATAACATACGTAACGAATATGAAGTCAATCAACCCACAAATTTTAGAGTTTTGCGGCCACAAACATACGCAGGCTGGGTTTTTATATATGTATATATAAATTATTTCTAAATATTGTGATTATAAATATTGATGCTTATATATCGGGCAACACTCACTTCTTGTTTGTCTCAAACGAACATGTGCTTAAAAGGTGACATTCCAGTGAATATACTTTGCGACGCGACCTGTCACAAACCAAGCTATTTATGCTTAATTTTTAAGTAAACATTAATATTGTATTGAATAAAATGAATTTGAGCAGAACTGAATATTGTAAAAGTAATATTTAGGTGAGAATTAATTGAAACTAATTGTAAAGTAGTTAACATTAGATTTAGTAGCTGGTAATTTCACCTACGGGTACTGGATAACTGGTCACCTCGAAACAACAGCTGATCGAGGTGTAACAGCCATCGAGGTGGGAACAACGAAATCAACAAGAAAGTACGCACAGGTACGGGTGTTATACATCTTGCCGAAGGCACTCCTTCCTTGCTCTAGGTGTACAGGTGTTATACATCCTGCCGAAGGCACTCCTTCCTTGCTTTAGGTGTACGGGTGTTATACATCCTGCCGAAGGCACTCCTTCCTTGCTCTAGGTGTACGGGTGTTATATATCCTGCCGAAGGCACGCCTTCCTTGCTTTAGGTGTACGGGTGTTATACATCCTGCCGAAGGCAATCCTTCCCTGCATTAGGTGTACGGGTGTTATACATCCTGCCGAAAGCAATCCTGTATCCCTTTACCTTAGCTACTACCCACAACACCAGATTCACCGGCGCATTCACCAGCGCATTCACCGGCGCGACAAAGGCGCATTCATCGCCGCATTCATCGGCGCATTCACCAGCGCATTCACCGGCGCGGTGTGTGGGCGTCGGAATGTACGCACGATCGAATGCTGCCGACAGGGAAACGCCGAAGGTCACGTATAAATCGAGGCGGTGCGGGACCCGAACAACGAGCGACACAGCGCCAGACGTCTCAACCACCAACACACCAACAACAACCAACACGGAGGACAGATCGGCAATAGGGTGGGAAAATAATCGCATTACTGTAAGCGTGGACGTCGACGAAGTTTGGGTGGAGGCAGTCATAGACACCGGAGCGGCGCGAAATTTTATCAGCGAGGCATTGGCTCAATTACTCTGGACGCCAGACACACATCGGTCAACAGAGCTCTCCGTTCGCCTGGCAGACGACAGGTCAGTGAAGGTCACAGAATCGCTCATGGTACCCATCCGATTTAAGGGCATTCAATGCGAGACGCAGCTGTTCGTACTGCCTAACGCCATCGACGACTTAATTTTGGGCCTGGACTTCCTCAGGAAATCCAACACGGAAATAACCATTGGAGATATTCGCCAGCTCCTTTGCCCGATGGTGCGCAACGAAGAATCCAACCAAGAGACACAAATCGCGGCCTTCCTGGAAAATGAATTACGAGCCTTCGAATCAATAAAGGGCACCACGAACATCACGTCACACCGAATCGTCATGAAGGACGATCGTCCAATAAAGCAGCGGTACTTCCCACGGAACCGGCCATGCAAGCTGTGATTAACGAGCAGATCGACGAATGAATCAGGGATGGACGTATTGAACTTTCTAAGAGGCCATATAGCGCACCAATTGTGCTGGTGCGGAAGAAAAACAACAAACGGAGGCTCTGTGTTGACTATCGCCAGCTTAACGCCAAGTGAGTACCGGATGCCTATCCTCTGCCGCGTATACAGCATATTTTGGACTAGCTGCGGAATGCTAAGGTTATCAGCACTCTAGACTTAAAAAACGGTTACTGGCAGATCCCGTTGGAGGAATCTAGCAAGCAGTATACGGCATTCACCGTTCCGGGACGTGGACTGTATCAGTGGAGAGTTATGCCGTTCGGGCTCCATTCGGCTCCTGCCACCTTTCAACGAGCTCTCGATAAAATCATTGGGAACGAATTGGAGCCATATGCATTCGTCTACCCGGACGATATCATCGTCACCGGGGAGTCCGTGGAGCACCATATGGACAATTTGCACAAGGTATTCAAGCGATTGAAGGAAGCCAACCTACGAATTAACCCGGAAAAATGTGAATTCTTTAAGAATGAGATCCGCTATTTAGGACATTTGGTCACTTCAAAAGGGGTCCAGACTGACCCGGATAAATTTGCGACCATTCAGGAACTACAACCATCTACTACACTGAAAGAATTACGACGTTGCCTGGGTGTTACCTCGTGGTATCGGAGATTTGTTCCCAATTTTTCAAATATTGTTCAACCACTAACATCACTGCTAAGGTGGATCTGGGGACCAGAACAGCAGGAGGCATTCGAGCTGCTCAAACAGAAATTGACGCAGGCACCGGTTCTGGCAGTTCCTGACTTCACACAGTGCTTCACACTCAAAACGGACGCCAGCAACCATGGACTCGGAGTTGTACTGTTCCAAAGAATTGAAAATCAAGAAAAGGTCATCGCTTACGCCAGCCGTCGTCTTACGAACGCCGAAAGCAATTACTCGTGTGCGGAAAAGGAATGCCTAGCAATTCTGTGGGGTATCAGGAAGATAAGGCAATACCTGGAGGGGTATGAATTCACAATATTCACGGATCATCTGGCCCTGAAATGTCTCAACTCCATAGAGAGTCCGTCAGGACGCATCGCTCGATGGGCGCTGGAGTTTCAACAATTCAGGTACGACATACAATACCGGAAAGGATTGCAAAACGTGTTGCCGACGCGTTATCGCGACAACTAAGAGACATCCTCGAGCGGGCTGAAGCATCGGCAGAAGGCCAAACATGTGCATTGGTCGAGAGGAAGAAGGCGGAAGTACGACGAGAACCCAAGAGTGCTGTCCGATAATCACAATTCTCCAACAGCTGGACACTTTGGGGTCTACAAAACCATCCAACGTCTGGCGCAACGCTATTACTGGCCAGGAATGTTTAGAGATGCCAGCACCTATGTACGCAACTGCAATTCTTGCCAGAAGTACAAACCGGAACAACAGAAGCCAGCCGGAGAAATGTTCACACACATCGCGGAAAAACCTTGGGCCACAGTCTGCGTAGACTTTGTGGGACCCTTACCCAGGTCTACTCACGGCAACACGGCCATGCTCGTGTTCGGGGACAAATTTTCCAAGTGGACGGAAATAGTACCAGTACGCGCGGCTACCGCTGAAGCAGTGAAGAAAGCATTCAGAGAGGGAATCCTGTCCCGTTTTGGGGTCCCGAAAGTGTTGATTTCGGACAACGGTACGCAGTTTACGAGTCGTATCCTTCGAAAATACGTACAACAACTGGGAGTGAGACAGCAGTATACGGCTCCCTATACACCACAGGAGAACACCGCCGAAAGGGCCAACCGAACTATCAAAACCCTGGTTGCTCAGCTGGCAGAAAATGACCAAAGGCGATGGGACGACAAATTACCAGAGATAAGTCTAGCTATTAACACGGGCGTGTCTGAAACAACTGGATACAGCCCTGCCTTCTTAGTACAAGGCCGCGAACCCAGACTGCCGGCGGCCCTCTACGACGAAGTCACCTTGGGCAACGAGAATTCCCCCCAGCACCTGATAGGAAAAGCAGAAAACCTCAGAGAAATTTTCCAGATAGTTCACAGGAATCTTGAAAAGGCTTCGAAAACGCAGGCTCAACATTATAATCTGCGAAGGCGCCCCTGGAAACCCGAAATTGGGCAACAAGTACTGGTCAGACAACACCCCTTGTCAAAGGCAGCAGAAGGCTTTGCGGCTAAACTAGCGCCAAAGTACGAAGGGCCGTATCGTGTCACTGATTTTATTTCACCCGTCATTATACTTGTGGGAAAGGAAGGAGACAAGAAGAGGAGGAAAGTTCATTTGAGTGAGCTCAAACAATTTCACAACGACTCCAAGTAACGGTCCCACCAAGTGGCGGCAGTGAGTGAGGTCAAAAGCGCAGACAGAGGGATCATCAGTCAGTCTACCCACTCCATGAGGACAAGACGTGCTTATTCAAATCGCGGAAATAGTGAAAAGTGAAAAAAATATTAAATGCTTATGCTTACCGTACTAACAACATCACGTTGAATTCCAACAATAGCCGATTGCAACAACAATCACAGACAAAACGATCATCACATACCCTAAAATATACAGTGCAGACAAGACATGCAGGCGTAAAAATTATGAGGGAGGATTATAAACTCTAGCTCTATGGGCAAAAATTAAATGACACGATTGTCAACTTTTTCCTTCGATGGCTTTGGGTGGAGGGACTGCCGGAGGAAACAAGGGTAAGAACTCACATTTTTGACACTTTCTTCCTACAGGGGTTGTTGCATCAGCCAGCACAAACGGCCTAATATCGATACCTGAGTATGCGACGCTGAGTGCGGAAGGTCGAGTTATTCCAGCAGCGTCATGTGGTCATTCCGGTCGTCCGTAATGAGCACTGGTATGCGGTCATCGTCACCAACCTGGACGCCGTGGCCGCTGCAAACCCCGCTCAGCGACATCCGGCCATCCTGGTGCTCGACTCATGTGCAGCGCAGCCCCGGACGGAGGTAGTAGAAGAAATACGCCACTTTCTGCGACGGAACTTTAGGCCTGCCAGTCCGTCTGTCTGTTCATCTGTTGAAATCACGATTACGGGGGAACGAAAAGAGATATGGATATGGCACGAATGTTCTTTGTTATGTGGGGCAGTTTGGGATTGAAAATGGTCTGATTAACAACCATGCCCACTTTACGTACGGAATGTAAAGCATTTTGGTTTAAAAATTATTATAAGACGTGGCACGCCCACTCATACAAAAGTTGGAAATATCTCATAAACGGTATAAGATATGAAGACGTAATTTTATCGCAAGGTATCTGGAGCATTACCTATCCGCTTACCAAAAGTGGGCGTGGAACGCCTACTCATAAAAAGTTGTCAACATCTCATAAACGGTACAAAATATTCGTACGCGATTTTATCCCGAGGTACCTAGAGGCATTAGCAAATCGAGTAGTGTACTTGGACTTCGGCCTGGCCGAGGACAACACTTTAAATTGTTTTTTTTCTGTTCTCTGTCACTTACCTGCAAATTTTTCCACTGGTTGTCGGGTTTTTTACCTACTGCCTCGAGTCTCTTTTACTGAAGTGTCTCCGCTGATGTCGATGTGGTGAGTTTCTCTACGGTTCATGTCTCTACTGTGTGTGTGCTTCTCTGTTGCATGTTCGCTTGGTGTGCTCCTTTGCTATGATCTTGATAGTGTGTTTTTATGCCGTTTGATTGATCGGTGTGTTTCTCTGCTGTATCGTTCGCTTGGTGTATTTCCTTGCTAGGAAAAAAAATTACTTTGTACTTCGACTTTGATGAAAGTCTTCTTCTTAATTCTGCTTCTGTTAATAGATAATACCGATCTCGATGCAAATTGACTATCATGTAGGGCGACATCACTTGTATTATTTTGAAGCTGTTGTTTGTCTTCCAAGGAACTGCGGTGAGTTTGAACATTTCAAATACTTCGTTGGAGATTAGTGCTATGTTTATTTTGAAAATTACATATTTGGCGGTGATTGTTCCTTCTAATAATATGAAGGAGTAAAGTTTTAATAAGACATTTAACGAAACTGGTAATCGGAGTGTTGCAGGAAGATTGATTTTTATTTTTAGTAATTCGAATTTTAGTTGAGCAGGTGAGATCAGCATAGGATTTATGATTCCGTGGTGAGTATCAACTAATATATCAATGAGTGAGTCTTGAATGTTTTTAAGATTCATCATTGACAATGTTGCTTGAATCGTAAAGTCGAGGAAGGTAAGTGATACCTTTCTGCGTCGGGCTGCTGGTTTATATTTTCAAATTGGTTTTTTGTACGTTTAAGAGCAGTTGCTATTTTATTAAACTGCATTTAACTTTCTTTTTGGTTTCTTTTCATTAAGTAGAGAGTGCTATCTAGGAACGATGTCTGATTTTCTATAGCGTATAGCAAATAGTCATCATTTTGCTCTAGCTTTTGGATGATTGCTGCTGCTTTTTCTGCATACTCTTCATGAAGAACTCCAAATAGGGAGCGACCGATTGATCCGACCACATTTAAGGCGCCTCTCTTTACTCGCATGGTGGGATTAATTTCTAATAATTCGTTATTTGAGTTAATTCCGTCAGTAAGCTGATTGAATTGTGCTAGGATTATTGAGCATGTTCTAGTATTATGATTCCTTTCACACAATGGCGTTAGTGTATTTTTGTATGAATTTAGTAGATTCACCTCCTTCCAATATGGTTCCAAATTAAAATATGTTACTAGATTTCATTCGCTGCTGATGATCCCAGCCGAGCCCATATTTTCAAAGTACACTCCAGGATTTGATTCAAAGAGGTGAATTTCTACTGAAGCGGAGTAAACAATTGGTATGAATAAGCAGGCTAATAGTTATTATTATAATATGTTATTAGTTTTGAGGCTCCTTGTCGTTTTTTTGGACGTGGACCTTCATTATTAGTATCGGAAGAAGATTGTGTGTCTCTCTTTGATGTCACAGGCATATCCTTACTGGCATCATGCAATTCCTCCTGTGAACTACTAATGTCTATTGGTGATGATGAATTGTTGTCTACTGGAAGTGATGCCAATCTGTTTATAGCTCGTTTGAATATTCCATTCTTAGTTTTAACGTCTACTACTCGGACTGCATTATCTGGTCCGCTATAAACTTTGATAATTCTTCCTAGATGCCATGAGAGGGTGGTACGTCATCTTCCTTGAGGATGACCAATGTTCCTATTTGAATATTTGGTGATCGTTCTCTGCATTTACGGCGATATTGCAGCTCGTTTAGGTCCTCGAGTGACCAGCGTCTCCAAAATTGGTATTTAAGATGTGAGACTAATTTCCATCGTTTCAAAAAATTGAGGATTCATGACAGTCGCTCTGGAGTCCACTTGAGCTGTTAATGGCTCTCCAATCAAAAAATCGCCAGGGGTTAATGCTGTCAAATCATTTGGATCATTAGACAGTGGTGTCAAAGGTCTTGAATTTAGAATTGCTTCTATTGCGACGATTACTGTCTCTAGCTACTCGTATGTTAAATTAGCTGTCGAAACGCTGCGAACTAAAAGATGCTTTGCAGATTTGATGGCCGCCTCCCATAATCCCCCAAAGTGAGTGGGATAAAGTGAAATTGGATTCCTTTGTCAGCACATGTTCGGATTATAGCGAAATTGGTTGCGTTGTCGCAGTACAAATTCCGGCAGTGTCTTATGATGAAATCTGCGACTTATGAAGCGCCTTATTGATCCAATGAATGCCTCTGTTGTTAGGTCGCTGACTACCTCCATGTGGACGACTTTCGTTGCAAAGCAGCAGAATAGTGAGATATAGACCTTGTGTGTTTCTTGCCGCGGATTTTATAGTGAACCCAGAATGGTCCACAATAATCCACACCTGAGGTGATTAACGGTCTTGCGGGTTGGACTCAGAGTGCAGGTAAATTTCCCATGAGCTGACTGTATAGCTTTGGGCATGCTCTTGTGCATTTCACGCAGCGTTGAATGACACCTCTTGAAATTGATTTTCCTTTTAAAGGCCAGAAGCGTTGACGTGTGTTAGTCAAGAGAGCTTGTGCACCACAATGGAGATTCTCGTCGTGTATCATTTTCAGCAAGACTTTTACCAAAATGTCATTATATGGTAAAATCATTGGATGTTTGGCATCGTAAGGCAACTGGGCTGCTTCTAGACTTCCTCCTACGCGGAGGATCCCTAATTCGTCAAGAAAGGGTGACAGACTACTTATAGATTCTGTTCGCTTAAGCCCTTGTTTATTTTTTAATTTTTGTATGACTTCCTTAAAATCGGAGATCTGTATTGCTTTGATTATTGTGAGTAAAGCATCATCCATTTCTTGAGGTGTCAATGTCAAGGTATTGGCTTGCAGTTGATGATGTTGATTTTTCATAGGCCTGATTCCACGCAGCATGTACCCTACGATTCGTTGTAGACGCTTGAATGAGTTGCCGTGGTTGACACAGTAAATTACATCTCCTTGACTAATTATCGTTTTGAATGATATTAGTGACTTTTGGGTCATTTTTTCGATAGGTGGAGCTGTCAGTCGTGCACTAGTGATTTCCCTCGGCCAAATGGATTCTGGTCTATGTAGGTAGAGTGGACCATACATCCATAGATTGCTTGTTGACAGCTTTTGTGGGGATAGGCCTCTGGATAGAATATCGGCTGGATTATCTTTTGTGCAGACGCCGCCACTGTTCAGGAAGAGTTAATTCTTGAATTTTTGCAATTCTGTTTGCAACAAAGATTTGGTAGGACGCTGCTGAGGAGTTGATCCATGCTAAAACAATTTGTGAATCAGACCAATAGAAGGTGGGTCATGGTCTAATGGGTCAAAGACTCTTGCCAATTCTGCTGCAACTATGCGTTTTGTGATTTTGTTGCTTGTATTTGTGTTGGATTTTATGCAAAGCGAATCTTCTTTTGAGATCCAGGTTAGTCCTAATGTTTTGACTGTTGCTTCCCTTCCTTCGTGGAGATTGAGATTGAAGATCTTCTTCCATCGGAATTCCTTGTAATAGCTGTGGATGATTGTCGCACCATTATCGTAATTTGAACCCAGCGGAGTTGTTCCTGAATTAATTTAGCTGTTGTGAGATTATTGCTACCTGTAATGCCATCATCGACGTAAAAATCTGCCTCTAATGCTTCTCCTCCATGTGGATACTTATGGGCAGCTTGCTTTAACAACACTTGCATGCACTTTGTGGCAAGGTATGGCGCTGCTGTCGTTCCATAAGTGACCGTGTTGAGTTTATAGCATTTTAAATGTGAATATGGGTTTTCTCTCCAAAGAATTAATTGGAGCACTTCATCGGCTGGATGAACTAAAATTTGCTTGTTTTTCGATATCTGTAGTGAATACAAATCGTGGCAAGCGACACCGTAGCAAAATGGAAAATAGCTCGCTTTGTACCCATGGGCCTGTGTACATAATGTCATTTAAGGCTAAACCTGATGAAGTTTTACATGATGCATCGAAGACTATCCTTAATTTGGTAGAGCTACTATCCGGTTTGATCACACAATGATGCGGTATGAAGTAATGTGGTTGTATGATGTCAATTGGCTTGATTTCTGTCATGTGTCCGAGATCGTTGTATTCTTTCATAAATTGGACATACCTTTGCTTTAAATCATTGTTTTTTGTGAGTTTCCTTTCGAGAGCTTCCAACCTGTTGTATGCTTTTGCTCGAAACTCTCCTAAGGTGGTCGGGTTAGTGGTTAAGGGAAACTTCACCACAAACCTTCCATCTTGATTTCTAGTCGTGATTTGAGTGAAATGAGTCTCATAAAGTTAATTTTCTCGTGAAAATGAATGCTGCGATGATTCCGAGACTTTCTCCAGATCGAAAATTCGCTGGTTGTTCATTGTAGAGTAACATAAACGCGTTGATTAGATGATTTCGATGTTTTACCTATGCCTTCTATTCTGATTGATGTTGGCCTTGTGTTCAGCGACAATTTCCTGATAATCCTTTCGGTGATGAAATTAGCTTGAGAACCCGAGTCGAGAATTGCCCTGCATTCCGCAAATCTTCCATTTGAGGCAACAATTTTAATCCTGGCAGTACCAAGTAAAATATGCTGTTGTTTGTTGTTAGAAGCATAAGTAAGGGAGATTGAATTGGGGGCAGCGGATAAGGCAGGTTGCTCTGTGCTCTTGATGTCGAAATGTAGCAAGGTATTGTGTCTCTTATCGCACTTAAGACAGCTTTCTGATGGACAGACTTATGCCCTGATTTGAGACAATTTATGCATAATTTATATTGTTGAACATGATGCAGTCTATCCTTAGGTGATAGATTCAAAAATTTTTTAGAGGAGAATAGTGGGTTATTGGATTCTTTGCAGGTTCTGCATTTCGAATTGTCCTTTGGGTTCGTGACTACCGAGGAAACTGTCTTAGCCAGAAAGGTCCTTTCTTTTCGTCCAACAGTTTCTAATGACTAAAACCGATGCTTCAAGAACTGTAGAAATGATTTTACAGGTTGTAATTCTCTTGGGTTTTTAGTGACTGCTCGTAAAGAATGTCTGTTCCTCTATCTAACTTTTTGATTAATAAATGACTTATTAGTGAGTCTCAGTTATACAGATCGACACCTAAATTTTGAATCGGCACTATAAAGTACCATGAAGTGCCCTGATGGCTACTGATGTTGCGTCTGGCTGAATGTTTGGCTGATAGAGTAACTTCTGCAGTAACGTTGAAAGCAGGATTCTCTTGTTGTCGTAGCGATCCAGAAGCATGTTCCAGCCTGTCACATAATTTTTTCCTGTTAATGGTAAATGTCGAATAAATTGCTCGACTTCACCCTTGACTGTGGTCTCGAGGTACCTCATCTTTTGTATTTAGCAGGGGTTGATCGTGAACCATCTTTGAAAACAGATCAAAATACTGTTTCCATTTTCAATAGTCACCGTCGAAGATTGGGATGCTGATCTTGGACAGATGAATGTTTGGTGCTTGATTGACGATTGCTTGATTGTTTTGATTCTTTATGCAGTTGGCGTTCTTTGATGATAAGAGACCTCGCACTTCCAGAATTCTTTCTTCTAGTTGGATGTACGAGTTCATATCATATCCCATAGTCTGGATTGTCGTATAATTTCCACAATAAGAAATTTGTTCATAGCAAGAAGGCATTGTTCTGGTGAGCTGTCTATTGATTTACCATTTAGAAGCCTTTGTAATGATCAATCATTGCTTTTTGCTCGCTAATTATTGGTTTGCTCTGTCATCTATTATTGGAGCTGGAGTTGGTGGCTCGTTGTCGGTAGACCGGCCTTGTGTGCTTGCTTGAGATCCTTTCTGCAACCTTTTCATTTCAGATTCAAATATTTGTGAATATTGCTCCACGACTGAACGAATTTGACCAAAGTAGTCTTTGACGAAATACTCACGGTCCATTGGTAGATTTCTGATAGACCGAATTTGGTAAGCTGCTCAAATTGTTTCCATGATGATTGCAGTCGCTTTACATGCTCTTTAAAGTAAGCAAATGATTGCTTTCTGTCGACGGAGTCCTTCTTAAAATTCCTGATAATGTTCTGGATTTCGTTGCCAATAGTCTGCTGATCTGCTACAAACCTCTAAAATACTTCTGTGGAGCCCTCCATTGTAGTTGCAAACTGTTTGATGAACTTAGTGAATATATCTTCAAGAAAAGCGCCACGTTGACTTCTCCGACAATTCTTGAACTGGTCTGATGAGGATCATAATCATGATTACGTCGGGGTCACCAATGTTTTAGTTTAAAGACGCACGCTGAACAGAAGTCTCTGTTGGTTGCTGGTGATTGATAGGAACAGCTGGTTCTTAAACCAGATGCACTGTACCAGACTTTGTAATAAAAAAAAGGTTCCTTGTATCAGGCACTTTAACCAGATACAAAGTATTAACACAAGGATGGACGTTACGTGCGGCACTTGAACCGAACTCACTTATAATGTTGATTATTGAATAACTTTGTCTTATTTATATACAAAGAAGGAATATATTTACAATAATACATTTACAATAACAAAAGTGCATAATACGTACAATTGGTGCAAGAAATTACTTTATTTTTAATCAATGTTCAAATTCAAAAATTTAGCTCAGCATTTGGCTTATCGTGCAGTTCATTCAGTTCACAGGAAACAGTCGCCGCATTGACAATAGCGTCATGTTACCATGATGAGAGTCGGAAGCCTGAGGTTAATAAATGCTTAACTAGCAGCAAAAACAAGTGCAAAAAATTGGCCAATGAACTTAACAAATTTACTGCAAGGAAACGGCAGCCGCATCGACTGACGGCATCATGTTACCATTTTGGGTGTGATGAGCCTTGAAAGCATGAAGTCAATGAATTCAATAAAAAGAAGATTGGCCAATATTAAATGTTGAATTAAATTTACTTTTAATTTCTGAATTTGAACACACGCAAACCCACAGTTCGATCCGTTCACTTTATGTTCACATTAAGCTACACTTCTGGAGCAGCGTCTAAAAAGCGAAGCAATTAAATAGACAACAACTAAAACACTACCTCTGCTTAGGCAGCCGCTACCGCGCCCGCACTCGGTCCCACAGCTCTGTATCGTACATACACACACAGCGCCCCTTTGGCGGAATAATCCGCCGAAATACAGCCTGTGTATTTGTGCCAGAACGCACCTATACATACTACTTTTGTCCATTTTTCCGATTTGAACGAATTTACATGAGGTATTGTATTGAATATCCGATTCGTATGAAAAAGAAATTCGGTGATATGAAGTTCGATCATTCAGATATTGCAACGTCATACGTCTTCGCTGTTGATACGTTTGTGCTGCTCTTCGTCTTCTCGATTCAACTCGTAAGACTTCAAGTCTTTCTTCGCGCTGATCTGCCGATTCTTCTGCTTTCGTTTGAGAAGTTCTGACTCTCATGAACATGTAAGTTCATAATCGCCTAAACGTTCTTGATCAGTGTGGTTTGATCTCCTTTGATGTTTTGTGATTGTGTGTCGACGGCGACCTAAGTTTGAACGTGGGCGAGGCTTTACAGATGATTAATTAATGTGGCACTATGGTGTGTTTCGCCCTAGTTATATTCGTTGAAAGAATGTATTTGCGCACAAAATTTTTCAATTTTCAAATATTTTTTGACACATGAATGGCTTAAAAAATAAAATCAATATATTTTAATATTTATATTTTATTTAGGAATTGTCAAATTATGTATTGTATTTATTATACGGTCCTTTTCAGATTATTATGCAACAGTGTATATAATTAAACACCTACGAGTATAAATCTTTCTTAAAAAACAACTTTCATGTGACGTAAATGAGGGGTCAATCGGCCCATTAGTATAGAAGTTATGTTGTGACGCCACCTACCGGGACTAAACCTAAATATAAACCATCTTCAACCTAAATAACATACGTAACGAATATGAAGTCAATCAACCCACAAATTTTAGAGTTTTGCGGCCACAAACATACGCAGGCTGGGTTTTTATATATGTATATATAAATTATTTCTAAATATTGTGATTATAAATATTGATGCTTATATATCGGGCAACACTCACTTCTTGTTTGTCTCAAACGAACATGTGCTTAAAAGGTGACATTCCAGTGAATATACTTTGCGACGCGACCTGTCACAAACCAAGCTATTTATGCTTAATTTTTAAGTAAACATTAATATTGTATTGAATAAAATGAATTTGAGCAGAACTGAATATTGTAAAAGTAATATTTAGGTGAGAATTAATTGAAACTAATTGTAAAGTAGTTAACATTAGATTTAGTAGCTGGTAATTTCACCTACGGGTACTGGATAACTGGTCACCTCGAAACAACAGCTGATCGAGGTGTAACAGCCATCGAGGTGGGAACAACGAAATCAACAAGAAAGTACGCACAGGTACGGGTGTTATACATCTTGCCGAAGGCACTCCTTCCTTGCTCTAGGTGTACAGGTGTTATACATCCTGCCGAAGGCACTCCTTCCTTGCTTTAGGTGTACGGGTGTTATACATCCTGCCGAAGGCACTCCTTCCTTGCTCTAGGTGTACGGGTGTTATATATCCTGCCGAAGGCACGCCTTCCTTGCTTTAGGTGTACGGGTGTTATACATCCTGCCGAAGGCAATCCTTCCCTGCATTAGGTGTACGGGTGTTATACATCCTGCCGAAAGCAATCCTGTATCCCTTTACCTTAGCTACTACCCACAACACCAGATTCACCGGCGCATTCACCAGCGCATTCACCGGCGCGACAAAGGCGCATTCATCGCCGCATTCATCGGCGCATTCACCAGCGCATTCACCGGCGCGGTGTGTGGGCGTCGGAATGTACGCACGATCGAATGCTGCCGACAGGGAAACGCCGAAGGTCACGTATAAATCGAGGCGGTGCGGGACCCGAACAACGAGCGACACAGCGCCAGACGTCTCAACCACCAACACACCAACAACAACCAACACGGAGGACAGATCGGCAATAGGGTGGGAAAATAATCGCATTACTGTAAGCGTGGACGTCGACGAAGTTTGGGTGGAGGCAGTCATAGACACCGGAGCGGCGCGAAATTTTATCAGCGAGGCATTGGCTCAATTACTCTGGACGCCAGACACACATCGGTCAACAGAGCTCTCCGTTCGCCTGGCAGACGACAGGTCAGTGAAGGTCACAGAATCGCTCATGGTACCCATCCGATTTAAGGGCATTCAATGCGAGACGCAGCTGTTCGTACTGCCTAACGCCATCGACGACTTAATTTTGGGCCTGGACTTCCTCAGGAAATCCAACACGGAAATAACCATTGGAGATATTCGCCAGCTCCTTTGCCCGATGGTGCGCAACGAAGAATCCAACCAAGAGACACAAATCGCGGCCTTCCTGGAAAATGAATTACGAGCCTTCGAATCAATAAAGGGCACCACGAACATCACGTCACACCGAATCGTCATGAAGGACGATCGTCCAATAAAGCAGCGGTACTTCCCACGGAACCGGCCATGCAAGCTGTGATTAACGAGCAGATCGACGAATGAATCAGGGATGGACGTATTGAACTTTCTAAGAGGCCATATAGCGCACCAATTGTGCTGGTGCGGAAGAAAAACAACAAACGGAGGCTCTGTGTTGACTATCGCCAGCTTAACGCCAAGTGAGTACCGGATGCCTATCCTCTGCCGCGTATACAGCATATTTTGGACTAGCTGCGGAATGCTAAGGTTATCAGCACTCTAGACTTAAAAAACGGTTACTGGCAGATCCCGTTGGAGGAATCTAGCAAGCAGTATACGGCATTCACCGTTCCGGGACGTGGACTGTATCAGTGGAGAGTTATGCCGTTCGGGCTCCATTCGGCTCCTGCCACCTTTCAACGAGCTCTCGATAAAATCATTGGGAACGAATTGGAGCCATATGCATTCGTCTACCCGGACGATATCATCGTCACCGGGGAGTCCGTGGAGCACCATATGGACAATTTGCACAAGGTATTCAAGCGATTGAAGGAAGCCAACCTACGAATTAACCCGGAAAAATGTGAATTCTTTAAGAATGAGATCCGCTATTTAGGACATTTGGTCACTTCAAAAGGGGTCCAGACTGACCCGGATAAATTTGCGACTATTCAGGAACTACAACCATCTACTACACTGAAAGAATTACGACGTTGCCTGGGTGTTACCTCGTGGTATCGGAGATTTGTTCCCAATTTTTCAAATATTGTTCAACCACTAACATCACTGCTAAGGTGGATCTGGGGACCAGAACAGCAGGAGGCATTCGAGCTGCTCAAACAGAAATTGACGCAGGCACCGGTTCTGGCAGTTCCTGACTTCACACAGTGCTTCACACTCAAAACGGACGCCAGCAACCATGGACTCGGAGTTGTACTGTTCCAAAGAATTGAAAATCAAGAAAAGGTCATCGCTTACGCCAGCCGTCGTCTTACGAACGCCGAAAGCAATTACTCGTGTGCGGAAAAGGAATGCCTAGCAATTCTGTGGGGTATCAGGAAGATAAGGCAATACCTGGAGGGGTATGAATTCACAATATTCACGGATCATCTGGCCCTGAAATGTCTCAACTCCATAGAGAGTCCGTCAGGACGCATCGCTCGATGGGCGCTGGAGTTTCAACAATTCAGGTACGACATACAATACCGGAAAGGATTGCAAAACGTGTTGCCGACGCGTTATCGCGACAACTAAGAGACATCCTCGAGCGGGCTGAAGCATCGGCAGAAGGCCAAACATGTGCATTGGTCGAGAGGAAGAAGGCGGAAGTACGACGAGAACCCAAGAGTGCTGTCCGATAATCACAATTCTCCAACAGCTGGACACTTTGGGGTCTACAAAACCATCCAACGTCTGGCGCAACGCTATTACTGGCCAGGAATGTTTAGAGATGCCAGCACCTATGTACGCAACTGCAATTCTTGCCAGAAGTACAAACCGGAACAACAGAAGCCAGCCGGAGAAATGTTCACACACATCGCGGAAAAACCTTGGGCCACAGTCTGCGTAGACTTTGTGGGACCCTTACCCAGGTCTACTCACGGCAACACGGCCATGCTCGTGTTCGGGGACAAATTTTCCAAGTGGACGGAAATAGTACCAGTACGCGCGGCTACCGCTGAAGCAGTGAAGAAAGCATTCAGAGAGGGAATCCTGTCCCGTTTTGGGGTCCCGAAAGTGTTGATTTCGGACAACGGTACGCAGTTTACGAGTCGTATCCTTCGAAAATACGTACAACAACTGGGAGTGAGACAGCAGTATACGGCTCCCTATACACCACAGGAGAACACCGCCGAAAGGGCCAACCGAACTATCAAAACCCTGGTTGCTCAGCTGGCAGAAAATGACCAAAGGCGATGGGACGACAAATTACCAGAGATAAGTCTAGCTATTAACACGGGCGTGTCTGAAACAACTGGATACAGCCCTGCCTTCTTAGTACAAGGCCGCGAACCCAGACTGCCGGCGGCCCTCTACGACGAAGTCACCTTGGGCAACGAGAATTCCCCCCAGCACCTGATAGGAAAAGCAGAAAACCTCAGAGAAATTTTCCAGATAGTTCACAGGAATCTTGAAAAGGCTTCGAAAACGCAGGCTCAACATTATAATCTGCGAAGGCGCCCCTGGAAACCCGAAATTGGGCAACAAGTACTGGTCAGACAACACCCCTTGTCAAAGGCAGCAGAAGGCTTTGCGGCTAAACTAGCGCCAAAGTACGAAGGGCCGTATCGTGTCACTGATTTTATTTCACCCGTCATTATACTTGTGGGAAAGGAAGGAGACAAGAAGAGGAGGAAAGTTCATTTGAGTGAGCTCAAACAATTTCACAACGACTCCAAGTAACGGTCCCACCAAGTGGCGGCAGTGAGTGAGGTCAAAAGCGCAGACAGAGGGATCATCAGTCAGTCTACCCACTCCATGAGGACAAGACGTGCTTATTCAAATCGCGGAAATAGTGAAAAGTGAAAAAAATATTAAATGCTTATGCTTACCGTACTAACAACATCACGTTGAATTCCAACAATAGCCGATTGCAACAACAATCACAGACAAAACGATCATCACATACCCTAAAATATACAGTGCAGACAAGACATGCAGGCGTAAAAATTATGAGGGAGGATTATAAACTCTAGCTCTATGGGCAAAAATTAAATGACACGATTGTCAACTTTTTCCTTCGATGGCTTTGGGTGGAGGGACTGCCGGAGGAAACAAGGGTAAGAACTCACATTTTTGACACTTTCTTCCTACAGGGGTTGTTGCATCAGCCAGCACAAACGGCCTAATATCGATACCTGAGTATGCGACGCTGAGTGCGGAAGGTCGAGTTATTCCAGCAGCGTCATGTGGTCATTCCGGTCGTCCGTAATGAGCACTGGTATGCGGTCATCGTCACCAACCTGGACGCCGTGGCCGCTGCAAACCCCGCTCAGCGACATCCGGCCATCCTGGTGCTCGACTCATGTGCAGCGCAGCCCCGGACGGAGGTAGTAGAAGAAATACGCCACTTTCTGCGACGGAACTACGAAGAGAAGATCGACCCTGAAGGGGTGTCCACTTCAGTAACGAAGCTCTCCCGCATAAATCAATCAAGGTCCGACAACAGAATAACAGATGGGATTGCGGCGTCTATCTGCTGCATTATATCCGAAGGTATTTCGAGGAATCACCAACACAACTCACTGATAAGGTGTCCTGGGCAACCAGCCGGAGTGCCGATCGGACCGCCGGGTTAATACGGTACAAAGCCGACCAACAACATCTCCGACCCAGGATTCCAGAGATCAACCTTCCGGTTGATGTGGTCACCAGCGACGAAAGCAGCAGCAGCAGCAGCAGTGGAAGCGACAGCAGCAGCAGCAGTGAGAGTGACAACAGCAGCCTCAGTCACACCAACAATAAGCACACACAACGCGACCAAAGCAACAGGAACCCTTCTTCAATAAGGAGTGAAACAGACGTTAACCTCATGACCCCTCCTACCAGCTCACGGTATCTTCCAGAAGCAAAATGGCCTGAGGAACTACGCCGACACTTGGCAAAGCCGGAAGAGCGGGCTACCAGACGTACCCGTTACTTAATAACCGTAGGCGGACAGGCTTACCGAATTGTTGTATGTCGCATTCACACTATCAAGGCAAGAATATTGGCACTTGTTAATAACTCAGTTAGTGAGTCAAGGTCAAGTTCAACCTTTAGTGCAAGCCAAGCATTTTGTTTTGGGAAGCTCGAAAGCCAAGCTAGCAACCAGCAATGTGCATGGTAGCAAGTGTGGAGTTGCAACAGACAGCGATAGACTCAGAAAAATTATTTGAGCACTTAGCGCAGAGTAGTTCCGACATCACGCTTCGAAGGCTTGCTGAGAACTCAATAATGGCAATAAGTGAGACCCAGGTGTCTGAGGGTGCAGATCCACTGGACTTTCACATGCCGGGGTTCCATTTACTGCCATTGTTTTTACCTCACAGAGGCCTCGCCTTATACATTCGCAGTGATGTTGCGTACCAGTGTCAGCAACACCTTTGCACGACGGATGCCGAATTTAGCTCCATGTGGGTTAAGTTCAAAATCCAGTCGCACATCCTGCACTTCTGCTTCATTTATAGAAGCCCGGGTCTGGAGAGGTTGCCAACTTTTGATAAACTTGACAGCCTCTCTGATTCAATCTCTAAATTCTGGAATCGTATCCAAACAGTGAAATTGTTGTTGCTGTTGATTTCAATGTTCATAATTCCAATTGGCTACGTCATTCGAGTCACACGACACCCGAGGGTTTGTATGTTATTTACTGAGTCTAATAATTTGACTCAATTAGTGAAGGAACCAACGCACTTTCCCTGCGTTGATGGGCAAAACCAAAATATTCTGGACCTTTTTCTAACTTTACATCACAGCAAATATGATGTGAATGTTCTTGCACCCCTTGGTAATTCGGACCAAGCTACAATTTCTGCTACCTTCCCATATTCTAGTCTTCAATCCGCTCACCAGTCAGCTCCGAAGCGGAAAGTGTGGCTTTATGAGAAGGCTAATTGGGATGCGCTGAACTGCTTTTTCAGCAGTTTCAATTGGCAATTGTGTTTCAGAGATGGAAACATAAATGCTGCAGCAAAATTGGTAGAAAATATAATTTTATTTGGTATGAGGTCTTTCATACCCAATAAAAGAATTTCCATTAAACCAAAAGACCATTCATGGTTTAATGCGACTTGCAGACAGGCAGTCAGGTCTAAAGAGGAAGCACTTAGGAATTGGCGTTTAAACAAAACTGCTGATACTAAACTGCTGCGCAATCAGGCCAGAAATAGGTGCAATGCCACTCTAAAGCGCGAAAAAGTTCTTTACGAACAGCGCCTTAGACGCAGAGTTCTTGAATATGCGCCTCAACACTGGCTCGCCCATTGCGCAGTCTCTTTAATTTATCATTTACTTCAGGAGTTTTTCCCACTTCCTGGAATATTGCCAATGTGTTCTTGAATGAATATCTTAGCCGTTACCACTATTGGTGCTAATATACCGTGAGAGTCGAACAATTTTGCTAGATCTGAACTCACCGTTCTCTTCGTTATACACTTGTGAGAATTCAGATTTACCTTGATGCATAGTTTATCTTCTTTTGGTATCCATGTCAAACCTAACGTCTTAGTAGAATCTTGATTGTTTGAGAGATCTAAATTCTTTTCCTTGTTGTCTTCAGAGATCCCTTGTAGTAGTTGAGGTTGATTAGCGCTCCATTTGTGCAATGAGAATCCAGCTGTTTTTAAAATGTGTATCAGCTGATGTAGAGTTTCAAGAGCGCTACTGAGGCTGTCTGATCCTCCTAATCCATCATCCATGTAAAAGTTATTTTTGAGGACTTGACATCCCAGAGGATATTTGTTGCTATGTTCTGTCACCAGCTGTTGAAGGCATCGGACAGCCAGATACGATGCTGGTCTCGTCCCATAAGTGACAGTGTTGAGTTCGTAATATTCGAGCGGCTCACTCGGATCCTTTCTCCAGATGATTAGCTGATACCTCCTATCATCGGGTTGGACAAAGAGCTGCCGGTACATTTTTTTTATATCTGTCGTAAAAACGAAACGTGGTAGCCGAAAGCGCAATAATATTGAAAACAGATCATCCTGGATTATCGGACCAGTGTGAAGGATGTCATTAAGGGAATACCCTGAAGAGGTTTTCGCCGAGGCATCGAATACGACGCGTAATTTGGTGGTACTGCTGTCAGAATTGAGTGGTGAGGGACAAAGTAATTTGGTGTTAATATTGATTCCTTATCGACCCTTTTCATATGGCCTAAAGCTTCGTATTCTTCCATGAAAGCGACATATTGTTCTTTTAACTGTTTATTTTTTGATAGTCTTTGTTCTAAAGATCGAAATCTGTTGTAGGCAATGGTTTTTGATTCTCCTAATTTATCAGGGCTGTCGGCGAACGGAAGTTTTACTATAAAATTTCCCTCATTCAGCCTGGACGTGTTTTGTACAAATTGCCTCTCACACTGATGCTCGGCTTTCGAGAGTATGTGCTCTGTTGGTACCAATTCTTCTAATTTCCATAGTCGCTCAATACCCTCTTCCAAGCTGGTTTCTTTGCTTGTACTAACTCCACAGCTTAATGTCGTCATTTCTTTGTTGTTTTCGATTTTACCTGATAGTATCCAACCGAATACTGTGTTTTGTAACGTGGGAAGTGAAGTTCCTAACGAGATTTGGCCAATCATTAGAAGTTAGTGGTAGAACTCAGCTCCTAATAGAACGTCAATTGGTCCTGGGTGGTTGAACTTAGGGTCAGCTAGCTTGATGTTGTCTGGAATTGGCCAGGCCGATGTGTTTAGCAGTTGTGATGGCTGCAGCGATATGATCTGTTGAAATATAAATGCTTCTAAACGTGTTGAAAAATTGTTTTGTCTGGTGTGCACGCTGACGCTGATCCGATTTTCTGCTTTCTGGTTCCCTCTGTCAATCCCCTGGATGACCAAGGACGTCTTTGCAGCAATTACTCCTAATTTCTTCACTACCTTCTCTGTTACTAAATTCACCTGCGAGCCAGAATCGAGGATGGCCCTGCACTCCACTTCTCGCCCATTATTTGCTTTCAGTTTTATTACGGCAGTACCTGATAGAACATAGGATTGACGTCTCTGGTCTCTCGATGCGCTTAATGAGGCTGCCTTGGCCAAACAATTTTTTGATTTTGAGTTGACATCATCTCCTTCATCCGTCTTTTTTGTCTCCGTCTATAGCATTCACCACCTTGCTTTGAAAATGAAGAAGTGTATTATGTTTTACATTACATTTGATGCAACTTCTTGAGGTACAGCGTTCAGCCATGTGACCAGACTTTAAACAGTTGAAGCACAGTTTCTGTTTTTTCACAAATATGCGCCTCTCATAAGGATTAAGCTGCAAAAATGCTTGGCTAGCAATCAATGAATGAGTTCCTGTCTTACATGCTTGACATATGGTTGAGGGTTGTCGCACCGCTGCACCAGCGCTGATAGATTTTGATACAGGGTATATTGATGCAAACCTCTCCTTATGACTGAATGTTTCAAATTATTGAAATCGCTTTTCTAGGAATGCTAAGAATTCTGTTATTTTTGGAGGATCCTTCGGATATGATAATGATTGTTCAAATGCCATGTATGTCGCTCTGTCTATTTTCTTGACCAATATGTGCATCAGAAGCGGGTCCCAATTCGATGTCTGTATGCCGATATTGTTGAGTGTCAGCAAGCTTTCCTTAACGTTATCATGGAAACCCTTTATTGAATTTGCTTCTGGAACTGGCGCCCGTTGATCTAACATTTTGTTCACCAAGGAAGTTGTAATCAATCTTTTATTATCGAAGCGTTCATGCAGTGTTTTCCAAGCTGTTTCGTAATTATCCGATGTTAATTCTAGGTGCCTAACTAATCGTTCTGCTTCTCCGGACAAATTGGTTTTCAAATACCACATTTCCTGTACCGACGGCATCTGTTGCTCATGAATCAATTTGGTGTAGATATCACGGAACTGCTGCCACTTAACATAGTCACCGTCAAATTTCGGAATCGTTAATTTTGGTAAATGAATCATTGCCTCGTTCTTATATAATTGATCGTTTTCATTTTTCATTGATTGAGGTTAATTTTTCTTTGATGTTAACAATATACGTTGGCCTCGTACCGCTTCTTCTAGTGATATGTATGACTCCATGCCATAACCATTGGTTGTTGGATTCTCGCACTGCTCCCAAATGGAATAGTTTAGGGATATTTTTTTTTCATTCTATAATTTGTTTATTGAGGATAATTTAACTTCATCGTAGCTCGGAGATGAGTCGCCTATCCTTTCACTGCCAGCCAGAAAACGTTGTAGCGACGCGGCTATTGCTCGTTGCCTTCTAATCATGCCTTGAAGTTCAGTGTTGTCACTGGTGATGTTACCCACTGTACTGCTTGAATCTTGAACTTCAAAAGCTGCAATCGCCTCTTCGAATATCTGCAGATACTGCTCGTAATAATTCTTTATCTGGCCATAGTAATCTGTTGTGAAATACTCGCTTTCCAATGGTACTTCCTTGACGTTGCGTATTTTGCTATCGTTGTCCTCGAAGCGAGCCCAAGCCGATCTTAGTTGCTCCTCTCTCGTATCGAAATACTCCCTTTGACCTTGCGGCTTGCAGAGTCCTTTTTGAAGTTTGAGATCAGATTAAAAATTATCTGTCCAGTTTTGGATTGATCGGAGAGCCATGTTTCCATCTCCGTAGCTATTTCCTATCGGTATGCTTGATTGCTTGCTTTCAGAATCTGTGCTGTGTATTCGGTTGCGGTTCGATCAGGATCTGCACTGATCACGTCGAGGTCACCAAAATGTTCAGGAAGCGTTTTTCCTGATATCAATCGGCACTTAAACCAATTGATCGGCAGCACTTGGAACTATAGGTTGAATTGTATGATGAATAAACTGCAGCACTTGGAACTACAGTTTACCTAGTCAATCGACTGATCTGAAGTTCTCAATTAAAAAATTATCCGCACTGGATTATTGATAGCTATTAACTGCTTCGTTTAATTATTTTTATGCACTATATATACAAATTTCTACAGAACAATAATATTTGAATTGGTATACAATGCTGACAATAACGTTCAACTGCAAACTTGCAAGTACGCATAATTAGGTTCTTGACCTTAAAGCATAGTCAGCACATTGCTAATAATGAACGTTCTTGCTGCCGGTATCGTTTTACCAATTTGCAGGTTGACGCTCTTCGTTGAAGGACGGTGTTTCTGTGTTCTCCTCGAGCGCGTGGGATGGCTCGAAGAGTCAAGAAATTGGGGGTGGTCTCCGAGCTCGTGGGGATCAGGCTCGAAGGACCAAGTGTTTCTCTCGATCTCCGAGCGCGTGGGATGGCTCAAAGATCCAAGATGGGGGGGAATAAAGATAATAAAACTACTCACTTGTCTGGATTCGTTGTGGCGTTCCCAAAAAAACTTCCAACTCGGGTACTCGATGGAGATGGGGGGTGATGGGGTTAAAGTTGTTCACTGATGGGTTAAAGTTGTTCACTGATGGGTTAAAGTTGCACTCGCGTGTACTTCGGCGTCGACACTTGAAAAGAGAATGAAGCCGGGGTTCCTCCCGGAACCACCGCCATCTACCTGTGAACGAGAAGAAAGCGAGAACGGAACGAGACGGAATGGGGTCCGCTCGAGCCGTGTTCAGCGGGGTTGCTGATGGATTTGTGTGGGATTTGTCGCCACGGGAAAAGCGACGGGAGACGGTGGGTTTTTCGCGTGAACATCCCGCCCGCCTTGCAGTACTGCAACTTTGCACAGGTTAGAGACGCACGAAGAGGGGTTCCTCGCTTTAGCCGCGGATACCTGATGGTTTTAGGGATTAACCATCAGGTTGGTCAGGGACTTCGCGGGGGGGGAGTGACCAGCAGATTGGGCTGCATCCGCGGAATTAAAGGGCGCGGCACGGGGCGGCAACGCCTACGTCCCCACCTTAAGTGCAGACGCTTCCTGACAGAACCCATCCGAAGACGGAGTTCTGCGCGAATGGCTGCCCAAGCACATACGGCAACGAACCGGGCAGATAAAGTCGGGTAATGACATCGCACCCGAGCCGCAGTCGAACGTGGTGGGTGGTGTGGAACTCTGGATCCGCCAACTTGACGTTGGTGTACAGATGCTGAAACCGAGCATCCAAGCATCGGGTCGGATTGACCGTTTTCCAATCGGACACGATGGCATGGAAGTCGATGGTCTCAGCATCCGCACCGCGCGGACGGACCGTGAGCAAGACCACCTGGTCCCGCCCAAGTTGGAGTGGGGTGAGTCCCAGAGGGGAAATGAGGGTGCGCGAGATTTCGGACATCTCGCACCCTGAGTCCAGCAACGCACGCTCGTATACGAAGCCATCCACTCCGCGCAGACGTACCAGCGAGGTTGGTCGCAATACAATTGAACGTTGCAGCAGGGGCGCCAAAGAGGTGGGGGTTGTCGACAAGGCCCGCACAGGGACCAACGGAGCGGAGACCGTGGGGGTCTGGCGTGTTTGGGCAGTGACAGCTCGGGCTGTTTTGGTCGGGATGGTGGAGTGAAGGAGGGTGTGCTGGGTTTTCCGGCACCACCGACATGTGGCGTGGCTGGAGCAGTGCGCGTCACGGTGCGAATAGGCTAAACAGTTGGAGCAAAACTCCAACCGGCGAACCGTTCGCAAGCGCTCCTCGGAGGACTGCCCGAGGAACTGGTCGCACAGCCTCAACGGATGCGGACCAAAACAAAGCCGGCAGGCGAAGGTCTCACGCCGCACGGGGTGGCGGGCGAGACGATCGCCAGCGCGCACTCGTTGCAAGGCGGGACGTCGTTTCTCGGCCTCGCGTTCCATGGCCCTCTTGAAGCCAGGCAATACTTCTTCCGCTGGGAACGAAACCCAGGCTGGCGGCACACGCCCAGGAGCGCCGCGCTGGCGCCCCGGGGACATGGCTCGAGGGGGGTGACGACTGGTGGAGGGGACGTCGTCCATCCAATGGGCCGACCAGCCTTCCTCACTGATGGACATTTGGAGGGAATCCTGCGTCTCGTTTGGTCCAGCCGAGGTGGGGGTGGCTTCGCGTGCCGGGGGGTTGGCTTCGCGTGCCGGGGGGTTGGCTTCGCGTGCCGGGGGGTTGGCTTCGCGTGCCGGGGGGTCGACTTCAGACACCGAATTTTGAGTAGCCGGGGCGGCTCCGGCGTCAGCAACGTCGATCTCGGTGGCTGAAGTCTCAGCTTTGCTGCTCGCTGGCGATAGGGAGAACGGGTAGTCCCCATCGTCAAGGGAACATTTGACCTCGGGATCCTGGACCTGTTGGAGGAAGAAAGTACGATAGGTTGGGGTGGGGGGTGCTTCCTTTGGATTCATGGCTGAAAAGATAAGATATAGGTAAAAGTTGTTTAGGGGGATTCGCTGGGGTGCGAAAAGCTCGCAGTTGGCAACGCCTCAGAGGGGAGCAGTACCATTTTGCTAATGGGTCGTGTTATGGTTCCTTGTTCGGTTCGGACGTCCGCGACGCGTGTTCTATCGTCAGAACCGGGATAAACATGAACTATACGACCGAGTCTCCATTTTGTTGGGGGGAGGTTGTCATCTCGTAAGACAACCAGGTCGTTAATTTTTAAATTAGTTTGGGGGAACTTCCATTTGCTGCGTTTGTGGAGTTCGGTGAGATATTCGTTTTTCCACCGGGAACAAAATTGCTGATAGACAGCTCTGACCTTCTGCCATCGATTCACAATTCTGGGTGGAGATTGTAATATTTCGGGTTCTGCCGGAGCCAAGAGCGGGCCGCCGACTAGAAAATGTCCTGGGGTTAGGGGTTGCAGGTCCGAAGGATCTTCTGACATGCTATTAAGGGGTCTGGAGTTCAAGAAAGCTTCGATTTTGGAGAGTATGGTGGAAAACTCTTCAAATGTGAAGCGGAGATCGCCAGCGAATCTGCGGAAGTGGAGTTTGAAGCTTTTTACTCCAGCTTCCCAGAGTCCGCCCATATGCGGAGCGGCAGCGGGAATGAAATGCCATCGCAGGCGTTGATGAGCGTGTTGGGAGACAATAGCGTCCTGAGTGTGTTGAATCACTGATTCCCATTCTCGTCGAAGGGTCTTCGCTGCTCCGACGAAATTTCGTCCGTTGTCGGAGTACACATCAGAGGGACATCCTCGGCGAGCGCTGAATCGTCCAAAGGCAGCGAGAAATGTCGGGGTTGACAAATCGCTGGCAACTTCGAGGTGTATGGCCTTCGTCGCAAAGCACACGAAGACGCAAACGTAGCCTTTGGTGATGAGGCAGGCTCTTCCAGTGTAGTTCTTGATGTCGAACGGTCCAGCGAAGTCCAAACCGGTGGCAGCAAAGGGGCGAGAGAGTGTGGTGCGCTCAGGGGGTAGAGCGGCCATAAGTTGGGTGCGCACTTGCTTCTTTTGGAGCAAGCAAGGCTTGCAGTTATGAATTGTGGCTTTGATCATGTTTTGAGCCTTGGGTATCCAGTACCGCGTGCGGAGCAAGCGTAGCATCAGCTGGTTTCCACCGTGTAAACTGACGTTGTGGATAAACCGAACCAAAAGGCGGGTGAAGACGCAATTGTAGGGGAGCAAAATAGGATGGCGTTCATCGTACGAGAGAGATGGACAAGAGATTAACCGTCCGCTCACGCGGAGGAGTCCATCGTGTGAGAGAAATGGGTTAAGCGAGAGAATCGGACTCTTGCGCTTAAGAGTTTGTTGCATTTCAAGACAATGATATTCGTCGTTGAAATGAACTTTTTGCGCGACACTGATGAGCCGCGTCTGAACGGCTTGAATCTCATCGGAGTCGATGAGAGTAGTTTCGCGCCGAAAATGAGGGCGGTAATGGGGGTGCGTATGCTGCAGGAACCGAAGAGCATATGCCAATACGCGAAGGGCTCGCGGGAAAGAGGAGAATCTTTCCAAGGGTTCCTCATATTGGTGGTAATAGGTGAAATTGGTTTTGATGGGCTTGGCCTCCAACTCAGTTTCGAATTCGTGGGGGGCAGTGTAGTGAGGCCACTGCGTCCTCGCTTGCCGCAGCCATGCAGGTCCTTGCCACCAGAGCGGGGTGTGAAGCAAATCCAGCGGATACATGCCTCTGCTGGCAAGATCCGCTGGATTGCTCTCCGAGCCGACGTGGTACCAGTGAGTGTGGTCCGCCACCTCGACAATTTTCGCGACACGGTTGGCGACGAACGTCGTCCATGTGCAGGGTGGTCGTTTCAACCACGCCAGCACTATAGTCGAGTCGGTCCAACAGTGAAGGTCATACTGTGGAAAGTCGAGATGGGGAACGATTGCGTCAATCATATCGACAAGGAGAGCAGCTCCGCAGAGTTCCAATCGAGGGATCGATATGGTTTTGATTGGGGCGACCTTCGTTTTGGCAAAGAGCAAGGAAGTCGAAGTGCTGCCTGAGTTACGAGTGAGCACGTAGATCACGCCAGCGTATGCTTTCTCGGAAGCATCGCAGAAAGCATGAATTTCAACGGTGCTGCCTGGGGTGAAGTGAATCCATCGGGGTATTTTGAGGAGATTGATATGGGGGTAACATTGGACGAATTGAAGCCAACGTTGTAAAGTGATGGGAGTGAGTGGGTCGTCCCATCCGATGCCGTCCAGCCAGAGTTGTTGCATGATGGTTTTTGCAATGACAATGATTGGAGCAAGCCATCCTGCCGGGTCAAACAGTTTTGCAATCCGAGATAACACCTCGCGCTTAGTATACGTGGGGGAGATGTCAAAGGGTTTTGACTCTATGTTGAAATGATCAGTTTTGGCATTCCAACGGAGGCCAAGAGTTTTGGTATTGCTACCATCTTCTAATTCAAGAAAGTCTTTGTTTAAGAGATCTTGTGGTGGGATCCCAATTAGAAGAGCGGGGTGATTTGCTGTCCATTTTCGTAGCGTGAAGCCGGCAGAGTGAAGAGCGGCAGACAGTTGATGTCGGGTGCGAAGCGCGACATCAATGTCATGAGCGCCACATAACGCGTCATCCACGTACATGGAGTTCTTAAGAATCGGAGCAGCAAGGGGGTATTTTTTCTCGACATCCTTTGCCAATTGATGTAGAGTACGTATGGCCAGATAGGGAGCACAATTGACGCCAAACGTGACCGTTTGGAGTTCGAAATCTTGCACATCGTCGTGTGAAGAGTTTCGGAAGAGGATTCGCTGGTAGCGCGAATGCTGGGGATTTATGCGGATTTGGCGATACATTTTTTCAATGTCGCCATTGAAAACGTATTTATAAAGTCGCCATTGGATAATGAGAAATGTCAAATCCGATTGCAGGGCCGGCCCAGGATAGAGGACATTGTTCAGGCTGAGACCGTTGGAGGAGGGGCAGGAGGCGTTGAACACAACACGCACCTTGGTTGTGCTGCTGTCGGGTTTGAGGACAGCGTGATGGGGTAGGTAGTAGTTGTCAGAACCGGAAGGGTTCTGGGAGGGGTGGATCTGTGTCATATGGCGCAGATCCGAGTACTCTCGAATCACGGAGTCATATGTTTCTTTAAAACTGGGGGTCTTCAACAATCTCGTTTCGTTTCGGAGAAACTGTTTGAGAGCAATCTCTCTGGATTTCCCGATCTTTATTGAAGAAGGAAAACCTTCCTTGAAGGGCAGTGAAACCATATATCGGCCATCGGGGCGCCTCTGAGTGGTATTTGAATATAAGTCCTCGCAGCGTTGTTCACCCGGGGTGGGTATCCGTCTAGTTTGGACTTCTTCAAGCTCCCAGAATCGCGATAGTTGGTGATCCATGGAGACTTCGGTGAAGAAAGAGACTCGTGTGGTAATCGAGGGAGCGGGTAAATCCTGCTTAAGTGGACCTGTGAGAATCCACCCGAAGATGGTCTCTTGAGCGACCAGAGAATCAACGATGTTGCGTTTAATTTAAAAGATGAGGGGGTAGATGTCGGCTCCAATAAGCATATCAATCTGATCACTGCGGTAGAAGTTCTCATCGGCTAAGGGTAGCGCGCGAAGAGATTCACAGCGTGAAGTATCGAGAGAGCAAACCGGGAGATTGCCGGTTAACTTGGGGAGCACAAGCGCGCAAGCTTGAAGGTGAGTCCCAGGAGCTCGAGGTGAGCCAATCTGGAAATTACAAAATTTCGAAACCTGAGCGGTAATCGTTTGATTGACACTCGCCACTTGGGCCTGGATGGCCTTCACTGGGAGTTTCAATCGCTTCTGGGTACGTTCGGTTAAGAAGGTGGCTTCAGAGCCGGGGTCAATGAGCGCCCGCGCTGTGTATGGCTCACCGCGATGATAAATATGAATCATCGCAGTGGCGAGCAATACCTGCTTCGGTCGCGAGGTGAAGCACGTCAATACGTTGGATGTTGAGGGGGCTTCAGTGGACTGTATATTAGGGGTAGAGGTAGAGGGGGTCGCTCGAGAGTGCGACGGAAGGTTCGACAAGCGATTATGCGTATGAGCATTTGAACTGCGATGAGGGGGGTTTTTTACGAAGCGAGGTATTATGGGGAGAGTCCGAATGAGAGTTCGGTTGGGGGGCCGAGGCCTCCTCGCGATGTAATAGTGTGTGATGTCGCTGATTGCACGACATACACGTGAACGCACTTTTACACTCTTTTACGTGATGTGAGTGCGCCAAGCAGTTGGAACAAAAATGAATTCGTTGAACTGTCGCCCAACGAGAGTCCACATTCATTGCCAGAAACCGCGGGCATCTGCGGAGCGTGTGCGGTTGATCAGTGCATAATCTGCAGCTGGTCGAAACCATATTAGCCTGGAACGTATTCACAGGCTTTGGGTTGGGGGGAGCGCGCGTAGAGGTAGGCGACGCTTTTTTAGGGGGGTTGACGGACTTCCGGATATCGTCAACAGTTTCCAAAGTTTGGAAATGGGAGGTGAGAAATGCGTCCATTTCGCGCCATCTTGGGATTTCGCGTTTGAGAGTGATAGATTGTTCCCATAACGAGAGGGTGTGTTCGGGGAGGCGAGTTGAGCAGAGATGCACAATAATCGCGTCCCAGCTGTTCACATCGACATCATGCAAAGTGAGAGCTGAGAGGCAGTTATTAATCTCTCGTTGGAGACGTTTAATAGCCACTCCCGATTCTTTGGTAATTGGGGTTAAATTGAATAACGTTCGGAGTTGAACGTTAACAAGAATTCGCTTATTCTCGAAGCGATCGGTGAGGTTTCGCCAAGCTTGCTCAAAACCGGCGTCGGTGAGGGGGGATTTTTGGACTATTTCTTTTGCTTCACCTCGTGTCTTTTGGTTGAGGTGAAACAACTTTTCGATGGGGGATAACCGATTGTTGCGGATGTAGAGAGCTGAAAACATATCGCGAAAAGTTGGCCATGATTCGTAATCGCCGTTAAAAATCGCGGTGTCACATGGGGGTAAGCTAATATTATGGCCGGAGAGATTCGAGTGGACTGTTGCCTCCAGTGCAGAGGCATGGGATAACGAGGATGGCGAAGTTGGGGAGGGTAGGGGGGCAGCGAGATGCTGCAGCTCGCTGATCTTGGCGGAGAAACGTACATAGATTTGGTAACTGCGTCGGTATTGGCTTTTCACGACAGTGACCTCCGCGGATTTGGGATCGTCGATTGCTAATGGATTCGCTGCCATGATGGTGGATTCCAAGCATGCGTTGTATGCTCGTTTCAAATCGGACCAGACCGCCTTCAGTTCCTCACGATGGGTGTCCAAGGTGGGTGCCGAATGTTCACGTTCCGGGATGTCGTTGAATTCCTTCTCGAACTCCTCCAGTGTTTCAGTCACGCTGATGAATTTCGTAAGGGGATCCATGGTAACCGAATCACTCGTGCGAGAAATTGTATTTGTATACAAAAAGTTTTATTGTATATTTATTTTTGGGGGGGTTATTAATAATAATAATTTATTATTAAATGATTTGTGATGATTTAACACCGTGGGGGGGGGGGGGGTATGCCGAACGAAAACTCAAAACACTCGTGTTAAAAGAGTGGCACACATAAAAAATAAAAATGAGAAAAACCACTAATTAAGCATAATATAATGCTTGTTTATTTTATTTTATTTTGGGGGTAACAATTTTCGGGGTTAATTGTATATTACTATGAAAAAGTAATTTAATTCAAACTAGTCGAAGTAGTTTAAAATTAACTACTTCAACTACTTCTGCAAACGCCGTTTCCAACCGGGTAGCCGCTGCTTGTGCGCTGCCCGCACGATGTCACCGACGCTTGCTGCGGATAAAGCACAAAGCAACTCCGCAAAACGAGAGAGTAGTACTTGCGCCTGTGAAAAGGTGGTGGTTTTTGGTGCGCTGAGAATTCCACGCTGGAGCTGCAGGTTTTTTTGTACACTTTTGGGGCCAACGGCAACTCTCGATACCGCTACGAGAATGAACCGTTGGTAATATTCTTTTTCAAAAAATCAAATTTCAAAGTTTTCGATTTGGGAATATTAAATTGATGTACAACACGGGATGGTTGCACATACAATTTAATATAAAAGAACGATATTTTGTTCTTTTGGGGAGATCACAAATGAATGCTGCGCGACGCCGAACCGAAACACAGGGATTTTATTGGTAATATAATTTTAATATAGTAATTTTATATAATATAATTGTAATAGGGGGGATTGGGGGTTTTGCCGGCGTAAAATCCGGTTCGAATGGACCAAATGTTTCTGTGTTCTCCTCGAGCGCGTGGGATGGCTCGAAGAGTCAAGAAATTGGGGGTGGTCTCCGAGCTCGTGGGGATCAGGCTCGAAGGACCAAGTGTTTCTCTCGATCTCCGAGCGCGTGGGATGGCTCAAAGATCCAAGATGGGGGGGAATAAAGATAATAAAACTACTCACTTGTCTGGATTCGTTGTGGCGTTCCCAAAAAAACTTCCAACTCGGGTACTCGATGGAGATGGGGGGTGATGGGGTTAAAGTTGTTCACTGATGGGTTAAAGTTGTTCACTGATGGGTTAAAGTTGCACTCGCGTGTACTTCGGCGTCGACACTTGAAAAGAGAATGAAGCCGGGGTTCCTCCCGGAACCACCGCCATCTACCTGTGAACGAGAAGAAAGCGAGAACGGAACGAGACGGAATGGGGTCCGCTCGAGCCGTGTTCAGCGGGGTTGCTGATGGATTTGTGTGGGATTTGTCGCCACGGGAAAAGCGACGGGAGACGGTGGGTTTTTCGCGTGAACAGACGGACTAAGTGCAGGTTAATGATCCGTGTTGAAGTACGGACTAGCTGAAATAAATACAGAAACGCATGCTTGCCATTTTGTAGTTGAACAACCGTCATTACTCCCTCTTTCCCCCCTTCCCACTAACCTGTCAGCCCTTCGGAACTAACAAATGCTGTGCATGGATAGGGGGCATCCCCTGAGCTTGGTTTCATCTGTCATAAAAAAAAAAATTACACCAAAAATTACAAAAAGACCCCGCTTTTGGGAAACCTTTGCACAAGTCTACTTGTGAGGTTTCGAAGTGCGTGTCGTGCACATATATATATATATATATATATATATATATATATATATATATATATATATATATATATATATATATATATATATATATATATATATATATATATATATATATATATATATATATATATATATATATATATATATATATATAGATTCGATATATATATATATATATATATCATATCGGTCATATATATACCGCGCGTTAACATATATAGTTCGGTTCGTGCACAAGTATGTATTTATAGCCGAGTATAATTGGCGGCGCGTGGCTTCGCTTCGTCCAACGACGTCATGCGATTACCAACGCCGCACTAAGGCACATCGAGCATTTAAACCAGCGACGCTGAGACATCGAACGTTTTCAGCGAGCACGATTGCATGTACCACGCACCGTAGGCACAAGCTCGCCAACCACGCAGCGCATCTACGTACTATTGGACGAAGAGACAAAGCAACGTTTCCTGCCTTGTCCATACCCTTAAGTTGCGATTTGTGAAAACTAGAATTAAAGTCCGCAATAAAGATTATACTTAGCAGAGTCTTCTTCTAAAGTTTCTGTAACCCATGCTATAAACCCGGAAGACCGGAAGGTTCATTACAGCGTAATCTATCTACAAGCTTTTTGGGATCATTCCAATAAATAAATTCGAGTTTCTGTGAATTTACCCGCATTAAAAACCATTTCCTTTGTGTTCAAATGTCGTTGATAATTCTTTATCATTGGTTAGTTCTTTTAAAATTTGCATACCCTCAGTAACATTGTGATAAATATAATTGGGTTTTTGAAGGTGTAAACTCCACACACCTGTTCCTTTTTTATGTTGAAGTGGTGTGGACGACAATAAAGATTTATCACTGAACAATCCCTTTTATTGATTAGAATTGTTTTGTAAACTTTTAGATCTGCTTCGTTATAATTTGTTGATGTCTTGTGAAACAATAATTGAAAGCGACCGGGTGTAAGGTTGAAAGAGGTCGGCGGTGAGGTGTCAAACGGTTTTTCGGATATTAACATTTCTCCGTTTTGTATTTTGAAAGCGCTATTTCCGAATCTTCCTTCACCATTTGATCCTACGTGCGGTCCGTATACGGCTAATTTTGTTGCTCCAATTCAGATAAATCCATGACTTCAGTTAATTTGTTTGCATTTTCCTCTGTAATATCAATTTGAGAGAAAAAAGTACCACTATCATCACCATAATCATCATTATCATCATCATTATCATCAGCATTATCATTTCATTAGTCTTGGTTAGAGTCTTGTCTGTAAAATCGATTTATGTCTCTACTTTAACTGGGGTACTAGTTTTCAGTTTTTTCATATCTCACCTTTTCAATATGACACCCTTTTTAACATTTGTTTCAGTTGTATCGTTTATTTTATAAATCTCCCCTAATTCCTTTAAAGGTACTGTAACCGGTTTAAAAGTCTCATTCAATTGATTCTTTAAATCTGCTCTTCTTAACAAGTTCAAATATGCGCCTCTCATAAGGATTCAGCTGCAAAAATGCTTGGCTAGCAATCAATGGATGAGTTCCTGTCTTACATGCTTGACATATGGTTGAGGGTTGTCGCACCGCTGCACCAGCGCTGATAGATTTTGATACAGGGTATATTGATGCAAACCTCTCCTTATGACTGAATGTTTCAAATTATTGGAATCGCTTTTCTAGGAATGCTAAGAATTCTGTTATTTTTGGAGGATCCTTCGGATATGATAATGATTGTTCAAATGCCATGTATGTCGCTCTGTCTATTTTCTTGACCAATATGTGCATCAGAAGCGGGTCCCAATTCGATGTCTGTATGCCGATATTGTTGAGTGTCAGCAAGCTTTCCTTAACGTTATCATGGAAACCCTTTATTGAATTTGCTTCTGGAACTGGCGCCCGTTGATCTAACATTTTGTTCACCAAGGAAGTTGTAATCAATCTTTTATTATCGAAGCGTTCATGCAGTGTTTTCCAAGCTGTGTCGTAATTATCCGATGTTAATTCTAGGTGCCTAACTAATCGTTCTGCTTCTCCGGACAAATTGGTTTTCAAATACCACATTTCCTGTACCGACGGCATCTGTTGCTCATGAATCAATTTGGTGTAGATATCACGGAACTGCTACCACTTAACATAGTCACCGTCAAATTTCGGAATCGTTAATTTTGGTAAATGAATCATTGCCTCGTTCTTATATAATTGATCGTTTTCATTTTTCATTGATAGAGGTTAATTTTTCTTTGATGTTAACAATATACGTTGGCCTCGTACCGCTTCTTCTAGTGATATGTATGACTCCATGTCATAACCATTGGTTGTTGGATTCTCGCACTGCTCCCAAATGGAATAGTTTAGGGATATTTTTTTTTTCATTCCATAATTTGTTTATTGAGGATAATTTAACTTCATCGTAGCTCGGAGATGAGTCGCCTATCCTTTCACTGCCAGCCAGAAAACGTTGTAGCGACGCGGCTATTGCTCGTTGCCTTCTAATCATGCCTTGAAGTTCAGTGTTGTCACTGGTGATGTTACCCACTGTACTGCTTGAATCTTGAACTTCAAAAGCTGCAATCGCCTCTTCGAATATCTGCAGATACTGCTCGTAATAATTCTTTATCTGGCCATAGTAATCTGTTGTGAAATACTCGCTTTCCAATGGTACTTCCTTGACGTTGCGTATTTTGCTATCGTTGTCCTCGAAGCGAGCCCAAGCCGATCTTAGTTGCTCCTCTCTCGTATCGAAATACTCCCTTTGACCTTGCGGCTTGCAGAGTCCTTTTTGAAGTTTGAGATCAGATTAAAAATTATCTGTCCAGTTTTGGATTGATCGGAGAGCCATGTTTCCATCTCCGTAGCTATTTCCTATCGGTATGCTTGATTGCTTGCTTTCAGAATCTGTGCTGTGTATTCGGTTGCGGTTCGATCAGGATCTGCACTGATCACGTCGAGGTCACCAAAATGTTCAGGAAGCGTTTTTCCTGATATCAATCGGCACTTAAACCAATTGATCGGCAGCACTTGGAACTATAGGTTGAATTGTATGATGAATAAACTGCAGCACTTGGAACTACAGTTTACCTAGTCAATCGACTGATCTGAAGTTCTCAATTAAAAAATTATCCGCACTGGATTATTGATAGCTATTAACTGCTTCGTTTAATTATTTTTATGCACTATATATACAAATTTCTACAGAACAAAAATATTTGAATTGGTATACAATGCTGACAATAACGTTCAACTACAAACTTGCAAGTACGCATAATTAGGTTCTTGACCTTAAAGCATAGTCAGCACATTGCTAATAATGAACGTTCTTGCTGCCGGTATCGTTTTACCGAGCAGCCGAACCGAAGCCACGCGCTGGCTTATATAGCTGGGCAGACGAAGCGAAGCCACGCGCCGCCAATTATACTCGGCTATAAATACATACTTGTGCACGAACCGAACTATATATGTTAACGCGCGGTATATATATGACCGAGGAGCTGAATCGAATCTATATATATATATATATATATATATAGATTCGATATATATATATATATATATATAAATATATATATATATATATATATATATATCTCGAATCTATATATATATATATATATATATATATATATAGATTCGATTCAGCTCCTCGGTCATATATATACCGCGCGTTAACATATATAGTTCGGTTCGTGCACAAGTATGTATTTATAGCCGAGTATAATTGGCGGCGCGTGGCTTCGCTTCGTCTGCCCAGCTATATAAGCCAGCGCGTGGCTTCGGTTCGGCTGCTCGGTTGTACAAATATACCGGGACCAAGACAGAGAAACAGATGAACATAACATTGATTAGGGGACGAGACACAACGCCCATTAACGTCACGCGCTTATTCACACAACGCCCAGAAACGTTAAGCGCCCACTCACGCAGCGCACAGCAACGTTCCGCGCTTACTCACACAGCGCACAGCAACGTTACGCGCCTACTCACGCCGCGCACAGCAACCTTACGCGCCTACTGACGCAGCGCACAGCAAAGACAAGCGCCTACTTACGCAGCGCAACATTACGCGCTTACTCACGCAGCGCACAGCAACGTTACGCGCCTACTCACGCCGCGCACAGCAACGTTACGCGCCTACTTATGCAGCGCACAGCAACGTTACGCGTCTACTGACGCAGCCTATAGCAACGTCACGTGCTTACTCATGCACGGCCAAGCAACGTCGGGCGCTTGCTCACACTGCGCCCAGCAACGTTAAGGATCTACTCGCGCCGCGCACAGCAAAGTTACGCCCCTACTTACGCAGCGCTCAGCAACGTTACGTGCTTACTCACGCAGCGCCCAACGACGTCGTGCGATTACCAACGCCGCACTAAGGCACATCGAGCATTTAAACCAGCGACGCTGAGACATCGAACGTTTTCAGCGAGCACGATTGCATGTACCACGCACCGTAGGCACAAGCTCGCCAACCACGCAGCGCATCTACGTACTATTGGACGAAGAGACAAAGCAACGTTTCCTGCCTTGTCCATACCCTTAAGTTGCGATTTGTGAAAACTAGAATTAAAGTCCGCAATAAAGATTATACTTAGCAGAGTCTTCTTCTAAAGTTTCTGTAACCCATGCTATAAACCCGGAAGACCGGAAGGTTCATTACAGCGTAATCTATCTACAAGCTTTTTGGGATCATTCCAATAAATAAATTCGAGTTTCTGTGAATTTACCCGCATTAAAAACCATTTCCTTTGTGTTCAAATGTCGTTGATAATTCTTTATCATTGGTTAGTTCTTTTAAAATTTGCATACCCTCAGTAACATTGTGATAAATATAATTGGGTTTTTGAAGGTGTAAACTCCACACACCTGTTCCTTTTTTATGTTGAAGTGGTGTGGACGACAATAAAGATTTATCACTGAATAATCCCTTTTATTGATTAGAATTGTTTTGTAAACTTTTAGATCTGCTTCGTTATAATTTGTTGATGTCTTGTGAAACAATAATTGAAAGCGACCGGGTGTAAGGTTGAAAGAGGTCGGCGGTGAGGTGTCAAACGGTTTTTCGGATATTAACATTTCTCCGTTTTGTATTTTGAAAGCGCTATTTCCGAATCTTCCTTCACCATTTGATCCTACGTGCGGTCCGTATACGGCTAATTTTGTTGCTCCAATTCAGATAAATCCATGACTTCAGTTAATTTGTTTGCATTTTCCTCTGTAATATCAATTTGAGAGAAAAAAGTACCACTATCATCACCATAATCATCATTATCATCATCATTATCATCAGCATTATCATTTCATTAGTCTTGGTTAGAGTCTTGTCTGTAAAATCGATTTATGTCTCTACTTTAACTGGGGTACTAGTTTTCAGTTTTTTCATATCTCACCTTTTCAATATGACACCCTTTTTAACATTTGTTTCAGTTGTATCGTTTATTTTATAAATCTCCCCTAATTCCTTTAAAGGTACTGTAACCGGTTTAAAAGTCTCATTCAATTGATTCTTTAAATCTGCTCTTCTTAACAAGTTCAAATATGCGCCTCTCATAAGGATTCAGCTGCAAAAATGCTTGGCTAGCAATCAATGGATGAGTTCCTGTCTTACATGCTTGACATATGGTTGAGGGTTGTCGCACCGCTGCACCAGCGCTGATAGATTTTGATACAGGGTATATTGATGCAAACCTCTCCTTATGACTGAATGTTTCAAATTATTGGAATCGCTTTTCTAGGAATGCTAAGAATTCTGTTATTTTTGGAGGATCCTTCGGATATGATAATGATTGTTCAAATGCCATGTATGTCGCTCTGTCTATTTTCTTGACCAATATGTGCATCAGAAGCGGGTCCCAATTCGATGTCTGTATGCCGATATTGTTGAGTGTCAGCAAGCTTTCCTTAACGTTATCATGGAAACCCTTTATTGAATTTGCTTCTGGAACTGGCGCCCGTTGATCTAACATTTTGTTCACCAAGGAAGTTGTAATCAATCTTTTATTATCGAAGCGTTCATGCAGTGTTTTCCAAGCTGTGTCGTAATTATCCGATGTTAATTCTAGGTGCCTAACTAATCGTTCTGCTTCTCCGGACAAATTGGTTTTCAAATACCACATTTCCTGTACCGACGGCATCTGTTGCTCATGAATCAATTTGGTGTAGATATCACGGAACTGCTACCACTTAACATAGTCACCGTCAAATTTCGGAATCGTTAATTTTGGTAAATGAATCATTGCCTCGTTCTTATATAATTGATCGTTTTCATTTTTCATTGATAGAGGTTAATTTTTCTTTGATGTTAACAATATACGTTGGCCTCGTACCGCTTCTTCTAGTGATATGTATGACTCCATGTCATAACCATTGGTTGTTGGATTCTCGCACTGCTCCCAAATGGAATAGTTTAGGGATATTTTTTTTTTCATTCCATAATTTGTTTATTGAGGATAATTTAACTTCATCGTAGCTCGGAGATGAGTCGCCTATCCTTTCACTGCCAGCCAGAAAACGTTGTAGCGACGCGGCTATTGCTCGTTGCCTTCTAATCATGCCTTGAAGTTCAGTGTTGTCACTGGTGATGTTACCCACTGTACTGCTTGAATCTTGAACTTCAAAAGCTGCAATCGCCTCTTCGAATATCTGCAGATACTGCTCGTAATAATTCTTTATCTGGCCATAGTAATCTGTTGTGAAATACTCGCTTTCCAATGGTACTTCCTTGACGTTGCGTATTTTGCTATCGTTGTCCTCGAAGCGAGCCCAAGCCGATCTTAGTTGCTCCTCTCTCGTATCGAAATACTCCCTTTGACCTTGCGGCTTGCAGAGTCCTTTTTGAAGTTTGAGATCAGATTAAAAATTATCTGTCCAGTTTTGGATTGATCGGAGAGCCATGTTTCCATCTCCGTAGCTATTTCCTATCGGTATGCTTGATTGCTTGCTTTCAGAATCTGTGCTGTGTATTCGGTTGCGGTTCGATCAGGATCTGCACTGATCACGTCGAGGTCACCAAAATGTTCAGGAAGCGTTTTTCCTGATATCAATCGGCACTTAAACCAATTGATCGGCAGCACTTGGAACTATAGGTTGAATTGTATGATGAATAAACTGCAGCACTTGGAACTACAGTTTACCTAGTCAATCGACTGATCTGAAGTTCTCAATTAAAAAATTATCCGCACTGGATTATTGATAGCTATTAACTGCTTCGTTTAATTATTTTTATGCACTATATATACAAATTTCTACAGAACAAAAATATTTGAATTGGTATACAATGCTGACAATAACGTTCAACTACAAACTTGCAAGTACGCATAATTAGGTTCTTGACCTTAAAGCATAGTCAGCACATTGCTAATAATGAACGTTCTTGCTGCCGGTATCGTTTTACCGAGCAGCCGAACCGAAGCCACGCGCTGGCTTATATAGCTGGGCAGACGAAGCGAAGCCACGCGCCGCCAATTATACTCGGCTATAAATACATACTTGTGCACGAACCGAACTATATATGTTAACGCGCGGTATATATATGACCGAGGAGCTGAATCGAATCTATATATATATATATATATATATATAGATTCGATATATATATATATATATATATATATATATATATATATATATATATATATATATCTCGAATCTATATATATATATATATATATATATATAGATTCGATTCAGCTCCTCGGTCATATATATACCGCGCGTTAACATATATAGTTCGGTTCGTGCACAAGTATGTATTTATAGCCGATATATATATATATATATATATATATATATATATATATATATATATATATATATATATATATATATATATATATATATATATATATATATATATATATATATATATATATATATATATATATATATATATATATATTATATATAATATATATATATATATATATATATATATATATATATATATATATATATATATATATATATATATATATATATATATATATATATATATATATATATATATATATATATATATATATATATATATATATATATATATATATTCGATTCAGCTCCTCGGTCATATATATACCGCGCGTTAACATATATAGTTCGGTTCGTGCACAAGTATGTATTTATAGCCGAGTATAATTGGCGGCGCGTGGCTTCGCTTCGTCTGCCCAGCTATATAAGCCAGCGCGTGGCTTCGGTTCGGCTGCTCGGTTGTACAAATATACCGGGACCAAGACAGAGAAACAGATGAACATAACATTGATTAGGGGACGAGACACAACGCCCATTAACGTCACGCGCTTATTCACACAACGCCCAGAAACGTTAAGCGCCCACTCACGCAGCGCACAGCAACGTTCCGCGCTTACTCACACAGCGCACAGCAACGTTACGCGCCTACTCACGCCGCGCACAGCAACCTTACGCGCCTACTGACGCAGCGCACAGCAAAGACAAGCGCCTACTTACGCAGCGCAACATTACGCGCTTACTCACGCAGCGCACAGCAACGTTAAGCGCCTACTCACGCCGCGCACAGCAACCTTACGCGCCTACTTATGCAGCGCACAGCAACGTTACGCGTCTACTGACGCAGCCTACAGCAACGTCACGTGCTTACTCATGCACGGCCAAGCAACGTCGGGCGCTTGCTCACACTGCGCCCAGCAACGTTAAGGATCTACTCGCGCCGCGCACAGCAAAGTTACGCCCCTACTTACGCAGCGCTCAGCAACGTTACGCGCTTACTCACGCAGTGCCCAACGACGTCGTGCGATTACCAACGCCGCACTAAGGCACATCGAGCATTTAAACCAGCGACGCTGAGACATCGAACGTTTTCAGCGAGCACGATTGCATGTACCACGCACCGTAGGCACAAGCTCGCCAACCACGCAGCGCATCTACGTACTATTGGACGAAGAGACAAAGCAACGTTTCCTGCCTTGTCCATACCCTTAAGTTGCGATTTGTGAAAACTAGAATTAAAGTCCGCAATAAAGATTATACTTAGCAGAGTCTTTTTCTAAAGTTTCTGTAACCCATGCTATAAACCCGGAAGACCGGAAGGTTCATTACAGCGTAATCTATCTACAAGCTTTTTGGGATCATTCCAATAAATAAATTCGAGTTTCTGTGAATTTACCCGCATTAAAAACCATTTCCTTTGTGTTCAAATGTCGTTGATAATTCTTTATCATTGGTTAGTTCTTTTAAAATTTGCATACCCTCAGTATCATTGTGATAAATATAATTGGGTTTTTGAAGGTGTAAACTCCACACACCTGTTCCTTTTTTATGTTGAAGTGGTGTGGACGACAATAAAGATTTATCACTGAATAATCCCTTTTATTGATTAGAATTGTTTTGTAAACTTTTAGATCTGCTTCGTTATAATTTGTTGATGACTTGTGAAACAATAATTGAAAGCGACCGGGTGTAAGGTTGAAAGAGGTCGGCGGTGAGGTGTCAAACGGTTTTTCGGATATTAACATTTCTCCGTTTTGTATTTTGAAAGCGCTATTTCCGAATCTTCCTTCACCATTTGATCCTACGTGCGGTCCGTATACGGCTAATTTTGTTGCTCCAATTCAGATAAATCCATGACTTCAGTTAATTTGTTTGCATTTTCCTCTGTAATATCAATTTGAGAGAAAAAAGTACCACTATCATCACCATAATCATCATTATCATCATCATTATCATCAGCATTATCATTTCATTAGTCTTGGTAAGAGTCTCGTCTGTAAAATCGATTTATGTCTCTACTTTAACTGGGGTACTAGTTTTCAGTTTTTTAATATCTCACCTTTTCAATATGACACCCTTTTTAACATTTGTTTCAGTTGTATCGTTTATTTTATAAATCTCCCCTAATTCCTTTAAAGGTACTGTAACCGGTTCAAAAGTCTCATTCAATTGATTCTTTAAATCTGCTCTTCTTAACAAGTTCTTTTAATAGTTTAATATTCGTCTTTCAGCACCAAGAGTGTCTCCAATCAGATGTTACAGTCAGTTATCAAGATCAGGTGTATCAGTTATTAGATCAGATCAGTTCAGAGGCTGTTTGCATACTAGTATGAAAATATCAGGATGCTTTAATTTATATTTCGATGTAAATATCAAAGCCTTTTCCATAATCCATCCTTCATATATCGGAACGTCTTTGTTGATTACCAGAAATCCATATTAATCTTTCCAACATTCTCTACATATATTTAAAAATTTTCCCAAAGTCTTGTCTGTCCCCTCATGATCATTATACAATATATGACTAATTTCTTATAAATTAACCCTAAATATTTAAACTATAAAATAGAAAAAATTTTGAGAAAAAATATATGAAAAAATAGAACATACATCATCCCCCCCTGCCCCGCAAGTTAAAGAACTTAATATTACTATATTATTATTATGAATTGTGACGGCGAAATTCTCCGAAATTTCACCCCAACAAATACGCAGAATATGGATGTAAATATCTACATATGATTAAACTAGTGAGAAGAATTCTGAAGGAAAAAAATCTGAGAGAAAAAAACCAAGTCTATTATTTTAAGTCTTTATTTTAAGAATTGTTAGGCTAAGCTAAAATATATGCCTAATTTAGAACTAGACATCCCCATAATTAGTAATTTACCCGAGCAAGTATAATAGTAAGTTAGTAAGAGTAAGTTAGTAATATGAGTGATAGTCCGAAAGAGCGAGCGAGAGGAGCGTACATATACAGAGGTAAATAGCAGACACGGAGCTCGACGAGAGTTCACTTCTGGTGTGGCTGCTGCAATGACAAGAAGTGCTGATCTGAGCCAACGAGGTAAATTTGGAGAAGAGATAACAGCACAGTATACGGGACTTAGAACTGGTACAGGGACAAGAGTGAGACTTGTGATAACTCATGACTAAAGAAATTAAAAGTAAAGTGGACAAAAGACCATATATATCGTCGACTATATTGATATCGCGAGGCTCCGGCCGCGGGTACCAATATATTAGTTAGCGTCGAATACTCAGACGGGACACCTAGCCGTAATTGACATTACAAACGAGCGTATATATCGCCGACTATATTGATATCGCGAGGCTTCGGTCACGGGTAACAATATAGTAGTCAGCGCGAAGCTTCGGTATCGGAGTCTCGCCTATATATAGGAAGCGCGTCGAACACTCAAACGGGACTCCTAGCCGTAATTGGCATTACAAAAGAGCGTGTATATATCATGGACCATGTTGATATCGCGAGGCTCCGGTAGCGGGTACCAATATATTACTTAGCGTCGAATACTCAGACGGAACACCTAGCCGTAATTGACATTACAAAAGAGCGTATATATCATCGACTATATTGATATCGCGAGGATCCGGTCGCGGGAAAAAATATAGTAGTCAGCGTCAAGCTTCGGTACCGGCTGCTTGGCAATATATAGTTAGAAGCTCACGCGTTTAGCGGACGTCACGGTTGTGCGCTCATCAAGGCAGCGTACAGGTTAAGTGTACACTACGTTAAGACCTTGAAATAAAGTGAATTTGGAAAGAAGTCCAGCGAATTATAAGTTTTCTGTGACGAACACTGGACTTCCGACAAGCTCACCCGCGCTTGAAATCCCGAGAACCGAGGGGAACTTCGTTACAGTGGTGCCCGAGCAGAGACCCTGCCAAATACGCAATAGAACTATAACAACATATAGTTTCAAGAAGCGTAACATCAGAGTAAAATGGGAGGACTTACGTGGATTTACTCATTGCGCAAAGACGCGCTTACAAAATGTACTCAAGAATTTGGATTAGAAGCTGGAGGTACGGTCGAGGACCTTCCAAAACGCTTCGCGGATTTTGCGTCCGGATCCCAGCTACCTCCTGAGGTACAGTCGCGACTCAAACAGTTGGAAGAAATGTATAAACAGGGTCAATCTCCAATGCCGTCGGATCGAGCCTGGAAAATGACCGCAACGCTGGAATTACCAAGGACACCAACCACGGGTGTACAAAGGTTGACGTCAGAGGGGCAGCAAGATTGGCGACAACTTCATGGTCCCTTCCAGAATCCTTCCTTCTATTGAAACCCCGCGGTCAGTGGGTCGGCCTACTACACTCGGAAAACTACATGGCTATGCTTGACCGAATTAAGAAGTGGGGTGTTAACTACGACGGAGTGCAGGATCCACTGATTTTCGTAGAAAGAGTGGAGGAATTAGCGGAGGTATACAGCGTAGACATAAACTTCCACCCAAAAGCCATGCCGGAGCTACTATAACAGCGAGCTATGCAATGGTTCCGGTGCAACAACAAAAAAATGGGAGTCATGGACCGCAGTCAAAACACGATTTCCTGCAATTTTTCTTGCCATCCCGTTTCTTCGAGGTGTTAGACGATGACACCCGGTAGCGGCAGCAAAGACCAGAGGAAAGCTTCAAAGATTTCGCGGTGGCATTGCAAAGTTTGATGCGACATGCAGACCTGACTGAGAACCAACGCCTCGAACGAATTTACAGGAATTGCGGGAGTGAATTGAGATTATACCTTAAGCGGAGTGAATTCAGAAACTTAGAAGAGTTAGTCAACCTGGTGGGTGACTGGGGAAATATCAAAGCAGACGGGAGGAGACGCCATGATCTCGACGGTCTCGGGGAGTAGTAGAAGCCGGCTGGATGAAGGGAAGTACGCGCAACAGCGACTGTCATCGCCAAGTGGTCGACGCGAGAGACACCTATGTCAGGAATCCACGCTCCGCGTGTCGGCGGTGCGGACAAGGAGGACACTTTGCGCGTGACTGTAGGGCTAGGCAGTTGATATTTTGTTCTTAGACGGCCGGAACGACTCAGGAAACATTTCACATCTCAGGACCGAAGGAGAGCGTATACTGATCATGGTGGCTATTGCCGGCGAGGTGATCGATGCTACTCTGGATACGGGGGCCACAAAGAGCTTTATGAACAGCCAGATGGCGCGACGACTGCGTGTCTCAGGGAAGCGCGTAAGAATAGCAACAAGAATCTGCATGGCGAACGGCGAGGACCAGGAGGTGAGAGAAGCACTCACAACACAAGTGGTCCTGGGAACCAGAAGTTGCACAGTGACATTATTGATCCCGCCGGATGTGGTGTATGAGGTACTATTGGGGTTGGACTTTATGGGCCGCATGGGAACGATCATTATCTGCGGCGGCTCTTCCACCGATATCGTGGGACAGCTACTTGGGACCATCGAAGCCAAATGCACCGTGGTCCGGGAGAAGCCGACGGAGCAAGAGCGGATAGACCAGTTTTGGCCCAGGAGTTGAAGGGGTTCGATGAAATCCAGGGGGTCTCGAACATAACAAGTCACAGCATAACCATGCGTGACGAACGACCGATCAAGCAGCGCAATTTACCCCGTAATCCTGCCATGCAGAGGGTCATCGATTCAGATATTGATGAGATCTTAAAACAGGGGTGCATAGAACCATCCAGAAGCTCACACAGCGCCCCGATAGTGTTGGTAAAGAAGAAAACAGGGAAGTGGCGTCTGTGCCTACCCGCTACATCGGATTCACCATATTCTGGATAGACTTAGAGATGCTAAGTATATCAGCACCTTGGATCTCCGCAACGGGTATTGGCAAATTCCTATAGAGGAGGATAGCAAAGGTTATACTGCGTTCACAGTGCCGGAAGGTGGACTATACCAGTGGAAGGTGATGCCGTTTGGCCTCCGTTCAATGCCCGCGATATTTCAGCGAACGCTCGATACCGTGATTGGGCCGGCTATAGAGCCGGTAGCATTTGCGGACCTAGACGATATTATTGTAACGGGGACACGTTAGAGGCGCACATGAAGAATTTAAAAGAAGTTTTCCGCCGACTAAAGAATGGGAAGCTGCGTATTAACACTGAGAAGTTCGAATTCTTCAGTAATAAAATCCGATATCTAGGACACGTAATTAGCGAGGGCATACACACGGATCCCGACAAGATTTCCGCCTTCAAGCAACTACGGCCATCGCAGAATTTACGAGAGCTTCGACGTTTCTTGGGAATGCTCTTTAGAAGAGTTGGTCGACCTGTGTGACCAATACGAGAGCATTCTGAGTCACCGCAAGACAACACCGACACCAGATGCTCGTGAATCTAAGCATCGCTTCGAGGATGGGAGTTCAACCGAATCCGCAGGAGCACGAAGGGAATATCAACGTCAACACTGCATGTCACCGCTGTGGCGGGGACGGACATTTTGCAAGGGGTTGCAAAAATCCAGCGAAGCTATTCTGTTGGGTGTGTGGTAGATAAGGAGCGCGGACCATTGAGTGCTGTCGAAAGAAGTCGGGATACGCGAGTGGTCCTGAACAGTAACGGGGCACACTGAGGGCCACATTAATTAATCCCCGAAAAGAACGTCACCATTTAAAGTTATACAGCGACACCTTACGGCTGACATATACCTAGGCGGAAGGCCAGTAACAGCAACCGTGGACACAGGAGCTACACGTAGTTTCGTGTCGGAGACCTTTGTTGAAAGTTTGGGAGACGCTGCACGCACCATCTACACCCGTATGAACGTGCGACTAGCTGACGGTACCACCCTCCGAGTGAAGACGGCTTTGATTGCAGAAGTCCAACTGGGTAGCCGACGGCATATCTCGAAGTACTTAGTGTTATCAGCTGCAATCGAATCCAAAATGATGACGACATAGCTACCTATCTGGAAAAGGAATTGAAACAGTTCGAAACCATGACTGGCGTAACTAATATGACATACCAGCGGATCACCATGCGAGACGAGACACCAGTTAAACAACGGTACTACGCGAAGAACCCGGCCATGCAGAGAATCAATAACGAGCAAATAGATGATCTCCTGATCAAACTATCGAAGAGTGCCTATAGTTCGTCCATAGTAATCGCTAAAAAGAACACCGGCGATTAGAGGTTTTGCATAGACTATCGCCAATTGAATTCCAAGTCTATACCCGATGCCTACCCATTACCTCGAATATACCACATCCTAGAGAAATTGAGGGAAGCGAGTTATATCAGTACGATAGACTTGAAGAACGGGTACTGGCAAGTTCCCATGGATCCGAAGAGCCGAAAATACACCGCATTCACTGTTCCCGGTAGGGGCCTATTCCACTGGCGCGTCATGCCCTTCGGGTTACACTCTGCACCGGCCACCTTTCAGAGGCTCCTGGACCAAGTTATCGGACCGGAGGTGGAGCCAAACTCTTTCGCCTACCTCGATGACATCGTGGTGGTCAGCAGATCTAAGCAGGAACACAAACAACATCGGAGCAACGTTTTCGACCGTCTTCGCCGGACGAGTCTGCGAATCAACAAGGACAAATGCCACTTCTTCAAAAAGGAACTGAGGTACTTAGGTCATCTGGTCACGTCTTCTGGAATAAGGATAGACCCTGATAAGTTCGCAGCCATCAAGGAGTTGAAGCCACCTGCGAACATCAAAGAGCTGCGAAGGTGCCTAGGCGCGGCGTCATGGTACAGGAGGTTTGTCCCGGATTTCACCAAGATTGTTTACCCATTAACGAGCATGCTGAAGAAAGGCAAGCGTTGGCAGTGAGGCCACGAACAACAACTGGGGTTCGAGGAACTCAAGAGGAAATTGACTGAAGCAACCGTGTTGGCGTGTCCAGATTTCACCAGGTAATTCACGCTAGAAACGGACGCCAGCGACGTCGGCCTCGGAGCAGTTTTGACACAGGAACAAGAGGAAGGCGAGCGCGTGATTGCCTATGCCAGCCGACACCTAGGGGGGGGGTAGGCAGAGAAAAATTACTCGGCCACGGAAAAGGAGTGCCTGGCGATAGTGTGGGCGGTGCGGAAAATGAGGCCATACCTGGAAGGCTATCATTTCAAAGTCATCACGGACCATCTGGCGCTCAAGTGGTTGAACGGCATCGAAAACCCTTCCGAAAGAATCGCACGCTGGGCCTAGGAGCTTCAACAGTACTCGTACGAGTTGCAATATCGCAAAGAAAAGTACAACGTCGTCGCAGACACACTGTCACGTCAATCTCTAGAGGTCGAAGAAATCAACATGGGTCTGAACACAGTGAGAACCACCTGCAGCTGGCTGGAAGCGCAGAAAGCCAAAGTCATCAAAGAGCCAGAGAAATTTCCGGATTACACTCTCGAGAATGGCGTCCTCTACCGACACATCCCGAACGAGGTGGGTGATGACGACGAGGAGCCATGGAAACTGTGTGTGGGCCGACCAGATCGCTCCCGGTTGCAAGCAGAGAACCACGACCAACCTAGCGCCGGGCATCTGGGCGTTCGGAAGACCATCGCTCCAGTAGCAAAGAAATACTATTGGCCCGGTATGTTCCGGGATATTAGTCGGTATGTGAGACACTGCGATTCTTGTCAGCGGTACAAGGCTGAGCAAAGGAAACCCGCTGGCGAGATGTTGACCAGAGTGCCTGAAGAACCATGGGCCACCGTATGAGCAGACATTATCGGCCCTCTCCCACACTCACGAAGAGGACATAACATGCTGCTTGTATTCCTAGAAAAGTTCTCCAAATGCGTGGAGATAATTCCCTTGCGGAAGGCTACCTCAACGACACTACAACGAGCCTTTCGTCAAAGTATCGTCTCAAGATTTGGAGCACCTAAGGTACTTCTCACCGATAACGGCGTACAGTTCACCAGTCAAAAGTTCAAAGAATATCTAAGAGAAATTGGGGTGCGCCAGCAATTTACAGCACCCTACACACCACGTGAAAACCCTACAGAGCGCGCGAACCGGACCATCAAGACAATCATCGCCCAGTATATAGGTAAAGATCAACATGACTGGGATGAGAATATCCCAGAAATAGCTCTTGCCATCAATAGCAGTACATCTAGTACTACCGGCTATACACCTGCCTTCCTCGTACAGGGACGCGAGCCAAGGCTCCCCAACACCCTCTAGGATGAAACCACTTTGGGTACCGGTAAAGAACCCGCAGAGCCTAAGAGAAATTTACAGCACCCTACACTCCAACAATTTACAGCACCCTACACACCACGTGAAAACCCTACAGAGCGCGCGAACCGGACCATCAAGACAATCATCGCCCAGTATACAGGTAAAGAACAACATGACTGGGATGAGAATATCCCAGAAATAGCTCTCGCCATCAATAGCAGTACATCTAGTACTACCGGCTATACACCTGCCTTCCTGGTACAGGGACGCGAGCCAAGGCTCCCCAACACCCTCTACGATGAAACCACTTTGGGTACCGGTAAAGAACCCACAGAGCCGGCACAAAGAGCTACGCACTTACAGCAGATTTTCAAGATCGCCCGACGAAATATGCAGATGGCGTCGAACGAACAGGCGAGACACTATAACCTCAGACGGAGAGCTTTGAGACCAGAAATTGGGGATATAGTACTGGTACGGTCAAACCTCTTGTCAAAGGCCTCGGAGAACTTCGCTGCCAAGCTGGCTCCAAAATACGACGGCCCGTTCCAAGTCATCGACTTCATCTCACCGGTGATCACCACCATAAGAATCAACCCCAAAAAGACAAGGACAGCTCACATCGGCGACCTTAAGGCCTACAGTCCTCCGGATGTCACCCAGCCAACGGGAACCCCTACGGCACCCATACGGCACCCCCAAGGGCAGCCCTACGGTACCCCAAAGGGAACCCCTACGGCGGTAGTACGTAGACGGCAACGGTAGACGGCACCCCAAAATGTACCCCTACGGCACCCCAAAGGGAACCACCACGACGAAGTGCGATAAATAATTGAGGCACACTGCAGGAGTACAGCGGTGCGAATTTGTGCATAAAAGGAGAGGCCTCCCCGGATCCCATCTCAGTTCCGCAGTGATCATCGAAGTTAACACATCGTGCATAGTGAACCCTACCAACAGAGTGAACAAGTCATGGACAACAACCACCAAGAGCTACGGCGCAACGATTCGGCCCATGTGCACCGCGCCGTGGTCAACCCGGAAGCTTCATGGGGCCTGCTGTCGGATTCCACAGACTAGGAGATGGGGCCCCTTTATTGGTCTACCCTGAAGGCAAAGCCGGGGTTTCCATCAGAACCGAAGACTATTTGAGGCTCTCGGACGGACGATTCCTCAACAACGTCATCGTCGAATTTTACTTGCGGTGGTTGGAACGCAACACACTTTCAAAAGACCTGACCGGTCGTGTCCTGTTCCTAAGCTCCTTTTTCTATCATGCCGTGGCGTGCAGCCCCTATGAATGTACGCGGGTCAGGCGTCAGTTACGAGGGATCGACATTTTCGAGAAGAGGTTCCTGGTCATGCCGGTAAACATGGATAACCACTGGTTCTCTGTGGTGGTAGAACAAGCCGTCGTGGAGGGTAAGATACCTGAAAAATGCTGGATCATTATATTAGACTCCTTAGAACCAAATCCTGGACGGGACCACGGGGTGGCCAGAAACATCAGGAGGATGCTTACGAGCGAGCATCGCTTCCCTAGTCACTGGTGCCCGTCACGTATGATGACGAAAACGCGGTCCTTCTCAACCTAGAGGTGCCCTTGCAGGCTGATGGGTACAATTGCGGCGTTTATATGCTGATCACGATGGAAAAATGTTTGAAGAACCGTCACTACGGGAGCACTCCGGAACGGTATGAGCGGGGCCCTCGCGCGGATTATTTGGGTGCACGCTTACGAATCGCTACCATAATCCGAGCCCTGTCAAGTGCTTCCGGTGCACACCAACAATCCCCGGCTCTACACTACGCCGCCATCGATCACGAGCCGCCACACCACGGGCCAGCAAAGAGGTCCCGTGTCGAAAGCCCAGGGGAGACTTCAACCGCAACGACCATCGAAAGAGTCGTCGCTGACCCAGAGGGGACTCCAGCCGCAGAGGCCATAGAAACATTTGTCACTGGCCCAAGAGAGACTTCGCCAGCACAGAGACAGAGAACGTCGTCGTTGGCACCAAAGAGACTCCAGATGCAGCAGATAAGGCTACCGAGGATTATTTGGGTGCACGCTTACGAATCGCTACCATAATCCGAGCCCTGTCAAGTGCTTCCGGTGCACACCAACAATCCCCGGCTCTACACTACGCCGCCATCGATCACGAGCCGCCACACCACGGGCCAGCAAAGAGGTCCCGTGTCAAAAGCTCAGGGGAGACTTCAACCGCAACGACCATCGAAAGAGTCGTCGCTGACCCAGAGGGGACTCCAGCCGCAGAGGCCATAGAAACATTTGTCACTGGCCCAAGAGAGACTTCGCCAGCACAGAGACAGAGAACGTCGTCGTTGGCACCAAAGAGACTCCAGATGCAGCAGATAAGGCTACCGAAAGTAGCACGGGAGCTATAGCCAGGGCGATACCTTGTGTATGGAAGACGTTGGACCCAGGCATTTTGAGGCAGAAAATGCTAACACAAATTCCTGCTAATTTGTTTGTTTTTCCTCAATAAATTAGGAATTATTTTCTTGTATAATTATTTTCTTATATAGTATGTGGTGGTGGCTTTAGCAATAAGAGAAGTAGGTTACAGTTATACAAAACTGCCGTGTTAAAGCTAAGCTTATTATATAGTATAGATTTCATAAGGTCCAACAACTAAGAGTACGACGGTACTATGTACGTTGTGGTGACGGAAGAGTGCAGAGATATGAAACGGCAGAGGTTTCGGAACGTATAAAAGGAGCGACGCAACATACAAAGAGTCAGTCGTTTGGTGACAGTGGCACGGGTAAGTTCTGGTGATAACGGGTGGCTCTCCTGACTCTGGCCGCTGTTGTTGTGGTCCATCGGATCACTTCTGCAGTGGTTCGAGACGGGAGAAAACTTCTCTTCCTCCTCTCTGTACCCGCTCCCTGCCGAGGTTGCAGCATGGTGGCCCGTTAGATCCATGTTGGGACCAACGCAGCGAACCTGCGAGTTCAACATACTGGTTCGGTGAATCGACATGTTGTCCTCGCGGAAGACCGCCTGTACCCTCTCTCCTCCCTCTCCCTTCCACGTTCTCTACTTCCTCTCTGCAGCCGCTCTCGCTGCCGAGGTTGCAACATGATGGTCCGTTGGATCGCTTATGTTGGGACTGACGCAGCGAACCGGGGGAACAACATACTGGTTCGGTGAATCGACATGTTGTCCTCGCTGAAGACCGTCTGTACCCTCTCTCCTCTCTCTCCCTTCTACATTCTCTACCTCCTCTCTGCAGGCGCTATCGCTGTCGAGGTTGCAAATTGATGGTCCGTTGGATCGCTCGTGTTGGGACTGACGTAGCGAACCTGGGGGAACAGCATACTGGTTCGGTGAATCGACATGTTGTTCTCACGGGAGCATTTCTGTGGGCTCTCCTGCTCTCTACAGCCGCTCTCGTTGCCGAGGTTTCACCATGGTAGTCCATTAGATCACTCATGTTGTGACCAACGCAGCAGACCTGGGAGTTCAACATGCTGGTTCGGTGAATCGACATGTTGTCCTCACGGAAGACCGTCTGTAGCCTCTCTCTCCTCCCTCTCTCTTCTACATTCTATACCTCCTCTCTGGGAGTTCAACATACTGGTCCGGTGGATCGACGTGTTGTTCTCACCGGACCATGTCTGTGTTTCCCTCTCCTCTACAATTTCCCGTTATACTCCAATGTATCGTTCTAAGTGAAATAAGCCGCACAGCCCTCTTTCACCTGGGTTTCCTGGTCACTGTCACCAACCCAAACGAAACCAGCAGTGTAGTTCTTTACAAACAGGATCAAGAAAGTAACCAGTGTGATTAGTTCAAGCTTCGAAGGGGCCCAAATAGTGAACACGAGCGTGTTAGATAAAACAAGTCAAACACACGACCGTTAGCCCAGACAAGTCGCAACATTCAAGCTCCATCGTAATTCCATGATTTTCATCTTTCTGTACACCAGTATTCATCGCCACCACAACGCCAGTTTTTTTTATGCCGAGGATTTTGCATAACTAAGACAACTTGTTAGCCGTAACCTAATTAGCGTACAAGAATTGGATTTTATAAAATAAAAGTTTTATACAACAACAGACACAAGTCCCGTTTTTTTCTTTAAAAATAAAAATTTCTTGAAAGTCGACCCTGGACAGCCGTGAGCCTACCCTGGCTATAGACAAGGTCCACGGACCTCATAAAGAAACACCGTCTCTAGGAGACCGAGGCGAGAAGGTTATTTCATGGTACAGGCGTTATATTCCTGAATTCGCAAAAGTGACTCACCCGCTTACATCATTACTAAAGAAAGGAAAGCATTACAAATGAAATCAGGAACAACAATATGTTTTTGAGGATTTGAAGCGGCATCTCATCGAGGCGCCAGTGTTAGCCTGTCCCGAATTCGAACAACGGTTTTACCTTCAAACTGACGTATGTGATCAGGGGATAGGGCCGTATTAACCCAGATATTGGACGGCCAAGAATTTGTAATAGCATATGCAAGTCACCATCTTAAGTGCGCCGAAAATAACTATTCAACAACAGAGAAGGAATATCTGGCAGTGATATAGGCGGTACGTAAGATGCGACCTTATCTGGAAGGATACGCTTTCACCATCATCACTGACCATCTCTCTTTGAAATGGCTCAACTCGATACCAGTATGTGCGAGAGGGAAAAAACTGTCAGTATTATAAGATGCTGCAGCAGAAGCCCGCTGGAGAAATGCTGACACACCTAGCGGAAGAACCGTGGACAACAGTGACTGCAGACTTTGTTGGCCCTCTACCGAGATCGACCCACGGGAACACGACGTTGCTAGTAATCACGGATAAATTTTCGAAGTGGGTGGAATTAGTCCCGTGTAGAAACGCGACCCAGGAGCAAATAAGGTTCAGAGAACGCATCTTGTCACGTTTTGGGGTGCCGAAATTATTTATTCCGGCAACGTGGTGCAATTTACCAGTAGGGCATTCCAGCGTTTTGCACAGGACCTCGGCATGAGACATCGGTACACGGCTCCCAGGATAATCTGACAGAGCGTGCTAATCGTACTATTACGACTATGCTATCACAGTATACCGGAGCGCAACAAACAAAATGGGGCGACCGGCTGCCAGAACTCAGCCTAGCTTTTAACTCCAGTAAGTCGGAAATGACTGGGCACAGTCCCGCCTTTCTGGTACAGGGTAGGGAGCCACGCCTGCCGAATACACTATTCGAAAGAGGAATTGAAGGTACGGGACATGATTCTAGTACCCCTCGAGAACATACGGAGCGTTTTCATAAGGCCTTTGTTATTTCATAACATAATTATTATTTGTAAATATTTGCCACGGCGTTTGGTTCTCACAAAATTTGTCAGAATTGCATTTATTCTATTCATTGCTGTGTTGCAGCATATTTTCACTTAAATATCATGCACTGCATTCCAGCCAAAAGTGTGAGAACCATCCGCAGTGCAAACCAAGGTGTCACGTAACACTTTTGCTTGCGCTGGCCAAGGAACGCAGTCAAAATTTGTCTACGTAGCGTCGCTTGGCCAGCGCTACAGTTTCCCATGCTACACTTATATGTTAGCGTCTTCTGTGTTGTAAATTTTAACTATAAATTGAAAACCCTTCGAAATAAACGGTCAGTCAGAATTCAAAGCTTAGTGTTATTGTTTCACTTTTGACTCCCGTTTTGACCAACAGTTCATCCTGGTTCAAGTGCCAGCGTTGAATTTAAATAACTTAATAAAATAAATAACAAAGAATTCATCCTGGTTCAAGTGCCAGAGTTGAACTCAACCCTTCCACATTTATCCACATCGGTTCAAGTGCCGAGGTAGATACCTACAACGTGTGGAATTTAACATTGGAGGTCCCCGGCGATATATTTCTCACTTCATCAACACTAGAACACTTCATCAACAATAGGGATTCTTCTCATTTCATCAACGCTAGAGATTCTTGTCGCTTCATCAACACTAGAGATTCTTCTCACTTTATCCACACTAGAAATTGTTCCAGCTTGAAGTCCCACAACATCAACCAAGATGAGCAATTTGGAAAGACTCGTCCAGATGCAGGATGAAAATGTCATCGCCCTCCAGAGAACAATTAGCCATTTTAAGAAGACGGCGAAGGATCGGAGGACTTTGGATTACGTTGAGAGGAAGTTGGTAGAACTCGACGAGTTATGGCAGAAAATCGACGAAAAGAACGACCAAATACTGAAGGTTCAACAGCTGACTTCCGAACATCCATACATTAAGAAGGGCATATATAGCATTGTTTCGGAAAAATATAACGAGGCACGAAAATATATGCAAGCTCTGATTCAAGCCACGAAGTTCCAGGCTGCCCAAGATCCGAGAACCTCAACGCCAGCTGCCAACGAACAATCTACAGCTCGACAGGATGGCCTAATAAACCAAAGAGTGGCTATCCTTATTCGCAAACAACAGATGCTGATTGCACTCGTGCAGGAGATGCTGCAAACTGCTTTAAGTGACCCACCACGGTCTCAGCAGTACTACACCACTAAGGCAAAAATCATTGCACACCACTGGCAAACAGTCCAAGATCTCCATGACAAAATTTGGGAGCATCTCGATGACAGCACTACAACGGATTACGATTTCAACAATTACCTTCAAATCGAGGCTGATGTGCATGCATCAGCTCATGGAACTGCAAAATAAAGGCAAAATTTCAGTCGACGTTTCACCAATGCATGTTCCAATCGACTATCTGCCTAAGATTATTCTGCCGAAATTTTAAGGAAATCACCTCAAATGGCGGCAATTCCATGACTTGTTTAACCAGCTCATCCATTCGAAACCACTTCCTAACATCCAAAAGATGTGGTACCTCAAGAGCAATTTGGTGGGTGAAGCCGAAAAACTCATCAGACATCTTCCGCTCACGGAAGAAAACTATCAATCCGCCTGGGAAATGCTGCAACATCGGTACAACAACAAACGCCTAATCACTTTGTGAAGGCGTTTGTTGTTGTACCGAGATTTGAATCTTGACAAGGAAGATTCAAATCTACCAAGCGCGAGCAGCATCAAGACAAGAAGCAATGATGAAAACACACATCCAACAGGACCCCAAAGAGACAAAAAATGAGATCAACATCTCCCAACACATCTCTCTGTTGCAACTCCAACATACAGAAAACGAGTTGCGATTAAGTAACAGCCTACTATCCCCCCGAAGACAAAAAAGAGGTGCTTTCAACATAGTAGGAAACATCGCAAATTCCCTGTTTGGGATCATGGATAACAATTACGCCACCGAGATGTCCGAAACATTAGCAAAGGCCCAACTAATGAAGAATACTTGCCTGAGTGCCTAAAAAACCACACATCTATCACTGACTCAACACTCAACATTATGAAGCTTAATTAGACGCTGCAAAAACTTTCACACGGTTTGAAAGTAAGCTCAGCCACATTACCACCCGACTTCAGAGGAACGAGCTCCAATTGCCAGAAAGCCAAACTTTACAACTATTAACATCTGTAGGCTTGGAACTAACACTAGCATCCGCAAATCTCCAACGAACACAAGCGGCCTTAATTGATGTCCTCATCAATGCTCATCATGGACAAATCAGCCCACTGTTATTATCCGCACAACAGCTGGAGTTCCGAAGTTCGATCCGAGGCCATCTGCCGTCAAACACAGAAATATCAGGGGACCAAAACAACTTACTCTCATGTACAAATTAATGAAGGTACAAGGAAGAGTTACAGAAAATCATGTGATCTTTCGAGTCATACTTTCCCTACAAGGAGCGGACTCGTTCAACTTCTATCGCCTAATCCCGATTCCAATCTTTATGAACGACAGTGTGGTGACCATAAGCTATATACACCAATTCTAGCGATCGCCCTACCCCGAAACAGCTACTTTCCCACTGATCCAGAGAATCTAGGTCAATGTCAGCTACTCGCCGAACAATCTATGCCCGAATACACAACCTATTTACCAAAAGGGGGCAGAGATATGTGCATGTGAAGTAAGCCTATTCTACAATCAAACCAAGTGATTATGCGAGTTAAAAAGGGCAGAACGAGAGGTCTGGGTCAAAATAAGTACTACCAACCAATGGATGTTCGCTGTTAAGGAAATCACACAAGTTACAACTATCTGTGGCACAGAAATCGAATAACAATTTCTGGAAGGGATAAAAACTGAATTTTCTATCCTCCTGGGAAGCCGCACCATATCCACCGAAACTCTGGGCTTATTCACAAATTTTGGAACCATCTCCGACGTTGCAAAACCCAATCAGTCCATTTTCCAAGACAACCAGGAAGGTAGATACATCACCAGACTCAACCAAATCAAAACCTTGCAAAAGGCACTCAACACACCAGAGTAAACAGATCTACTAAAAGATGACTTAAAGAAACTAGCTACCATCATTTTTCAGTTGGGTATTTGGCCTTAACATTAGGCATTGTCATCAGTATCATCGGATGTCTTCTGCATAGAAAGCTCATCAAACGACTTCCAACCCCCCGCCAATACCTCGTCAACGAAACATCCCAGAACAGCGAGAAGACGAAGGCGAATTTGTAACCACCTTTCCATAATTGACCATCGGTCAATGCCGGGGAGGATGTTATTTCATAACATAATTATTATTTGTAAATATTTGCCACGGAGTTTGGTTCTCACAAAATTTGTCAGAATTGCATTTATTCTATTCATTGCTGCATTCCAGCATATTTTCACTTAAATATCATGTACTGCATTCCAGCCAAAAGTGTGAGAACCATCCGCAGTGCAAATCAAGGTGTCACGTAACACTTTTGTTTGCGCTGGCCAAGGAACGCAGTCAAAATTTGTCTACGCAGCGTCGCTTGGCCAGCGCTACAGTTTCCCACGCTACACTTATATGTTAACGTATGTGTGTTGTAAATTTTAACTATAAATTGAAAACCCTTCGAAATAAACGGTCAGTCAGAAATCAAAGCTTTGTGTTATTGTTTCACTTTTGACTCGCGTTTTGACCAACAATTCATCCCGGATCAAGTGCCAGCGTTGAATTTAAATAACTTAATAAAATAAATAACAAACAATTCATCCTGGTCCAAGTGCGAAAAGTTCCTTTTCCCTTCCGCTCCCTCTGTCAACCCTTCCATCAGTAGCCAATCATGGAAAAAGAGATTGATCTCTTAAGGACTACTGCTAGATTCTGATATAAAAAAAAAAAAAGTGCCAGAGTTGAAGTCAACCCTTCCACACTCATCCACATCGGTTCAAGTGCCGAGGTAGATACCTACAACGTTTGGAATTAAACAGCCTTCGCAATGGCAAGGGAAACATGCGTCAGGCGGTCCATAACAAAGCAAACTATTACAACTTACGGCGCCGTGTGTGGAAACCGAAGATTGGACAGCAGGTCATGCAGAGACAACACCCACTCTCCATAGGAACGGATAAATTTGCGGCTAAGTGCTGTGTTTTATCTCACCAGTGATCGTGAAAATAAGGATTACTGGTGAAAAACGTACAAGAACAGCACATTTGTCGGAACTGAAAGTGTTCCGCATCATTCCACACAGGCGGGGTAGAAAGCATGATAGGGGAAATCACCTGTCAGTTTACCTGTGACCGCAAGTGCGTGCAGATGGAACGCGAGTACGAGAGCAAGTTTACAACAAGTGCAGACACGTCTAGGCGGAATATGGAAAAGGCTCGACGCGAACGCCTCGAACCTGTCAGCTCAGCGATGATTGAGAGGAAATTGTCGACCAACCCGAGAATAAGTGACCTCGCATTCGGTTACGACGAGTAGGGATAGACCCTGAAGATAGGCCACCAGAAATATCGGACGAGAAGACTTCGACGATGATATCATCTGGGTGGACTCTCCCGACTCCGAGGGTCAGCAGGACAAATCGGCAGCCGACGAGGGCACCGAGAGAAATACAGGACCCCACAAGGAATGGCGGAACGAACACCCCGAAGCACCATCCCCACCACGAGAGTCGACCACCATGGGCGCTGAAGGGAGCTACAACCCCTGGGCTCCGGAAGAGGACCTGGTGTGGCTGCTGCAACGACAAGACGTGATGATCTGAGCCAACGAGCGAAATTTGAAGAACAGGTAACAGCACAGTATACGGGACTTAGAAACGGTGCAGGGAAAGAGTGAGACTCGTTATAATCCTGAAGTAAATGAAAAAGCTAAAAGTAAAGTGGACAAAAGACTATATATATCGTCGACTATATTCATATCCCGAGGATTCGGTCGCGGGTACCAATATAGTAGTCAGCGCGAGGCTTCGGTATCAGCTGCTTGGCAATATATAGTTAGAAGCTCACGCGTTTAGCGGACGTCACGGCTGTGCGCTCATCAAGGCAGCGTACAGGTGCATCAGCGTACATCAGTAGCTCACGCGGTCAGCGGACGTAACGGCGGTGTGCTCACCAAGGCACATACGGGTGCGTCATATTGTCAACGATACCGATCACGTAACTCAATCTCCCACTCAGCTCGGCTCAACGCTCATAGGCTTCATTAAGTGCACCACTACGTTAAGATCTTGAAATGAATTTGGAAAGAAGTCCCAGCGAATTATACATCTTCTGTGACGAACTGTGCACTTCCGACGAGCTCACCTGCGCTTGAAACCAGAGAACCGGGGGGAGCTTCGTTACAACACAAATTATTTGAAAATGTTTAAATTAATTTAATTCCTTCCAAATTCAAGTATAGTTTCTAAACTAGATCGTGGAAAAAACTTTCGACTGGAAGTGTTAGTTGACTTTCCCCAATCGTAGCCGTTTATTAAAAATTATTATCCGAATTATGAAAACAATTTCAATAAGAAAATAATGAATAAAACATAAAACAATTTCAATAAGAAAATAATAAAATAAAAATAAAATTTATAAATATGTGTTTCATTCATTATATTTAGCTTTGGGATTTGGGGGCCCTGAGCCCCTCCATGCATCGTTCGTTGTTATCCCAGTCGTATACGTTCATCATGTTCTTTACTTTTAGTATTCATAACGAAAAGTCGTATACGTTCATCATGTTCTTTACTTTTAGTATTCATATTTTGAATTATTTTTCGCTTCTGGAATTGCGTCATATTTAATAAATCATAGTCAAATCTGCCTCCGTAAGCATTTTAAGCTAAGCCGCAGTTCGAAACCAATGTTGCTGTTTACCTGAACATTCCTCCACACTCCTGTCCTCCCGCCCAACGAGATATCACTATCCCTCCGCCCCTCTCCCTTTACAACCCATCTAGCCGTCAGCCACAAACAGCTAGGCGCCAGTCCGTCAGCCATCAGTCCGTCCGCTAGGCCGCCAGAGTTGCCACCTAACGCGACCACCAGGGTTGCTCGAGCAGCTGCGGCGGGGGGAAGTAGCCCTTTTACCACGCAGGTTCGGAAGACGACTCAAACAGCAAAAGGGAAAGATTCTCCTATAGAGGATTTACTGAGGTTTTCGACCAGCAGTGGTTCGCGGACCACCACGAACCAGGTTCTAGAGGTAAAACAGGTAAATGTGGACTCACTGCGAGAGATTAAGGACGAAATATGCTCTGCAATGATGTCTGAGTGTCCATCGTGGTTTCAACAGGCACAGCTGTATCCAACCGCTGCAACAGTTCACCAACAGGGTAATTTTATTTCGGGTGGGGAGTTTCCAGCGCGAGCCAACAACAGGTTCAGATTACTACCAATTAGACCACAACAGCAGCGAGAGGTTTCACATCCCACGGAATACCGTGCGATGTGATTTCTGGCTGGCGGCTTAAGTTTTCAGGCAAAACAAAAGATATGAACGTGGATGTGTTAATTTACCTAGTGGGATCGATGATGGCACAATGTCTGAACAGTAACTTCAACCTGTTGTGCCAACATGCACATTTACTTTTTTCAGGCAAGACAGAGACCTGGTTCTAGCGATACCATCGGTAGGTGGATATACTTAATTGGCATGCACTCTGTTAACGCCAACTGCCGCTCGCCAAAGGTGCTCCCCCCTCAGATAGGACCGAACCCTGCGGAACTCCAGCATTAATGGAGTGCTCTTCGGAAGCAAAGCCGTCTATCACAACCCGAATAGAACGGCCGCTGAGGAAACTCGATATCCATCGAGTGAAAGTATTACCGACACAATAAGCAGCCAGTTTAGACACGACTGCTTTATGCCACACCCGGTCAAATGCCTTGGAGATATCCAGAGCAACAACCTAGCTCTCACCGAACCGGTGAATACAACTGCTCCACCGTTCAGTGAGAAACGCCATCAGGTCGCCGGTGGAACGGTGAGCACGGAAGCCGTACTGGCGATCGCTGATCAACTCGTTGCTCTCTAGATACCTCATCAATTTAAAATTTACAATTCTCTCCATGACTTTAGAGAGCACTGAGCAGATTGCTATGGGCCGGTAATTTGCAGGATTCGTAGCCTCACTTTTTTTGGGAACTGGCTGCACATTGGCAATCTTCCAGGAAACGGGAAAAACTCCTGAAGTAAAAGATAAATTAAAGAGATTGCGCAATGGGCGAGCCAGTGTTGAGGCGCACTTTCTCAACACATGGGCTGAAATGCCATCCGGTCCCGGGGACTTATTGACATTGAGGTCTGCAAGCACTCTTTTAACAGCTCGCGTTCGAAAATGCATCTGAGGCATAGCATGAGATACATCATCGACCGCGGGCAGTGGTTGACTACTCTCAGGAAGAGAGCAGTTTTCAGCAAACATTTTGGCTAATACGTTTGCCTTATCAACCGAGTGAGTGAAGATCTGATCGTCCTTAAGGAGAGTTGGAATAGACGATTTCGTCTGATTTTTCACCCTCCCCACAAAAGACCAAAAGTTCTTGCTACCCTTATAGTATTCAAGAACTCTGCGTCTAAGGCGCTGCTCGTAAAGAACTTTTTCGCGCCTTAGAGTGGCATTGCACCTATTTCTGGCCTGATTGCGCAGCAGTTTAGTATCAGCAGTTTTATTTAAACGCCAATTCCTAAATGCTTCCTCTTTAGATCTGACTGCTTGTCTGCAAGTCGCATTAAACCAAGGAATGGTCTTTTGGTTTAATGGAAATTCTTTTATAGGGTATGAAAGACATCATACCAAATAAAATTATATTTTCTACCAATTTTGCTGCAGCATTTATGTTTCTATCTCTGAAACACAATTGCCAATTGAAACGGCTGAAGAAGCAGTTCAGCGCATCCCAATTAGCCTTCTCATAAAGCCACACTTTCCGCTTCGGAGCTGTCTGGTGAGCGCATTGAAGACTAGAATATGGGAAGGTAGCAGAAATTGTAGCGTAATCCGAATTACCAAGGGGTGCAAGAACATTTACATCATACTTGCTGTGTTGTGAAGTTAAAAAAGGTGCAGAATATTTGGTTTTGCCCTTCAACGCAGAGAAAGTGCGTTGGTTCGTTCACTATTTGAGTCAAATTATTAGACTCAGCAAATAACTCAACATACACACCCTCGGGTGTCGTATGACTCGAATGACGTAGCCAATTGGAATTATGAACATTGAAATCAACAGCAACAACAATTTCACTGTTCGGATACGATTCCAGAATTTTAGAGATCGAATCGGAGAGACTGTCCAGTTTATCAAAAGTTGGCAGCCTCCCTAGACCCGGGCTTCTATAAATGAAGCAGAAGTGCAGCATGTGCGACTGGATTTTGAACTTAACCCACATGGAGCTAAATTCGGCATCCGACGTGCAAAGGTGTTGCTGACACTGATACGCAACATCACTGCGAATGTATAAGGCGAGGCCTCTGTGAGGTAAAAATAATGGCAGCAGATGGTACCACGGCATGTGAAAGTCCAGTGGATCTGCACCCTCAGACACCTGGGTCTCACCTAGTGCCATTATATGCGGTTGGTGAGTACAAATATGCGCATAGACCGCGAAGAAATCGCCCTCAAGCCACGTACATTAGTGGAGTCTATGCGTAATTTTGTCATCGCCACCCACTGTGGCGAAGTGTAAGGTCAGCTGTACAAGCGGCCACGCGTACGTCGCAAGCAAAGCAAAACGCGACAAGACGCGCTTCAGCCCACGCAGCACTCAGCCGCATGCACACCTAACGGGACCAGGAAGAAGGAGGAGGAGTGAAAGCAAACGAAATGCTAAGCTTTACTGCGGAGAGCATAAAAAAGCCCCTCGCATGGTTCTCTGCGTTCCGTTTGATTGTGTATTATTTGTTGTTGTTGTTATTGATAATATTTTTATTTATTTTGTAATAAAGTTAGTTGCTAATAAGTGCATTATTGTTTGTTTATGAAAAACTGTTGTTTGGTGAAGTTTATTATTGTGTTAAAAGTGTTTCGCGGCGTGGGTAATTGTTTGCACTATTGTTTTCGGTTTTATTTGCGCGAACACTGATTAACAAGAAGTACTGGCGGGCACACCATCCGCCTCCGTCCGCGGTCACATCACAACTCGATGATGTAGGGTGTGTATCATTATTTTACCGCTACTTTCATGGTAAATGTTCCTCTGAAGTAGCCGGCCTGATTCCTCCGGTTTATTTTGGTCCTTCATTTTGGTCCTTCTAACCGGATAATTACACCAAGCTCGGAGAACACCGCAACAGCTGAAATTAACATTTTGGTCCAGACGAGCCGGATAGCCGCCGCCCAGGAACCAACGTCACCGACGCCCATCGTGACTGACGACGCCCAATCCTCTGAGTCGAGTGCACAAAAGTAAGTTCACCTTGCTTAATTTTATTTGGCCCCCGCTTTTGGGAAACCTTTGCGCAAGTCTACTTGCGAGGTTTCGAAGTGGGTGTCGTGCACTTGCTAGTGACCACGGCGCACTTTAATACCGTGCCCGTAACTGTAGCCCCGTAGAGCCCTTCAGGCCATATTTATATATATTTACATCTATATATATATATATATATATATATATATATATAGGCGCGTAACGTTGCTGTGCGCTGCGTGAGTAAGCGCTGAATCGAATCTATATATATATACTTGCGAGGTTTCGAAGTGGGTGTCGTGCACTTGCTAGTGACCACGGCGCACTTTAATATCGTGCCCGTAACTGTAGCCCCGTAGAGCCCTTCAGGCCATATTTATATATATTTACATCTATATTACATCTATATTACATCTATATTACATCTATATGCTGCTATATATATGCTGCTATACGTTACCCGCCTACTCACCCCGCGTACAGCAATGACAAGCGCCTACTTACGCAGCGCACAGCAACGTTACGCGTCTACTGACGCAGCCTACAGCAACGTCACGTGCTTACTCATGCAGGGTCCAGCAACGTCGGGCGCTTGCTCACACTGCGTCCAGCAACGTTAAGGATCTACTTACGCAGCGCTCAACAACGTTTCGCGCTTACTCACGCAGCGCCCAACGATGTCGTGCGATTACCCACGCCGCACTAAGGCACATCGAGCATTTAAACCAGCGACGCTGAGACATCGAACATTTTCAGCGAGCACGATTGCATGTACCACGCACCGTAGGCACAAGCTCGCCAACCACGCAGCGCATCTACGTACTATTGGACGAAGAGACAAAGCATCGTTTCCTGCCTTGTCCATACCCTTAAGTTGCGATTTGTGAAAACTAGAATTAAAGTCCGCAATAAAGATTATACTTAGCACAGTCTTCTTCTAAAGTTTCTAAAACTCATGCTATAAACCCGGAAGACCGGAAGGTTCATTACAGCGTAATCTATCTACAAGCTTTTTGGGATCATTCCAATAAATAAATTCGAGTTTCTGTGAATTTACCCGCATTAAAAACCATTTCCTTTGTGTTGAAATGTCGTTGATAATTCTTTATCATTGGTTAGTTCTTTAAAAATTTGCATACCCTTAGTATCATTGTGATAAATATAATTGGGTTTTTGAAGGTGTAAACTCCACACACCTGTTCCTTTTTTATGTTGAAGTGGTGTGGACGACAATAAAGATTTATCACTGAACAATCCCTTTTACTGATTAGAATTGTTTTGTAAACTTTTAGATCTGCTTCGTTATAATTTGTTGATGTCTTGTGAAACAATAATTGAAAGCGACCGGGTGTAAGGTTGAAAGAGGTCGGCGGTGAGGTGTCAAACGGTTTTTCGGATATTAACATTTCTCCGTTTTGTATTTTGAAAGCGCTATTTCCGAATCTTCCTTCATCATTTGATCCTACGTGCGGTCCGTATACGGCTAATTTTGTTGCTCCAATTCAGATAAATCCATGACTTCAGTTAATTTGTTTGCATCTTCCTCTGTAATATCAATTTGAGAGAAAAAAGTACCACTATCATCACCATAATCATCATTATCATCATCATTATCATCAGCATTATCATTATCATTAGTCTTAGTAAGAGTCTCGTCTGTAAAATCGATTTATGTCTCTACTTTAACTGGGGTACTAGTTTTCAGTTTTTTAATATCTCACCTTTTCAATATGACACCCTTTCTAACATTTGTTTCAGTTGTATCGTTTATTTAAAATATTCTGGACCTTTTTTTAACTTCGCATCACAGCAAGTATGATGTGAATGTGCTTGCACCTCTTGGTAATTCGGACCACGCTACAATTTCTGCTACCTTCCCATATTCTAGTCTTCAATCCGCTCATCAGCCAGCTCCGAAGCGGACAGTGTGGCTTTATGAGAAGGCTAATTGGGATGCGCTGAACTGCTTTTTCAGCCGTTTCAATTGGCAATTGTGTTTCAGAGATAGAAACATAAATGCTGCAGCAAAATTGGTAGAAAATATAATTTTATTTGGTATGATGTCTTTCATACCTAATAAAAGAATTTCCATTAAACCAAAAGACCATTCCTGGTTTAATGCGACTTGCAGACAAGCAGTCAGGTCTAAAGAGGAAGCATTTAGGAATTGGCGTTTAAATAAAACTGCTGATACTAAACTGCTGCGCAATCAGGCCAGAAATACGTGCAATGCCACTCTAAAGCGCGAAAAAGTTCTCTACGAACAGCGCCTTAGACGCAGAGTTCTTGAATACCATAAGGGTAGCAAGAACTTTTGGTCGTTCGTGGGGAGGGTGAAGAATCAGACGCGATCGTCTATTCCAACTCTCCTGAAGGACGATCAGATCTTCACTCACTCGGTTGACAAGGCAAACTTATTAGCCAAAATGTTTGCTGAAAACTGCTCTCTTTCTGAGAGTAGCCAACCACTACCCGTGATCGACGGTGTGTCTCATATTATGCCTGAGATGCACTTTCGAACGCGGGCTGTTAAAAGAGTGCTTGTAAACCTCAACGTCAATAAATCCTCGGGACCGGATGGCATTTCAGCCCACGTGTTGAGAAAGTGCGCCTCAACATTGGCTCGCCCATTGCGCAATCTGTTTAACTTATCGTTCACTTCAGGAGTTTTTCCTAGTTCCTGGAAGATTGCCAATGTGCAGCCAGTTCCCAAAAAAGGTGAGGCTACGAATCCTGCCAATCACCGGCCCATAGCAATCTGTTCAATGCTCTCCAAAGTTATGGAGAGCGTTATAAATTTTAGCCTGATGAGGTATCTAGAGAGCAACCAATTGGTCAGCGATCGCCAGTACGGTTTCCGTGCTCACCGCTCCACAGGCGATTTGATGGCGTTCCTCACTGAGCGGTGGAACAGTTGTGTTCACCAATTCGGTGAGAGTAAGGTTGTTGCTTTGGATATCTCCAAGGCATTTGACCGAGTGTGGCATAAAGCACTTGTGTCTAAACTGGCTGCTTATGGTGTCGGTGATACATTCACTCGATGGATATCGAGTTTCCTCAGCGGCCGTTCTATTCGGGTTGTGATTGACGGCTTTGCTTCCGAAGAGCACTCCATAAATGCTGGAGTTCCGCAGGGTTCGGTCCTGTCTCCAACACTTTTTCTCATTTTTATCAATGACCTTCTGTCATTGACATCAAACCCCGTCTACTCGTTTGCTGATGACAGCAGCATTTGTCATTCATATTCATTCTCCAGGCGTCCTTCTATTCTGGAGATCAATAGAAAACGCAGAATTATGAATGACACACTCCAATCTGACCTCAACAAAATCCAGGAGTGGGGTCAAGCGAATCGGGTCGATTTTAATGCGCGGAAGACCCAATGCTGTTTGTTAACCCACAAGCGTTTGGCGGGTGACAACTTCCCACCTCTAAATATGGGTGGTGTGGATATTAATGAGTCGGAGGCTCTTGATGTTCTGGGCATGTCAATACAATGCGATCTTCGTTGGAACGATCACATTTTTGATGTGTCGAAAGAAGCAGCCAAGTGCTTAGGCTTTTTAAAGCGGTGCAAGAAGTACTTCACTCCATCCGACCTTCGTTGTATCTACACCACTTATATCCGTCCGAAAATGGAGTACAACTCGCATATTTGGTCTGGAGCTTCGAAAGCATATCTTCAGCTTCTGGACCGTATACAAGGTCGTGCGATAAAACTTATAGGGGACAGTAGGGTATCCAGCTCTATTGAAACCTTGGGATGTCGTCGGGATGTGGGGTGTGTAACCTTATTTTACCGTTACTTTAATGGTAACTGTTCCTCTGAAGTAGCCAGCCTGATCCCTTCGGTTCAGGTATTCAACAGATCTACTCGGCTTTCCAGAGCGGTGCACCCCTTTTACGTCTCGATCCCGTTCCATCGCACTACCCACTACCGCGAGAATTCGTTTTTCGGTCGCGCAGTTAAATTGTGGAATAGTCTCCCTGCGCATGTTTTCCCACCCACTTATAACGTCGATGCTTTCAAAAGAGGTGTAAATCGACACTACTCCCACTTTTCCCCTTCCCACTAACCTTTACCCTTCTAAACCAACGAATGCTTTGCATGGATAGGGGGCATCCCCTGAGCTTGGTTCTATCTGCCATAAAAAAAAAAAAAAAAAAAAAAAAAAAAAAAATTTATAAATCTCCACTAATTCCTTTAAAGGTACTGTAACCGGTTTAAAAGTCTCATTCAATTGATTCTTCTCAACGCTCATAGGCTTCATTAAGTGCACCACTACGTTAAGATCTTGAAATGAATTTGGAAAGAAATCCCAGCGAATTATACATCTTCTGTGACGAACTGTGCACTTCCGACGAGCTCACCTGCGCTTGAAACCAGAGAACCGGGGGGAGCTTCGTTACAACATAAATTATTTGAAAATGTTTAAATTAATTTAATTCCTTCCAAATTCAAGTATAGTTTCTAAACTAGATCGTGGAAAAAACTTTCGACTGGAAGTGTTAGTTGACTTTCCCCAATCGTAGCCGTTTATTAAAAATTATTATCCGAATTATGAAAACAATTTCAATAAGAAAATAATGAATAAAACATAAAACAATTTCAATAAGAAAATAATAAAATAAAAATAGAATTTATAAATATGTGTTTCATTCATTATATTTAGCTTTGGGATTTGGGGGCCCTGAGCCCCTCCATGCATCGTTCGTTGTTATCCCAGTATACGTTCATCATGTTCTTTACTTTTAGTATTCATAACGAAAAGTCGTATACGTTCATCATGTTCTTTACTTTTAGTATTCATATTTTGAATTATTTTTCGCTTCTGGAATTGCGTCATATTTAATAAATCATAGTCAAATCTGCCTCCGTAAGCATTTTAAGCTAAGCCGCAGTTCGAAACCAATGTTGCTGTTTACCTGAACATTCCTCCACACTCCTGTCCTCCCGCCCAACGAGATATCACTATCCCTCCGCCCCCTCTCCCTTTACAACCCATCTAGCCGTCAGCCACAAACAGCTAGGCGCCAGTCCGTCAGCCATCAGTCCGTCCGCTAGGCCGCCAGAGTTGCCACCTAACGCGACCACCAGGGTTGCTCGAGCAGCTGCGGCGGGGGGAAGTAGCCCTTTTACCACGCAGGTTCGGAAGACGACTCAAACAGCAAAAGGGAAAGATTCTCCTATAGAGGATTTACTGAGGTTTTCGACCAGCAGTGGTTCGCGGACCACCACGAACCAGGTTCTAGAGGTAAAACAGGTAAATGTGGACTCACTGCGAGAGATTAAGGACGAAATATGCTCTGCAATGATGTCTGAGTGTCCATCGTGGTTTCAACAGGCACAGCTGTATCCAACCGCTGCAACAGTTCACCAACAGGGTAATTTTATTTCGGGTGGGGAGTTTCCAGCGCGAGCCAACAACAGGTTCAGATTACTACCAATTAGACCACAACAGCAGCGAGAGGTTTCACATCCCACGGAATACCGTGCGATGTGATTTCTGGCTGGCGGCTTAAGTTTTCAGGCAAAACAAAAGATATGAACGTGGATGTGTTAATTTACCTAGTGGGATCGATGATGGCGCAATGTCTGAACAGTAACTTCAACCTGTTGTGCCAACATGCACATTTACTTTTTTCAGGCAAGACAGAGACCTGGTTCTAGCGATACCATCGGTAGGTGGATATACTTAATTGGCATGCACTCTGTTAACGCCAACTGCCGCTCGCCAAAGGTGCTCCCCCTCAGATAGGACCGAACCCTGCGGAACTCCAGCATTAATGGAGTGCTCTTCGGAAGCAAAGCCGTCTATCACAACCCGAATAGAACGGCCGCTGAGGAAACTCGATATCCATCGAGTGAAAGTATTACCGACACAATAAGCAGCCAGTTTAGACACGACTGCTTTATGCCACACCCGGTCAAATGCCTTGGAGATATCCAGAGCAACAACCTAGCTCTCACCGAACCGGTGAATACAACTGCTCCACCGTTCAGTGAGAAACGGCATCAGGTCGCCGGTGGAACGGTGAGCACGGAAGCCGTACTGGCGATCGCTGATCAACTCGTTGCTCTCTAGATACCTCATCAATTTAAAATTTACAATGCTCTCCATGACTTTAGAGAGCACTGAGCAGATTGCTATGGGACGGTAATTTGCAGGATTCGTAGCCTCACCTTTTTTGGGAACTGGCTGCACATTGGCAATCTTCCAGGAAACGGGAAAAACTCCTGAAGTAAAAGATAAATTAAAGAGATTGCGCAATGGGCGAGCCAGTGTTGAGGCGCACTTTCTCAACACATGGGCTGAAATGCCATCCGGTCCCGAGGACTTATTGACATTGAGGTCTGCAAGCACTCTTTTAACAGCTCGCGTTCGAAAATGCATCTGAGGCATAGCATGAGATACATCATCGACCGCGGGCAGTGGTTGACTACTCTCAGGAAGAGAGCAGTTTTCAGCAAACATTTTGGCTAATACGTTTGCCTTATCAACCGAGTGAGTGAAGATCTGATCGTCCTTAAGAAGAGTTGGAATAGACGATTTCGTCTGATTTTTCACCCTCCCCACAAAAGACCAAAAGTTCTTGCTACCCTTATAGTATTCAAGAACTCTGCGTCTAAGGCGCTGCTCGTAAAGAACTTTTTCGCGCCTTAGAGTGGCATTGCACCTATTTCTGGCCTGATTGCGCAGCAGTTTAGTATCAGCAGTTTTATTTAAACGCCAATTCCTAAATACTTCCTCTTTAGACCTGACTGCTTGTCTGCAAGTCGCATTAAACAAAGGAATGGTCTTTTGGTTTAATGGAAATTCTTTTATTAGGTATGAAAGACATCATACCAAATAAAATTATATTTTCTACCAATTTTGCTGCAGCATTTATGTTTCTATCTCTGAAACACAATTGCCAATTGAAACGGCTGAAAAAGCAGTTCAGCGCATCCCAATTAGCCTTCTCATAAAGCCACACTTTCCGCTTCGGAGCTGTCTGGTGAGCGCATTGAAGACTAGAATATGGGAAGGTAGCAGAAATTGTAGCGTAATCCGAATTACCAAGGGGTGCAAGAACATTTACATCATACTTGCTGTGTTGTGAAGTTAAAAAAGGTGCAGAATATTTGGTTTTGCCCTTCAACGCAGGGAAAGTGCGTTGGTTCGTTCACTAATTGAGTCAAATTATTAGACTCAGCAAATAACTCAACATACACACCCTCGGGTGTCGTGTGACTCGAATGACGTAGCCAATTGGAATTATGAGCATTGAAATCAACAGCAACAACAATTTCACTGTTCGGATACGATTCCAGAATTTTAGAGATCGAATCGGAGAGACTGTCCAGTTTATCAAAAGTTGACAGCCTCCCTAGACCCGGGCTTCTATAAATGAAGCAGAAGTGCAGGATGTGCGACTGGATTTTGAACTTAACCCACATGGAACTAAATTCGGCATCCGACGTGCAAAGGTGTTGCTGACACTGGTACGCAACATCACTGCGAATGTATAAGGCGAGGCCTCTGTGAGGTAAAAATAATAGCAGTAGATGGTACCACGGCATGTGAAAGTCCAGTGGATCTGCACCCTCAGACACCTGGGTCTCACCTAGTGCCATTATATGCGGTTGGTGAGTACAAATATGCGCATAGACCGCGAAGAAATCGCCCTCAAGCCACGTACATTAGTGGAGTCTATGCGTAATTTTGTCATCGCCACCCACTGTGGCGAAGTGTAAGGTCAGCTGTACAAGCGGCCACGCGTACGTCGCAAGCAAAGCAAAACGCGACAAGACGCGCTTCAGCCCACGCAGCACTCAGCCGCATGCACACCTAACGGGACCAGGAAGAAGGAGGAGGAGTGAAAGCAAACGAAATGCTGAGCTTTACTGCGGAGAGCATAAAAAAGCCCCTCGCATGGTTCTCTGCGTTCCGTTTGATTGTGTATTATTTGTTGTAATTGATAATATTTTTATTTATTTTGTAATAAAGTTAGTTGCTAATAAGTGCACTATTGTTTGTTTATGAAAAACTGTTGTTTGGTGAAGTTTATTATTGTGTTAAAAGTGTTTCGCGGCGTGGGTAATTGTTTGCACTATTGTTTTCGGTTTTATTTGCGCGAACACTGATTAACAAGAAGTACTGGCGGGCACACCATCCGCCTCCGTCCGCGGTCACATCACAACTCGATGATGTAGGGTGTGTATCATTATTTTACCGCTACTTTCATGGTAAATGTTCCTCTGAAGTAGCCGGCCTGATTCCTCCGGTTTATTTTGGTCCTTCTAACCGGATAATTACACCAAGCTCGGAGAACACCGCAACCGCTGAAATTAACATTTTGGTCCAGACGAGCCGGATAGCCGCCGCCCAGGAACCAACGTTACCGACGCCCAACTCATCGTGACTGACGACGCTCAATCCTCTGAGTCGAGTGCACAAAAGTAAGTTCACCTTGCTTAATTTTATTTGGCCCCCGCTTTTGGGAAACCTTTGCGCAAGTCTACTTGCGAGGTTTCGAAGTGGGTGTCGTGCACTTGCTAGTGACCACGGCGCACTTTAATACCGTGCCCGTAACTGTAGCCCCGTAGAGCTCTTCAGGCCATATTTATATATATTTACATCTATATATATATATATATAGACGCGTAACGTTGCTGTACGCTGCGTGAGTAAGCGCTGAATCGAATCTATATATATATACATCTATATTACATCTATATATATTTACATCTATATTACATCTATATGCTGCTATATATATGCTGCTATACGTTACCCGCCTACTCACCCCGCGTACAGCAAAGACAAGCGCCTACTTACGCAGCGCACAGCAACGTTACGCGTCTAGTGACGCAGCCTACAGCAACGTCACGTGCTTACTCATGCAGGGTCCAGCAACGTCGGGCGCTTGCTCACACTGCGTCCAGCAACGTTAAGGATCTACTTACGCAGCGCTCAACAACGTTACGCGCTTACTCACGCAGCGCCCAACGATGTCGTGCGATTACCCACGCCGCACTAAGGCACATCGAGCATTTAAACCAGCGACGCTGAGACATCGAACGTTTTCAGCGAGCACGATTGCATGTACCACGCACCGTAGGCACAAGCTCGCCAACCACGCAGCGCATCTACGTACTATTGGACGAAGAGACAAAGCATCGTTTCCTGCCTTGTCCATACCCTTAAGTTGCGATTTGTGAAAACTAGAATTAAAGTCCGCAATAAAGATTATACTTAGCACAGTCTTCTTCTAAAGTTTCTATAACCCATGCTATAAACCCGGAAGACCGGAAGGTTCATTACAGCGTAATCTATCTACAAGCTTTTTGGGATCATTCCAATAAATAAATTCGAGTTTCTGTGAATTTACCCGCATTAAAAACCATTTCCTTTGTGTTGAAATGTCGTTGATAATTCTTTATCATTGGTTAGTTCTTTTAAAATTTGCATACCCTTAGTATCATTGTGATAAATATAATTGGGTTTTTGAAGGTGTAAACTCCACACACCTGTTCCTTTTTTATGTTGAAGTGGTGTGGACGACAATAAAGATTTATCACTGAACAATCCCTTTTACTGATTAGAATTGTTTTGTAAACTTTTAGATCTGCTTCGTTATAATTTGTTGATGTCTTGTGAAACAATAATTGAAAGCGACCGGGTGTAAGGTTGAAAGAGGTCGGCGGTAAGGTGTCAAACGGTTTTTCGGATATTAACATTTCTCCGTTTTGTATTTTGAAAGCGCTATTTCCGAATCTTTCTTCATCATTTGATCCTACGTGCGGTCCGTATACGGCTAATTTTGTTGCTCCAATTCAAATAAATCCATGACTTCAGTTAATTTGTTTGCATCTTCCTCTGTAACATCAATTTGAGAGAAAAAAGAACCACTATCATCACCATAATCATCATTATCATCATCATTATCATCAGCATTATCATTATCATTAGTCTTGGTAAGAGTCTCGTCTGTAAAATCGATTTATGTCTCTACTTTAACTGGGGTACTAGTTTTCAGTTTTTTAATATCTCATCTTTTCAATATGACACCCTTTCTAACATTTGTTTCAGTTGTATCGTTTATTTTATAAATCTCCACTAATTCCTTTAAAGGTACTGTAACCGGTTTAAAAGTCTCATTCAATTGATTCTTTAAATCTGCTCTTCTTAACAAGTTCCTTTAATAGTTTAATATTCGTCTTTCAGCACCAAGAGTGTCTCCAATCAGATGTTACAGTCAGTTATCAAGATCAGGTGTATCAGTTATTAGATCAGATCAGTTCAGAGGCTGTTTGCATACTAGTATGAAAATATCAGGGTGCTTTCATTTATATTTCGATGTAAATATCAAAGCCTTTTCCATAACGTTCTTCATATATCGGAACGTCTTTGTTGATTACCAGAAATCCATATTAATCTTTCCAACATTCTCTACATATATTTAAAAATTTTCCCAAAGTCTTGTCTGTCCCCTCATGATCATTATACAATATATGACTAATTTCTTATAAATTAACCGTAAATATTTAAACAATAAAATAGAAAAAATTTTGAGAAAAAATATATAAAAAAATAGAACATACATCATCCCCTCTGCCCCGCAAGTTAAAGAACTTAATATTACTATATTGTTATTATGAATTGCGACGGCGAAATTCTTCGAAATTTCACCCCCACAAATACGCAGAATATGGATGTAAATATCTACATATCATTAAACTAGTGAGAAGAAATCTGAGGGAAAAAATCTGAGAGAAGAAAACGAAGTCTATTATTTTAAGTCGGAATTGTTAGGTTAAGCTAAAATATATGTCCAATTTAGAACTAGACATCCCCATAATTAGTAATTTACCCGAGCAAGTATAAGAGTAAGTTAGTAAGAGTAAGTTAGTAATATGAGTAATAGTGCGAAAGAGCGAGCGAGTGGAGCGTACATATGCAGAGGTAAATAGCAGACACGGAGCTGGACGAGAGTTCACTTCTGGTGTGGCTGAGGGAAATTTGGAGAACAGATAACAGCACAGTATACGGGACTTAGAAATGGTACAGGGACAAGAGTGAGACTCGAATAACTCATGACTAAAGAAGCTAAAAATAAAGTGGACAAAAGACCATATATATCGTCGACTATATTGATATCGCGAGGTTCCGGCCGCGGGTACCAATCTATTAGTTAGCGTTGAATACTCAGACGAGACACATAGCCGTAATTGACATTACAAAAGAGCGTATATATCGCCGACTATATTGATATCGCTCCAGCTCCGGTCGCGGGTACCAATATAGTAGTCAGCGCGAAACTTCGGTATCGGAGTCTCGCCTATATATAGGAAGCGCGTCGAACACTCAAACAGGACACCTAGCCGTAATTGGCATTACAAAAGAGCGTGTATATATCGTGGACCATGTTGATATCGCGAGGCTACGGTCGCGGGTACCAATATATTAGTTAGCGTCGAATACTCAGACGGAACACCTAGCCGTAATTGACATTACAAAAGAGCGTATATATCGTCGACTATATTGATATCGCGAGGATCCGGTCGCGGGAAAAAATATAGTAGTCAGCGTCAAGCTTCGGTACCGGCTGCTTGGCAATATATAGTTAGAAGCTCACGCGTTTAGCGGACGTCACGGCTGTGCGCTCATCAAGGCAGCGTACAGGCATCCCAAAAATGGCACACGGATCAGGGTCACATCAGTAGCGCACGCGATCAACGGACGCCACGGCTGTGCGCTTATCAAGGCAGGGTATAGGTGCGTCACATCAGTAGCTCACGCGCGTCAACGGACATCACGGTGGTGTGCTCACCAAGACACATACGGATGCGTCATATCGTCAACGACACCAAATCACTTAACCCAATCTCCCACTCAGCTTGCCTCAACGCTCATAGGCTTCATTAAGTGTACACTACGTTAAGATCTTGAAATAAAGTGAATTTGGAAAGAAGTCCAGCGAATTATAAGTTTTCTGTGACGAACCCTGGAATTCCGACGAACTCACCCGCGCTTGAAACCCCGAGAGCCGAGGGGAACATCGTTACAGTGGTGCCCGAGCAGAGACCCTGCCAAATACACAACAGAACTATAACAACATATAGTTTAAAGAAGCGTAACATCAGGATAAAATGGGAGGAGTTACGTGGATTTGCTCATTGCGCAAAGACGCGCTTACAAAATGTACTCAAGAATTTGGATTAGAAGCTGGAGGTACGGTCAAGGACCTTCCAAAGCGCTTCGAGGATTTTGCGTCCGGATCCGAGCTACCTCCTGAGGAACAGTCGCGACTCAAACAGTTGGAAGAAATGTATAAACAGGGTCAATCTCCAATGCCGTCGGATGGAGCCTGGAAAATGACCGCAACGCTGGAATTACCAAGGACACCGACCACGGGTGTACAAAGGTTGACGTCAGAGGGGCAGCAAGATTGGCGACAACTTCATGGTCCCTTCCAGAATCCTTCCTTCTATTGAAACCCCGCGGCCAGTGGGTCGGCCCACTACACTCGGAAAACTACATGGCTATGCTTGACCGAATTAAGAAGTGGGGTGTTAACTACGACGGAGTGCAGGATCCACTGATTTTCGTAGAAAGAGTGGAGGAATTAGCGGAGGTATACAGCGTAGACATAAACTTCCACCCAAAAGCCATGCCGGAGCTACTACAACAGCGAGCTATGCAATGGTTCCGGTGCAACAACAAAAAAAAGGGTGTCATGGACCGCAGTCAAAACACGATTTCCTGCAATTTTTCTTGCCATCCCGTTTCTTCGAGGTGTTAGACGATGACACCCGGTAGCGGCAGCAAAGACCAGAGGAAAGCTTCAAAGATTTCGCGGTGGCATTGCAAAGTTTGATGCGACATGCAGACCTGACTGAGAACCAACGCCTCGAACGAATTTACAGGAATTGCGGGAGTGAATTGAGATTATACCTTAACCGGAGTGAATTCAGAAACTTAGAAGAGTTAGTCAACCTGGTGGGTGACTGGGGAAATATCAAAGCAGACGGGAGGAGACGCCATGATCTCGACGGTCTCGGGGAGTAGTAGAAGCCGGCTGGATGAAGGGAAGTACGCGCAACAGCGACTGTCATCGCCAAGTGGTCGACGCGAGAGACACCTATGTCAGGAATCCACGCTCCGCGTGTCGGCGGTGTGGACAAGGAGGACACTTTGCGCGTGACTGCAGAGCTAGGCAGTTGATATTTTGTTCTTAGACGGCCGGAACGACTCAGGAAACATTGATATACTGATCACGGTGGCTATTGCCGGCGAGGTGATCGATGCTATTCTGGATACGGGGGCCACAAGGAGCTTTATGAGCAGCCAGATGGCGCGACGACTGCGTGTCTCAGGGAAGCGCGTAAGAATAGCAACAAGAATCTGCATGGCGAACGGCGAGGACCAGGAGGTGAGAGAAGCACTCACAACACAAGTGGTCCTGGGAACCAGAAGTTGCACAGTGACATTATTGATCCCGCCGGATGTGGTGTATGAGGTACTATTGGGGTTGGACTTTATGGGCCGCATGGGAACGATCATTATCTGCGGCGGCTCTTCCACCGATATCGTGGGACAGCTACTTGGGACCATCGAAGCCAAATGCACCGTGGTCCGGGAGAAGCCGACGGAGCAAGAGCGGATAGACCAGTTTTGGCCCAGGAGTTGAAGGGGTTCGATGAAATCCAGGGGGTCTCGAACATAACAAGTCACAGCATAACCATGCGTGACGAACGACCGATCAAGCAGCGCAATTTACCCCGTAATCCTGCCATGCAGAGGGTCATCGATTCAGATATTGATGAGATCTTAAAACAGGGGTGCATAGAACCATCCAGTAGCTCACACAGCGCCCCGATAGTGTTGGTAAAGAAGAAAACAGGGAAGTGGCGTCTGTGCGTTGACTACCAGCAATTAAACTCTCGTTCCGGTCCTGATGCCTACCCGCTACATCGGATTCACCATATTCTGGATAGACTTAGAGATGCTAAGTATATCAGCACCTTGGATCTCCGCAACGGGTATTGGCAAATTCCTATAGAGGAGGATAGCAAAGGTTATACTGCGTTCACAGTGCCGGAAGGTGGACTATACCAGTGGAAGGTGATGCGAGCGTTATTGTAACGGGGACACGTTAGAGGCGCACATGAAGAATTTAAAAGAAGTTTTCCGCCGACTAAAGAATGGGAAGCTGCGTATTAACACTGAGAAGTTCGAATTCTTCAGTAATAAAATCCGATATCTAGGACACGTAATTAGCGAGGGCATACACACGGATCCCGACAAGATTTCCGCCTTCAAGCAACTACGGCCATCGCAGAATTTACGAGAGCTTCGACGTTTCTTGGGAATCGTATCGTGGTTGTGACGACGCATTTTTGAAGCAGAAAATGCTAACACAAATTCCTGCTAATTTATTTGTTTTTCCTCAATAAATTAGGAACTATTTTCTTGTATAATTATTTTCTTGTATAGTATGTGGTGGTGTCTTTAGCAATAAGAGAAGTAGGTCACAGTTATACATAACTGCTGTATTAAAGCTAAGCTTATTATATAGTATAGATTTCATAAGGTCCAATAAGTAAGAGTACGACGGTACTATGTACGTTGTGGTGACGGAAGAGTGCAGAGATATGAAACGGCAGAGGTTTCGGAACGTATAAAAGGAGCGACGCGACATACAAAGAGTCAGTTGTTTGGTGACAGAGGCACGGGTAAGTTCTGGTGATAAAGGGCCTCTCCTGACTCTGGCCGCTGTTGTTGTGGTCCATCAGATCGCTTCTGCAGTGGTTACAGACGGGAGAAAACTTCTCTTCCTCCTCTCTGCAGCCGCTCTCGCTACCGAGGTTGCAGCATGGTGGCCCGTTAGATCGCTCATGTTGGGACTGATGCAGCGAACTTGGGAGAGCAACATACTGCTTCGGTGAATCGACATGTTGCTCTCACGGGAGCATATCTGTGCCCTCTCCCCTCCCTCTCCCCTCCGTCTCCCTTCCACGTTCTCTACTTCCTCTCTGCAGCTGCTCTCGCTGCCTAGGTTGCAACATGGTGGTCCGTTGGATCGCTCATGTTGGGACTGACGCAGCGAACCTGAGGGAGCAACATACTGGTTCGGTGAATCGACATGTTACGGGAGCATGTTTGTGGCCTCTCCTGCTCTCTACAGCCGCTCTCGTTGCCGAGGTTGTACCATGGTGGTCCGTTGGATCACTCATGTTGGGACCAACGCAGCGAACCTGCGAGTTCAACATACTGGTTCGGTGAATCGACATTTTGTCCTCGCGGAAGACCGTCTGTACCCTCTCTCCTCCCTCTCCCTTCCACGTTCCCTACTTCCTCTCTGCAGCCGCTCTCACTGCCGAGGTTGCAACATGGTGGTCCGTTGGATCGCTCATGTTGGGACTGACGCAGTGAACCTGGGGGAACAACATACTGGTTCGGTGAATCGACATGTTGTTCTCACGGGAGCATGTCTGTGGCCTCTCCTGCTCTCGTTGCCGAGGTTGCACCATGGTGGTCCATTGGATCACTCATGTTGGGACCAACGCAGCGAACCTGGGAGTTCAACATGCTGGTTCGGTGAATCGACATGTTGTCCTCACGGAAGACCGTCTGTAGCCTCTCTCTCCTCCCTCCCCTTCTACATTCTCTACCTCCTCTCTGGGAGTTCAACATACTGGTCCGGTGGATCGACGTGTTGTTCTCACCGGAGCATGTCTGTGTTTCCCCTCTCCTCTACAATTTCCCGTTATACTCCAATGTACAGTTCTAAGTGAAATAAGCCGTACCGCCCTCTTTCACCTCTGTTTTCTGGTCACTGTCACCAACCCAAACGAAACCAGCAGTGTATTTCTTTACAAACAGGATCAAGAAAGTAACCAGTGTGATTAGTTCAAGCTTCGAAGGGGCCCAAATAGTGAACACGAGCGTGTTAGATAAAACAAGTGAAACACACGACCGTTAGCCCAGACAAGTCGCAACATTCAAGCTCCATCGTAATTCCATGATTTTCATCTTTCTGTACACCAGTATTCATCGCCACCACAACGCCAGTTTTTTTTGATGCCGAGGATTTTGCACAACTAAGACAACGTGTTAGCCGTAATCTAATTAGCGTACAAGAATTGGATTTTATAAAATAAAAGTTTTATACAACAACAGACACAAGTCCGGTTTTTTCTTTAAAAATAAAAATTTCTTGAAGGTCGACCTTGGACAGCCGTGAGCCTACCCTGGCTATAGACAAAGTCCACGGACCTCATAAAGAAACACCGTCTCTAGGAGACCGAGGCGAGAAGGTCGTTTCAAGTGGCGCCCGAGCATGGACCCGAGCTAACCGGTAGATAAGCAACCACAGAAGTAGAGAAAAAAAACTGTGCGTACAAAATCTTTAATCGACTCACAACACCTGGGCGAGATAACTGGCAACCTAAGCTCATCATGGTAAGGAGATGGATAGTCACCCTCAAACGTGAGGAGTTGGTGGAGTACATGAAGGAGTTTGGCCTAAGCACCGATGGTAATGTAGAGGAACTAAAGAACACATTCTACTTGTTCACCGCCAGGGAGGATCTCAAGCCAGAACAAGTGACCCGCTTGAAATCACTGGAACGTCAACACACCCGCAGTCCGTCACCAGGTCCGAGTACAGCACCACTGCCCCAATAAAGCTCACAGCTCCCAATAAAGATCACAGCTCCTACGCCTATGCGCATGTCACCTGCGTCACAGATGACCACATGTATCGGTCAACAGAGTCAACCAGAGCTGTCACCGATAAACTACAGTAGCATAATGAACAAGGTGCGTAAGTCGGCCATACAGTGCAGGATCCACTGATTTTCGTAGAAAGAGTGGAGGAATTAGCGGAGGTATACAGCGTAGACATAAACTTCCACCCAAAAGCCATGCCGGAGCTACTACAACAGCGAGCTATGCAATGGTTCCGGTGCAACAACAAAAAAATGGGAGTCATGGACCGCAGTCAAAACACGATTTCCTGCAATTTTTCTTGCCATCCCGTTTCTTCGAGGTGTTAAACGATGACACCCGGTAGCGGCAGCAAAGACCAGAGGAAAGCTTCAAAGATTTCGCGGTGGCATTGCAAAGTTTGATGCGACATGCAGACCTGACTGAGAACCAACGCCTCGAACGAATTTACAGGAATTGCGGGAGTGAATTGAGATTATACCTTAAGCGGAGTGAATTCAGAAACTTAGAAAAGTTAGTCAACCTGGTGGGTGACTGGGGAAATATCAAAGCAGACGGGAGGAGACGCCATGATCTCGACGGTCTCGGGGAGTAGTAGAAGCCGGCTGGATGAAGGGAAGTACGCGCAACAGCGACTGTCATCGCCAAGTGGTCGACGCGAGAGACACCTATGTTAGGAATCCACGCTCCGCGTGTCGGCGGTGTGGACAAGGAGGACACTTTGCGCGTGACTGTAGGGCTAGGCAGTTGATATTTTGTTCTTAGACGGCCGGAACGACTCAGGAAACATTGCACATCTCAGGACCGAAGGAGAGCGTATACTGATCACGGTGGCTATTGCCGGCGAGGTGATCGATGCTACTCTGGATACGGGGGCCACAAGGAGCTTTATGAGCAGCCAGATGGCGCGACGACTGCGTGTCTCAGGGAAGCGCGTAAGAATAGCAACAAGAATCTGCATGGCGAACGGCGAGGACCAGGAGGTGAGAGAAGCACTCACAACACAAGTGGTCCTGGGAACCAGAAGTTGCACAGTGACATTATTGATCCCGCCGGATGTGGTGTATGAGGTACTATTGGGGTTGGACTTTATGGGCCGCATGGGAACGATCATTATCTGCGGCGGCTCTTCCACCGATATCGTGGGACAGCTACTTGGGACCATCGAAGCCAAATGCACCGTGGTCCGGGAGAAGCCGACGGAGCAAGAGCGGATAGACCAGTTTTGGCCCAGGAGTTGAAGGGGTTCGATGAAATCCAGGGGGTCTCGAACATAGCAAGTCACAGCATAACCATGCGTGACGAACGACCGATCAAGCAGCGCAATTTAGCCCGTAATCCCGCCATGCAGAGGGGCATCGATTCAGATATTGATGAGCTCTTAAAACAGGGTTGTATAGAACCATCCAGAAGCTCACACAGCGCCCCGATAGTGTTCGTGAGGAAGAAAACAGGGAAGTGGCGTCTGTGCGTCGACTGCCAGCAATTAAACTCTCGTTCCGTTCCTGATGCTTATCCGCTACATCGGATTCACCATATTGTGGATAGACTTAGAGATGCTAAGTATATCAGCACCTTGGATCTCCGCAACGGGTATTGGCAAATTCCTATGAAGGAGGCTAGCAAAGGTTATACTGCGTTCATAGTGCCGGAACGTGGACTATACCAGTGGAAGATGATGCCGTTTGGCCTCCGTTCAATGCCCGCGATATTTCAGCGAACGCTCGATACCGTGATTGGGCCGGCTATAGAGCCGGTAGCATTTGCGGACCTAGACGATATTATTGTAACGGGGACACGTTAGAGGCGCACATGAAGAATTTAAAAGAAGTTTTCCGCCGACTAAAGAATGGGAAGCTGCGTATTAACACTGAGAAGTTCGAATTCTTCAGTAATAAAATCCGATATCTAGGACACGTAATAAGCGAGGAAGGCATACACAAGGATCCCGACAAGATTTCCGCCTTCAAGCAACTACGGCCACCGCAGAATGTACGAGAGCTTCGACGTTTCTTGGGAATCGTATCGTGGTACAGGCGTTATATCCCTGAATTCGCAAAAGTGACTCACCCGCTAACATCATTACTAAAGAAAGGAAAACCTTGTAAATGGAATCAGGAACAACAATATGTTTTCGAGGAGTTGAAGCGGCATCTCACCGAGGCGCCAGTGTTAGCCTGTCCCGACTTCGAACAACGTTTTTACCTTCAAACTGACGTATTTTATCAGGGGCTAGAGCCGTATTAACCCAGATATTGGACGGCCAGGAGCGCGTAATAGCATATGCAAGCCACCATCTTAACTGCGCCGAACTATTCAGCAGCAGAGAAGGAATATCTGGCGGTGATATGGGCGGTACGTAAGATGCGACCTTATCTGGAAGGATGGTCATCATCACTGACCATCTGTCTTTGAAATGGCTCAACTCGATAGAGAGTCCCTCGGAGCGGATCGCCCGATGGGCACTTGAATTGCAGCAACGGAAGACTATACCGGCATTCACGTAGGAGTTGCGACGACGATGACCAGTTACAGTGGAAACTGTGCGTACCCGAAAATCTACGGAGGTAATCGAAGAAAATCATGACGCGCCAACGGCCGGACATCTAGGAATACGCAAAACTATCGCCCGGATAGCTACAAAGTACTATTGGCGGGGTATGTATCTCCGGATTAACCAGTATGTGCGAGGGGGCAGAAACTCTCAGTATTATAAGGTGCTGCAGCAGAAGCCCGCCGGAGAAATGCTGACACACCTAGCGGAAGAACCTTGGACAACAGTGACCGCAGACTTTGTTGGCCCTCTACCGAGGTCGACCCACGGGAACACGACGTTGCTGGATAAATTTTCGAAGTGGGTGAAATTAGTCCCGTGTAGAAAGGCGACCCAGGAGATCTTAATAAAGGCGTTCAGAGAACGCATCCTGTCACATTTTGAGGTGCCGAAATTATTTATTCCGGCACTGGGTGTAATTTACCAGTAGGGCATTCCAGCGTTTTGCACAGGACCTCGGCATAAGACATCGGTATACGGCTCCCAGGAGAATCCGACAGAGCGTGCTAATGGTACTGTTAAGACTATGCCATCACAGTATACCGGAGCGCAATAAACAAAATATGGCGAGCTGCTGCCAGAGCTCAGCCTAGTTTTTAACTCCAGTAAGTCGGAAACGACTGGGCACAGTCCCGCCTTTCTGGGACAGGGTAGGTAGCCCCGCCTGGCGAATACACTATTCGACAGAGGAATTGAAGGTACGCGACATGATTCTAGTACCCTCCGAGAACACACGGAACGTTTTCATAAGGCCTTCGCAATGGCAAGGGAAACATGCGTCAGGCGGTCCATAACAAAGCAAACTATTACAACTTACGGCGCCGAGTGTGGAAACCGAAGATTGGACAGCAGGTCATGCAGAGACAACACCCACTCTCCAAAGCAATGGCTAAATTTGCGGCGAAGTGCTGTGTCTCGTCTCACCAGTGATCGTGAAAATAAGGAGTACTGGCGAAAAACGGACAAGAACAGCACATGTGTCGGAACTGAAAGTGTTCCGCATCATTCTACACAGGCGTGGTAAAAAACATAAAAGGAAGGAAATCACCAGTCAGTTTACCTGTGAGCGCAGGTGCGTGAAGATGGAACGCGAGTAAGAGAGCAAGCTTACAAGTGCAGACACGTCCAGGCGGAATATGGAAAAAGCTCGACGCGAGCGCCCCAAACCTGTCAGCTCAGCGATGATTGGGAGGAAATTTTCGATCACTCCGAGAAAAAGTGCCCTCGCATTCGACTACGACGACTAGGGATAGACCAAGAAGATGGGCCACCAAGAAGATCGGACGATAAGACCTCGATGATGATATCATCTGGGTGGACTCTCCCGACTCTGAGGATCAGCGGGACAAATCGGCAGCCGACGAGGGCACCAAGAGAAATACAGGACCACACAAGGAATGGCGGAACGAACACCCCGAAGCACCAGCCCCAATACGAGAGTCGACCACCATGGGCGCTGAAGGGAGCTACAACCCCTGGGCTCCGGAAGAGGACCGGGAGACCAACAACGACGGCAGTGACGGCCAAGGAAGCGAATGGGATAGCCAGAGCGATGAGTCCACAACGGGCCTACAAGGAGTGTTCGCACCACAGAGGTTTGGACGGACGAGGTCCTGCAAAAGCGCACCTGGCCGCAAGGCGTTCCACAGCCATTAACGAGCCAGCCGACAAACCCCCACAAAGCCATGTCGAAATCAGCACTAACCGGTGCAACCGTCTACCCCCAGTCCCAGACAACCGTAACCGGATCACCATAGTCGAGGTAGAGGAGCCAGTGACAGCCCGGGCCATTCCCATCAATAAAGACGACGGCCGTAACACCAATTCGCCCACCGATAATGACGATATCGGGCAGTTATTGGACGAGTTCTTGGACGACGCCGTCTCCCTGCACGATGAGCTATGTGGAGATCTCTGGACGGCTGGCGTCATACAGCCAACACCCAACGAGCCGCGAGAAACTGAGATAGGTCTCATTAGCGAATCCGCAATCAGCGATCGAAGCATCATCGAAGCAGAGATAGAGAGCGTTCTAGCCCGCTGGAACCCCGGCCGCCAAATTAGAGTGCGACGCATAATTGACGGCAAGCATTACCGCATCCAGGTTACCGGAGCGAGAAAGGTATCGGTAAAGGTATGGCGAAATTTCCCGCAATTTCACCCCCACAAATAAGCAAAGTGACTCACCCGCTAACATTATTACTAAAGAAAGGAAAACATTACAAATGGAATCAGGAATAACAATATGTTTTCGAGGATTTGAAGCGGCATCCCACCGAGGCGCCAGTGTTAGCCTGTCCCGACTTCGAACAACGGTTTTACCTTCAAACTGACGTATGTGCTCAGGGGCTAGGGCCGTATTAACGCAGATATTGAACGGCCAGGAACGCATAATAGCATATACAAGTCGCTATCTGTAGCAAACCAACAGGTTGCTACAAATGTCAAATATATTTGATTTTTGTTTGAACTAAAATATAACTGAATTAAGAATAATTATTAGATTTAATTAATATTTATAATTATTTAAATTAGAAATAAATTGGTATCAAGAATGATAATAATAACAATAAGCATTAGAATTAATAGCGTTAAAATAAGGAATACACAAGAAAGAATGAGCTAAACAACAACAAACCAGAATTAACTAACACGAACAACAAAACAATTATTGATACGCTCAGGGAATAAGACATACGCACAAGTAGAGCAGCGGCAATTCTAAAAATAGAATCCTGCGATCAGCCAAAGAGGCGAATGGGATAGCCAGAGCGATGAGTCTACAACGGGCCCACAAAGAGTGTTCGGCACCACCTCAGTCGAGCAAGATGTGGTAACCGAGTCTGGGTACGCCCAACAGATAACCACACTACGGTTCATCAAAACGGTGCTGAACCCAAAGGTTTGGACGGACGAGGTCCTGCAAAAACGCACCTGGCCGCAAGGCGTTCCACAGCCATTAACGAGCCAGCCGACACACCCGCACAAAGCCATGTCGAAATCAGCACTAAACGGGCCAACCGGCTACCCCCAGTCCCAGACAACCGTAACCGGATCACCATAGTCGAGGTAGAGGAGCCAGTGACAGCCCGGGCCACGCCCATCGATAACGACGACGGCCGTAAAACCAACTCGACCACCGATAATGACGATATCGGGCAGTTATTGGACGACGCCATCTCCCTGCACGCTGATCCATGTGGAGATCTATGGACGTCTGGCGTCATACAGCCAACACCCAACGAGCCGGGAGAAACTGAGATGGGTCTCATTAATGAATCCGCAACCAGCGATCGAAGCATCATCGAAGCAGAGATAGGCAGCGTTCTAGCCCGCTGAAATCCCGTCCGCCAAATCAGAGTGCGACGCATAATCGACGGCAAGCATTACCGCATCGGGGTTACCGGAGCGGGAAAGGTATCCTGGAAGCTTGAACCCAACCCGAAGTAGGGGGAAGATGTGACGGCGAAATTTCCCGCAATTTCACCCCCACAAATAAGCAGAGTAGAAATGCAAATATATACATATTATTAAACTAGATATCTGTTAGAAGAAAACCATGTCTATTACTTTAAGTCAGAATTGTTAGGTTAAGCTAAAATATAAGCACAATTTAAAACTACACATCCCCGTAATTAGTAATTTATCCGAGCAAGTATAAGAGTAAGTTAGTAAGAGTAAGTAAGTAATATAAGAGCGAAATATAATAGAGCGAAAGAGCGAGCGAGTGGAGCCTACATATACAGCAACGAAACGACACACGAAGTGTACAGCACTGGAGAAGTTATAAAGCAGAAGTAAGAGGTTGAGCACAACCGACGGAGAGCATTTATACACAAAACCTTCCAGCTGAACTGTAGGGGGAATCTGAGTGAACGAGCAAGCACAACTACCACACAAACAGCTAGGCGCCAGTCCGTCAGCCATCAGTCCGTCCGCTAGGCCGCCAGGGTTGCCACCTAACGCGACCACCAGGGTTGTCACCCCTCGAAAAAGATCCCACGAAAAAAAAATTACCAAATAAAATTAAAAAATTAAAAATACAACAATAAAAAAATACAAAAAAAATAAATAAATAAAAATAAAAAAAAACTTTCCACTCCCCTCCCTCTATCAACCCTGTAAACAGGAGCTCGTGCTATCAGCACATATATATATACGCATTAGCAAGCCCCGTGCTTGCGCACAAAAAGTCTTTAGAGCAGCCCTCTGCTGAGCGCTCTAACGTATTTGTATCAACTTACTTGGGTGCTCCGCAACTGCGCTCAGTGCAAAGCGAAAAACCACCACCTTTTGCCGGTTGGTAGACGCGTGCACATTTTTCTTCTGCTCGCGCTCTTCTACTTGCGCTGCCCATACACACAGAGTGCACAGAGAACGAAAAACCAGCTTGTGATAGCAGCGTGGAATTCGGTATTCAACGGTGACCCAACGGGAAATAGAAAAAGCTAACCACCCAGTAGGCAAAAGTGAATTTTGAACTAGTTGCAAGTGCTGTAGAGACAACACGTGGTCGACCTTCAGCAGCAAGCTCTTCGAGCCCCAAAGCAATAATGCAGCAACGCGAAGACATTTTTGTGACTTTTTTTACAAATAAAACAAAAAGTTTTTCCGAAATAAGTTTTCGGTGCGTTGTCTTTTGGTTTTTCGTCTTCCTTCGCCGTCCCTAAGCGAACCCAAAAAAATATAATGGCTTCGCTCGACAAATTTATACGTGCCTCCAACGCGATCGTCGAATTCGAAGCCGACTTCGCGACCATCTCTGAGCAGGAGCACTCGGACTTTTCATTGGATACTCATCTAGAAGAGCTCAAGTCGATGTGGAAGGCGATCAAGGAAGTTAGGACACGTGTCTAGACCAGCCTCCGAAGAATCCATTCCCGCTGACGTAGAAGTGATTAAGACCAAGCAACACAGCTGCTACCGAACTTTTTTCGCGCTATTTTTTTTTTTTTGTTATATCTGATTTTAGCAGTAGTCCTTAAGAGGTTAATCTCTTTTTTCATGATTGGCTACTTTCTCTTTTCTTTATTTCTTTTTTCTTTCTTTTTTTTCATGATTGGCTACAATCTCTTTTTTCATGATTGAGCGGTTGAGCGGTTCCACTAAAGAGACTATTAGTGACACACAGAAAATTTCATACTGGAGAGCGGCCTTTCGAGTGTTAAAAATGTGGTGAAGCCACGTTTAGATGGCCTTAGAGGAGTACACGAGGCTCATTAACTAGTCCCACAATGGCCAGTCTCTGGCATTTCTTGCTATTCGCTTCGAGCTCGCATGGGATCACATTTGCAGCGTTGGCTGCCAGCGTGTTAGCAATGTTCTCTAGTATGTGGAAATCGCACTATCTGTACAGAAAGAGACTGATACAGCAGTATGTCGCACTTCACAATCACACGGTGATGGTGGTGAGTCCTTTTGGCCGCAGCAACGGGTCGATGATACAGAAAAACCGTATGCGTGCTTGGTATGCACGACAATTGGGTGGAGACGGGCCTGAGTTTAACGTCGAGCAGCTGCGCCAGATATCGGCGATGGAAAGCTGACGGTTTTCCATCGGCAATGGAAAGCTGACGCAGCGTCAACACGGTGATGAGCGTCTACGAGAAACTTACCTACAACTTCTTTCATATGATTACCCAGCATTTTATGTAAAACATCAACATCTCTGCCAGCGCAACGCCACTGACAGCAACGTTTTCCCACCTCATTTTTGCGATCTCACACGGAATATTAGATCTGAATGAAATCGGTGGTGCTCATTTGAGTTTTGGAACAAGGAGTTGCGGTCGCCGGCGAGTTTGCACAAAACTTACCTCATATCGATGCAGGAGAGTGTCCGCTGCTCCATCAACAACCGCTATGGTGTTTCGAAAGGAAGGTTTTGGTAAAAACGAGAAAAATTTGCGCACAAACGATTTGATCAAATTTACTTGAGTAACAAAAAGTTAGCTCTGGTCAGAAAAGCCAAAATCGTGTAACCCCACCCAAGAAACACTGGGATCAGTGTACAGATTCTGAAAGGGGTCACACACGGGAATAAAATGAAGGGGAAAATCAGGCACACAAATTAGGGCGATCCTCACCAGCACAGTGAAAACAGCCAACAAAGGAGTTCGGCACAGGGATCAAAATCGAGGAGGTGGTAGAGAAACACTTGTCAAGCGGGACCCTAAGCGTGAAGTAGATCCAAGGAGGAAAAAGAGAGAAATAAATTTAAAAAAAAGGGAGTGTGACGACCCAAATTTTGACAAACTAATATTTGGCGCGCAGCGTAGATAATAATTACCATTAAACAGACAACAACAAAAAGGGGAAAAAATACACAAAAAACGAACTCTCCCCGCTGACACCTGTCACTTGCATACGTCAAGTGAAAGTACACAGGGCCTAAATACTGGGAACAAAGATCCCCAACACCAGCATGCAGCAAACGTGTGCATTTTATTAGAAACGCCCACACACCGACGCTCAGCGGAGAAATTGGCAGAAAGTAAAAGTGGAGTTGTGTGCATTACACACGCAAGACAAACCGAGCGACAGAGCGGGATGGTCGCCGACAGCATGCAGGAATTCCGGCTGGTAGGGCAGTCAGAATGAGAAATCGAATCACGATGCGTAGTGATAGCTCGATTCGTACAACACACAACATAAAAGGTACAGTGAATACATAATGACCCGCTTGGCACAGCTTAAGTTCTACAAAAAACCCCGTATGTACGTAGACTGGAGTGAAGTTCACTAACCAAATGACTCGATAATCTTGAAAAGAGGTTTTTTTTAACATATGTGTTGATACAGAATTGAATAAGGAGAAACGGCTTAACGGAATACGAATTACCGTACTCCGTTAGAATGCAACCTTCTAGGAGAAAAGCCGGGAATGTATAAAACCGGCTGCAAGGCAGAACTCGGGGTTCAGTCGGTACAGTTGTTTCAATTGGTGTCGTCGGTCAGCTCAGTTCAGCTCAGTTCAGTTCTGTGCAGTCAGTTTGGCAGAACTCGTGTAATTCAGAGAGCGAATTAGTGAAAAGTGTTCAAGCAGGCATAGTCTTGAAAACAGTGAAGCCGAAATCAGTGAAAATCAGCGTAGGAAAGTGCTGCCGCAGCGTCATAATTTGTGAGACACACAGTAAGTACCACTTGAGATCCATTTAACTTGCGAGACAAGGCAAAGAAAGGCAGCAAGCGTGGTGATTCAAAGCAAGGAATTGCATAAAATTTCGAGTACGAATTCGCAGCCGCAGTGGCTCAAATGCCCTCCTGTTAAAACCCGTAAAGAGTCGAATTCACAGTCGTAGTGGCTCAAATGCACTCCTGTTAATACTCACAAAGGGACGAATTCACAGTCGTAGTGGCTCAAATGTCCTCCTGTTAATACTCACAAAGGGGCGAATTCACAGTCGTAGTGGCTCAAATGCCTTCCTGTTAATACTCGTAAAGACTCGAAGTCACAGTAGCAGTGGCTTAAATTCCCTCCTGTAAATACCCATAAAGGGACGCATAATCATCAGTTATCTCAAAAACGCAGTGAGATATCGACAACCCAGCAGAATACCAATTATCTCAAAAACGCGGTGAGATATCGACAGCCCAGCAGAATACCAGTTATCTCCAAAACGCAGTGAGATATCGACAACCCAGCAGAATACCAGTTATATCAAAAACGCAGTGAGATATCGACAGCCCAGCAGAATACCAGTTATCTCAAAAACGCAGTGAGATATCGACAGCCCAGCAGAATACCAGTTATCTCAAAAACGCAGAAAGATATCGACAGCCCAGCAGAATACCATGAAATTTGGCAAAAATATTCTTTGTTATGTAGAGCTGTTTGGGATTGAAAATGGGCGAGATCGGTAAACAGCTACGCCTACTTTACGTACGGAATGTAAAGGCACCACGTTTCAAAAAATGTAAAATCTGAATATTTCATAAACCGTGTGAGATATTAAGGTATAATTTTATTCCGGAACTAAATTGTTTGAAAACATGTAATTTCATCAGGATATATAGGGAAGCAATACCAATAAGCCTGCCAAAAATGGGCGTCCACTCGTACAAAAGTTGCCAATATCTTGTAAACGGTGTAAGATATTAATACGAAATGTTATCACGAAGTATCTACACGTATTACCAATCTATATAAAAGAATGGGCGTGGTCCGCCCACTTATACAAAAGTTGTCAATATCCCATAAACGGTTCAAAATATTGATACGTAATTCTATCTGCCAGTATCTAGAGACATTACAAAAACATTTTGCCGAAATGGGCGTGGTCCGCCGACTTATACAAAAAGTTTTAAGTGGCGAAATTATAATTTTTTCAGTTACTCGGGTGTAGGGTAATTAGATTTCGGCCAGGCCGAAGACAACACTTTTACTTGTTTATACTTAAGTTTATTAACTTATATTTTGTAAACTTATATTTTGTATTTTGTGCAATTTTCAATTTATGTTACTTTATATTTTGCATTTTGTATTTGTAAAATTTTTAATTTATATTAATAAAATTTTTATTTAATTATTGTTCACGCGAAAACCCCACCGTCTCCCGTCGCTTTTCCCTTTGCGACAAAACCCCACGATAATCAATCAGCAACCCCGCTGAACACGGCTCAAGCGGACCCAATTCCGTCTCGTTCCGTTCATTTCTTCTTTCTTTCACAGATAGATGGCGGTGGTTCCGGAAAGGTAAAAAGCTCTCTTTTCATCAACGTTCAACGGCAGCAGACGTGAGCTCCCACCTAAAGTGAAATTCAAAGTGTTAAAGTGAAGAAAACTACCTTCGATCCTCATCATCTATTGGACTACCTCCGATCCTCATCATCTACTGGACTACCTCCGATCCTCATCATCTATTGGACTACCTCCGATCCTCAGCATCTATAGGACCACCTCCAATTCATCCTCCAATCGGTGAGTGTTTTTAAATTCTCCAATACACTTTTTTTTCGAAGCAAACAAATCGCGTAACCCGACACCCCAAGATCTTGATCCTTCGAGCCATCCCCAGAGCTCGAAGATCAAGCAAACAATTATAATAAAATTGTTTCTCTTATTTTTCTAATTATATTTACAAATTTTAAAACAAGAGTGTTGTCTTCGGCCTGGCCGAAATCTAAATACCCTACACCCGAGTAACTGAAAAAATTATTATTTCGCCACTTAACAACTTTTGTATATGTAGGCGGACCTCGCCCATTTCGGGAAAATTTTTTTGTAATGTCTCTAAGTATTGCTAGATACAATTACGAAGGTATTAATATTTTGAACCGTTTATGGGATATTGACAACTTTTGTATAAGTGGGCAGACCACGCCCATTTGCATACAAATTTGTAATGCGCGTAGATACCTCGTGATAAAATTTCGTATTAATATCTTATACCGTTTACAAGATATAGACAACTTTTGTATGAGTGCGCGTGGCACGCCCACTTTTGGCGAGCTTCTTGGTAATGCTTCCCTATATATCCTGATAAAATTACGTATCAATATCTTATACCGTTCATTAGATATTGCCACTTTGTTATCAGAGGGCGTGGCACGCCCATTTTTTTCAAACATTTTAGTAATGACGCTGTATGTTCCGGAATAAAATTATACCTTAATATCTCACACAGTTTATGAAATATTCAGATTTTAACATTTTTTGAAACGAGGTGCCTTTACATTCCTTATGTAAAGTAGGCGTGGCTATTTACCGATGTCGCCCATTTTCAATCCCAAATAGCCCTACATAACAAAGAATATTTGTGCTAAATTTTATCGCGATATCTCTTTTCGTTCTCCCGTAATCGTGATTTCAACGGACAGACAGACAGACAGACAGACGGTCAGGGCTAAATCGATTCAGGAGGTGACGCTGAGCAAGAATATATATACTTTTCTATATCTATCTCATTTCCTTCTCTGCGTTACAAACGGAAGAACAAAGTGAATATACCCTACTCCCTTCGGGTGTAGGGTATAAAAATATTAGTATTAAATTATTTTATACTTATTTAAATATTAAAATTTTTAAAAAAGGCCTTTGTCTATATCTATATATCTATATTCTACTTCTAAATCTATTCTTTGATGGCCCCACGCATTATTGTGGATGCATCACTTTTTATGTAGCGCTTATCATCGCTACAAATTAAAGCTACCTTATGAATTAATTGTGTATAAATATTATGCATCTTAGTCTTAAAATTGTACATGTCTCCATATATAATATTCTTATTCACTAAACAATATTTATAGTCACTAAGACTTAACCTTTCTAATACAAATTTTTTGAAACCTTTAGCCCTTTTTGTTTCTTTACTATCTTCGGTGTCAATTGAATACATTTCTGAGCGGAGGCCTATGAACTCTCGCATTATTTTCCCCTTATTTTCATCTTTCATCATGCCGAGGACTTTAGCATTCCTAAGGGGAAAATTAAGCACATTGTCCTCCGGATATTCGCATGTATCGAATTTTAAGTCGATATCGAATTTCAAGTCAATATCATCACGAATATCCCTATAAAAATCTTAAGTCTTTATTGAATATATTAATGATATGTATTCATATAATTCAATACAAGACTCTGTTGGAATTTCGTACATCTTTCGTTGAAGTCGTACATCTTTCACTTTGCTAATTCAAGCACCGAAAATCCCAAGTAAATAGGTTTATTATAAACGGTGCTATTCCTACCCATTTGAATCGCAATCATGTCTTCAATAAATGTGAACAGCTGTGAAAATTGGGTTTGGCAATTTGTGCATGAGCTCTTCGACTTTCCCAGCTATTCACAATCTTGATATATTTCCCTTTATCCACATTCTCCATTGTTTTTCCATACACAGCATTATTTAGCAGTTTACAGAAATTCTTTTCAAAAATATTTCTTGCTAAACTGCGGTGATGTGTATTTAAGTCTATATATTTCAATATATTGCTTTAACCAACAAGACTGTTTAAATTTCAATACTTTATAAACTTTCTTCAACACTAGGCATTGTTGAAAATTTTTGTAGTGAATTATATATTGTAGTTGCTAGTTAAATTAATAATTAACTTTTTCCACTTGAAACTACCCACAGTTTTATTTTCAACGCAAAATGGTAAATCATTATGAACATTATGTGAACTTTGCGAGTTGTCCAAGTCGATCTCCAGAATATTCCTAATAGGAAAATCTTCTGGAAATGAAAGAATGGTACGTTAAAATTATTAACATCAGCAACCCATTCGAATCCTCCATACGGTTAATATTGTGACATTGCCCAACCGTATAAGTTATTGGCATTCAAGTTTGTGTTCTGACGGCTTACTGGAATCGTAATCCGCCATATACTTTATGTTTGGCCTTTGAATGCCTCTTGCCACAATGGAAAATGCCGCCCCGTATGCCTTTCTGTACGAAAAGATACACATCTATATCAGTAAGCAGCTCCAGTTCTACTATATATTGGTTGTCTTGAACATTGCATCCCAAGGCAAACCTGAAGCTGTGTAGTACTGACAGGAATCCAGATTGTAAACATTTTTGCAAACATTTCCGAAATTTTCAAAAATGTGTGCCAAAATAAGTACACCTGTTTTCAGATAGAGGATAATGTAATCATTCAGAGTTTGGCAATTGAAAACTTGCCAAACTCTTTGAGCATGCTCATAATACTCCACTGTCCATTCTGTACCAGTCATGGACTGAAGAAAAAAAAAGACCGAGTAGGAAGGCTGGTTTCTTGCAGCCGATCAACTGAATGGATGTATTCATTTGGAAATACATCTTTCCTCCTAAGGAGATTAAAGTCTTCATCATTTGGATCTTTCCTCCTAAGGAGATTAAATTCTTCATCATTTGGATACATACGACGTGAAAATCATTAGGCGTAAGATTTTACGCCAAGGCATCTAAACTGGAAGCAATAAAGCGAAAAGAATCCAAGAACCTGAGTTCTATGGTCTCCTTTTCGCTCACACGTATCTTCTTTGATAGGGATACGTACAACTCTTTATTTAGGGGAATAACATTTATATCCCCCTCAATTAAATTAAGCTCCCTAGTAAATAGGTGGCAGTCATAGCCAGAGCGGCAACTAGTGAATTTTGAACTAGTTGCAACCACTTTAGAGACAACACGTTGTCAACCTTCTGCAGGAAGCTCCTGGAGCCCCAAAGCAATAGCGTAGCGACGTGAAAGCATTTTTTTTACTTTTTTTACAAATAAAATAAAAAATTTTTCCGAAATAAGTTTTCGGTGCGTTTTCTTTTGATTTTGCGTCTTCCTTCGCCGCCCATAAGCGAACCCGAGAAACACAATGGCAGCGCTTGCATCGTTCATAAGGATAGCCGATGCTATGATCGAGTTCGAAGTGGACTCCGACCAGACACCCACCACGGACCACACCGCATATACGTAATTCAGCGGGAAGAAATACGATCACAGTGGCTACTGACTAAAAGCGCCTATGTGCTTGCGGAGTTGGACTCGACTAAGGACAAAGACAAAGTATTAGAAGGCATAAAGGAAAAGCGCCGCCAATTCTATGCGGTATATCTGCGCTGCGCGGGAAAAATTGATCAACTGACCCAATCCGCAGCGAGCCCTCCGGTCACTGCGGGCCTTTCGCCGCTGCAAGCTGAGATGCCACAATCTGGCTATAATATTAGCCTACGCCCTTGCGACATCCAAGCCTTCCACGGCGATTATCTCTCGTGGCTCTCTTTTAAGGATATGTTCACTGCCCTTTATATATACAATACCAGAATTGCGCCGGTTGAGAGGCTTTTCCACCTGAACCAAAAAACTACGGGCGAAGCGAAAGAAATCGTACAGAAATCTCCTCTCACGAATGAAGGTTTCGCCCAAAAATCTGTCCGACAGATACGAGAACATGCGCGTCCTCACCAACGCCCATCTAAAGAATCTCTTCGGCCTGTCCCCAATCACGAAAGAAACCGGTAGCGCTATTAAGGACCTACAGCGCGAAATAAATATTCTCGCTGCACTCGCGCTACAAGGGGTTGATACCTCCCATTGGGACGCGATAATCGTTTTTTTTTTGTGTTCCAGCAAACTCCCGGAGGCAACGCTTTCTCTTTGGGAGCAATCTCTCACTAACAAAACCGAGATCCCAAAATGGGCAGATCTGGATGCGTTTCTCAGTCATCGCTTCCAGACCCTTGAAACTGTGCAATATATTAAATGTACACCCGCCTCGAAGTCCAAGCAACCCCCAACTCCAACTTACTTCAACCTCTAAACGCGTCAACACTTTTCAATTGAAAGTGTCCCAGGATAGCTGCCCTCTTTGTCAGAAGCAGTACAATTTGCCCCTGCCTATTCGAACTTTATACCAGGTTCGACCCATCATGCTGCTCAGCAAGAAAGGCCGCATTCTTCGATGCGACCTCCCTCGAAGATACAGTCCACTCCTCCTCCACTCAACAGCTAAATCAATAGGACTCTCATCACGTGTGCTTCGCTAAATCACCCAAACAGGTACTGTTAGGGACTGCTATGGTAACCATACGCCACCACGGTACATGTTACATCGCTCGCGCCTTAATTGATACTGGATATAAAGTATCGTTCATTTCCGAACGCATACAAAAGCTTTTGAAGCTAGTGAGTGAGGCTAATTACCCAGTGAGGCTAATTACCGCTGTAGTTTCAAGTCTCAACAAGACTGTTTCTGCAAAAATATCAAGATCGAGCGATTTTCTTCGCCACTTGATCCCCACTTTCAAATCAACGTGACGGCGCTCGTGCTCTCACAAATTACAGGGCGTTTGCCCTCCCACTCGTTAGACAGGTCGCTTCTCAGTGGCCTCTCTCAAGACATCGAGCTCGCAGATGTCAACTTCTCCAAAAGCGAGCAGATCGACGTGCTCATCGGAGCCGATTTGTACCCAGCAATCCTGCTGGATGGCATCCACCGCCAAGTGCTGGGCTCACTCATGGCTCAACAAACCGTGTTCGGTTGAATCCTAACCGGCCCGGTTCCATCATGCAATCTGACACTGCACCCATAAAAGTTGCTTACTTCAACGAATTCACCTTCGAACAACAGTTCGAACGTTTTTGGGAGGTGGTGGAACTTCACAAAACTAGATTGCTTTCCCCTCCGAAACGTTTTGCGAAGAAAATTTCGTTAAAACAACGCGAAAAAGCGATGACGGCCGCTAACGAGTTAATTGCGCCCCTTTTCTTGCCATCCGCATCCTTCCTCAATTGGCAGACGAAGTGAAGCACAAGTTTTCGCTTGCGTTAAGCATCTTTAAATTTGTAGTTGGCAGACTAGCGCTTCTCTCAGTCAATTTTATGTAAACTTATCCGCGCCGCGTATAGATAGAAAAGAGTTGCTTCCTTCTCATAGTCGCTCTTGTAAGGATTTCGCGATTCCTTTTAGTGAGGTTTCCATTTATATAGAAATTAACCTGAGACTAACTTCCTGTCAAGAACGATACCGAGATACTTTACTTTTTCTGATAGACTTAGCACACTTCCCGCTATGCAGGGCAGTCTGAAGTCCGGTATCTTGGCTTTTCAAGTGAAGACAACCAGCTCGGTATTGGTTGCATTGGTGCCAAGACCGCGCCGATGCGCCCATCCCAAAATTCTTCCCAAAGCAGACGACATTAGTAAATTAAGCGTTGGCAAACATTTTCCATAACCTAGTATAGCTAAATCGTCTGCATACGCAATAGCCTTGATTCCTGTAGACTCGAATTCCCTTGCTGGCTTGTCGGAATTAATGATTCTGCAATTATCATTTCGTTAATCCAGTCAGTGACGAGGCGTGGCACTTCGAAGTACAGAAACGCTTCAATAATTGACTCAGTTTTAACGTTATTAAAGTCCCCTTCTATGTCGAAGAAGGACCTTAGCGTATCTTTTTATTCTCTAAAGTTATAATAGTTTCTAATAGTTCCGACTACGCTATGCAAAGCACTTTCAACTGATTTGCCTTTGATATAGGCGTCGCGTAATCTTTCCCCTTATGTACAGATCGACAACATCTCGAGTGTCTTTAGTAGGAATGACGAAATGGTGGCCTGAAGTCTTTTGGGGAGGAATGAGTTGGTCTACCCTTCGGTATGAACATGGCGCTTACATTCCTCCATCCACTCGGGATGTATCGCTCCCTCAAACAACCTTTATTAAGTCGTGCTAGAAGAGGTCTTATTGTGCCAAGCGACCGCTGTAGCAAAGCCGGTATGATGCCATCCGGTCCAGCAGGTTTGACGGGTTGGAAGGAATCCACCGCCCATGCTGCTTTAAGCTCGTCCACAATATCCTCAATAAACTCAGTTCAGCACTGGTCGAGATGCAGAGTGACTTTCCGCTCTTCCACCACCCTGTCAGCCCGGAGAATGAGTATCAAATAGCAGTTCCAGGGATTCAAGTCTTGATCTGCGATAGTCCACGAACAGTCAGCGCGTTGGATTAGTCCGATGGATACTTTATACCTGGGCAGAATCCTGCGCAACCTAGCCGCCTCGTTGATCTCACAGATTGACTCATAGTACGATCTCCATGAGTCCTTTTTAGTGGCCCTGGTTCTGCTCTTATAAATCCTAAAGCCCGCCTTATGCTAGGCCAAGTCCTCATCATTATTTGATATCTTAGCCTTGTTAAAAAACCTCCTAGTACTCTTTCTCAGTGTCATCAGCTCCGGAGTCCACCCAGCTGACTTAGGATTCCTGCGCGGATAGCTGGTAGGACAGGAGGCCTTAAACGCGATATTCAGACATACCGAAAAAATTCCCGCCAGGTTCTCGTTACGATCTGTTTCGTTCCTCGTGTTATAATTAGATAACTTGAGGTCAACCAAATACAAGTATCGAAGTACCAGTCAGTTTTCCCGGGTTTTCTAAAAGGTTCAACAATTGGTTTCCCAAGCTAAATGGAGAAGATTATCCTGAAATCGTCAGAAAAATGACACTCTGTGGACACCCTCCAATCTCCCACAATATTTCCCAAAGAATTCATAAGTGTTAAGTCTATAACCCCTGCCCTAGCTTTATTATATTTGTGATTTGCGTCACATCCGATCATCAACCTCCATTTACTATTGCGTGCAAAGGTCTTTAGTGATCGGAACAGTTCCGAGGGGGCTCAGTATCCTGATATGGTAGTTATGCAGACGTGAGCAGGAAAGAACCTTCCCGCATTGTCTCGCATACCACCACCGTCAGGTCCATTACGCTGTATAAAGGGAAGAGATAAGCATTAATATTATTCCTTACCAATATACAGGTTCTCACCTTCTCTATAGTGTTCGGGGTCATGAGACCGTAACGACGCGACTATAGTTCAGCAACCCTACCCCCAACCAAGGCTCCCTCATAAGAGCCACGACGATACCGTCTCACTGTCTCAGTCGTCGGATGCCGCCTTGAAACAAGTTAATTTGCACAACCTTTATGCGCACCTCCCCCGTCTCCAACGTCCCTCACGAAGTCGGACCCTCACCGATCCCAGTCCGAAGCGAATCATTTCCTTAAGCATCAGTGTTTTCTCCAAGGACTGTTGGCTCACTGGAAACCTGAAATCCTTGCCCACGCTGTCCTCTGGTAACGCTGTTGTGATAAGCTCTTTTCTCCTCTTTCGATCGAGTCTCCGTTTTTGTGCTGCTCAGAGGAGTATCCTCCAACAATGTAGCCTCAGCCTCCAAGTCAATCATTGTGGCAGTGCCGAATTGCGTTAGAGTCAAAGACTCACTGCTATCAGCGTAGCCAATGGTTAGACCGGTCAGCTGAGAGCTGCAGTCATCCTTATCGACTAACTCTGCTGTGAGTTGTTGGCATCGGTGTGTCACTCAAGGTGACGTCACCAGTGCCAGCAATGTCCGGTGTCGGGTCTCGCGTCAACGTCGCTGTCCCCTACTGTCCTTATCGTCCTTGTTTTCGCTTTTCTTGTTGTCCTTAGAATTCTCTATTTTGGTCCCAAGCGTTTTGGACAAGGGAATGTCCACCCGCACAGAGGTCCATGTGCACAGGTAAGACTAGTTAGCACCGAAGGTCACCAGGTATTTGGTACGCTTCGTACAAGACTGGGCTTTTTCTGAAGTCTATGCCGCCCACCAGGCTGATCCTTAGCACTTTGATCCGGCCCAGAAAGGGAATAGGAGAAGAATTTAGTGGTAGAGTAAAGAAGTGAAAAACATAGCAGGGTAGAGGAGAGCTGTGGGAAATATACCGACCCCACAATTCCTCGTTTGTAAAAAACAGGGGGTACAACGTGAAGGTGGGAATGCCAGTTGAAAGGGAGAAGCTATTTGCGACGCTTCCCTAACCCCTTACTGGGTGTTTCCTTGCTGGACTCTTGGCGGTGAGTTTCTTTGTTGTTTGCTTGCTCGGTGTACTTCTTGGCTATTTGTTCTGATGTCATTGCCAGTCGCTGCTTCCGGATGTTTCTTAGAAATTCCGGTCTTCCTCGAACTTCCGGTCTTTGTGCCCGTGCTATTTTTTCTGCTAATCTTTTCGCTGTCGTTGATCTTGACGCCATATGTCCCTGTTTGGTCGCCAATTGTGGGGAACGTTTTTACGCTGAGAGTAGCCGTCGGTGTCCAGACGTGGTTTTTTTAACACAATTAGAGTTTTCTCGGTTTAGACAACTATTTATTCATTAATTATTAACAACGGTTATATTTAGTTAATATCTTAGCGCTAAGTTTATCTCTAGATGAGTGCTGTTCTTTTGGAGAACCATATGCGCTTTACGGCCTTATTCCCTAAAAACAACCAACATTAAACAATAGCTGACAACACAATAACAACAATAGCAGACACAAGACCAGATATTCTATAAAGCTATTGTGTGTGAACGTAAGGCTTTACGTTGTTTACTTTTCCTGTCATCTTCTGCCTCTAATGTTGGCTCTCTTCTTTGCGTTGATCTATGGATATAAGCACTACTGAAATAAATTGCATATGACATCTCTTTTCTTCGCATTGATTTTTGTATACCAAATCTGCTGGCAATAGTTACCAGGTTTGAAGTATTTTAAGTATTTATTTAAGTAATTTTTAAAAATCTAAAGATTTTTGAGTGAAAATTCAATGTGGTGATGTCTGGAAACTATTCAGCTATCATGATGAAAATATCAGTTGTTGTTTATATCAACATCTTGAAATTGGTCGGTACAATTCATCAAGTACAATACATATTTTGTGAAAAATTTGTGAAAAAGAAATAGTTTCTAAGTATTATATAATTAAATAAAATTAACATTAAATAATTAAATTATTATTAAAATTTCTATTTCAAATATTATTAAAATTTACGATATTATTAAAATTATTATTAAAATTCACGAAATTGTCGCAACATATTGGTTGAGGATAATGAGGAATTGGTTGGTATTGTGTATACAGAATGCTAAGTCTGTTCCAGAACATACACAAATAAATGCAAAGCAAATTTGCTTCCGCTGCCAGCAGCAAAGGCGGTAAATTCCGCTGGAATCAGATGTCGTCGTGGGAACAGCACCAACTCGCCGACGTGCTGCGCCGGTGTCTGTTTGCAAGCAACGTCGCCGTGAGAACCGCTGACCACGCTGCATTATTTTCACATTTTATAATTTTGTATTTTTATAGTAATTTTCATTGTATTTGATATTTTCAAGTCTATGTATGCATGTAAAATTAGTATATAAGGAAGAAGTGTACTTAATAAAAGTTCTGTTAGCCTGACAACCTCAAATACAGCGGTTTGCTTTCTACAAGCTCAACTACTTGTAGGAATTAACAACCTGAAAAATATTCATTGACGCTCAACGCGCACCTGCTGAAATTTAAAGGGATACAACAAGTTCAAGTGCTTGTAGGAATTACCAAATTGAGAACTAAACATTGGTGACCCCGACGTGATAGAGACTCCATCCAGCGGAATGACGTTCACAGCGCTTGTAGTATCGCAACATGACATTGGAAATTAGATCCAGCGAATCATCCGCAACTACAAAAAAGACTCTGCGGACAGGAAAACATCGGTGAAATATTTTGAGGAGCGTGTGAACCTATTGAAGGAAGCTTGGGCAAAATTCGATCAAAAGGACTACGAGATGACAATTTCTGCCTCAAGGTACATTTCAGTCAGCATCCTCGAACAACCAAGCGAACTATAGTGTCCGATGTGGCACGAATTTTTTATCCATTGGGCTTCCTGTCCCCTATCGTAGTAAGTGCCAAAAAATTAATTCAGGAGTTATGGCAAATCAAACTTTCCTGGGACGAGGCACTACTTAGCGGCACTACTTAGCAAGTGGATCGCATTTAGAGACAGCCTGCCAATGCTCAACGACACTACAATCGGCAGGCACGTATTCAACAATAACACCAAAACGTCTTTTCAACTTCATGGTTTTGCTAACGCTTTAGAAAAGGCATATGGCACAGAATTATATGTCCGATTCGTTAACGCAGATAAAACAATTGCCGTACGACTGCTATGCTCAAAATCGCGAGTAGCTCCGGTTAAACAACAAACCCTACCAAGGCTGGAACTCTGCGCAGCCGTCTTATGTGCGCAATTGATGCATCGGATAGTAAGCGAGTTGAAGTTGGGAGACGTACCCATCTTCTTGTGGACGGACTATGAAATCGTCTTGTCATGGATCAAATCAGCGTCATCATCATTCCACACTTTCGTTGCAAACCGAGTCGCCACAATTCAACGATTAACACTGGCTGAACAATGGCGACACGTCAAATCAGAAGACAATCCGGCTGATTTGATCTCGCGAGGGATAGCACCCAGGCAGTTTAAATCATGCAATATGTGGTTCTTTGGCCCGATCTTCCTTCATAAGAGAACGAACACGTGGTTATCCGAACTGCCCATCACCATTACGCCAGAGACAGACAACGAAAGAAAACAAAGGGTTGCTGTCCTAAATATCACATCCAACGCTGCAGAGTACATGCTGTACAGGATTAACCATCGGAATTCGTTTAACAACTTGATCCATATCATCACTTATGTTCAGCGGTTTCTTCACCATACCAGAACCCCAAATATTCAACGAGCCAGCGACCTCATTGCGACCCCTCAAGAGTTAAGGCAGGCACTGTCAACGATTGTGCGCATCATGCAACATTCAGAATTTGAAGAGGAATTCCAAGCACTAAATAAACGCTCTCCAGTAAGCAAAACAAGTCAACTCAGCAGCCTCAACCCTTTCTTAGATGAGGAGGGTATTCTGCGTGTGGGTGGTCGCATAGAGTCATCAACACTTCCGTACGATGCCAGACATCCAATGATTCTTCCTTACAATGATCCCTTGACAAAAATTCTAATGAAGTGGTTCCACGAAGAACACTCCCACTGCGGATCCCAGACGGTGGTAGCTCAGGTTCGGCAACGATTTTGGCCAATCAAAGCAAAAACAATTGCTCAATCAATTGTGCAGCATTGTGTTAGATGCACTCGAGCAAGGCCACAGTTATTCAAACAAGTAATGGGAGGCCTGCCAGCTGCAAGAACTGTACCAGCACGAGCATTCATCAATGCAGGAGTGCAGGACCCTTCTGGATACACTTAAACTCCGTGGGAAAAGGCCACATAAGGCTTATGTTGCTATATTTTGCTGTTTCAGCACAAAGGCTGTCCATATTGAACTAGCAAGTGATCTCACTACCGATGCCTTTCTGGGATACTTAAAACGACATCAACATGTTCAGTGTTGTTAGCACTGTTCGAACAGCTATCGCGAGGTATACATTCTACAAATGAACTATTAAAATTCCACCCTTCAGCAAGAGCTAAGCGAGGTGCGATGAATGTAATCGGAAACATTGCTCGATCGTTGTTTGGTGTTCTCGATAACGAATATGCCGAACAAGCAGCAAGGACGATTGACAAACTCGAACAAAATGATGAATCACTACTATCAAGAATTGAAAATCAGACATTATTCTTAGATAGTACACTCAACATCATGAAGAGAAATCAACAAGAGATCGAACGTGAATTTGCAAGAGTGGAAGTCGCGATAAATGAAACTAACAGTCAGTTAAAAAACTTCAATCAACAGCTCATTTCCGAGAAAATAGGACAAACATTCTGTAACGAAGTTTCTTGCCGGGGTATACTCAGTCTCGCCAGAGTCCCGTACCGAACACTTAAATAAAAAGCTTTCGGTTTTCTTTTCACAGTTTTTCGACTATTTATTCACCGTAATTCAAAGTTTTATTTTTCGGTATTTTATTGCTAACAGTATTTCTTAAAACTAGTTCTAACGTCCGCTGAATAGCACTCAGTCCGTAAAAATACAAAATCTATATACACACAGAGTTCTAGAACACGAGGTTTTATGATTGTCGGCGTCAGCCACTACGAGGTACTAGAATTTACTCTGATTCAGGATTGGCGTCCGCTTAAAAGCACTCGGCCACGACGAGGTACTAAAATTTACTTGGATTCGGGATTGGCGTCCGCTTAAGAGCACTCGGCCACGACGAGGTTCTAATGAAATTTACTTGGAATCGGGATTGGCGTCCGCTTAAAAGCACTCAGCCAGGACGAGGTACTAAGATTTACTTGGAATTGGGATTGGCGTCCGCTTAAGAGCACTCGGCCAGGACGAGGTACTAAAATTTACTTGGAATTGGGATTGGCGTCCGCTTAAGAGCACTCAGCCAGGACGAGGTACTAAAATTTACTTGGAATGGGGATTGGCGTCCGCTTAAGAGCACTCAGCCAGGACGAGGTACTAAAATTTACTTGGAATTGGGATTGGCGTCCGCATAAGAGCACTCGGCCAGGACGAGGTACTAAAATTTACTTGGAATTGGGATTGGCGTCCGCTTAAGAGCACTCGGCCAGGACGAGGTACTAAAATTTACTTTTGGAATTGGGATTGGCGTCCGCTTAAAAGCACTCTGCCACTACGAGGTACTAGAGGTTCAAGGTTTGACGACTTACCACTTGGAGCACGAGATTCCAAAAGAGTTCAGCGCGGTGGGCCCTTTTATACACTGATCAAAACAACTCCGCTGCAGTCGTTGTTCTTGTGGACAATCTGGAATTTTCTAATGTGCATAGCGGCACACAATGTACTTGTTGTTGTTGTGCTTATTTCTAGAAATATTTCTTGTGATTTTGTTGGTAGTTCTTGTGCACATTTCAGAATTTCCTAATCTGCATAGCGGCACACAACGTACTTGTTGTTGTTGTGCTTATTTCTAAAAATATTTCTTGTGGTTTTGTTGGTAGCTTCCCACGCTCTAATTTAATTTTTGCTTGCTTGTTTCGCGTCTCAGTCTTTGTTGTAATTGTTGTAAAAATTATGTGGTTCATGTATTCTGTGTGACTGTTGTTTTTTTATCCCTTTGTTAGCAAGCGAGTTAATGTAGTTGTTGTTGTTGTTGTTATTTGGTAGCTTTGCATATTTTCGCCTTTGCTTCCTTGCCTTTTTTTCTTTTTATTGTTGTTGATAGAACTAATTCCACCGGTCCGCACAACCCAGATCACCGCGTTTTCAGTTTACGTTTACTAAAAACGGGCTCGGTTGGGATGCAGGCCAGGTTCCACACCCGTAGTTGTAAGGAAAAATATTTTTTTCTTACAATTCCTAGAATTGACCCTTCAATCGATTCTAGCATTGACCAATGTCAAAAGATTCTCTAATCGATATTTTAACAGACACCCATCACGGAACCGTCAATCCAATACTTATCTCACCAGAGCAGCTTAGAATGGAACTTCTGCAAATCAAAATTAATCTCCCTGCGACCCTCAAGCTCACAGTGCCACTCAATAATTTATTAAAACTGTACGCTCTCATGACCATAGAAGGAAGAATCACGGAGAAATATTTTATTTTTAAAATTAATCTACCTCTAATCTCGACAGAAGTTTTTGAGATGCCTAAACTCACCCCCATTCTGTGGAGGTCAGCTACAACTTTCAACATCATGGTAGTTGTACAAAATCATAAATTTTCTTTGCATTTTACTCTATTAAACCCATTGTCAACAGAATTATTAAAATCATATATGTACATATGTATTTTGGTTTTAACGTTGTGCATTTCTTTTGTCATTCCATGAGCTGCGTCAGCAGAATTGACCGACGTGTGCCGTAAGCTAGCGTCGTTAAGTAATTTCGTTTATGCCTGCATATTTTGCTAATGCTTACACAATTTCGCTTGACCGAGAATAAACCCAGACAGGTTACTCCAGTTCATGAAATGCCAAAAAATATCAATTGCAATAAGCAAAAATTATTATTACAATAAGCAAAAATATTTATTACAATAAGCAGAACAATTCAATTAATAAATCTCATTCTATTTTCAACCATCAAGAGTGATTTTCTGGGCTTGCATCAGTTTATGTGCTGATTGTAAGCATTGAACTATCTAAACCAATACAATCAGTTTCAAGTGCTGAATTGTACTTCAACGTCAGATCTTTAGTTCAGGTTTATGTGCCTGCAATTAAAACCAACAAATCTGAAAAACAATCCATAGTCCTGGTTCATGTGCTTGGACTATAACCAAACAAAACAAAATCCCTACGCAGATTTGAACAGTAGTAACATTTGATTTTTTGATAATCAACTTGCATCGGAATCAATACACTCCAATAACAACAGACGAACAACGCACTTGCATCAAATATGACCAACAAAGGTACTGGTGTCATCAAATTCGTCCAGTGTACCAGAAAGGTTCAAATATAGGCGCTTGCGAAACAAGTTTGGTCACCTCCAAGACAAAATCAACAAAATGTACTGTCCGCGATGCTGGACCTGGACCACATTGGATACAGCTACATGATCCGAATCAATGGATATTTGCCCTCGATCAAGAGTTGGTGTTAAATGCAGTCTGCAAAGAAAACCATACCCAATTTACTCTGCAAAATATTGGGATTCTCAGTCTAAGCGAAGACTGAACCATTCGATTGCCTTATATAACCATTCAAGGTCACCGCCAACTGAAAACAGAAAAGCATGTCTCCTACATATCAGAAATCAACACAACTGACTTTAATCCGGAATCAGACGATCTAATCACCTCAATACCCCTCCACTACACCAAAGGGTATGTCTCCAAAGATCTGGACTTAGAATCAATTCGGCAGAATCTGGCAAACATCAAGCACAATCTCCATACAGATGTACGCCCCCACGACATTCACCACTATACATTAGGATACGCATGTCTAATTATTATCATTCTCTTCATAATTATCGTCACCATAAAAAGACATCGGAAAACCAAGAAAGCCACCGAAACGAGTCGTGTTGTACCGCAACCGGCACCAAGACAGCTTGACCAATTCAGTATACATGTATAGTTGAATAAAAATTATATTATTCAACGGGGGGGAGAATGTTATAGAACATACACAAATAAATGCAAAGCAAAGTTGGTTCCGCTGCCAGCAGCAAACGCGCTAAATTCCGCTGGAATCAGATGTCGTCGTGGCAACAGCACCAACCCGCCGACGTGCTGCGCCAGTGTCTGTTTGCAAGCAACGTCGCCGTGAGAACCGCTGACCACGCTGCATTATTTTCACATTTTATAATTTTGTATATTTATAGTAATTTTCATTGTATTTGATATTTTCACGTCTATGTATGCATGTAAAATTAGCATATAAGGAAGAAGTGTACTTAATAAAAGTTCTGTTAGCCTGACAACCTCAAATCCAGCGGTTTGCTTTCTACAAGTTCAAGTATTTGTAGGAATTAACAACTTGAGAAATATTCATTGACGCTCAACGCGCACCTGCTGAAATTTAGAGGGATACAACAAGTGCTTGTTGTATCAAACTAAATTCTCTAACAAATTCCTACAAGTTCAAGTGCTTGTAGGAATTACCAAATTGAGAACTAAACAAAGTCTGTACCATTAGATCCGAAAAGCAGGTAAAAAAGCAAAAATATTCGAAGCAGCTTGCCTAGATCTTGCCTTGTTTTTCTGGAATACAGAGACTCTTTACAAGCTTTCCCGCAATAAACAAATCGAGCAAGGGCCGCAACACCTGCATGCACAACGCCACCTTCCACTGTCAAGCGCCATCAGTGGCGACATCTACTATCAGCCGGCAGTGCAGCACCAGCAGACGCACTGACACAGCAGCACAAGCTAGGAAAGATTTGTTCGTTTATCTGTTTATTGTGCGATAAACAATCGTCACAATGTTTTCATTAATTTTCTTTCAATTTATTTATCAAATCTTGGCGCTGTCTCGCCTTTCCCATTCTCTCGTGAATCACCCAGCAGCACAAATAAATCTTTCTTCAGAAATTTATTAATTCGTTTAGAGGGAGGAAATGCCACTACCAAGCACACCACCACTTTTAATCTCCCTTAGGTTGGTACCTAAAATATTAAATTAAACAAGTATAGGCACATAATTCACCATGGCACACCTACACATATAGAAAAAACACGTCTATCATCGTTTCCATTCTAACATACATTTTCGATACTAATAACATAATAACAGAAAACTATACGTAATTATCGAATTACAAATGCTTACTTCCATTTATTTTTTAAAAAGAATAAGAAAATAAATGTCTCTTTAAAATATAAAATACGAGGCAGACGGTATTTTTTTTACTTTTGTGCATATTTTTACTCAATGAAGGCAACATTATTTTTATACAAAATCATTATATTCATTATGCATTTCATTCGTTATAGAAATCATTATAACCATGAAAAGATGGTGGCAGCACCTCAGAGAGGCTTGTTGTAAAACATTTGAAACACCGTTTGGATTTTCGAGTCAAATTCTCTTTTTCAAATGTCGGATCTTCCATTTAAATTTTTCGTTAAGCTTCTCCTTACCACAGACAATACATAACGAAATCGAGATGAATAAAATCATAAAATCGTAAGATTTTTAAAATGTTTTCATGAAAACGTTTTAGGACTTTTCAAAATTTTTGAGGAAAAATGTTTTTTAGCAAAAAATTTGTTGAAAGAAAATTAATTACTCAGGACTGGCTATTTTACGAGCTTCTTTAATGTTTTATAATCAAGCCTGCCTGTTTTCGTTGATATTTCGGAATTCGCGTTTCTGTGGCCTTTTGTCTTTCCTTGTAACTCTCTTTCCTTCATCTGCATTTTAAAAGATCTGCATAAGATTCTTGCCAACATCAATAAAACTTACGCCGAAAAGAACCTATGGTGGAGCACGACATTGGATAACCATATGAAACGAATTCTGAATTTGCAACTGGAAGCAGATATGTATACACGTCTCCCTGAAATGCTTTTGCGAGCACGGTTTTAATAATGTTGTCGATATTTTAATACTAAAATGTCAATATCGGAGTTTCACGATGATCTAGCAGATCTGTTATGAAAAGAAAAATTAGTAAGTATAAGGCTAATTAAAAAGGTAAAGTGACCTTTTGTTATACTCCACCATGGCAATGTAACGTATGTCAGAAATGCGTTTAAAGGTGCTGACTGTTGACGACGATTCTCTTTCCAAAAATGGAATGTCTGCGTAAAGCCACGACCGGCCCATAATTCATTGTAACCACCATCATCAAGCTCTGTAAAAAGTTTAAATTTAAATATTGACAGTAAAGTGCTACACATAGAATCTACAAGAGCTCCTAACCATACAAAGCGAAATGCATTCATCTCTATTTATTAAATTCAAATGAGCAGCACACATGCCAAAATGATGTGTATGCTATATGCTCCATAATAAAATTATGCCTCACTATCTCACACGTTTTATGAGATATTTACCTTATAACATTTTTTAAAACGAGTTGCCTTTACATTCCGTAAGCAAAGTAGGCGTGGTTGTTAAGCGACTACGCCCATTTTCAATCCCAAACAGCCTGTAATAACAGAGAATAAATCACGATTACAGGAGAACGAATAGAAGTATCGTCATATTGTCATAATATTTGGCACAGTATTCTCTGTTATTATAGGCTGTGTGGGATTAAAAATGGGCGTAGTCGGTTAATAATATATATCTGTCTGTGGAAATCACGATTACAGGAGAACGAATAGAGCTATCATCATAAAATTATGTATATATGTATATGGAGTACAGATAACTTCTCGTGGTTTTCTTTAAATTTGAAATTTTATTTTAAAAAACTGATAAAGAATATCTTAATCAAAGTATTGCCAATCGCTAGCTATTACTTTCTTCCATCTTTTAGGCAATTTTAGAATTTTGTCTTGGAAGAACGATGCCTTTTGATTTAGTCCAGTCATCGACCCATTGTTTGGTATCGTCATAAGAAAAAAAATATTGGTCAGCCTGGTCGCTTGTCATCGATCGAAACAGGTGGTAGTCGGAAGGAGCAATGTCTGGTGAATAAGGCGGATAGAGTAGAATTTCAAATTTGAGCCTTTCCAAATAATTTTTACAACTCTTGCATCATGGGGTCGAGCATTGTCATGCTGCAAAATAACTTTGTCGTGTCTGTCGGCGTATTACGGTCTTTTATCTTGTAATGCTCTGCTCAAACGCATCAATTGCAGTCTATAGCGATCTCCTGTAATGGTTTCATGGGGTTTGAGTAGCTCACAGTACACCACACCGAACTGAACCCATACAGAGCATGAGCTTGGAGCCATGGATATTCGACTTTGCTGTTGATGTTAAGACATGACCAGGCTTTCCCCATGATTTTTCCGCTTTGGATTGTTTTAGCTATCCACTTTTCATCGCCAATAACGATACGATGCAGAAAACCCTTTCTTTTTTGCCGTTGAAGCAATTGTTCGCAGGTGAAAAAGCGCCTTTCAACACCTCTCGGCTTCAATTCGTACGGAACCCAATTTCCTTCTTTTTGAATCATTCCTAAGTCTTTTTGTTGTTGAACTCCTAATGATTCTGCAAGTTCTTCTTGTGTCTGACATGGATCTGTAAAACCAATCCCTGCATGTTGTTTCTGATGGATGTTTGCCGTAAGTACTATATATATATATACACTATATATATTCAAATTTGATATATATATACAGTAACGTTGCTCTGGCCGGGATATAAGTCGAGGAGATAGACCGGAGTTCAATCCACAGTAAATTTAGTGGAACAATAAATTCACTTCATTTATTTACTCAATCTTAACACTATTTATATAATTTGTACACCCTTTTCGAGCAGCTGGTAATTCCACCTTTGTTGACTGCTTGACGTCCTTGGGAGTCGGCTTTACATTCGTGTCGTCTTGTACTGGGACGTTTATGAGCCTGGTGTGCGCCGGTGTGGACCGGTGAACGCGTTGGTGTCGCGTTGGTGTCGTGCCTGTGTCGTGCTGGTGTCACGTTGATGAACGCGCTGTGCCGCGTTGACTTCGCGCCTGTATCGCGCTGATGTCGCGCAAGTGTCGCGTTGGTGACCGCGCTGTGTCGCGCCGGTGAGTGCACTTGGGTCGCACTGATGTCGCGTTGATGCACGCGTCTGGGTCGTGCTGATGTCGCGTTGATGAACGCGCCGAAGACTGTGCCGCTGTCGCGTTGAGGTCGCGCCTGTGTCGCGCTGATGAGTGCACTTGTTTTGCACTGGTGTCGCGCTGGTGAGTGCGCCGTGCGTTGATGTTGCGTTGATGAACTCGCCGATGACTGTGCCGCTGTCGCGTTGATGTCGCGCTGGTGAGTGCGCTGGTTAAGGCGCCAATGAGTGAGCTTTGTCGTACTGGTGAACGCGCTAATGTCGCGTTGGTAAATGCGCCGGTGAAGGTGCCGATGAATGCGCCGTTGTCGCGTTGATGTCGCGCCTGTGTCGCGCTGATGAGTGCACTTGTGTTGCACTGGTGTCGCGCTGGTGAGTGCGCCGTGCGTTGATGTCGCGTTGATGAACGCGCCGATGATGAACGCGCCGTTGATGTCGCGCCTGTGTCGCGCTGATGTCGCGCCTGTGTCGCGCTGATGTCGCGTTGATGAACAAGCTGTATCGCGCCGGTGAGTGCGCTGGTTAAGGCGCTTATGTGCCTGGTGTGCGCCGGTGTGGACCAGTGCACGCGCTGGTGTCGTGCCTGTGTCGCGCTGGTGTCGCGTTGATGAACGCGCTGTGTCGCGTTGATGAATGCGCCGGTGAATGCGCCGATGAATGCGCCTTTGTCGCGCCAGTGAATGCGCTGGTGGATGCGCCGATGAATGCGCCGTTGAATGCGCCTTTGTCGCGCCGATGAATGCGCCGGTGAATGCGTCTTTGAGCCCCGGTGAATGCGCCTTTGTCGCGCCGGTGAATACGCTGGTGAATGCGCTGGTAAATGCGCCGGTGAATGCGCTGATGAATCTGGTGTTGTAGCTAGTAGCTAAGGTAAAGGGATACAGGATTGCCTTCGGCAGGATGTATAACACCCGTACACCTAATGCAGGGAAGGATTGCCTTCGGCAGGATGTATAGTATAACACCCGTACACCTAATGCAAGGAAGGAGTGCCTTCGGCAGGATGTATAACACCGGTACACCTAGAGCAAGGAAGGAGTGCCTTCGGCAGGATGTATAACACCCGTACACCTAAAGAAATGAAGGAGTGCCTTCGGCAGGATGTATAACACCCGTACACCTAGAGCAAGGAAGGAGTGCCTTCGGCAGGATGTATAACACCCGTAACCCTAAAGCAAGGAAGGGATCAGGAGCTACTGCACAACTTACCAGATTTGCACATGGAGCCACGATGCTGTCCAGGCCACTGCCTGCGAAGAACTTCCCAAATGTCTGCTGTGCACGCTCTTTTATACCTTTTCCTGTGCGTACTTTCTTGTTGATTTCGTTGTTCCCACCTCGATGGCTGTTACACCTCGATCAGCTGTTATTTCGAGGTGACCAGGTATCCAGTATCCGTAGGTGAAATTACCAGCTACTAAATCTAATGTTAACTACTTTACAATTAGTTTCAATTAATTTTCACCTAAATATTACTTTTACAATATTCAGTTCTGCTCAAATTCATTTTATTCAATACAAAATTAATGTTTACTTAAAAATAAAGCATAAATAGCTTGGTTTGTGACGGGTCGCGTCGCAAAGTATTCAATTCTGTTCATATTCATTTCATTGTTTACTAAAAAAATACAGCATAATAGCTTGATTTGTGACACTCCCCCCTTACTTTACCTAATGAAGAAGAACCTCCGTTTCCACGGAGCGGCTGATGAGGACTCGGTAAGCCTTTCCGCCTACGGTTATTAGGTAATGGGTACGTCTGGTAGCCCGCTCTTCCGGCTTTGCCAAGTGTCGGCGTAGTTCCTCAGGCCATTTTGCTTCTGGAAGATACCGCGAGCTAGTAGGAGGTGTCATGAGGTTATCGTCTGTTTCATTCCTTATTGAGGAAGGGTTCCTGTTGCTTTGGTCGCGTTGTGTGTGCTTATTGTTGGTGTGACTGAGGCTGCTGTTGTCACTCTCACTGCTGCTGCTGCTGTCGCTTCCACTGCTGCTGCTGCTGTCGCTTCCACTGCTGCTGCTGCTACTTTCGTCGCTGGTCACCACATCCGGAAGGTTGATCTCTGGAATCCTGGGTCGGAGATGTTGTTGGTCGGCTTTGTACCGCATTAACCCCGCGATCTCTCGCCGGGTCCGATCGGCACTTCGGCTGGTTGCCCAGGACACCTTATCCCAGTCAGTGGGTTGTGTTGGTGATTCCTCGAAATACCTTCGGATATAATGCAGCAGATAGACGCCGCAATCCCATGTTATTCTGCTGTCGGACCTTGATTGATTTATGCGGAAGGGCTTCGTTACTGAAGTGGACACCCCCTTCAGGGTCGATCTTCTCTTCGTAGTTCCGTCGCAGAAAGTGGCGTATTTCTTCTACTACCTCCGTCCGGGGCTGCGCTGCACATGAGTCGAGCACCAGGATGGCCGGATGTCGCTGAGCGGGGTTTGCAGCGGCCACGGCGTCCAGGTTGGTGACGATGACCGCATACCAGTGCTCATTACGGACGACCGGGATGACCACATAACGCTGCTGGAATAACTCGACCTTCCGCACCCAGCGTCGCATACTCAGGTATCGATCTTCGGCCGTTTGTGCTGGCTGACGCAACAACCCCTGTAGGAAGAAAGTGTCAAAAATGTGGGTTCTTACCCTTGTTTCCTCCGGCAGTCCCTCCACCCAAATCCATCGAAGGAAAAAGTTGACAATCGTGTCATTTAATTTTTGCCCATAGAGCTAGAGTTTATAATCCTCCCTCATAATTTGTACGCTTCCCGTCGTTGGGTACACGAGTGTATCGATATCAGTATTGGGTTTGATGGTATCTTCTTCGGGGTCTTCGGCGATTCTCGCAGACGCTGGTGAGGTTGTATGGCAGCGTTTGACGCTGCTGGGGCCACTGATAATTATGTCCGGTCGTGCATGACAGACGCGTAGCCTGCCGCTCGGGTCACATTCCTCGGTCCACTCTGATCCCAGGAGAACAGTACGGGGTTGTTCTGCTTCCAAGTGGTGGTATTTGCGCCGTACAGCTTGCGCAGTCTGCTCGAATTTTTCATCCTCATTCATCTCGAATTCTGGTTGTCTGCGTTGTGTTTGTACTGGAGGTGATGATTTCTGCTATCTGTGTTATTTTTGTAATAGGATGATGATTTCTGCTGTCTGTGTTCCTTTGTTTTTTTTGTATCTTAAAAAATTTTTTTTGTAGGGCTGTAATTGAGCACGTCTTGTCTGCACTGAATAGGGTATGTGATGATCGTTTTGTCTGTGCTTTTGATATCACTCACTGCCGCCACTTGGTGGGACCGTTACTTGGAGTCGTTGTGAAATTGTTTGAGCTCACTCAAATGAACTTTCCTCCTCTTCTGGTCTCCTTCTTTTCCCACAAGTACAATGACGGGTGAAATAAAATCAGTGACACGATACGGCCCTTCGTACTTTGGCGCTAGTTTTGCCGCAAAGCCTTCTGCTGCCTTTGACAAGGGGTGTTGTCTGACCAGTACTTGTTGCCCAATTTCGGGTTTCCAGGGGCGCCTTCTCAGATTGTAATGTTGAGCCTGCGCTTTCGAAGTCTTTTCAAGATTTCTGTGAACTATCTGGAAAATTTCTCTGAGGTTTTCTGCTTTTCCTGTCGGGTGCTGGGGGGAATTCTCGTTGCCAAGGTGACTTCGTCGTAGAGGGCCGCCGGCAGTCTGGGTTCGCGGCCTTGTACTAAGAAGGCAGGGCTGTATCCAGTTGTTTCAGACACGCCCGTGTTAATAGCTAGACTTATCTCTGGTAATTTGTCGTCCCATCGCCTTTGGTCATTTTCTGCCAGCTGAGCAACCAGGATTTTTATAGTTCGGTTGGCTCTTTCGGCGGCGTTCTCCTGTGGTGTATACGGAGCCGTATACTGCTGTCTCACTCCTAGTTGTTGTACGTATTTTTGAAGGATACGACTCATAAACTGCGTACCGTTGTCCGAAATCAACACTTTCGGGACCCCAAAACGGGACATAATTCTCTCTCTGAATGCTTTCTTCACTGCTTCAGCGGTAGTCGCGCGTACTGGTACTATTTCCGTCCACTTGGAAAATTTGTCCACGAACACGAGCATGGCCGTGTTGCCGTGAGTAGACCTGGGTAAGGGTCCCACGAAGTCTACGCAGACTATGGCCCAAGGTTCCTCCGCGATGTGTGTGAACATTTCTTCTGTGGCTTCTGTTGTTCCGGTTTGTACTTCTGGAAAGAATTGCAGTTGCGTACATAGGTGCTGGCATCTCTAAACATACCTGGCCAGTAATAGCGTTGCGCCAGACGTTGGATGGTTTTGTAGACCCCAAAGTGTCCAGCTGTTGGAGAATCGTGATTCTCGGACAGCACTCTCCGTCTCTAGTATGATGGAACGCACAGTTTCCACTCGTTGCCCTCCTCGTGTCCGACTCGCCGTGGAATGTGACGGTAGAGCTGTGCACATGTTTGGCCTTCTGCCGATGCTTCAGCCCGCTCGAGGGTGTCTCTTGGTTGTCGCGAGTCTAGAGTGATGAAGACTTTAGCATTCCGCAGCTAGTCCAAAATATGCTGTATACGCGGCAGAGGATAGGCATCCGGTACTGACTTGGCGTTAAGCTGGCGATAATCAACACAGAGCCTCATTTGTTGTTTTTCTTCCGCACCAGCACAATTGGTGCGCTATATGGGCTCTTAGAAGGTTCAATACGTCCATACCTGATTAATTCGTCTATCTGCTCGTTAATCACAGCTTGCATGGCCGGGTTCCGTGGGAAGTACCCCTGCTTTATTGGACGATCGTCCTTCATGACGATTCGGTGTGACGTGATGTTCGTGGTGCCCTTTATTGATTCGAAGGCTCGTAATTCATTTTCCAGGAAGGCCGCGATTTGTGTCTCTTGGTTGGATTTTTCGTTGCGCACCATCGGGCAAAGGAGCTGGCGAATATCCTCAGTGCCGGAGGTAAGTTTAAGTGTCAGCCCTCCAATGGTTATTTCCGTGTTGGATTTCCTGAGGAAGTCCAGGCCCAAAATTAAGTCGTCGATGGCGTTAGGCAGTACGAACAGCTGCGTCTCGCATTGAATGCCCTTAAATCGGATGGGTACCATGAGCGATTCTGTGACCTTCACTGACCTGTCGTCGGCCAGGCGAACGGAGAGCTCTGTTGACCGATGTGTGTCTGGCGTCCAGAGTAATTGAGCCAATGCCTCGGTGATAAAATTTCGCGTCGCTTCGGTGTCTATGACTGCCTCCACCCAAACTTCGTCGACGTCCACGCTTATAGTAATGCGATTATTTTCCCACCCTATTGCCGATCTGTCCTCCGCGTTGGTTGTTGTTGGTGTGTTGGTGGTTGAGACGTCTGGCGCTGTGTCGCTCGTTGTTCGGGTCCCGCACCGCCTCGATTTATACGTGACCTTCGGCGTTTCCCTGTCGGCAGCATTCGATCGTGCGTACATTCCGACGCCCACACACACAGCAAAACAAGTACGTTGGATTTCGACATTGTCTTTCGACGTGTCCGTTTTGACCACAACGGTAACACGCCTGGCGGGTGTCAATGATGTCCTCAACTTGCCTGAAGCGCGTCCAGGTGTCTACACGCTTCGGCAGGGCGGACGTCGGCGACGTTTCATCGTCCTGCAGGCACTCCAACTCCAGGGAAAGTGCAGTTAACTCCTCAGACTGGTGAAATGCTTGCGTCGAATGTGCCTCTGTAGCTCAGTCCGTGAATTCCGATAAATTCGCTCGAGTTTCTGCTCCTCTGTATACTCGGCGTGTCTCATAAGATCCTGGATTGCTACGACATACTCCTTAACTCTCTCAACTGGTTGTTGTCGTCGAGCCTTAATGGCGTCGTCCAGCTGCTCGAAATATCGGCCCGGAAGAAAGAACGTCAAAAAATCCCTTTTGAACGCAGCCCATTCCACCCATTGCTCGTCATTATTTCGGTACCATGCGGATGCCATGTCCGTCAATAGCTCTGGCATGGTTTTCGGGAGGAGGTCAGGATCAATTCCATACGACCTGGCCGATTCGACCCGTTCAATGAATGAAATGGGATCTCCCTTGCCATTGTATCTCGCCGACCACTTCCGAACCCTGTCCATTACCTGCTCGCTCATGCTGCGGTGGAAGGTCACCTTGGTGGGTCCTGGCAGCTCTTCTGTTGTGTATTTATTTGCGACGGGACCCGTGTTTACTGTGAATTTATTGTCCCTGTTCGGGCGCCTTCTGTAACGTTGCTCTGGCCGGGATATAACTCGAGGAGTTAGACCGGAGTTCAGTCCACAGAAAATTTAGTGGAACAATAAATTCACTTTATTTATTTACTCAATCTTAACATACTATTTATATAATTTGTACACCCTTTTCGAGTAGATTGTGTTGCAATGTGTTGTGTTACTCGTGCCTGTGTCGCGCTGTGCCGCGTTGACGTTGCGCCTGTGTCGCGCTGATGAATTCGCCGGTGAATGCGCTGGTGAATGCGCCAATGAATGCGCCGGTGAATGCGCCGGTGAATGCGCCGGTGAATGCGCCTTTGTCGCGCCGGTGAATGCGCCGATGAATGCGCCTTTGTCGCGCTGGTGAATGCGCCGGTGAATGCGCTGATGAATCTGGTGTTGTGGCTAGTAGCTAAGGTAAAGGGATACAGGATTGCCTTCGGCAGGATGTATAACACCCGTACACCTAGAGCAAGGAAGGAGTGCCTTCGGAATGGTGTATAACACCCGTACACCTAAAGCAAGGAAGGGGTGCCTTCGGCAGGATGTATAACACCCGTACACCTAGAGCAAGGAAGGAGTGCCTTCGGCAGGATGTATAACACCCGTACACTTAGAGCAAGGAAGGAGTGCCTTCGGCAGGATGTATAACACCCGTACACCTAAAGCAAGGAAGGGATCAGGAGCTACTGCACAACTTACCAGATTTGCACTTGGAGCTACGATGCTGTCCAGGCCACTGCCTGCGAAGAACTTCCCAAATGTCTGCTGTGCACGCTCTTTTATACCTTTTCCTGTGCGTACTTTCTTGTTGATTTCGTTGTTCCCACCTCGATGGCTGTTACACCTCGATCAGCTGTTATTTCGAGGTGACCAGGTATCCAGTATGCGTAGGTGAAATTACCAGCTACTAAATCTAATGTTAACTACTTTACAATTAGTTTCAATTAATTTTCACCTAAATATTACTTTTACAATATTCAGTTCTGCTCAAATTCATTTTATTCAATACAAAATTAATGTTTACTTAAAAATAAAGCATAAATAGCTTGGGTTGTGACGGGTCGCGTCGCAAAGTATTCAATTCTGTTCATATTCATTTCATTGTTTACTAAAAAAATACAGCATAATAGCTTGATTTGTGACGTGTACCTGTGTGTCGCGTCACAGCTCAAACACCGTGCCCTTACGCCCGAAGACTTGGCATTGGCGGTAACAGTAAAGTTTTTGTGCATGAAAGTATTGTGAAGTCCAAACGTTTGGTTATGCGGCGAGCTCTTCATCTAAAACTGGAAAAAAGAATTCACTCCGTCTTCAGTATTAGTGGCAAAATATATATTAAAATTGGTCCAAATGCGGAGTATACGTTAGTTAATGATCTGGAAGGTGTTGACACTATTGCTAGCCACTTAAGTCAATATAAATGCATATTTATATCTTTATTTTTTTATTCCATTTATCTTCTCTATTGTGGTGCTTATCTATTTTCCTTTTCTATCTATCTACTCATTGGAAAAACTCATTACTTTTGATTTGTAATAAACATAACTTCTTTGTTTCCTGGACTGCGCTTTGGAAGACCTCCTGTATTCCTTATTCATGATTGATTCCTTATTCATGATTGTTTCATCACAAATACCTTATGGAGTTGAACACAACCAAAGATTATTACTTTTTTTCATGGCTGATGAAACCACGCTCAGGGCATGCCCCCTATCCATGCACAGCATTTGTAGGTTACGAAGGGATGACAGGTTAGTGGGAAGGGGGAAAGAGGGAGTAGTGACGGTTTACACCTAGCTTAAAGGTTTCGACGCTGTAAGTTGGCGGGAAGACACTCGCAGCGAGACCATTCCACAATCTAATGACGCGACCGAAAAACGAATTCCCACGGTAATGCGTGATTCGTTGGAACGGAATCGCGACATAAAAGGGGTGGTCCGAGATATGTTCTCGAAGCTCCCAACCAAATATGCGAATTGTACTCCATTTTCGGACGGATATAGGTGGTGTAGATACAACGAAGATCGGTTGGAGTGAAGTATTTCTTACACCGCTTAAGAAAGCCTACGCACTTGGCTGCTTCTTTCGACACGTCAAAAATGTGATCGTTCCAACGAAGATCGCATTGGATTGACATGCCCAGAACATCAAGAGCCTCCGACTCATTGCTATCCACACCACCCACATTTAGAGGTGGAAAATTGTCACCCGCTAAACGCTTGTGGGTCAACAAACAGCATTGGGTCTTCCGCGCATTAAAATCGACCCGATTCGCTCGACCCCACTCTTGGATTTTATTGAGGTCAGATTGGAGTGTGTCATTCACAATTCTGCGTTTTTCAATGATCTCCAGAATAGAAGAACGCCTGGAGAATGAATATGAATGACAAATGCTGCTGTCATTAGCAAACGACTAGACGGGGTTTCATCAATGACAGGTCATTAAATTTGTTAAAATTTTGCTACCGGTTATTATAGCCTTCTTGACTGCAATTATCAATTCAATTTTTCTACTTCATATTTTCCGTACTTATAGAAGCTGGCTACTATTATTCCATTACATAAACAATCTCCCCCACAACTATATCGGATTTTCGACCAATAAGTATCTTTCCCGCTCTATCTAAAATCTGCGAAGCCGTCATGGCTGAGCAAATTAACTTGTTAATGTGAGTTTTTGTGTTTAAAAAAAAAAATAAATATATTCGCTGTATAAAGCGTTAGAGTATCGCATCAGCTAACTAATAAAAATTATAATAAAATAATAAAAGTGCAATGGAAGCAATATTGAATAAACAGTCAGAGCTGGCAAATGAGATCCAGAAGCTCTACCATCAAGCTGTTGGATCTGATGGAGATAATTATGATTTCCTTCTTCAGCTTAAAGAAAAGCTGCATAATAAATTTGTGGAGTTTCAGGAGAATCACAAGCAGCTGGGGGGTCAAGGCGGTTTGAAGAAGGAAAAGTACTTCAAGGAAAACATATTCGGTATGGTAAGCTCACTGGCGCAGACAGCTACTACAAAATTGGAATACCTTATTGAAAAATTCCAAAAAGAAGGTAAGCCAATAGTTTCTAAAGGGGCTGTCGAAAAACAGCATTCTCAGGAGTTGTGTCGTGGCCGCGGGCGAAGGAGGACGTCACCTCCCACAATTTAGTGTTCGTGACGAGTGCTCGCGCGGAAAAATAGTCAAAACAAAACCTACCCCATACTAAATCATCACAATAAAACACAGAAATGCAGTGAAACATTAATAAACAAAAAGTCAATAAACAAACAAAAAAAATCAATAATGTGCACTAAGAACAAAATTTAATAATTCAATAGTCAACTTAACGGAATGCAGCGAACCATGCGAGGGTCTTGATTATGCTCTCCGCAGTAAAGCTCAGCATTTCTTTGATTTTCACTCCTCCTCCTCCTTCTTCCTGGTCCCGTTAGTTCTGCATGAGGCTGTGAGTGCACCGTGGGCTGAAGCGTGGCAAGATAAAGGCATAACACTTGTCTTGTCGCGTTTCGTTTTGTCTGCGGTGTAGGCTTGGCCGCTTGTGCAGCTGACTTTATACCTCTTTACAGTGGGTGGCGATGACAAAATTTCGTATAGACTCCACAAATGTGCGTGGCTTGAGGGCGACTTTCTTCGCGGTCTATGCGTATGTCTGTACTCACCACCGCATATAATGGCACTAGGTGAGACCCAGGTGTCTGAGGGTGCAGATCCACTGGATTTTCACTTGCGTGGGTACCACTTACTGCCATTATTTTCATCACACAGAGGCCTCGCCTTATATATTCGCAGTGATGTTGCGTACCAGTGTCAGCACCTTTGCACGACGGATGCCGAATTTAGCTCCATGTGGGTTAAGTTCAAAATCCAGTCGCACATCCTGCACTTCTGCTTCATTTATAGAAGCCCGGGTCTAGAGAGGCTGCCAACTTTTGATAAACTTGACAGTCTCTCTGATTCGATTTCTAAAATTCTGGAATCGTATCCGAACAGTGAAATTGTTGTTGCTGGTGATTTCAATGTTCATAATTCCAATTGGCTACGTCATTCGAGTCACACAAAACCTGAGGGTTTGTATGTTGAGTTATTTGCTGAGTCTAATAATTTGATTCAATTAGTGAAGGAACCAACGCACTTTCCTTGCGTTGATGGGCAAAACCAAAATATTCTGGACCTTTTTTTAACTTCGCATCACAGCAAGTATGATGTGAATGTTCTTGCACCTCTTGGTAATTGGGACCACGCTACAATTTCTGCTACCTTCCCATATTCTAGTCTTCAATCCGCTCATCAGCCAGCTCCGAAGCGGACAGTGTGGCTTTATGAGAAGGCTAATTGGGATGCGCTGAACTCCTTTTCTCTACGAACAGCGCCTTAGACGCAGAGTTCTTGAATACCATAAGGGTAGCAAGAACTTTTGGTCGTTCGTGGGGAGGGTGAAGAATCAGACGCGATCGTCTATTCCAACTCTCCTCGAGGACGATCAGATCTTCACTCACTCGGTTGATAAGGCAAACTTATTAGCCAAAATGTTTGCTGAAAACTGCTCTCTTCCTGAGAGTAGCCAACCACTACCCGTGATCGACGGTGTGTCTCATATTATGCCTGAGATGCACTTTCGAACGCGGGCTGTTAAAAGAGTGCTTGTAAACCTCAACGTCAATAAATCCTCGGGACCGGATGGCATTTCAGCCCACGTGTTGAGAAAGTGTGCCTCAACACTGGCTCGCCCATTGCGCAATCTGTTTAACTTATCGTTCACTTCAGGAGTTTTTCCTACTTCCTGGAAGATTGCCAATGTGCAGCCAGTTCCCAAAAAAGGTGAGGCTACGAATCCTACCAATTACCGGCCCATAGCAATCTGTTCAATGCTCTCCAAAGTTATGGAGAGCGTTATAAATTTTAACCTGATGAGGTATCTGGAGAGCAACCAATTGGTCAGCGATCGCCAGTACGGTTTCCGTGCTCACCGCTCCACAGGCGATTTGATGGCGCTCCTCACTGAGCGGTGGAACAGTTGTGTTCACCAATTCGGTGAGAGTAAGGTTGTTGCTTTGGATATCTCCAAGGCATTTGACCGAGTGTGGCATAAAGCACTTGTGTCTAAACTGGCTGCTTATGGTGTCGGTGATACATTCACTCGATGGATATCGAGTTTCCTCAGCGGCCGTTCTATTCGGGTTGTGATAGACGGCTTTGCTTCCGAAGAGCACTCCATAAATGCTGGAGTTCCGCAGGGTTCGGTCCTGTCTCCAACACTTTTTCTCATTTTTATCAATGACCTTCTGTCATTGACATCAAACCCCGTCTACTCGTTTGCTGATGACAGCAGCATTTGTCATTCATATTCATTCTCCAGGCGTCCTTCTATTCTGGAGATCAATAGAAAACGCAGAATTATGAATGACACACTCCAATCTAACCTCAATAAATCCAGGAGTAGGGTCAAGCGAATCGGGTCGATTTTAATGCGCGGAAGACCCAATGCTGTTTGTTGACCCACAAGCGTCTGGCGGGCGAGAACTTTCCACCTTTAAATATGGGTGGTGTGGATATTAATGAGTCGGAGGCTCTTGATGTTCTGGGCATGTCAATACAATGCGATCTTCGTTGGAACGATCACATTTTTCATGTGTCGAAAGAAGCAGCCAAGTGCTTAGGCTTTTGAAAGCGGTGCAAGAAATACTTCACTTAACCCAACCTACGTTGTATCTACACCACTTATATCCGGCCGAAAATGGAGTACAACTCGCATATTTGGTCTGGAGCTTCGAAAGCATATCTTCAGCTTCTGGACCGTATAAAAGGTCGGGCGATAAAACTTATAGGGGACAGTAGGGTATCCAGCTCTATTGAAACCTTGGGATGTCGTCGGGATGTGGGGTGTGTAACCTTATTTTACCGTTACTTTAATGGTAACTGTTCCTCTGAAGTAGCCAGCCTGATCTCTTCGGTTCAGGTATTCAACAGATCTACTCGGCTTTCCAGAGCGGTGCACCCCTTTTACGTCTCGATCCCGTTCCATCGCACTACCCACTACCGCGATAATTCGTTTTTCGGTCGCGCAGTTCAATTGTGGAATAGTCTCTCTGCGCATGTTTTCCCACCCACTTATAACGTCGATGCTTTTAAAAGAGGTGTAAATCGACACTACTCCCACTTTTCCCCTTCCCACTAACCTTTACCCTTCTAAACCAACGAATGCTTTGCATGGATAGGGGGCATCCCCTGAGCTTGGTTCTATCTGCCATAAAAAAAAAAAAAAAAAAAAATTCTACAAAAAATGGTGGACTGATTAGGCGGTTCCAGTTTGCCCTATCCGAATTCGGAGACGCCATCGAGGCATTCAAGGATAGCAGGGAATGCTTCGAGACAGTTAAAGAATCGCGAGATACGGCCCAAAAAATATTTTATGAATATGTTGACGTTTTTGAAGATGATGAACTTGTCAAGCGTTTTATGACCTAAGGGATGAATATACGACGATTTCTAAAGAAAGAAATATTAAGAGGGAAGAGAAAGTATCGTATAGCCTTCCCTCCGTAGATATTCCCTCTTTTGATGGGGATTATTCTAAATGGGAGACGTTCAAAGAATTGTTTGAACAATTAGTTAGCTCCAAGAATATCGCGAACATTGAAAAAATGTGCATTTTAAAATCAAAGTTAAAAGGTGATGCTGCTAGTTGTGTTGCTAATTTACCATCAACAAGCACAAATTTTTCTGTAGCATGGGACATACTCAACAAGCAGTTCACCAATAAAAGATGCATTGCAAATATATATTTTAAAAAATTGCTCGATGCACCATTGGTGACAGAAACTGCTCGCAATGTCAAGGCATTTCATAGGACCATTAATGAATCTATGCAGGCATTAAATAATTTTAAGCTGTCAACAAATTTTACAAGCCTTTATAAGCTTTCTTTTAGTGAGAAAGCTTGATGACAACTTAAGGTAGAAATATGAAATGACCCTGGAAGATTCAAAAATGGTCCCTAGAATTGATCATTTGTTAAAATTTTTAGAACATGAATGTTCAGCATTGGAAGTTGTTCAGAAACCAATGTCGCATCAGTTCAATAATGTGTTCGTGAATAACATAAGCAATTTCACTAAAGAAAAATGCATAATGAATTGCAAGGTGTTTCATCCAGCAAATGGATGCTCTAAGTTCAGAGCATTACCTATAAGCGATAGATGGAATAAAGTTCTTGCAAATAAATTATGTGTGAAGTGCTTAAAAAGTGGACACGGAAGTAAAACTTGCGGTGCAGCCAATTGCAAAATATGTAATAACGCCCACCATGCACTTTTACATAAGGAGCAATCTCACTCTAAAAGTGCAGTGATGAAATCTCTATTCCAACGTAGCAATTTAACAAATCTGGAAAAGTACATTTTACTATTTACAGCAGTATAAAGGTTGAAGGCTTAAATGGAAAATCCATAGAAGCCAGAGCGTTGCTAGACAGTGGGTCTCAAATAAGTTTAATATCCAATAATCTTAAAAATAAATTAAAAGTTATTGCCAAAAAAGATAATTCAATTATTGAAGGAATCGGAGAAAATAAATCCAATGTTAACGAAAGAATTAATGTCAAAATTAAATCCATTAATTCTAATTTTATTACCGATATTGATTTATTGGTCGTTAAAAAGATTTTTTCTGATCTCCCAGCTCAAAAAATAATTAAGGGAGAAATTCCAGAAAATATTGAGTTAGCAGATCCTCAATTTGACATTCCTAGTAAGATTGACATACTATTAGGAGCCGAAATATTTTACTCTCTAATAAAGCAAGGTCAAATAGTGTTAAGCAAAGAGAAATAAATACTCCAAAATAGTGTATTTGGTTGGATAGCCTGTGGTCCAGCAAATGTAGAAAAAAATTCTCTATATTGCGGAATTGTTTCTCACACCGAAAATAGTTTACACCACCAACTAAGAAAATTTTGGGAGCTTGAAGAAGTTCAACAAAAGATTGAAGAGCAAACAGTAGAGGAAAAGAAATGTGAGAAAAATTTTCAAGAAAATGTGAATATAGCATCTGATAACAAATTTGTGGTGTCACTGCCTTTCAAAAAATCTCCGAAATACCTTGGCGAATCAACATTGCAAGCTGAAAGACGATTTTATAGTTTAGAACGCAAACTAAATAAAAATAATTGTCTTAAAGAGCAATATATGTTTATGAGAGAATATTTGAATTTAGGGCATATGAAATTAATAAGAAATGTTTCGGAATTTAATGAAAAATATTATCTTCCACATCATGGCGTTCTTCGTCCAGAAAGTTCTACAACGAAACTGAGAGTAGTTTTTGATGGTTCAGCTAAAACTTCAAGAAATACGTCTCTAAATGATATTTTGCTTGTAGGTCCAAGACTACAGGAAGATTTATTTAATATTCTCTTAAGGTTCAGGAAACATAAATTTGTGTTCTCAGCGGACATAGAAACAATTTACAGACAAATCTGGATAGAAGAAAGCAATCAAAAGTTCCAGATAATCTTTTGGCGATGGAACTCTCAAGAACCATTAAAAACATACGCTTTCAAAACAGTAACGTACGGTACATCCTGTGCACCATATTTAGCTGTTAAATGTCTTCAGGAAACTGCTGAAAGAGAAAAATAAAATATCCGAAAGCAGCTGGAATCATTAAATCCGATTTTTATATGGACGATTTAATGACGGGGGGAAACAGGTTACTAGAAATAGAAAATTTACAAAAGCAATTAATTACAATCTTAAGTAAATATGTACAATCTTAAGTTTAAATTACGCAAATGGTGCTCTAATAGCCCAAATTTATTGGAAAAAATTTCAAAAGAAGACCGGGAAATAGAATTGAATATTGACATGGAACCAAGAAAGCAGGGTAAAGACATTAGGAGTAACCTGGTTTTTACCTGGTCGGCCGTTTTATTGATTGAACTCTATAACAAAGTAATAAATAGTTTAAAAATGAAATTGGATAGAACATTTTTCTATACTGACTCAGAAAGTTGGTTAAAGTTAGATTCTGCAAGGTTACAAATTTTCGTATCTAATAGAGTAAGTTATATTCAATCAAATTGCGACAGTACCAATTTTAGATATGTCCAATCTATGGAAAATCCTGCATACTTTATATCTAGAGGTTTATTGGCTAAGGAAATAATTGGGAATATAATCATAAGAAAAAAAGAGACGTGTGAATGTCGACTTTGTGTACACCAAATACACAACATATATAATTATGAATATAATCATAAGAAAAAAAGAGACGTGTGAATGTCGACTTTGTGTACACCAAATACACAACTTTTCCATAGCAGCTGATTAGTACGGAAAAGACGTAAAGCCCCGTGCGCTCAACGGGGCTCATCGTAAGAGTTACAAAATACTGTTTTAACAGCAACGTAAACAGAAGCGGGAGAGAAGTAGCCACCGTTTCCGTTCCGCAGATACAAAATAAGACTGTAAGACTTAAATTACATAATATATACATATTCAAGTTCAGATATTATACTTGCTATAAAGGAATTGTATTCTTATTTCAAGGTTGTTGTTTAATTATGAAACTGTACCTATCAGACTTATAATGCTACAATCCTTTCCATATGAGCTGGATACGATAAGTTTTATAAGAGATAAGAATTCGTGGGAAACGAATTTCGTCTTATCTTGTTTATATAATGACCCCTTGTGTTAACACAAGTCTTGGGAACCAAGTTGATGGGTACAGTTTATTTAGGATAACGTATACACATGATAAGCGCACCGAGTTAAATATAAATATAACCACAGATAGTGTATGCGTCGCGTCTTATCATGTAAGTAGTTTTTATCTATAAGTTCTACGCATGGAGCGAACTGTGTCCATACCATGTATTTAAGTAATTCTAAATGCATCAATAAAGCCAGTCTTTTTACTAACCTCAACTGCTTCGGTCCTGTTTAATTCAATGAAAAATATAAGATTTTTCATTTTGTTGACCCCGACGTGATCTTTTGAATCGCGTTTAAAAAAAAAAAATTCTTTTCTAATTTTATCGAGTGTTCTTCCGTATATTTTGGATGTTTGTTTCGATTTTGTTGTTTCGTATTAATGTTTCTATATAAAACGCCCAGAGGCGAATTAGAAATATTTTAATTTTTAAATACCATTGCTGTATAAAGCGGGGAATTATCGCATCAGCAATAAATGTGAAGTAGTGTAAAAAATATATAAAGATATATATTTCAGTGATACTGCTGTATAAAGCGTGTACGCATCAGCAGTAAGCGTATGTGAGTTTTTGTGTTTAAAAAAAAAAATAAATATATTCGCTGTATAAAGCGTTAGAGTATCGCATCAGCTAACTAATAAAAATTATAATAAAATAATAAAAGTGCAATGGAAGCAATATTGAATAAGCAGTCAGAGCTGGCAAAAGAGATCCAGAAGCTCTACCATCCAGCTGTTGGATCTGATGGAGATAATTATGATTTCCTTCTTCAGCTTAAAGAAAAGCTGCATAATAAATTTGTGGAGTTTCAGGAGAATCACAAGCAGCTGGAGGGTCAAGGCGGTTTGAAGAAGGAAAAGTACTTCAAGGAAAACATATTCGGTACGGTAAGCTCACTGGCGCAGACAGCTACTACAAAATTGGAATACCTTATTGAAAAATTCCAAAAAGAAGGTAAGGCAATAGTTTCTAAAGGGGCTGTCGAAAAACAGCATTCTCAGGAGTTGTGTCGTGGTCGCGGGCGAAGGAGGACGTCACCTCCCACAATTTAGTGTTCGTGATGAGTGCTCGCGCGGAAAAATAGTCAAAACAAAACCTACCCCATCCTAAATCATCACAATAAAACACAGAAATGCAGTGAAACATTAATAAACAAAAAGTCAATAAACAAACAAAAAAAAATCAATAATGTGCACTAAGAACAAAATTTAATAATTCAATAGTCAACTTAACGGAATGCAGCGAACCATGCGAGGGTCTTGTTTATGCTCTCCGCAGTAAAGCTCAGCATTTCGTTGATTTTCACTCCTCCTCCTCCTTCTTCCTGGTCCCGTTAGTTGTGCATGAGGCTGTGAGTGCACCGTGGGCTGAAGCGTGGCAAGATAAAGGCATAACACTTGTCTTGTCGCGTTTCGTTTTGCGTGCAGCTGCCTTTATACCTCTTTACAGTGGGTGGCGATGACAAAATTTCGTATAGACTCCACAAATGTGCGTGGCTTGAGGGCGAATTTCTTCGCGGTCTATGCGTATGTCTGTACTCACCAACCGCATATAATGGCACTAGGTGAGACCCAGGTGTCTGAGGGTGCAGATCCACTGGATTTTCACTCGCGTGGGTATCACTTACTGCCATTATTTTCATCACACAGAGGCCTTATATATTCGCAGTGACGTTGCGTACCAGTGTCAGCAACACCTTTGCACGACGGATGCCGAATTTAGCTCCATGTGGGTTAAGTTCAAAATCCAGTCGCACATCCTGCACTTCTGCTTCATTTATAGAAGCCCGGGTCTAGACAGGCTGCCAACTTTTGATAAACTTGACAGTCTCTCTGATTCGATTTCTAAAATCCTGGAATCGTATCCGAACAGTGAAATTGTTGTTGCTGGTGATTTCAATGTTCATAATTCCAATTGGCTACGTCATTCGAGTCACACAACACCTGAGGGTTTGTATGTTGAGTTATTTGCTGAGTCTAATAATTTGACTCAATTAGTGAAGGAACCAACGCACTTTCCTTGCGTTGATGGGCAAAACCAAATTATTCTGGACCTTTTTTTAACTTCGCATCACAGCAAGTATGATGTGAATGTTCTTGCACCTCTTGGTAATTCGCACCACGCTACAATTTCTGCTACCTTCCCATATTCTAGTCTTCAATCCGCTCATCAGCCAGCTCCGAAGCAGACAGTGTGGCTTTATGAGAAGGCTAATTGGGATGCGCTGAACTCCTTCTTCAGCCGTTACAATTGGCAATTGTGTTTCAGGGATAGAAACATAAATGCTGCAGCAAAATTGGTAGAAAATATAATTTTATTTGGTATGAGGTCTTTCATACCTAATAAAAGAATTTCCATTAAACCAAAAGACCATTCCTGGTTTAATGCGACTTGCAGACAAGCTGTCAGGTCTAAAGAGGAAGCATTTAGGAATTGGCGTTTAAATAAAACTGCTGATACTAAACTGCTGCGCAATCAGGCCAGAAATACGTGCAATGCCACTCTAAAGCGCGAAAAAAGTTCTCTACGAACAGCGCCTTAGACGCAGAGTTCTTGAATACCATAAGGGTAGCAAGAACTTTTGGTCGTTCGTGGGGAGGGTGAAGAATCAGACGCGATCGTCTATTCCAACTCGAGGACGATCAGATCTTCACTCACTCGGTTGATAAGGCAAACTTATTAGCCAAAATGTTTGCTGAAAACTGCTCTCTTCCTGAGAGTAGCCAACCACTACCCGTGATCGACGGTGTGTCTCATATTATGCCTGAGATGCACTTTCGAACGCGGGCTGTTAAAAGAGTGCTTGTAAACCTCAACGTCAATAAATCCTCGGGACCGGATGGCATTTCAGCCCACGTGTTGAGAAAGTGCGCCTCAACACTGGCTCGCCCATTGCGCAATCTGTTTAACTTATCGTTCACTTCAGGAGTTTTTCCTACTTCCTGGAAGATTGCCAATGTGCAGCCAGTTCCCAAAAAAGGTGAGGCTACGAATCCTACCAATTACCGGCCCATAGCAATCTGTTCAATGCTCTCCAAAGTTATGGAGAGCGTTATAAATTTTAACCTGATGAGGTATCTGGAGAGCAACCAATTGGTCAGCGATCGCCAGTACGGTTTCCGTGCTCACCGCTCCACAGGCGATTTGATGGCGTTCCTCACTGAGCGGTGGAACAGTTGTGTTCACCAATTCGGTGAGAGTAAGGTTGTTGCTTTGGATATCTCCAAGTCATTTGACCGAGTGTGGCATAAAGCACTTGTGTCTAAACTGGCTGCTTATGGTGTCGGTGATACATTCACTCGATGGATATCAAGTTTCCTCAGCGGCCGTTCTATTCGGGTTGTGATAGACGGCTTTGCTTCCGAAGAGCACTCCATAAATGCTGGAGTTCCGCAGGGTTCGGTCCTGTCTCCAACACTTTTTCTCATTTTTATCAATGACCTTCTGTCATTGACATCAAACCCCGTCTATTCGTTTGCTGATGACAGCAGCATTTGTCATTCATATTCATTCTCCAGGCGTCCTTCTATTCTGGAGATCAATAGAAAACGCAGAATTATGAATGACACACTCCAATCTGACCTCAACAAAATCCAGGAGTGGGGTCAAGCGAATCGGGTCGATTTTAATGCGCGGAAGACCCAATGCTGTTTGTTGACCCACAAGCGTCTGGCGGGCGACAACTTTCCACCTTTAAATATGGGTGGTGTGGATATTAATGAGTCGGAGGCTCTTGATGTTCTGGGCATGTCAATACAATGCGATCTTCGTTGGAACGATCACATTTTTGATGTGTCGAAAGAAGCAGCCAAGTGCTTAGGCTTTTTAAAGCGGTGCAAGAAATACTTCACTTCAACCGACCTTCGTTGTATCTACACCACTTATATCCGGCCGAAAATGGAGTACAACTCGCATATTTGGTCTGGAGCTTCGAAAGCATATCTTCAGCTTCTGGACCGTATACAAGGTCGTGCGATAAAACTTATAGGGGACAGTAGGGTATCCAGCTCTATTGAAACCTTGGGATGTCGTCGGGATGTGGGGTGTGTAACCTTATTTTACCGTTACTTTAATGGTAACTGTTCCTCTGAAGTAGCCAGCCTGATCCCTTCGGTTCAGGTATTCAACAGATCTACTCGGCTTTCCATAGCGGTGCACCCCTTTTACGTCTCGATCCCGTTCCATCGCACTACCCACTACCGCGATAATTCGTTTTTCGGTCGCGCAGTTCAATTGTGGAATAGTCTCCCTGCGCATGTTTTCCCACCCACTTATAACGTCGATGCTTTTAAAAGAGGTGTAAATCGACACTACTCCCACTTTTCCCCTTCCCACTAACCTTTACCCTTCTAAACCAACGAATGCTTTGCATGGATAGGGGGCATCCCCTGAGCTTGGTTCTATCTGCCATAAAAAAAAAAAAGAAATTCTATAAAAAATGGTGGACTGATTAGGCGGTTCCAGTTTGCCCTATCCGAATTCGGAGACGCCATCGAGGCATTCAAGGATAGCAGGGAATGCTTCGAGACAGTTAAAGAATCGCAAGATACGGCCCAAAAAATATTTTATGAATATGTTGACGTTTTTGAAGATGATGAACTTGTTCAAGCGTTTTATGACCTAAGGGATGAATATACGACGATTTCTAAAGAATGAAATATTAAGAGGGAAGAAAAAGTATCGTATAGCCTTCCCTCCGTAGAATATTCCCTCTTTTGATGGGGATTATTCTAAATGGGAGACGTTCAAAGAATTGTTTGAACAATTAGTTAGCTCCAAGAATATCGCGAACATTGGAAAAATGTGCATTTTAAAATCAAAATTAAAAGGTGATGCTGCTAGTTGTGTTGCTAATTTACCATCAACAAGCACAAATTTTTCTGTAGCATGGGACATACTCAACAAGCAGTTCACCAATAAAAGATGCATTGCAAATATATATTTTAAAAAATTGCTCGATGCACCATTGGTGACAGAAACTGCTCGCAATGTCAAGGCATTTCATAGGACCATTAATGAATCTTTGCAGGCATTAAATAATTTGAAGCTGTCAACAAATTTTACAAGCCTTTATAAGCTTTCTTTTAGTAAGAAAGCTTGATGACAACTTAAGGTTGAAATATGAAATGACCCTGGAAGATTCAAAAATGGTCCCTAGAATTGATCCTTTGTTAAAATTTTTAGAACATGAATGTTCAGCATTGGAAGTTGTTCAGAAACCAATGTCGCATCAGTTCAATAATGTGTTCGTGAATAACACAAGCAATTTCACTAAAGAAAAATGCATAATGAATTGCAAGGTGTTTCATCCAGCAAATGGATGCTCTAAGTTCAGAGCATTACCTATAAGCGATAGATGGAATAAAGTTCTTGCAAATAAATTATGTGTGAAGTGCTTAAAAAGTGGACACGGAAGTAAACTTGCGGTGCAGCCAATTGCAAAATATATAATAACGCCCACCATGCACTTTTACATAAGGAGCAATCTCACTCTAAAAGTGCAGTGATGAAATCTCTATTCCAACGTAGCAAATAACAAATCTGGAAAAGTACATTTTACTATATACAGCACGTATAAAGGTTGAAGGCTTAAATGGAAAATCCATAGAAGCCAGAGCGTTGCCAGACAGTGGGTCTCAAGTAAGTTTAATATCCAATAATCTTAAAAATAAATTAAAAGTTATTGCCAAAAAAGATAATTCAATTATTGAAGGAATCGGAGAAAATAAATCCAATGTTAACAAAAGAATTAATGTCAAAATTAAATCCATTAATTCTAATTTTATTACCGATATTGATTTATTGGTCGTTAAAAAGATTTTTTCTGATCTCCCAGCTCAAAAAATAATTAAGGGAGAAATTCCAGAAAATATTGAGTTAGCAGATCCTCAATTTGACATTCCTAGTAAGATTGATATACTATTAGGAGCCGAAATATTTTACTCTCTAATAAAGCAAGGTCAAATAGTGTTAAGCAAAGAGAAATACATACTCCAAAATAGTGTATTTGGTTGGATAGCCTGTGGTCCAGCAAATGTAGAAAAAAATTCTCTATATTGCGGAATTGTTTCTCACACCGAAAATAGTTTACACCACCAACTAAGAAAATTTTGGGAGCTTGAAGAAGTTCAACAAAAGATTGAACAGCAAACAATAGAGGAAAAGAAATGTGAGAAAAATTTTCAAGAAAATGTGAATATAGCATCTGATAACAAATTTGTGGTGTCACTGCCTTTCAAAAAATCTCCGAAATACCTTGGCGAATCAACATTGCAAGCTGAAAGACGATTTTATAGTTTAGAACGCAAACTAAATAAAAATAACTGTCTTAAAGAGCAATACCATATGTTTATGAGAGAATATTTGAATTTAGGGCATATGAAGTTAATAAGAAATGTTTCGGAATTTAATGAAAAATATTATCTTCCACATCATGGCGTTCTTCGTCCAGAAAGTTCTACAACGAAACTGAGAGTAGTTTTTGATGGTTCAGCTAAAACTTCAAGAAATACGTCTTTAAATGATATTTTGCTTGTAGGTCCAAGACTACAGGAAGATTTATTTAATATTCTCTTAAGGTTCAGGAAACATAAATTTGTGTTCTCAGCGGACATAGAAACAATTTACAGACAAATCTGGATAGAAGAAAGCAATCAAAAGTTCCAGATAATCTTTTGGCGATGGAACTCTCAAGAACCATTAAAAACATACGCTTTCAAAACAGTAACGTACGGTACATCCTGTGCACCATATTTAGCTGTTAAATGTCTTCAGGAAACTGCTGAAAGAGAAAAATTAAAATATCCGAAAGCAGCTGGAATCATTAAATCCGATTTTTATATGGACGATTTAATGACAGAGGGAAACAGTTTACTAGAAATAGAAAATTTACAAAAGCAATTAATTACAATCTTAAGTAAATATGGGTTTAAATTACGCAAATTGTGCTCTAATAGCCCAAATTTTTTGTAAAAAATTTCAAAAGAAGACCGGGAAATAGAATTGAATATTGACATGGACCAAGAAAGCAGGGTAAAGGCATTAGGAGTAACCAAACACGGATGAGTTTTCAGTTACCAAACACGGAGTTTGAGTTACCAAACACGGATGAGTTTCTAATGAAATGCAATTTTTTTTTTTTTTTTTTTTTTTTTATGACAGATGAAACCAAGCTCAGGGGATGCCCCCTATCCATGCACAGCATTTGTTGGTTCCGAAGGGATGACAGGTTAGGGGGAAGGGGGAAAGAGGGAGTAGTGACGGTTTACACTTCGCTTAAATGTTTCGACGCTGTAAGTGGGCGGGAAGACATTCGCAGGGAGATTATTCCACAATCTAACGACGCGACCGAAAAACGAACTCTCACGGTAATGCGTGGTTCGTTGGAACGGAATCGCGACATAAAAGGGGTGCACCGCTCTGGAAAGCCGAGTAGTTCTGCTAAATACCTGAACCGGAGGAATCAGGCTGGCTACTTCAGAGGAACATTTACCGTGAAAGTAGCGGTAAAATAGTGCTACACACCCTACATCACGACGACGCTCCAAGGTTTCAATAGAGCTGGATACCCTACTGTCCCCTATAAGTTTTAACGCACGACATTGTACTCGGTCTAGGAGCTGAAGATATGTTCGCGAAGCTCCCGACCATATATGCGAATTGTACTCCATTTTCGGACGGATATAAGTGGTGTAGATACAACGAAGATCGGTTGGAGTGAAGTACTTCTTACACCGCTTAAGAAAGCCTAAGCACTTGGCTGCTTCTTTCGACACGTCAAAGATGTGATCGTTCCAGCGAAGATCACATTGGATTGACATGCCCAGAACATCAAGAGCCTCCGACTCATTAATATCCACACCACCCATATTTAGAGGTGGGAAGTTGTCACCCGCCAAACGCTTGTGGGTTAACAAACAGCACTGGGTCTTCCGCGCATTAAAATCGACCCGATTCGCTTGACCCCACTCCTGGATTTTGTTGAGGTCAGATTGGAGTGTGTCATTCATAATTCTGCGTTTTCTATTGATCTCCAGAATAGAAGGACGCCTGGAGAATGAATATGAATGACAAATGCTGCTGTCATCAGCAAACGAGTAGACGGGGTTTGATGTCAATGACAGAAGGTCATTGATGAAAATAAGAAAAAGTGTCGGAGACAGGACCGAACCCTGCGGAACTCCAGCATTAATGGAGTGCTCTTCGGAAGCAAAGCCGTCTATCACAACCCGAATAGAACGGCCGCTGAGGAAACTCGATATCCATCGAGTGAAAGTATTACCGACACCATAAGCAGCCAGTTTAGACACGAGTGCTTTATGCCACACCCGGTCAAATGCCTTGGAGATATCCAGAGCAACAACCTTGCTCTCACCGAACCGGTGAATACAACTGCTCCACCGCTCAGTGAGAAACGCCATCAGATCGCCGGTGGAACGGTGAGCACGGAAGCCGTACTGGCGATCGCTGATCATTTCGTTGCTCTCTAGATACCTCATCAATTTAAAATTTACAATGCTCTCCATGACTTTAGAGAGCACTGAGCAGATTGCTATGGGCCGGTAATTTGCAGGATTCGTAGCCTCACCTTTTTTGGGAACTGGCTGCACATTGGCAATCTTCCAGGAAGCTGGAAAAACTCCTGAAGTATAAGATAAATTAAAGAGATTGCGCAATGGGCGAGCCAGTGTTGAGGCGCACTTTCTCAACACATGGGCTGAGATGCCATCCGGTCCCGAGGACTTATTGACATTGAGGTCTGCAAGCACTCTTTTAACAGCTCGCGTTCGAAAATGCATCTGAGGCATAGCATGAGATACACCATCAACCGCGGGCAGTGGTTGACTACTCTCAGGAAGAGAGCAGTTTTCAGCAAACATTTTGGCTAATAAGTTTGCTTTATCAACCGAGTGAGTGAAGATCTGATCGTCCTTAAGGAGAGTTGGAATAGACGATTTCGTCTGATTTTTCACCCTCCCTACAAACGACCAAAAGTTCTTGCTACCCTTATGGTATTCAAGAACTCTGCGTCTAAGGCGCTGCTCGTAAAGAACTTTTTCGCGCCTTAGAGTGGCATTGCACCTATTTCTGGCCTGATTGCGCAGCAGTTTAGTATCAGCAGTTTTATTTAAACGCCAATTCCTAAATGCTTCCTCTTTAGACCTGACTGCTTGTCTGCAAGTCGCATTAAACCAGGAATGGTCTTTTGGTTTAATGGAAATTCTTTTATAAGGTATGAAAGACCTCATACCAAATAAAATTATATTTTCTACTAATTTTGCTGCAGCATTTATGTTTCTATCTCTGAAACACAATTGCCAATTGAAACGGCTGAAAAAGCAGTTCAGCGCATCCCAATTAGCCTTCTCATAAAGCCACACTTTCATAAAGCCACACAATTGGGATTGCAACAATAAAATTACAAAAAAAAAAGGTTACAGAGCCTCTGGAAATTAAAAATCGACTGGGATGAAGAAGTCCCTTGTAATATATTAAATGAATGGAACAAGGTCAAAAAAGACTTGCCAAATCTCAGTGCGGTTAAAATTTCCAGACGTATAATTTGTAACAATCCAGAAATTATTACATGATTACAGATTGAGTTACATGGTTTTTGCGACGCTTCAATGAAAGCATATGGAGCAGTTATTTATATAAAATCCTGTGACGAATCAGGATCCATATATACTAACACAGCTGCTTCAAATTCGCGCGTAGCACCTACTAAGGTTATAACATTGCCAAGACTTGAGCTATGCGCGGCCGTTTTATTGATTGAACTCTATAACAAAGTAATAAATAGTTTAAAAATGAAATTGGATAGAACATTTTTCTATACTGACTCAGAAATTGTTTTAAGTTGGTTAAAGTTAGATCCTGCAAGGTTACAAATTTTCGTATCTAATAGAGTAAGTTATATTCAATCAAATTGCGACAGTACTAATTTTAGATATGTCCAATCTATGGAAAATCGTGCATACTTTATATCTAGAGGTTTATTGGCTAAGGAAATAATTGGGAATATAATCATAAGGAAAAAAGAGACGTGTGAATGTCGACTTTGTGTACACCAAATACACAACATATATAATTATGAATATAATCATAAGAAAAAAAGAGACGTGTGAATGTCGACTTTGTGTACACCAAATACACAACTTTTCCATAGCAGCTGATTAGTACGGAAAAGACGTAAAGCCCCGTGCGCTCAACGGGGCTCATCGTAAGAGTTACAAAATACTGTTTTAACAGCAACGTAAACAGAAGCGGGAGAGAAGTAGCCACCGTTTCCGTTCCGCAGATACAAAATAAGACTGTAAGACTTAAATTACATAATATATACATGTTCAAGTTCAGATATTATACTTGCTATAAAGGAATTGTATTCTTATTTCAAGGTTGTTGTTTAATTATGAAACTGTACCTATCAGACTTATAATGCTACAATCCTTTCCATATGAGCTGGATACGATAAGTTTTATAAGAGATAAGAATTCGTGGGAAACGAATTTCGTCTTATCTTGTTTATATAATGACCCCTTGTGTTAACACAAGTCTTGGGAACCAAGTTGATGGGTACAGTTTATTTAGGATAACGTATACACATGATAAGCGCACCGAGTTAAATATAAATATAACCACAGATAGTGTATGCGTCGCGTCTTATCATGTAAGTAGTTTTTATCTATAAGTTCTACGCATGGAGCGAACTGTGTCCATACCATGTATTTAAGTAATTCTAAATGCATCAATAAAGCCAGTCTTTTTACTAACCTCAACTGCTTCGGTCCTGTTTAATTCAATGAAAAATATAAGATTTTTCATTTTGGTGACACCGACGTGATCTTTTGAATCGCATTTAAAAAAATATAAGATTTTTCATTTTGTTGACCCCGACGTGATCTTTTGAATCGCGTTTAAAAAAAATTCTTTTCTAATTTTATCGAGTGTTCTTCGGTATATTTTCGATGTTTGTTTCGATTTTGTTGTTTCGTATTAATGTTTCTATATAAAACGCCCAGAGGCGAATTAGAAATATTTCAATTTTTAAATACCATTGCTGTATAAAGCGGGGAATTATCGCATCAGCAATAAATGTGAAGTAGTGTAAAAAATATATAAAGATATATATTTCTGTATAAAGCGTATACGCATCAGCAGTAAGTGTATGTGAGTTTTTGTGTTTAAAAAAAAAAAATAAATATATTCGCTGTATAAAGCGTTAGAGTATCGCATCAGCTAACTAATAAAAATTATAATAAAATAATAAAAGTGCAATGGAAGCAATATTGAATAAGCAGTCAGAGCTGGCAAAAGAGATCCAGAAGCTCTACCATCAAGCTGTTGGATCTGATGGAGATAATTATGATTTCCTTCTTCAGCTTAAAGAAAAGCTGCATAATAAATTTGTGGAGTTTCAGGAGAATCACAAGCAGCTGGAGGGTCAAGGAGGTTTGAAGAAGGAAAAGTACTTCAAGGAAAACATATTCGGTACGGTAAGCTCACTGGCGCAGACAGCTACTACAAAATTGGAATACCTTATTGAAAAATTCCAAAAAGAAGGTAAGCCAATAGTTTCTAAAGGGGCTGTTGAAAAACAGCATTCCCAGGAGTTGTGTCGTGGTCGCGGGCGAAGGAGGACGTCACCTCCCACAATTTAGTGTTCGTGATGAGTGCTCGCGCGGAAAAATAGTCAAAACAAAACCTACCCCATCCTAAATCATCACAATAAAACACAGAAATGCAGTGAAACATTAATAAACAAAAAGTCAATAAACAAACAAAAAAAAATCAATAATGTGCACTAAGAACAAAATTTAATAATTCAATAGTCAACTTAACGGAATGCAGCGAACCATGCGAGGGTCTTGTTTATGCTCTCCGCAGTAAAGCTCAGCATTTCGTTGATTTTCACTCCTCCTCCTCCTTCTTCCTGGTCCCGTTAGTTGTGCATGAGGCTGTGAGTGCACCGTGGGCTGAAGCGTGGCAAGATAAAGGCATAACACTTGTCTTGTCGCGTTTCGTTTTGCCTGCGGTGTAGGCTTGGCCGCTTGTGCAGCTGACTTTATACCTCTTTACAGTGGGTGGCGATGACAAAATTTCGTATAGACTCCACAAATGTGCGTGGCTTGAGGGCGACTTTCTTCGCGGTCTATGCGTATGTCTGTACTCACCACCGCATATAATGGCACTAGGTGAGACCCAGGTGTCTGAGGGTGCAGATCCACTGGATTTTCACTTGCGTGGGTACCACTTACTGCCATTATTTTCATCACACAGAGGCCTCGCCTTATATATTCGCAGTGATGTTGCGTACCAGTGTCAGCAACACCTTTGCACGACGGATGCCGAATTTAGCTCCATGTGGGTTAAGTTCAAATCCAGTCGCACATCCTGCACTTCTGCTTCATTTATAGAAGCCTGGGTCTAGACAGGCTGCCAACTTTTGATAAACTTGACAGTCTCTCTGATTCGATTTCTAAAATCCTGGAATCGTATCCGAACAGTGAAATTGTTGTTGCTGGTGATTTCAATGTTCATAATTCCAATTGGCTACGTCATTCGAGTCACACAACACCTGAGGGTTTGTATGTTGAGTTATTTGCTGAGTCTAATAATTTGACTCAATTAGTGAAGGAACCAACGCACTTTCCTTGCGTTGATGGGCAAAACCAAAATATTCTGGACCTTTTTTTAACTTCGCATCACAGCAAGTATGATGTGAATGTTCTTGCATTTGCTCATCAGCCAGCTCCGAAGCGGACAGTGTGGCTTTATGAGAAGGCTAATTGGGATGCGCTAAACTCCTTCTTCAGCCGTTTCAATTGGCAATTGTGTTTCAGGGATAGAAACATAAATGCTGCAGCAAAATTGGTAGAAAATATAATTTTATTTGGTATGAGGTCTTTCATACCTAATAAAGGAATTTCCATTAAACCAAAAGACCATTCCTGGTTTAATGCGACTTGCAGACAAGCTGTCAGGTCTAAAGAGGAAGCATTTAGGAATTGGCGTTTAAATAAAACTGCTGATACTAAACTGCTGCGCAATCAGGCCAGAAATACGTGCAACGCCACTCTAAAGCGCGAAAAAAGTTCTCTACGAACAGCGCCTTAGACGCAGAGTTCTTGAATACCATAAGGGTAGCAAGAACTTTTGGTCGTTCGTGGGGAGGGTGAAGAATCAGACGCGATCGTCTATTCCAACTCGAGGAGGATCAGATCTTCACTCGCTCGGTTGATAAGGCAAACTTATTAGCCAAAATGTTTGCTGAAAACTACTCTCTTCCTGAGAGTAGCCAACCACTACCCGTGATCGACGGTGTGTCTCATATTATGCCTGAGATGCACTTTCGAACGCGGGCTGTTAAAAGAGTGCTTGTAAACCTCAACGTCAATAAATCCTCGGGACCGGATGGCATTTCAGCCCACATGTTGAGAAAGTGCGCCCCAACACTGGCTCGCCCATTGCGCAATCTGTTTAACTTATCGTTCACTTCAGGAGTTTTTCCTACTTCCTGGAAGATTGCCAATGTGCAGCCAGTTCCCAAAAAAGGTGAGGCTACGAATCCTGCCAATTACCGGCCCATAGCAATCTGTTCAATGCTCTCCAAAGTTATGGAGAGCGTTATAAATTTTAACCTGATGAGGTATCTGGAGAGCAACCAATTTGTCAGCGATCGCCAGTACGGTTTCCGTGCTCACCGCTCCACAGGCGATTTGATGGCGTTTCTCACTGAGCGGTGGAACAGTTGTGTTCACCAATTCGGTGAGAGTAAGGTTGTTGCTTAGGATATCTCTAAGGCATTTGACCGAGTGTGGCATAAAGCACTTGTGTCTAAACTGGCTGCTTATGGTGTCGGTGATACATTCACTCGATGGATATCGAGTTTCCTCAGCGGCCGTTCTATTCGGGTTGAGATAGACGGCTTTGCTTCCGAAGAGCACTCCATAAATGCTGGAGTTCCGCAGGGTTCGGTCCTGTCTCCAACACTTTTTCTCATTTTTATCAATGACCTTCTGTCATTGACATCAAACCCCGTCTACTCGTTTGCTGATGACAGCAGCATTTGTCATTCATATTCATTCTCCAGGCGTCCTTCTATTCTGGAGATCAATAGAAAACACAGAATTATGAATGACACACTCCAATCTGACCTCAACAAAATCCAGGAGTGGGGTCAAGCGAATCGGGTCGATTTTAATGCGCGGAAGACCCAATGCTGTTTGTTGACCCACAAGCGTCTGGCGGGCGACAACTTTCCACCTTTAAATATGGGTGGTGTGGATATTAATGAGTCGGAGGCTCTTGATGTTCTGGGCATGTCAATACAATGCGATCTTCGTTGGAACGATCACATTTTTGATGTGTCGAAAGAAGCAGCCAAGTGCTTAGGCTTTTTAAAGCGGTGCAAGAAATACTTCACTTCAACCGACCTTCGTTGTATCTACACCACTTATATCCGGCCGAAAATGGAGTACAACTCGCATATTTGGTCTGGAGCTTCGAAAGCATATCTTCAGCTTCTGGACCGTATACAAGGTCGTGCGATAAAACTTATAGGGGACAGTAGGGTATCCAGCTCTATTGAAACCTTGGGATGTCGTCGGGATGTGGGGTGTGTAACCTTATTTTACCGTTACTTTAATGGTAACTGTTCCTCTGAAGTAGCCAGCCTGATCCCTTCGGTTCAGGTATTCAACAGATCTACTCGGCTTTCCAGAGCGGTGCACCCCTTTTACGTCTCGATCCCGTTCCATCGCACTACCCACTACCGCGATAATTCGTTTTTCGGTCGCGCAGTTCAATTGTGGAATAGTCTCCCTGCGCATGTTTTCCCACCCACTTATAACGTCGATGCTTTTAAAAGAGGTGTAAATCGACACTACTCCCACTTTTCGCCTTCCCACTAACCTTTACCCTTCTAAACCAACGAATGCTTTGCATGGATAGGGGGCATTCCCTGAGCTTGGTTCTATCTGCCATAAAAAAAAAAAGAAATTCTACAAAAAATGGTGGACTGATTAGGCGGTTCCAGTTTGCCTTATCCGAATTCGGAGACGCCATCGAGGCATTCAAGGATAGCAGGGAATGCTTCGAGACAGTTAAAGAATCGCGAGATACGGCCCAAAAAATATTTTATGAATATGTTGACGTTTTTGAAGATGATGAACTTGTTCAAGCGTTTTATGACCTAAGGGATGAATATACGACGATTTCTAAAGAATGAAATATTAAGAGGGAAGAAAAAGTATCGTATAGCCTTCCCTCCGTAGATATTCCCTCTTTTGATGGGGATTATTCTAAATGGGAGACGTTCAAAGAATTGTTTGAACAATTAGTTAGCTCTAAGAATATCGCGAACATTGAAAAAATGTGCATTTTAAAATCAAAATTAAAAGGTGATGCTGCTAGTTGTGTTGCTAATTTACCATCAACAAGCACAAATTTTTCTGTAGCATGGGACATACTCAACAAGCAGTTCACCAATAAAAGATGCATTGCAAATATATATTTTAAAAAATTGCTCGATGCACCATTGGTGACAGAAACTGCTCGCAATGTCAAGGCATTTCATAGGACCATTAATGAATCTTTGCAGGCATTAAATAATTTGAAGCTGTCATCAGAACAAATTTTACAAGCCTTTATAAGCTTTCTTTTAGTAAGAAAGCTTGATGACAACTTAAGGTTGAAATATGAAATGACCCTGGAAGATTCAAAAATGGTCCCTAGAATTGATCCTTTGTTAAAATTTTTAGAACATGAATGTTCAGCATTGGAAGTTGTTCAGAAACCAATGTCGCATCAGTTCAATAATGTGTTCGTGAATAACACAAGCAATTTCACTAAAGAAAAATGCATAATGAATTGCAAGGTGTTTCATCCAGCAAATGGATGCTCTAAGTTCAGAGCATTACCTATAAGCGATAGATGGAATAAAGTTCTTGCAAATAAATTATGTGTGAAGTGCTTAAAAAGTGGACACGGAAGTAAACTTGCGGTGCAGCCAATTGCAAAATATGTAATAACGCCCACCATGCACTTTTACATAAGGAGCAATCTCACTCTAAAAGTGCAGTGATGAAATCTCTATTCCAACGTAGCAATTTAACAAATCTGGAAAAGTTCATTTTACTATATACAGCACGTATAAAGGTTGAAGGCTTAAATGGAAAATCCATAGAAGCCAGAGCGTTGCTAGACAGTGGGTCGCAAGTAAGTTTAATATCCAATAATCTTAAAAATAAATTAAAAGTTATTGCCAAAAAAGATAATTCAATTATTGAAGGAATCGGAGAAAATAAATCCAATGTTAACAAAAGAATTAATGTCAAAATTAAATCCATTAATTCTAATTTTATTACCGATATTGATTTATTGGTCGTTAAAAAGATTTTTTCTGATCACCCAGCTCAAAAAATAATTAAGGGAGAAATTCCAGAAAATATTGAGTTAGCAGATCCTCAATTTGACATTCCTAGTAAGATTGATATACTATTAGGAGCCGAAATATTTTACTCTCTAATAAAGCAAGGTCAAATAGTGTTAAGCAAAGAGAAATACATACTCCAAAATAGTGTATTTGGTTGGATAGCCTGTGGTCCAGCAAATGTAGAAAAAAATTCTCTATATTGCGGAATTGTTTCTCACACCGAAAATAGTTTACACCACCAACTAAGAAAATTTTGGGAGCTTGAAGAAGTTCAACAAAAGATTGAACAGCAAACAATAGAGGAAAAGAAATGTGAGAAAAATTTTCAAGAAAATGTGAATATAGCATCTGATAACAAATTTGTGGTGTCACTGCCTTTCAAAAAATCTCCGAAATACCTTGGCGAATCAACATTGCAAGCTGAAAGACGATTTTATAGTTTAGAACGCAAACTAAATAAAAATAACTGTCTTAAAGAGCAATACCATATGTTTATGAGAGAATATTTGAATTTAGGGCATATGAAGTTAATAAGAAATGTTTCGGAATTTAATGAAAAATATTATCTTCCACATCATGGCGTTCTTCGTCCAGAAAGTTCTACAACGAAACTGAGAGTAGTTTTTGATGGTTCAGCTAAAACTTCAAGAAATACGTCTTTAAATGATATTTTGCTTGTAGGTCCAAGACTACAGGAAGATTTATTTAATATTCTCTTAAGGTTCAGGAAACATAAATTTGTGTTCTCAGCGGACATAGAAACAATTTACAGACAAATCTGGATAGAAGAAAGCAATCAAAAGTTCCAGATAATCTTTTGGCGATGGAACTCTCAAGAACCATTAAAAACATACGCTTTCAAAACAGTAACGTACGGTACATCCTGTGCACCATATTTAGCTGTTAAATGTCTTCAGGAAACTGCTGAAAGAGAAAAATAAAATATCCGAAAGCAGCTGGAATCATTAAATCCGATTTTTATATGGACGATTTAATGACAGAGAGAAACAGTTTACTAGAAATAGAAAATTTACAAAAGCAATTAATTACAATCTTAAGTAAATATGGGTTTAAATTACGCAAATGGTGCTCTAATAGCCCAAATTTATTGTAAAAAATTTCAAAAGAAGACCGGGAAATAGAATTGAATATTGACATGGACCAAGAAAGCAGGGTAAAGGCATTAGGAGTAACCTAGTTACCAAACACGGATGAGTTTCTAATGAAATGCAATTGGGATTGCAACAATAAAATTACAAAAAAAAAGGTTACAGAGCCTCTGGAAATTAAAAATCGACTGGGATGAAGAAGTCCCTTGTAATATATTAAATGAATGGAACAAGGTCAAAAAAGACTTGCCAAATCTCAGTGCGGTTAAAATTTCCAGACGTATAATTTGTAACAATCCAGAAATGATTGAGTTACATGGTTTTTGCGACGCTTCAATGAAAGCATATGGAGCAGTTATTTATATAAAATCCTGTGACGAATCAGGATCCATACATACTAACATAGCTGCTTCAAAGTCGCGCGTAGCACCTACTAAGGTTATAACATTGCCAAGACTTGAGCTATGCGCGGCCGTTTTATTGATTGAACTCTATAACAAAGTAATAAATAGTTTAAAAATGAAATTGGATAGAACATTTTTCTATACTGACTCAGAAATTGTTTTAAGTTGGTTAAAGTTAGATCCTGCAAGGTTACAAATTTTCGTATCTAATAGAGTAAGTTATATTCAATCAAATTGCGACAGTACTAATTTTAGATATGTCCAATCTATGGAAAATCCTGCATACTTTATATCTAGAGGTTTATTGGCTAAGGAAATAATTGGGAATATAATCATAAGAAAAAAAGAGACGTGTGAATGTCGACTTTGTGTACAGCAAATACACAACATATATAATTATGAATATAATCATAAGAAAAAAAAAGACGTGTGAATGTCGACTTTGTGTACACCAAATACACAACTTTTCCATAGCAGCTGATTAGTACGGAAAAGACGTAAAGCCCCGTGCGCTCAACGGGGCTCATCGTAAGACTTACAAAATACTGTTTTAACAGCAACGTAAACAGAAGCGGGAGAGAAGTAGCCACCGTTTCCGTTCCGCAGATACAAAATAAGACTGTAAGACTTAAATTACATAATATATACATGTTCAAGTTCAGATATTATACTTGCTATAAAGGAATTGTATTCTTATTTCAAGGTTGTTGTTTAATTATGAAACTGTACCTATCAGACTTATAATGCTACAATCCTTTCCATATGAGCTGGATACGATAAGTTTTATAAGAGATAAGAATTCGTGGGAAACGAATTTCGTCTTATCTTGTTTATATAATGACCCCTTGTGTTAACACAAGTCTTGGGAACCAAGTTGATGGGTACAGTTTATTTAGGATAACGTAGACACATGATAAGCGCACCGAGTTAAATATAAATATAACCACAGATAGTGTATGCGTCGCGTCTTTTCATGTAAGTAGTTTTTATCTATAAGTTCTACGCATGGAGCGAACTGTGTCCATACCATGTATTTAAGTAATTCTAAATGCATCAATAAAGCCAGTCTTTTTACTAACCTCAACTGCTTCGGTCCTGTTTAATTCAATGAAAAATATAAGATTTTTCATTCTGTTGACCCCGACGTGATCTTTTGAATCGCGTTTAAAAAACAAAATTCTTTTCTAATTTTATCGAGTGTTCTTCGGTATATTTTCGATGTTTGTTTCGATTTTGTTGTTTCGTATTAATGTGTCTATATAAAACGCCCAGAGGCGAATTAGAAATATTTTAATATTTAAATACCATTGCTGTATAAAGCGGGGAATTATCGCATCAGCAATAAATGTGAAGTAGTGTAAAAAATATATAAAGATATATATTTCAGTGATACTGCTGTATAAAGCGTATACGCATCAGCAGTAAGTGTATGTGAGTTTTTGTGTTTAAAAAAAAAATAAATATATTCGCTGTATAAAGCGTTAGAGTATCGCATCAGCTAACTAATAAAAATTATAATAAAATAATAAAAGTGCAATGGAAGCAATATTGAATAAGCAGTCAGAGCTGGCAAAAGAGATCCAGAAGCTCTACCATCAAGCTGTTGGATCTGATGGAGATAATTATGATTTCCTTCTTCTGCTTAAAGAAAAGCTGCATAATAAATTTGTTGAGTTTCAGGAGAATCACAAGCAGCTGGAGGGTCAAGGCGGTTTGAAGAAGGAAAAGTACTTCAAGGAAAACATATTCGGTACGGTAAGCTCACTGGCGCAGACAGCTACTACAAAATTGGAATACCTTATTGAAAAATTCCAAAAAGAAGGTAAGCCAAAAGTTTCTAAAGGGGCTGTCGAAAAACAGCATTCTCAGGAGTTGTGTCGCGGGCGAAGGAGGACGTCACCTCCCACAATTTAGTGTTCGTGATGAGTGCTCGCGCGGAAAAATAGTCAAAACAAAACCTACCCCATCCTAAATCATCACAATAAAACACAGAAATGCAGTGAAACATTAATAAACAAAAAGTCAATAAACAAACAAAAAAAAAATCAATAATGTGCACTAAGAACAAAATTTAATAATTCAATAGTCAACTTAACGGAATGCAGCGAACCATGCGAGGGTCTTGTTTATGCTCTCCGCAGTAAAGCTCAGCATTTCGTTGATTTTCACGCCTCGCCTTATATATTCGCAGTGATGTTGCGTACCAGTGTCAGCAACACCTTTGCACGACGGATGCTGAATTTAGCTCCATGTGGGTTAAGTTCAAAATCCAGTCGCACATCCTGCACTTCTGCTTCATTTATAGAAGCCCAGGTCTAGACAGGCTGCCAACTTTTGATAAACTTGACAGTCTCTCTGATTCGATTTCTAAAATCCTGGAATCGTATCCGAACAGTGAAATTGTTGTTGCTGGTGATTTCAATGTTCATAATTCCAATTGGCTACGTCATTCGAGTCACACAACACCTGAGGGTTTGTATGTTGAGTTATTTGCTGAGTCTAATAATTTGACTCAATTAGTGAAGGAACCAACGCACTTTCCTTGCATTGATGGGCAAAACCAAAATATTCTGGACCTTTTTTTAACTTCGCATCACAGCAAGTATGATGTGAATGTTCTTGCACCTCTTGGTAATTCGCACCACGCTACAATTTCTGCTACCTTCCCATATTCTAGTCTTCAATCCGCTCATCAGCCAGCTCCGAAGCGGACAGTGTGGCTTTATGAGAAGGCTAATTGGGATGCGCTGAACTCCTTCAGCCGTTTCAATTGGCAATTGTGTTTCAGGGATAGAAACATAAATGCTGCAGCAAAATTGGTAGAAAATATAATTTTATTTGGTATGAGGTCTTTCATACCTAATAAAAGAATTTCCATTAAACCAAAAGACCATTCCTGGTTTAATGCGACTTGCAGACAAGCTGTCAGGTCTAAAGAGGAAGCATTTAGGAATTGGCGTTTAAATAAAACTGCTGATACTAAACTGCTGCGCAATCAGGCCAGAAATACGTGCAATGCCACTCTAAAGCGCGAAAAAAGTTCTCTACGAACAGCGCCTTGGACGCAGAGTTCTTTAATACCATAAGGGTAGCAAGAACTTTTGGTCGTTCGTGGGGAGGGTGAATAATCAGACGCGATCGTCTATTCCAACTCTCCTCGAGGACGATCAGATCTTCACTCACTCGGTTGATAAGGCAAACTTATTAGCCAAAATGTTTGCTGAAAACTGCTCTCTTCCTGAGAGTAGCCAACCACTACCCGTGATCGACGGTGTGTCTCATATTATGCCTGAGATGCACTTTCGAACGCGGGCTGTTAAAAGAGTGCTTGTAAACCTCAACGTCAATAAATCCTCGGGACCGGATGGCATTTCAGCCCACGTGTTGAGAAAGTGCGCCTCAACACTGGCTCGCCCATTGCGCAATCTGTTTAACTTATCGTTCACTTCAGGAGTTTTTCCTACTTCCTGGAAGATTGCCAATGTGCAGCCAGTTCCCAAAAAAGGTGAGGCTACGAATCCTGCCAATTACCGGCCCATAGCAATCTGTTCAATGCTCTCCAAAGTTATGGAGAGCGTTATAAATTTTAACCTGATGAGGTATCTGGAGAGCAACCAATTGGTCAGCGATCGCCAGTACGGTTTCCGTGCTCACCGCTCCACAGGCGATTTGATGGCGTTCCTCACAGAGTGGTGGAACAGTTGTGTTCACCAATTCGGTGAGAGTAAGGTTGTTGCTTTGGATATCTCCAAGGCATTTGACCGGGTGTGGCATAAAGCACTTGTGTCTAAACTGGCTGCTTATGGTGTCGGTGATACATTCACTCGATGGATATCGAGTTTCCTCAGCGCCCGTTCTATTCGGGTTGTGATAGACGGCTTTGCTTCCGAAGAGCACTCCATAAATGCTGGAGTTCCGCAGGGTTCGGTCCTGTCTCCAACACTTTTTCTCATTTTTATCAATGACCTTCTGTCATTGACATCAAACCCCGCCTATTCGTTTGCTGATGACAGCAGCATTTGTCATTCATATTCATTCTCCAGGCGTCCTTCTGTTCTGGAGATCAATAGAAAACGCAGAATTATGAATGACACACTCCAATCTGACCTCAACAAAATCCAGGAGTGGGGTCAAGCGAATCGGGTCGATTTTAATGCGCGGAAGACCCAATGCTGTTTGTTGACCCACAAGCGTCTGTCGGGCGACAACTTTCCACCTTTAAATATGGGTGGTGTGGATATTAATGAGTCGGAGGCTCTTGATGTTCTGGGCATGTCAATACAATGCGATCTTCGTTGGAACGATCACATTTTTGTGTCATGTGTTGAAAGAAGCAGCCAAGTGCTTAGGCTTTTTAAAGCGGTGCAAGAAATACTTCACTTCAACCGACCTTCGTTGTATCTACACCACTTATATCCGGCCGAAAATGGAGTACAACTCGCATATTTGGTCTGGAGCTTCGAAAGCATATCTTCAGCTTCTGGACCGTATACAAGGTCGTGCGATAAAACTTATAGGGGACAGTAGGGTATCCAGCTCTATTGAAACCTTGGGATGTCGTCGGGATGTGGGGTGTGTAACCTTATTTTACCGTTACTTTAATGGTAACTGTTCCTCTGAAGTAGCCAGCCTGATCCCTTCGGTTCAGGTATTCAACAGATCTACTCGGCTTTCCAGAGCGGTGCACCCCTTTTACGTCTCGATCCCGTTCCATCGCACTACCCACTACCGCGATAATTCGTTTTTCGGTCGCGCAGTTCAATTGTGGAATAGTCTCCCTGCGCATGTTTTCCCACCCACTTATAACGTCGATGCTTTTAAAAGAGGTGTAAATCGACACTACTCCCACTTTTCCCCTTCCCACTAACCTTTACCCTTCTACACCAACGAATGCTTTGCATGGATAGGGGGCATCCCCTGAGCTTGGTTCTATCTGCCATAAAAAAAAAAAAAAATTCTACAAAAAATGGTGGACTGATTAGGCGGTTCCAGTTTGCCCTATCCGAATTCGGAGACGCCATCGAGGCATTCAAGGATAGCAGGGAATGCTTCGAGACAGTTAAAGAATCGCGAGATACGGCCCAAAAAATATTTTATGAATATGTTGACGTTTTTGAAGATGATGAACTTGTTCAAGCGTTTTATGACCTAAGGGATGAATATACGACGATTTCTAAAGAAAGAAATATTAAGAGGGAAGAAAAAGTATCGTATAGCCTTCCCTCCGTAGATATTCCCTCTTTTGATGGGGATTATTCTAAATGGGAGACGTTCAAAGAATTATTTGAACAATTAGTTAGCTCCAAGATATCGGGAACATTGAAAAAATGTGCATTTTAAAATCAAAATTAAAAGGTGATGCTGCTAGTTGTGTTGCTAATTTACCATCAACAAGCACAAATTTTTCTGTAGCATGGGATATACTCAACAAGCAGTTCACCAATAAAAGATGCATTGTGTTAACGCCAACTGCCGCTCGCCAGAGCTGCTCCCTCATCGATCGGTAGGGTGTCAGGAGTGAGCACTCCAGTCTCTCTCCTGTCAGCCTGCCGGTCGTGAGGGGCGCCTCTCCCGTGAGCGTAAGCCCGGCTGCGGGCTCTCTCCGCGGCAACTGGCGCGGTTTGACCGGCTTCCAGCGATCGTCGCTGGACCCACACAGTCTCTTGCTTAAAAACCACGAACGCGTTCAGAGACAAATGCAGCGAGTGCCATCAGCGGATAATTAAGGAACATATACCATTATTGAACTTAAGCAATTATTTTAAATTATTAATCTTAAATTGTGAACTGAGTGAATAAACATTGTGAACATTTTCGAATTAAACATTTTGGTCCAGACGAGCCGGATTGCTGACGCCCAGGAACCATCGTCAACGACGCCCAGGAACAATCGTCACCGACGCCCCAATCACCTAGCCGAGTGAAACGGTAAGTTCACCGTGCTGTATTTAATTTGGCCACCGCTTTTGTGCGAATTTGTACGCAAGTCTACTTGCGAGTTTAAAAGTGCGTCTCGTGCACTAGCTAGTGAGCACGGTGCACTTTGATTCCGTGCCCGTCACTCTAGCCCCGTAGAGCCCTTCCGGCCATATACATTTTATATATATATATATATCAAAGGAACTGTCCTCCTTATATATATATACCCTTCATTTGACCGTCAAACCTTCGAGAATCGTCGATTCGTGGGTAACGGTCCCCAAGAATAACGGCAGCACCAAGGCTTGAGGTTTTTTTGTTTCTGACCGTCTTGGCAACCATCGCTTGCTGCGAAGCCCACATTTTTTCCAAAAATTCACCGCTTGACGCATAAGCAAGCCCCGTGCTCCCGCACAAAAAATCTTTAGAGCAGCCTTCTGCTGAGCTCTCCCGAGAGATTGCTTATGGTTTCGCGCTCTCACGTTTTTGTATCAACTTACTTGGGTGCTCCGCAACGGCGCTCAGTGCAAAGCGAAAAACCACCACCTTTTGCTGGTCAGTATACGCGTGCACATTTTGCTTCTGCTCGCGCTCTTCTGCTTGCGCTGCCCATACATACAGAGTGCACACAGAACAAAAAACCAGTTTTCGTGTCGTTTTGCACTCTCAGAAGTGTGAAAGCAGCGTGGGTTTGGGAATTCAACAGTGACCCTGCAGTGAATAAGCAAAGCTGCATACCCAGTAGGCAGAAGTGTTCGCAGCAACTAGTCTCTTTGTAACTAGTTGCCAACTTTAGAGACAACGCGTGGTTGATTTTTGTAAGCAAGCTCCTCGAGCCCCAACGCAATCAGCTAGCGACGCGCTAATATTCGCTGACTTTTTTCCTCTAAAATAAAATACAATTTTTTCCGAAATAGTTTTTCGGTGCGTTTTCTTTTGGGTTTTCGACTTTCTTCGCCGCCCCTAAGCGAACCCTAAAAATATAATGGCGTCACGCGACAAATTTATACGCGCCTCCGACGCGATCGTCGAATTCGAGGCCGACTTCGTGACCATCCCTGAGCAGGAGCACTCGAACTTTTCATTAGATGCTCATCTAGAAGAGCTCAAGACGATGTGGAGGGCGACCAAGGAAGTCTACTACACGTGCCTAGACCAGTTGATGGCCTCCGAAGAATCCGCACCCGCTGACGTAGAAGTGATTAAGATGAAGCAACGCAACTGCTACCGAACTTATATTCGCTGCGCCACGAAAATCGGCGCATGCCGAAAAACTCGTCTCACTTCTTCCGCACTCAATACAGCAGCAGCTGAAATGCCAGCATCTGGCTACAACATCAGCTTACCCCCTTGCGACACCCAAGCCTTCCACGGCGATTACCTCTCGTGGCCCTCTTTTAGGGATATGTTCACGGCCCTTTATATCAAGAACACCAGAATTGCGCCGGTTGAGAAGCTTTTCCACCTGAACCGAAAAACTACGGGCGAAGCTAAAGAAATCGTGCAGAAATTCCCTCTCACGAATGAAGGTTTTGCCCAAGCGTGGAAAAATCTGTCCGACAGGTACGAGAACGGGCGCGTCCTCACCAACGCCCATTTGAAGAACCTCTTCAGCCTGTCCCCCATCACGAAGGAAACCGGTGGCGCTATTAAAGACTTGCAGCGCGATATCAATAATATTCTCGCCGCACTCGCGCTACAAGGTGTCGATACCTCGCATTGGGACGCAATAATCGTCTTTTTGTGCTCCAGCAAGCTCCCAGAAGCAACGCTTTCCCTTTGGGAACAATCTCTCACGAACAAAACGGAGATCCCAAAATGGACAGATCTGGATGCGTTTCTCACGCATCGCTTCCAGACCCTTGAAACGGTGCAAGATATTAAGTGCACACCCGCATCGAAGTCAACACAGCTCCCAGCTCCGACTCACTCAGCTCCAGCCTCTAAACGCGTCAACACCTTCCAGTTGAAGGTGTCCCAAGATAGCTGCCCTCTTTGCCAGAAGCAGCACAGGCTGAGATCCTGCGCTCAGTTTCTCAGCTTGCCCGTTCCACAGCGGCTGAATACCGTTCAGAAAAACCGCTTGTGCAGCAACTGCTTGGCCAGATCTCATTCCGTGAAAAACTGTCCAAGCAGATTTAATTGCGTCAAATGTAATGGCAGGCATCACACCCTCTTGCATCGTGAGAACGCTCCATCCTCATCGAATGCTGTACCAGATTCGACCCCACGTGCCTCACATCAAGAGCGGCGGTTTGGAAACGCTCCGCGTGCTCAAGCCCATGCCTATTCGAATTTTATTCCCGGTTCGACTCATCATGCTTTTCAGCAAGAAAGGCCGCATTCTTCGATGCGACCTCCCACGCATATACAGTCCACTCATCCCCCCACACAGCAACGAAATCAAGAGCAACGGTATGATAACGCTCCGCGTACTCAAGTTCCTGCCTATTCGAATTTTATTCCCGGATCGACTCATCATGCTTCTCAGCAAGAAAGGCCGCATCCTTCGATGCGACCTCCCACGCATATACAGTCCACTTCTCCCCCGCGCAACAGCGAAATCCACAGGACACGCATCAGGTGTGCTTCGCGAAAGCACCAAAACAGGTACTGTTAGGGACTGCTATGGTAACAATACGCCATCACGGTACATGTTACATCGCGCGCGCCTTGATTGATCCTGGGTCCGAAGTGTCGTTCATCTCTGAACGCATACAAAAGCTCTTAAAGCTTCCCGTGCAGCCAACTACATCTGTACTTTCAGGTCTCAACGAGACTGTTGCTGCAAAAATATCAAGGTCGAGCGATTTTCTGCTGAATTCGCCACTTGATCCCAACTTTCAAGTTAACGTGACGGCGCTCGTGCTCCCACAAATCACAGGGCGGTTGCCCTCCCACTCGTTATACAGGTCACTTCTCAGTGGCCTCCCTCAAGACATCGAGCTCGCCGATGTCAACTTCTCCAAAAGCGAGCAGGTCGACGTCCTCATCGGAGCCGATTTATACCCAGCAATCCTGCTGGACGGCATCCGCCGCCAAGTGCTGGGCACCCTCATGGCTCAGCAAACCGTGTTCGGTTGGATCCTAACCGGCCCGGTTCCCAACACACAATCTGCCACGGCACCCCTAAAAGTGGCTTACACAACGAAGTCACCTTCGAACAACAGTTCGAACGTTTTTGGGAGGTGGAGGAACTTCCCAAAACTAGATTGCTATCCCACTCCGAAAAATTTTGCAAAGAAAAATACGCGAAGACGCGATGACGGCCGCTACATCGCGCCATTGCCTTTAAATTCGGCTTTCGAGACACGCTCCGCTCAGGGGCTTCGAGACATTCAAAATGTATCGCCAAATATTGGTCGACCCAAAGCACACACCATATCAGCGCATTCTCTTCCGAGACCCGTACAAGTCCGAACTTATCGACTTCGAGCTTCAAACCGTAACGTTTGGAGTTAATTGCGCCACGTGCCTGGCAATACGCACCCTTCTTCAATTGGCAGACGACGTGAAGCCCCAGTTCCCGTTTGCAGCACACATTCTACAGCATTCCATGTACGTGGATGATGTGTTAACAGGCACGCATGACCTGGTGACAGCTACCCAGACCCGTGACCAACTCATAGCGGCTCTCGACTCAGCAGGTTTTTCACTTCGCAAGTGGACTGCCAACCATAAAGGCATTCTGGCAGACTTACCGGCATCCCATCTGCTCCATTCCGATTTTCTGACGCTAGAAGATTCCAGCACCGCCAAAATGCTTGGAATTCGCTGGAACGCGACCCATGATGAGTTCTACTTCGATGTCCAAGCCATCGCCATCAAAGCTGCGTACACGAAACGAGATATGTTGTCTCTGGTCGCCAAGCTGTTCGACCCAGCCGGTTAGCTGGCTCCGATCATCGTTGCAGCAAAGATTCTGATTCAGCAAGTCTGGTTGGACAAAATCGACTGGGATGACACTCTGCCTCAGGTAACTCACGCTAACTGGTTAAGTTTTCTCCAGAATTACCAGCACATCCGCGCCATCCGCATCCCGCGATGGGTGAGTTACGCCCCAGAAAGCCGCACTCCATGCCTTTTGCCTTTTGCAATGCCTCAGAAAGGGCCTACGCACGAGTCATCTATGCCCGCATCACGGTCGCTCAGGAAGTCCAAGTTTTCCTTTTGTACTTTCAAATTCGTGTAGCCCCAAATAAAACTTTGTCTCTCACCAGGTTAGAATTGTGCGGAGCCACTTTAGTAGCTGAGATGATCGACACTCTCTTCTTTGGCCTGGCTGAAGAAATCCCCCTGCGTTTGGGCGACGTTCGTGGCAAATCGAGTTGCCAATGATGATTAGAGAAGGTACCACAGTCGCAATTGTGTCATGTGGATTCCCAGGACAGCCCCGCGGATTTAGCCAGTCGCGGTGCCACGCCCCAAGATCTCGTTGAGAGCACCCTCTGGTGGAATGGACCTGCTTGGCTCGCCCACGACAAGAATCGCTGGCCCGAATTCCGCGCCTACGACGAATATGTCACCAAACGAGCAGAAAGCTGTCAAAACGCTGCACACCCAATGCGCTACCGATGAGGATCCTCTCGAACGATTTTCGTCGCTGACACGAGCCCTACGTGTGTACACTCATACGTATATCGATTTCTCCACAACGCTCATCCAGCTCAGCGTCACCTGCACTCGCACCCCAACCTGCACCTCCCACCGGGAGAAATAAAGGAAACGGCATACGGCTGCCAATTCTCGCGATTGCTCATTCATTTTATACACGAAAATTAGTTCTTCGTCTGGTCCGTACCCAATTCTGGATCCCCAAGGTTACAACCTTACCAAAACGACGACTCATACCTGCAAGCCTTGCATCCTACATCGGAACAAGCAACGAACCCTGTACATTACAGCCCATTATTAACACATTTTCTCATTACAGAGCCCACATGTATTTAATCCGCTGGCAATATGCGCGGACCCGAAGAGGGCGTCTGCTGGCACCACCCGGGGCGGTGCCCCTCTGCGCCGCCGCGCCGCCTATTGCTGCCCACCGTCCTCGGGAGCTGTCCCCAACGGCTGACGCCCTGGTGCTCGACGTCTCGGCCGACGAGGCACAAGCGCTTGCCACGACACGACGCTCGCCCACACTGCCAACCCGAGCTCTCCGGAGTTCTCTCGTCCGGCCTGAGGAAGCCTCCTTCGGTCCGGCCCCAGAACAGATGCCCATCTATCACGAAGACCTCCGAGATCGCGGAAGTCTGCGAGTTCGCACGATGTCGGTGCGGTATCCGCCGCGCCACGAGCAACGTCCACTACCAGAGCTAGCCCCGAGACGTGTGCTCTCACCACCCACACCGGCCCCGAGACGTCTGCGGCCTGCTCCACCAGAACCGGCGCCGCGACGTGCACCACCAGCACCGCCGGCTCCATCAGCACCATCGGCCCCAAGACACGCGCCTCCAGGCCGTCCAGCTCCACGACGCGCGCCAGTGATGAAGGCCAGGCGGCACGCCTGGTGCCCGCCAGCCCAGCGGCTTCCTACGGAGGGCCGCGAGCGCGAGCTTTGCTGTCCCCTGTGTACGGGGCGGCATGTGTTGAGCCGTTGTCGGCTGTTTCTGCAGCAGACACCAGCGCAGCGGAATTTAACGGCATCCGCAAGACACATGTGCCGCAACTGTTTGGCGCGGTCGCACCGATTGGTTGAGTGTCGGAGCCCCATGCGCTGCCGAAAGTGCGGGGAGGCGCACCACACGCTCCTCCACTAGACCGGAGACGAGGCACGGCGCAAGTATGTTAACAAGTTAACGGGGCAAGTATGTTAACGCCAACTGCCGCTCGCCAGAGCTGCTCCCTCATCGATCGGTAGGGTGTCAGGAGTGAGCACTCCAGTCTCTCTCCTGTCAGCCTGCCGGTCGTGAGGGGCGCCTCTCCCGTGAGCGTAAGCCCGGCTGCGGGCTCTCTCCGCGGCAACTGGCGCGGTTTGACCGGCTTCCAGCGATCGTCGGAAGCCGGTCAAAACTGGACCCACACAGTCTCTTGCTTAAAAACCACGAACGCGTTCAGAGGCAAATGCAGCGAGTGCCATCAGCGGATAATTAAGGAACATATACTATTATTGAACTTAAGGAATTATTTTAAATTATTAATCTTAAATTGTGAACTGAGTGAATATGTTGTGAACATTTTCACAATGTTGTGAACATTTTCGAATTAAACACATTGCAAATATATATTTTAAAAAATTGCTCGATGCACCATTGGTGACAGAAACTGCTCGCAATGTCAAGGCATTTCATAGGACCATTAATGAATCTTTGCAGGCATAAAATAATTTGAAGCTGTCATCAGAACAAATTTTACAAGCCTTTATAAGCTTTCTTTTAGTAAGAAAGCTTGATGACAACTTAAGGTTGAAATATGAAATGACCCTGGAAGATTCAAAAATGATCCCTAGAATTGATCCTTTCTTAAAATTTTTAGAACATGAATGTTCAGCATTGGAAGTTGTTCAGAAACCAATGTCGCATCAGTTCAATAATGTGTTCGTGAATAACACAAGCAATTTCACTAAAGAAAAATGCATAATGAATTGCAAGGTGTTTCATCCAGCAAATGGATGCTCTAAGTTCAGAGCATTACCTATAAGCGATAGATGGAATAAAGTTCTTGCAAATAAATTATGTGTGAAGTGCTTAAAAAGTGGACACGGAAGTAAACTTGCGGTGCAGCCAATTGCAAAATATGTAATAACGCGCACCATGCACTTTTACATAAGGAGCAATCTCACTCTAAAAGTGCAGTGATGAAATCTCTATTCCAACGTAGCAATTTAACAAATCTGGAAAAGTACATTTTACTATATACAGCACGTATAAAGGTTAAAGGCTTAAATGGAAAATCCATAGAAGCCAGAGCGTTGCTAGACAGTGGGTCTCAAGTAAGTTTAATATCCAATAATCTTAAAAATAAATTAAAAGTTATTGCCAAAAAAGATAATTCAATTATTGAAGGAATCGGAGAAAATAAATCCAATGTTAACAAAAGAATTAATGTCAAAATTAAATCCATTAATTCTAATTTTATTACCGATATTGATTTATTGGTCGTTAAAAAGATTTTTTCTGATCTCCCAGCTCAAAAAATAATTAAGGGAGAAATTCCAGAAAATATTGAGTTAGCAGATCCTCAATTTGACATTCCTAGTAAGATTGATATACTATTAGGAGCCGAAATATTTTACTCTCTAATAAAGCAAGGTCAAATAGTGTTAAGCAAAGAGAAATACATACTCCAAAATAGTGTATTTGGTTGGATAGCCTGTGGTCCAGCAAATGTAGAAAAAAATTCTCTATATTGCGGAATTGTTTCTCACAATAAAATAGTTTACACCACCAACTAAGAAAATTTTGGGAGCTTGAAGATGTTCAACAAAAGATTGAACAGCAAACAGTAGAGGAAAAGAAATGTGAGAAAAATTTTCAAGAAAATGTGAATATAGCATCTGATAACAAATTTGTGGTGTCACTGCCTTTCAAAAAATCTCCGAAATACATTGGCGAATCAACATTGCAAGCTGAAAGACGATTTTATAGTTTAGAACGCAAACTAAATAAAAATAATTGTCTTAAAGAGCAATACCCTATGTTTATGAGAGAATATTTGAATTTAGGGCATATGAAGTTAATAAGAAATGTTTCGGAATTTAATGAAAAATATTATCTTCCACATCATGGCGTTCTTCGTCCAGAAAGTTCTACAACGAAACTGAGAGTAGTTGTTGATGGTTCAGCTAAAACTTCAAGAAATACGTCTCTAAATGATATTTTGCTTGTAGGTCCAAGACTACAGGAAGATTTATTTAATATTCTTTTAAGGTTCAGGAAACATAAATTTGTGTTCTCAGGGGACATAGAAAAAATGTACAGACAAATCTGGATAGAAGAAAGCAATCAAAAGTTCCAGTTAATCTTTTGGCGATGGAACTCTCAAGAACCATTAAAAACATACGCTTTAAAAACAGTAACGTACGGTACATCCTGTGCACCATATTTAGCTGTTAAATGTCTTCAGGAAACTGCTGAAAGAGAAAAATTAAAATATCCGAAAGCAGCTGGAATCATTAAATCCGATTTTTATATGGACGATTTAATGACGGGGGGAAACAGGTTACTAGAAATAGAAAATTTACAAAAGCAATTAATTACAATCTTAAGTAAATATGGGTTTAAATTACGCAAATGGTGCTCTAATAGCCCAAATTTATTGGAAAAAATTTCAAAAGAAGACCGGGAAATAGAATTGAATATTGACATGGACCAAGAAAGCAGGGTAAAGGCATTAGGAGTAACCTGGTTTTTACCTGGTCGGCCGTTTTATTGATTGAACTCTATAACAAAGTAATAAATAGTTTAAAAATGAAATTGGATAGAACATTTTTCTATACTGACTCAGAAAGTTGGTTAAAGTTAGATCCTGCAAGGTTACAAATTTTCGTATCTAATAGAGTAAGTTATATTCAATCAAATTGCGACAGTACTAATTTTAGATATGTCCAATCTATGGAAAATCCTGCATACTTTATATCTAGAGGTTTATTGGCTAAGGAAATAATTGGGAACAAATTGTGGTTTGAAGGCCCAGATTTAATTAAAGAGTGCAAAGGTCCAGCAGGAAATTTCGTAATGATTCCTGAAGAAAATATACCCGACATTAAGAAAATTAAAATGTCTGCTGCTATTGCAATTCGGGAATCTTGGATAGATAGGATCGATCACAGAAATAATTTTTGTTTCCTACAGAATGTTATAGCTAAAGTAATTAAGGTTAAAGATATTATAGGCAAAAAACCTATACAGACTTGGTATTTTTATAAAAAAAATGCGTTAGCTATAATATTAAAAAATATTCAAGAGAAGCACTTTAGTATTGAGAAAAAAATACTTTTACTAAACAAAACTCTTCCAGGTAAGTCAAAAATTAATACACTATCTCCAATAATTGATGACAAAGGCCTTATTAGAGTTGGAGGAAGAATTGAGCAGAGTAAGTTGTGCTACGAAGCAAAACATCCAATTCTCCTTCCGTACAATGATGAACTAGTTATTCTTCTAATAGAATATATTCACAGAAAGCACCTTCATGTCGGACCTCAAGGGCTTTTAGCGATTGTGAGGCAAAAATTTTGGCCACTTCGTGGGCGACAAATAACTAGAAAGATTGTAGCCAAATGTTACCGATGTTTCAAAGCTAACCCCCGGCCTCTGCATCAATTAATGGGGAATTTACCCGAAGATAGATTGGGACAAGACCATTTTTGAATGTTGGACCGATTTTCTTGGTCCAATTTATATTCACCATAAAATAAGAGGTAAAAAGTGTGACCAGGCATATGTATGTGTTTTTGTATGTTTTGCCACAAAGGCAGTGCACCTGGAAGTGGTTTCGGATTTAAGTTCAGCTGCATTTATTGGAGCTCTAAAACGATTTGTCGAACGTCGGAACTGCCCGTTGAAAATCTATTCAGATAACGGAACTAACTTCGTAGGTGCTGCAAACAGCCTAAAAGAAATTTATGAACTTTTTAAGAATAATGAACATAGGGAATCATTAGCAACCTTTTGTGCAGAAAATGAGATTGAATGGGTGTTTATTCCCGCTAGATCTCCACATTTAGGAGGGTTATGGGAAGCTGCAGTGAAAGCTGTGAAAAAACAATTCTTTAAGGTTGTAGACGGTGTTATGACATTTGAATAAATGTGCACTTTAATGACACAAATTGAAGCTGTCTTAAATTCGAGACCACTTATACCCCTTTCTGATAACCCAAATAACACCTGGCCATTTTCTATCCGGTGAAGCTCTGTCAACCATTATAGATAGCAGTGATAATCAATGTTATCACGGATTGCGAGACCACTGGAAAGCAGTGGAAAGAAATTCCAAAGAATTTTGGAAGCGCTGGTCAAGTGAATATTTGACAGAACTTCAAAAACGGTTCAAATGGAAACATCCTTCAAAGAATATAAAACAAGGGGAATTGGTCCTTCTAAAGGAAGATAATGTTCCTCCAATGAATTGGAGAAGGGGAAGGGTAACAAATGGGGAAGGATGGTATTTGTAGAATGGTAGACGTAAGGATAAGTACTGGCGAGACAAAACGCTCCATTCACAATATTTGTCCTTTTCCTACCGAAGATGTAGAAGAAAATGAAACCAAATTAAGAAGGTCGAAAAGAATTAAGAATAAAAATTGTATACTTACATTATTAACATTGTTAGTTGTATTTCCTATTATAAGAGGCCAAGTTAAAATAGAAAATTTAAAAGACAAAGCAGGTATATTTTTTGAAAGCCAAGGCAGAGTAGGGCTAGTAAGAAGTTCCTGGAATATCATTCTACATGTCAACCTCGTCGAGTACCTCACGCATAAGGAAAAATTGACAAACGGATTTTACACTCTTCAAAGAATGAACGCAACAGCGACTGGAAGATTTTTAGTAAATAATCTAATGAAGCAATTGACCGCCAGATATGAAAGAATACTTTCCAACGATGAAATCATTTTCTACAACCGCCAAAAGAAGGAGAAGCGAATTCCGCGCTCAGTACTACCGTTTGTAGGATCAATTTACCACTCATTGTTTGGTCTAATGGATGAAGAACATGCAGTAAAACTTGAAGGAAGAGTCCTGCAGAGCAAGAAAAATTAAGATTATCTACTGGAGTTGCTGAAAAACCAATCCTCGGTTCAAGATATCACTGAGGATATAATGAAGAAACAAAACGAAATGGTCTGGAAAAATCTCGAAACAATCAAAAATACAATCTACCAACTTAATGAAGCTGTTAGGAATAAATTAAATTATGACATGATTTCGGACGTTGCGATTAACTATGAAATAGCTCTCGAATCATTTGAACTTCTGCAAAGAAATCTGATTGACCTTCTCTGGAATGTTAAGGGAAACTTTCTTGAACGACTGTTACCACTGAACAAATTTCAGCAACAGATTAGAAGCATCATGATGAACGTCGACGATAGTTTGCAATTGCCCGATACGGATCCTCTGGAGCTAGGACATATCGCCACGGTGACAGGACGTTCTATGAATAACTCTGTCATCTTTAATGCAAAAATACCTTTAATATACAGAGAAAGCTTTGAAATGTTTTCCAGTCATTCGTATCCCACACTTCATGATGGATACTTTGTCAGTGTGAAACCAACGTTCCAGTACATACTACTAGATAGTCGAAGAAGTGTGTATTACGGACTGAAGGAAGACAATATGTTGCATTGTCAAAAGATGGAAAAGTTATTGATCTGTCCACAGACACATCCAATTTTCAGTACAAATACGGCGAAATGTGAAGTGGAGCTTTTTCTGAAAAGGCGAACCCTACCTACAACATGCGAAGTTAATGTCATGCCCCCAGAAGCTGTTTGGTGGCAGTTACATACAACAAACTCATGGCTGTATTCGGTATTCGAAGAAACTACGATGGACGTGACGCGCGAAGGATTCCGAAAAACGATTAAGCTCAAGAAACAAGGCATCATACAATTACGCTCCGGTTGCCAAGCCATGACTTCAGACGTAACGTTGTGGGCCTATGACGATTTATATACCGAAGTTGCATTTCACGTCCCAGTCCTCAATATTACGGACCATTTGCCTCCTCTGAAGCATATAAAAATTGAAGGCGAGTTGGAGACTTTCAAAATTCCAAAAATTCCAAGGCCAAAAGAAATCTTGGGATTCCCTACCAATTGGGATATCGACTTACACGATGTAGTCCATTACGGATTAAGCGCTACAAACCTTCTTTTGCTGGGAGCTGCGGTCATCGTGGGTTTTACGTCATGAGAAAACTATGTGCTGCAACATCGGGTGTCATCCCCATTGGAGGATTCGCGTTCGGCCGTTAAAAGTAGGGTAGATAGAGATTAAATAAGGCAGTTACAATAAATAATAATTAAATAAATAGATGTGTAAGTTTCGACCTTCTGCACTCCCCGCAAGTAATTTGGAAAAACAAAAATTAATATGTACAAACATAGTAAAAAAAAAATAATAATGTTATACATAATTTTGTATGAATAAAGAAATAGGTTTTAATTACTTATAATTAAATAAATTACTTATAATTAAACAAATATTGTATAATTGAAAGAGTAAACTATTTCAACGCGGGGAGTATGTTTAATTATGAAACTGTACCTATCAGACTTATAATGCTACAATCCTTTCCAGCTCATGAGCTGGATACGATAAGTTTTATAAGTGATAAGAATTCGTGGGAAACGAATTTCGTCTTATCTTGTTTATATAATGACCCCTTGTGTTAACACAAGTCTTGGGAACCAAGTTGATGGGTACAGTTTATTTAGGATAACGTATACACACGATAAGCGCACCGAGTTAAATATAAATATAACCACAGATAGTGTATGCGTCGCGTCTTATCATGTAAGTAGTTTTTATCTATAAGTTCTACGCATGGAGCGAACTGTGTCCATACCATGTATTTAAGTAATTCTAAATGCATCAATAAAGCCAGTCTTTTTACAAACCTCAACTGCTTCGGTCCTGTTTAATTCAATGAAAAATATAAGATTTTTCAGATGTTGAATAAATCGAATTGAATTGAATTAATTTTAATTATAAATTAGTTATTTAATAATACTTTAATTTAATTATATAATATTTAGAAACTATTTCTTTTTCATAAATTTTTCACAAAATATGAATTGTCTTCCAACCAATTTTCAAGATGTTGATATTAACAACAACTAATATTTTCAGTACGATAGCATTATAGTTGTCAGATATCATCAGATAGAATTTTCACTGAAGAATCTTTAAATTTTTAAAAATTATCGTACTTAAATAAATACTTAAAATACTCCAATCCTGGTAACTATTGCTAGCAGATTTGGTATACAAAAATTAATGCGAAGAAAAGATATCTCATATGCTATTAGTTTCAGCAGTAATTATATCCATATTCTAACGCGAAGAAAAGAGCAAACATTACAAGCAGAAAACGGCAGAAAAAGCGAAACAACGTAAACTCTTACGTTCCCGCACAATAACCTTATAGAATACCAAGTCAAAAATGTTAGAATACAAGGTTGCGCCGATCAGGTTTCAAAATTGCTTCATTCTGCGCATTTATGTCACAATAGCCAGTCAATACGGCCGAACCCTTAAACTCGTATACATTTCGCATGTAGAAGTGTAAACAGTGCTATGAAATTTCAGATATTACAATAATTACTCATAAATTATAACATAAATTATTGCAGAGTTTATTAAAAAATTTAGATTTTGGGTCACATAAGTTTACAACTTAGGAAACAATGTTGAAATCTAAGTGGGCGCTCCTAAGAGGTTAATGCTGGAGGTAAGTTCATCTGCAAAAACTTAAGTGAAGAGGTTCGTATCTTCTCGATGTACGTCGTGGAACGTTTAGTTGGATACATTCTCTTTCGATCAACAAATGGAGATAGATTGATCAGCTTAAGTCGAGAGTCATACGGTGGTAAGTGTAAAGTCGGATTCCATCGAAGATTCCTTAGACAAAAGAATAGGGACTGCTTTTCGACAGATTCAATTACGGAGACATAGCGGCTAAAGTTCGGGTTCCAAACCGGCGAGGCATACCTTAGTATTGGGCGGACCAACGTAGTGCATAAAATTTTGGTAGTATAAGGGTCATTAAATTCTTTAGCCCAACGCTTTATAAAACCCAAAACGCTGTTGGCTCTACTAGTTATCCGGTTGATGTTAGTATCAAAGTGCAGCTTCCGGTCTTGAAGTACGCCGAGATCATCTAAAGCATTCAATCGGTTCAGGTTATGATTGCCAATAGTATAATTAAATAATACTATATGATATCGAGCAAATGTAATTTTTTTACATTTGTTTATGTTCAATTTCATTCAATTTATATTACACTAAGCGGTCAAAGAATTGAAGTCATTCTGGAGCAGGTTAGCTTCATTTTCCTTTTTAAATTAGTGAAATAATTTCAAATCATCTGCAAATATTAAATATAAGAAATAGTTGCGGTCCTAAATGACTGCCCTGAAAGACTCCAGATGTAAGCGTAAAATCTTCTGATTTCGTATTTTTATACCCTACACCCGAAGGGAGTAGGGTATATTCACTTTGTTCATCCGTTTGTAACGCAGAGAAGGAGACGAGATAGATATAGAAAAGTATATATATTCTTGCTCAGCGTCACCTCCTGAATCGATTTAGCCCTGTCCGTCCGTCTGTCTGTCTGTCTGTTGAAAACACGATTACGGGATAACGAAAAGAGATATCGCGATGAAATTTGGCGCAAATATTCTTTGTTATGTAGGGATGTTTGGGATTGAAAATGGTAAATCGGTAAGCAGCCACGCCTACTTTACATACGGAATGTAAAGGCACCTCGTTTCGAAAAATGTTATAATCTGAATATTTCATAAACCGTGTTTAAGGTATTAAGGTATAATTTTATTCCGGAACATATAGCGTCATCACTAAAACCTTCGAAAAAAATGGGCGTGCCACGCCCACTCATAAGAAAGTTATCAATATCTTGTAAAGGGTTTAAGATATTAACACGAAAATTTATCACGAGGTATTTACGCGTATTACCAAGTTGTATACAAAAAATGGGCGTGGTCCGCAGATTTATACAAAAATTGTCGATATCCCATAAACGGTTCAAAATATTAATACGTTATCTCTACGTTCTCTCTAGCAGTGCCTAGAGACATTACAAAACATTTGCCCGAAATGGCCATGGTCCGCCTGCTTATACAAAAGGTGTTAAGTGGCGAAATTATAATTTTTTCAGTTACTTGGGTGTAGGGTATTCAGATTTCGGCCAGGCCGAAGACAACACTTTTCCTTGTTAAACAGTACTATTTGTTTCCTGTTAGTAAGATAGAGGCTATCTAATTTATTGGAATTTCTGGAAAACTAAATAGGTGCAGTTTCAAAATTAGAAGTTTGTGATTAACCATATCAAAAGCTTTACTGAAGTCCGTAAAAAACTCCACTAAATGCAAGGAGAGTAGACGCGTTTTATACTGCGCTCGTGATTTGTTCTTGTTTTAAAGCTTATTAATTGTTTCATCGATAAGTCTTTACGCATATACTCGTTGCGTAAGTGCTTTGGAAATTGCATTCTGCAAACCTAAAAACTCTAAATCCCTTTGGAGAATTATAAAAATGCAGGAATAAAAAGGTGATTCTTCAGCGTTGTGAGCATTTTTGCATATTTTCCTTTCTGCTTAATTTTGCATAAGCAATCTGTCAAAGCTATGACATCGACAAGGCAAAATGCGCGCCAAAAAGTTCACTCTCCGTCTCCCATTCCAAGAGTGTTTGGTAGTGAGGTAGTGAACATTGAGAGCGTGCTGAGCAAAATGGAGAGTAATTTAAATAAGAAAATTGATACTCAAAAAGCTGACCTTATTGTTGAGTTTAAGGAGCTACTTCGTGTGTCCAACAATTCGGTCATGCAAAAAGTTGGTGAGGTAGCTGGTGAGGTGGCAAATCTACGTGCTTCCATAAAGCAGATATCTGATCGGGTTAATGCTTTGGAGATGAAATGTATTGAAGTTGACTCTCTTCGTGAGTCGGTTAGTGCCTTAAAGTTGGAAATTGACGACCTCCGCAATGCTGCCCTGTCCACTGATATCGTTATAAGAGGACTGCCGTTTAGAGATGGAGAAAATTTACTATCCACCTTCACCAAAATATGCAAGGCTGTGAAGGTCAATACAAAGTGTTGCGAGATATTTCGCCCACGTTCTAGTCATAGTCATGATGGTAAACACAATACCATGTCGCCTATAATTGCTAAACTGGCGTCTTCGAATGAGCGCTCACATTTGCTAAAGGCGGTAGCTGAGTTTCGTAAGCGAGAAGGGCGAGCAATAACACTCAATGATGTGGATATCAGTGGAGATGGTCGAATAGCAATTTTTGAATCGCTAACCAACAAGAATCGTGAAGTTATGTGTCATGCTTCACAACTCAAGAAGCGGAAACTTCTGCATGCAGCGTTCTCCATGCGTGGATTTGTGTACATCAAAGCTAGTGCAGATGCTCCTCTGGAGAAAGTCAGGACTGTTGAAAGCATCAACTGAATCGCGAGTGCAAGTAAAAGAAACGAGGATACTTAAGATAAACTTTTGTAAGACTTTTGTAATTTTTGTAATTTTTATTTATTTAAGATAAAGTCATGTATTATTTTTTGTATTATTCACTATCACATGTAATAATGTTCCAATTCTTTACGTTTTCTTACTTTCCTTTTTACATTTTCACATTCATCTGTCATCTAACGTATCTTTGCATCGCCTATAGTTTTAATTTGGGTAACAGAACCACATTATTATGGCAGACTTAAACTCCAGCTTTAATGGTGCTGATGGAAATCTTAAAACTCTTATCAGTATTCTCTCTAATCGATACCAAGGCCTGGTAGTTGCGCATTTTAATGCTAGAAGCCTAAACGACTTTAAGCTTGACTGCTTAAGGTATATATTCGAATCGTCTTCTGTTGATATATTATGTATAACTGAAACTTGGTTTCATACTGACATCCATAGTTCACATCTGCAAATGAGGAACTATAACTTATTTCGGAATAACATAGTCGTATGCAGGGCTGGTGGTGTGGCCATTTACTGCAAAGTAAAGTTGAATGCGAGGATTTTGAGCGTAAGCTGTGGTTCGGAAGTGGAATATTTAAATATTGAAGTCTATAATGACTCTGTAAAGGTCTTTCTCTCGTGTGTGTATAATCCCAACCGAATGTTCAGCCTGAATCCTTATTTCTCCTCATTATCCGAGCGTCTAATTGATTATGATCATTATATTGTATGTGGAGATTTCAATATCAACGTGCTAGTTAGGGATAGACAGTATGCTGACCTCACAGATAGTCTTGCGGAAGCTGGTTTAGCTATAGTTAACAGCACGATACCTACTCGTTATGCTAAAAATGCCAGACCTAGTTTATTGGACTTTTTTGCTGTTTCCGATATTTCCTCAGTTTTACTTTTCGATCAGATATCTTTCTTGAGCGATCATGACTTAATACTTTGTACGTTCGATATAAATCTTAAACCTGCAACAGCAGTCAATTCTTTCACGTATCGTGATTATAACTCGATTGATCGCAGCTCTTTGGCTGTTGCTCTGTATATGATCGACTGGTCTGAATGCTGGTTTTCTGCCTCAATTGAAAACAAATTGAAAGTTTTTAATGACAAGATTTGTGAGCTATATAATTTGTATGTGTCATTACGCACTTTTACCACTAACAATAGTGCATGTCCATGGTTTACACGCTCAGTTAAACTTTCGCTTAAGAGACGGAAGATGTACACTTATTGGAAAAGGAATCCCACTGAAGAGAACTGGAAAGTATACAAAATTGCAAGGAATTATGCCACTATCGCTGTCAGGCTCTCCAAAAAATCTTACTATATGTCAAGGCTAAGCAGTTCATTACCCGCAAAGAAGCTGTGGAGTAATTTAAGGCAATTAGAGATGTCCAATAAAAATTTTGAGTGCAATATTGATCCTGATGTTTTAAACAACTATTTCATAAGCTCCTCTGAAGTTACTAGTACTTCTGAGTGTACTCTAGCGATGTCTAATCAGTTGCCTAGATTTCATTTTGTTCCAGTTGAAGGTTCGGATATTGTTAGGTGTATCTGGAAAATTAAGTCGAATGCCTTGGGTGATGATTGAATTTCTCTAAAGTTTATTAAACTTGTGTTTCCCTCTGTAATTGGGCCTTTAACACACATTTTAAACCATTGCATAACCTGTTCGACCTTTCCAAAAACATGGAAAACGGCCACAGTTGTTCCAATTGCGAAAGGGGCGAATGCTATTGACGAGTGTGATTTTCGACCTATCAGTGTGTTATCTTGTGTCTCAAAGGTTTTCGAATCACTTTTAGCAGCACAGATCATCAAGCATTTAAAAGATTTCCACCTTCTGTTACTGTTATCATGGATGATATCAGGAGTCGGTTTGACAGGGGTCACCTTACTCTTCTCGACCTGTTAGACTTCTCCAAAGCCTTCGATAGTGTTAATCATTTATTATTATGTAATAAACTTGAACATTTCTTTGGTTTTGATGATACATCTGTGAATTTGTTAAGAAGTTACGTAGTAGATAGAACTCAAAGGGTCAGAATTGGACAAACATACTCTGCTTATAAACCAATTTATAGTGGTGTTCCACAAGGGTCAGTGCTTGGTCCACTGTTATTTAAATATTCTGTTACCAAAATATTCTGGACCTTTTTCTAACTTCACATCACAGCAAGTATGATGTGAATGTTCTTGCACCTCTTGGTAATTCGGACCACGCTACAATTTCTGCTACCTTCCCATATTCTAGTCTTCAATCCGCTCAACAGCCAGCTACGAAGAGGACAGTGTGGCTTTATGAGAAGGCTAATTGGGATGCGCTGAACTCCTTTTTCAGCCGTTTCAATTGGCTATTGTGTTTCAGGGATAGAAACATAAATGCTGCAGCAAAATTGGTAGAAAATATAATTTTATTTGGTATGAGGTCTTTCATACCCAATAAAAGAATTTCCATTAAACCAAAAGACCATTCCTGGTTTAATGCGACTTGCAGACAAGCAGTCAGGTCCAAAGAGGAAGCATTTAGGAATTGGCGTTTAAACGAAACTGCTGATACTAAACTGCTGAGCAATCAGGCCAGCAATGGGTGCAATGCCACTCTAAAGCGCGAAAAAGCTCTCTACGAGCAGCGCCTTAGACGTAGAGTTCTTCAATACCATAAGAGTAGTAAGAACTTTTGGTCGTTCGTGGGGAGGGTGAAGAATCAGACGCGATCGTCTATTCCAACTCTCCTCAAGGATGATCAGATCTTCACTCACTCGGTTGATAAGGCAAACTTATTAGCCAAAATGTTTGCTGAAAACTGCTCTCTTCCTGAGAGTAGCCAACCACTACCCGTGATCGATGGTGTGTCTCATATTATGCCTGAGATGCACTTTCGAACGCGGGCTGTTAAAAGAGTGCTTGTAATCCTCAACATCAATAAATCCTCGGGACCGGATGGCATTTCAGCCCACGTGTTGAGAAAGTGCGCCTCAACACTGGCTCGCCCATTGCGCAATCTCTTTAATTTATCGTTTACTTCAGGAGTTTTTCCTAATTCCTGGAAGATTGCCAATGTGCAGCCAGTTCCCAAAAAAGGTGAGGCTACGAATCCTGCTAATTACCGGCCCATAGCAATCTGTTCAATGCTCTCCAAAGTTATGGAGAGCGTTGTAAATTTTAGCTTGATGAGGTATCTAGAGGGCAACCAATTGGTCAGCGATCGCCAGTACGGTTTCCGTGCTCACCGCTCCACAGGCGATTTGATGGCGTTCCTCACTGAGCGGTGGAACAGTTGTGTTCACCAATTCGGTGAGAGTAAGGTTGTTGCTTTGGATATCTCCAAGGCATTTGACCGAGTGTGGCATAAAGCACTGGTGTCTAAACTGGCTGCTTATGGTGTCGGTAATACATTCACTCGATGGATATCGAGTTTCCTCAGCGGCCGTTCTATTCGTGTTGTGATAGACGGCTTTGCTTCCGAAGAGCACTCCATTAATGCTGGAGTTCCGCAGGGTTCGGTCCTGTCTCCTACACTTTTTCTCATCTTTATCAATGACCTTCTGTCATTGACATCAAACCCCGTCTACTCGTTTGCTGATGACAGCAGCATTTGTCATCCATATTCATTCTCCAGGCGTCCCTCTATTCTGGAGATTAATAGAAAACGCAGTATTATGAATGACACACTCCAATCTGACCTCAACAAAATCCAGGAGTGGGGTCAAGCGAATCGGGTTGATTTTAATGCGCGGAAGACCCAATGCTGTTAGTTGACCCACAAGTGTCTGGCGGGCGACAACTTCCCACCGTTAAATATGGGTGGTGTGGATATTAATGAGTCGGAGGCTCTTGATGTTCTGGGCAGTCAATACAATGCGATCTTCGTTGGAACGATCACATTTTTGATGTGTCGAAAGAAGCAGCCAAGTGCTTAGGCGTTTTAAAGCGGTGTAAGAAATACTTCACTCCAACCGACCTTCGTTGTATCTACACCACTTATATCCGTCCGAAAATGGAGTACAACTCGCATATTTGGTCTGGAGCTTCGAAAACATATCTTCAGCTTCTGGACCGTATACAAGGTCGTGCGATAAAACTTATAGGGGACAGTAGGGTATCCAGCTCTATTGACACCTTGGAATGTCGTCGGGATGTGGGGTGTGTAACCTTATTCTACCGATACTTTAATGGGAATTGTTCCTCTGAAGTAGCCAGCCTGATTCCTTCGGTTCAGGTATTCAACAGATCTACTCGGCTTTCCAGAGCGGTGCACCCCTTTTACGTCTCGATCCCTTTCCAACGCACTACCCACTACCGCGAGAATTCGTTTTCCGGTCGCGTAGTTAAATTGTGGAATAGTCTCCCTGCGCATGTTTTCCCATCCACTTATAACGTCGCAGCTTTTAAAAGAGGTGTAAATCGACACTACTCCCACTTTTCCCCTTCCCACTAACCTTTTTCCTTCTAAACCAACGAATGCTTTGCATGGATAGGGGGCATCCCCTGAGTTTGGTTCTATCTGCCATAAAAAAAAAAAAAAAAAAAAAAAAATTTGTTATGTTTATTAATGACATATTTGCAGCTGTTAAACACGTGAGTATGCATGCCTATGCGGATGATTTACAAATCTACCTTTCTATACCTCCAGAACTTCTTGATGACCTGATCGCCAGAGTTAATGATGATTTAAATGCTATTAGTAGTTGGGCAAGTGCACATAAATTATGCTGAAATCCTGTTAAATCGTTTGTGCTGCCAATCGCGGAAAATAGTAACTGTTTTTTGGATCTGGGGTCTGTATTTCTTAACGGCACGGAACTAAAGTTCGTTAAGAAAATAAAAAACTTGGGATTTGTCATTAACTCTACATTAACATGTCGTGATCACATAAATTATGTTGTGAGTAAAGTATATTGCACGTTACGAAACCTAAGATTATCTGCTTTGTACGTTCCTGTGCAGACTAAAATAAAACTCGTTCTCCAACTTGTTGTGCCTTTCTTCACGTATTTTGATGTTGTTTACTGTAGGTTTGATGCAAGATCTGAATCCAAACTTAGGGTTGCCTTTAACAATGCTGTGCGTTATGTTTATGGTCTAAAGAGGTCTGATCATATTTCGGCTTATAGCAATCGAATCCTTGGCTGTAGCATATTTAATTATCTAAAAGTAAGAAATTGTCTCTTTCTGCATAAGCTCATTCATTCTGGTAGTCCTTTCTACTTATTTGACAAATTGCGGTTCACCAGGTCTGTAAGAGATGTTAACTTTATTACTTCGCGGGTAATATATAGAGAAACTAGTGGTCTCTTCTTCTTCAGCACTATTCAAATGTAGAATTCATTACCACTCAGCATCAAACGTGAATGCCATAATGAAAACTTTAGGCGGCTAATTTTTCAATACTTTTCCTAATCATTCTTAACTACATATCTTTTCTTTCTTCTTTTAATTCTCTGCGTTTTTTTCTCTTTCTTTCTTATTTCTTCTTTCTTTCTTTTTTCCCTTATTTTCTGTAAATTATTGTTAAGTTATATAATTAAAATGTATTTATTGTTTATATAATTAAGTGATATTTGTACAATGATTGAAATATGGTGCATTTAAAAGACATTGTTCTTACATGCCGATTAGTAAATAAATGAAATAAATAAATAAAAAAAAAAATAATAAATAAATAACATCTGCTTGTTTACCGGTTCTTAATAGTTTTCGAGACGAATTCTAACAGATTAGTCGTGGATGATTTTCCTATATATATATATATATATATATATATATATATATATATGGTCCTATATATATGGGCGTGGTCCTTGGATAAGTTCTCTGTTTTTTTTACAAAATAAAAGCTTTATTTAAATTATAAGGAACAAAAACATTTCATTTAAAGTATTGCCCATCACTAGCGACCACTTTCTCCCATCTTTCTGGCAGTATATGAATTCCGCGTCGGAAAAACGACATTTGTTTTGAGGCTATCCAAGAATCGATCCATTTTTATATCCTACACCCGAAGGGAGTAGGGTATATTCACTTTGTTCTTCCGTTTGTAACGCAGAGAAGGAGACGAGATAGATATAGAAAAGTATATATATTCTTGCTAAGCGTCGCCTCCTGAATTTAGCCCTGTCCGTCCGTCTGTCTGTCTGTCTGTCTGTTGAAATCACGATTACAGGAGAATGAAAAGAGATATCGCGATGAAATTTGGCACAAATATTCTTTGTTATGTAGGGCTGTTTGGGATTGAAAATGGGCGAGATCGGTAACAGCCACGCCTACATTACATACGGAATGTAAAGGCACCTCGTCTCAAAAAATGTTAAAATCTGAATATTTCATGAACCGTGTGAGATATTAAGGTATAATTTTATTCCGGAACATATAGCGTCATTACTAAAATGTTTAAAAAAAATGGGCGTGCCACGCCCACTGATAACAAAGTTAGCAATATCTAATGAACGGTATAAGATATTGATACGTAATTTTATCAGGATATATACGGAAGCATTACCAATAAGATCGCTAAAAATGGGCGTGCCACGCCCGCTCATACAAAAGTGGTCTATATCTTGTAAACGGTAAGATATTAATACAAAATTTTAACACGAGGCATCTACGCGTATTACCAATTTGTGTACACAAAATGGGCGTGGTCTGCCCACTTATGCAAAAGTAAACAGTTCAAAATATTAATACCTTCGTAATTGTATCTAGCAATACCTAGAGACATTACAAAAAAATTTTCCCGAAATCGGCGTGGTCCGCCTACTTATACAAAAGTTGTTAAGTTGCGAAATAATAATTTTTTCAGTTACTCGGGTGTAGGGTATTTAGATTTCGGCCAGGCCGAAGACAACACTCTTACTTGTTTAGCTTCTTCACAAGAATGAAAGCGCTGGTCAGCTAGGCCATGTGCCATCGAACGGAATAGGTAAAAATCACAAGGGTCTATGTCAGGTGAATACAGCGGGTGGGGTAGAACATCACATTGAAGTGTTTCCAGGTAGGTTTTTTTTCTACGGCAGATGAAACCAAGCTCAGGGGATGCCCCCTATCCATGCACAGCATTTCTTGGTTCCGAAGGGATGACAGGTTAGTGGGAAAAGGGAAAGAGGGAGTAGTGACGGTTTACACCTCGCTTAAAGGTTTCGATGCTGTAAGTGGGCGGGAAGACATTCGCAGGGAGACTATTCCACAATCTAATGACGCGACCGAAAAACGAATTCCCACGGTGATGCGCGGTTCGCTGGAACGGAATCGCGACATAAAAGGGGTGCACCCTTCTGGAAAGCCGAGTAGTTCTGCGAAATACCTGAACCGGAGGAATCAGGCCGGCTACTTCATAGGAACATTTACCATGAAAGTAACGGTAAAATAGTGATACACACCATCACGACGACGCTTCAAGGTTTCAATAGAGCTGGATACCCTACTGTCCCCTATAAGTTTTATCGCACGACCTTGTATACGGTCCAGAAGCTGAAGATGTGTTTTCGAAGCTCCCGACCAAATATGCGAATTGTACTGGAGAATTTCTCACACCGCTTAAAAAAGCCTAAGCACTTGGCTGCTCCTTTCGACACGTCAAAAATGTGATCGTTCCAACGAAGATCGCATTGGATTGACATGCCCAGAACATCAAGAGCCTCCGACTCATTAATATCCACACCACCCACATTTAGAGGTGGAAAATTGTCACCCGCTAAACGCTTGTGTGTCAACAGACAGCATTGGGTTTTACGCGCATTAAAATCGACCCGATTCGCTCGACCCCACTCTTGGATTTTATTGAGGTCAGATTGGAATGTGTCATTCATAATTCTGCGTTTTTCAATGATCTCCAGAAAGAAGGACGCCTGGAGAATGAATATGAATGACAAATGCTGCTGTCATCAGCAAACGAGTAGACGGGGTGATTGATTGATTGATGAAAATAAGAAAAAGTGTTATAATGCTCTCCAAAACTTTGGAAAGCATTAAACAGATTGCTATGGGTCGGTAATTGGTAGGATTCGTAGCCACACCTTTTTTGGGAACTGGCTGCACATTGGCAATCTTCCAGGAAGTAGGAAAAACTCCTGAAGTAAACGATAAATTAAAGAGATTGCACAATGGGCGAGCCAGTGTTGAGGCGCACTTTCTCAACACATGGGCTGAAATGCCATCCTGTCCAGAGGATTTATTTACGTTGAGGTTTACAAGCACTCTTTTAACAGCCCGCGTTCGAAAGTGCATCTCAGGCATAATATGAGACACACCATCGATCACGGGTAGTGGTTGGCTACTCTCAGAAAGAGAGCAGTATTCAGCAAACATTTTGGTTAATAAGTTTTCCTTATCAACCGAGTGAGAGAAGATCTGATCATCCTTGAGGAGAGTTGGAATAGACGATCGCGTCTGATTCTTCACTCTCCCCACGAACGACCAAAAGTTCTTACTACCCTTATGGTATTCAAGAACTCTTCGTCTAAGGCGCTTTTCGTAGAGAACTTTTTCGCGCTTTAGAGTGGCGTTGCACCTACTATATTTCTGGCCCGATTGCGCAGCAATTTAGTATCAGCGGTTTTGTTTAAACGCCAATTCCTAAATGCTTCCTCTTTAGACCTGACTACTTGTCTGCAAGTCGCATTAAACCAGGAATGGTCTTTTGGTTTAATAGAAATTCTTTTATGGGGTATGAAAGACCTCATACCAAATAAAATTATATTTTCCACCAATTTTGCTGCAGCATTAATGTTTCTATCCCTGAAACATAATTCCCAATTGAAACGGCTGAAAAGTGAGTTTAGCACATCCCAATTAGCCTTCTCATAAAGCCACACTGTTCGCTTCGGAGCTGGCTGATGAGCGCATTGAAGACTAGAATATGGAAAGGTAGCAGAAATTGTAGCGTGGTCTGAATTACCAAGAGGTGCAAGAACATTCACATCATACTTACTGTGATGTGAAGTTAGAAAAAGGTCTGAAATATTTTGGTTTTGCCCTTCAACGCAGGGAAAGTGCGTTGGTTCCTTCACTAATTGAGTCAAATTATTAGACTAAGCAAATAACTCAACATACAAACCCTCAGGTGTCGTGTGACTCGAATGACGTAGCCAGTTGAAATTATGAACATTGAAATCACCAGCAACAACAATTTCACTGTCCGGATACGATTCCAAAATTTTAGAAATCGAATCAGAGAGATTGTCCAGTTTATCAAAAGTTGGCAGCCTCCCTAGACCCGGGCTTCTATAAATGAAGCAGAGGTTTTCACTGGTTTTGCAACATGAGTCCGAATGTAGCAAAATCACTTTTTCGTGTCTCTGCTCGTATAGCGGCCGTTTTTCTTTTAAGGCTCGACTTAAACGCTTCAATTGAAGTCGATGGCGCTTCCCCGTGATAGTCTCATTCTGTTTGAGCATCTCATAATAAATTACACCCTGCTGATCCCACCAAATACAGGGAATAACCTTCGAACCATGGATATTTGGTTTTGCAGACGATGTTGATGCATGGCCAGGCTTATCATACGATTTTCTGCGCTTTGGATTATTGTACTGTATCCACTTTCATCGCCAGTCACGATGCGGTGCAAAAAACCTTTTCTTTTCTGTCGTTGAAGCAGTAGTTCACACGTGAGAAAACACCGTTCGTCTCAATTCATACGTTACCCAATGTCCTTGCTTCTGGATCATTCCTAAAACTTTTAAACGTTTTGAAACAGTTGACTTATCTACTTGTAATGTTTTTTCAAGTTCTGCCAGCGTCTGACATCGGTTTTGATCGAGTAATTCCCCCAACTTTTCGTCTTCAAATTTTTTCGGTGCCAGAACGTTCTTTATCCTCAAGTTCAAAATCATTATGTTTGAAGCGTCGAAACCAGTCTCTGCATGTCGTATCCGACAAAGTATTGTCACCATAAGTCTCAGATTTCTCTTGAAGAAAGTACTGCAATAAAATTCCCCGCAAATGCACTTTATTTGGCACAAAAGTAGACATTTTCAGAAATAAGAAAAATTTACTTTCTTTACACTAAAGTGAACTACCATACACTGAAATTTAAGGTTAGATAGACTACTGTCTTGCATGTGCGTTACCATTCGAAATTCCACAAACGGGATACTGCTACTGCCATCTTTGAAGAAACAGCGAGAACTTATTCAAGGACCCAATATATATATATATATATGAGGATATATATATATATACCCTAAATATATATATATATATATATATATATATATATATATATATATATATATATATATATATATATATATATTTAGGGTTTATTTATAATAAGAATTACAAGTTTATTTATTAAATGAATTATATGAATTATAATTATATGACTTGTATGAATTGAGTCGAAGAACACTTTTATTGGTCATCGTCTTCGACCACTCGTCGTAACTGCGCCGCGATCTTCTTTCGACTGACTCGCTGAATTTTGCGAACTTCCTTCTACGCTTTCTCTTCAGGGTTGCAGCAAAATTCTACTCCCACATTCCGGCCATCCTACAACATATCTAACTCAAAGGATTCGACTGGTTCGTTCTCGTCTTCATCTTCGTCGGTGCGTGACTTCATATATTCAGCGCAGGTTGTTTTTTGGCCGGGACCATCACTGCCGCCTACTCTTTGGACGTTATAGGTGTCCTTCGGCTTTGCCTTAGTCACTTCGTAGGGCCCAAGATATTTTGGCTTTAGCTTTAAGCCTACCCCGAATTGCGTCCTCTTAACAGCGACCAGGTCACCTTTTACATATTTGACTGCTGGTTTACGCCTTAGATTATATGTCTTCTTATTTTCTTCCTGGATCTTAAGTATTTGTTGCTTAGCACGTTGCCTCATCTCGTCGCGATCTTCGTTGAAGTTTGCCTTCGTCTCGGCATCGAGAATCTCTGTGATCTGCAGTTCCTCTTTTACTCTCATCTTCGCTCCTACAATTCAAAAGGCGTTGTATCGATGCTTCTGCGGTAGGTGGAATTGATGACCTGCTGAACTCGGTCAACGTTTCGGTACCATTTAGAGGGGTCCTCTAGACTAAGTTTGGCTAAGACTGTGGCAATTATCGCGTTAAGCCTTTCCACCTGTCCGTTTGACCTTGGCAGTCCGGTAGTAATTTTGAAATGTTTGATGTTTTCTTCCTCGCAGTATTTACGGAATTCATCGGAGGTAAATGCTGAACCTCGATCTGATATGATCCATACTGGATTACCAAATGTAGTACCCTGAATGCGCATCTTAGTTATTACTTCGTTTGCTGATGTGGTTTTCGTCGGATAGAGCCAACAGAGAATAGAGATAGAGAAACTTCGTAAAGGAATCAATTATCGCAAAAATATGTTTATATTGCTAATTGGTAGATTCTAATGGTCCAAGAAAATCAATATGATAAGTGTGAAGCGGTACTTCATCTTTGTTTAAAAGGTGGAGCTCTCCCTCTCTTTTGCCTTGCTTTCTATTTACTATTATGCATGGTATACAATTCGAGATGTGACATTGTATCTTTTTGTCTAATTTAGGTATAAAATAATTTCGACACAACAATTCCCTTGTCTTTTTGACACAAAAATGCCCCTTCTCGTGTGCTTGTCTAATTATTTCTCGCTGCATCACCTTGGGCACGACAAGTAGATCTTGGTCGTCTTTCCATTTATACAATATGTCGCCTTTTAAAAAGTAATTGTCACGTGACGACTCACCTTGAAGATTTCCAATTATCGTTTTTATATCATCGTCTTGTAACTGTGCTCGTCGTATTTTAGCAAGAACGTCGTGTTGATTGAATTTCTCTAAAGTTTATTAAACTTGTGTTTCCCTCTGTAATTGGGCCTTTAACGCACATTTTAAACCATTGCATAACCTGTTCGACCTTTCCAAAAACATGGAAAACGGCCACAGTTGTTCCAATTGCGAAAGGGGCGAATGCTATTGACGAGTGTGATTTTCGACCTATCAGTGTGTTATCTTGTGTCTCAAAGGTTTTCGAATCACTTTTAGCAGCACAGATCATCAAGCATTTAAAAGATTTCCACCTTCTGTTACTGTTATCATGGATGATATCAGGAGTCGGTTTGACAGGGGTCACCTTACTCTTCTTGACCTGTTAGACTTCTCCAAAGCCTTCGATAGTGTTAATCATTTATTATTATGTAATAAACTTGAACATTTCTTTGGTTTTGATGATACATCTGTGAATTTGTTAAGAAGTTACGTAGTAGATAGAACTCAAAGGGTCAGAATTTGACAAACATACTCTGCTTATAAACCAATTTATAGTGGTGTTCCACAAGGGTCAGTGCTTGGTCCACTGTTATTTAAATATTCTGTTACCAAAATATTCTGGACCTTTTTCTAACTTCACATCACAGCAAGTATGATGTGAATGTTCTTGCACCTCTTGGTAATTCGGACCACGCTACAATTTCTGCTACCTTCCCATATTCTAGTCTTCAATCCGCTCAACAGCCAGCTACGAAGAGGACAGTGTGGCTTTATGAGAAGGCTAATTGGGATGCGCTGAACTCCTTTTTCAGCCGTTTCAATTGGCTATTGTGTTTCAGGGATAGAAACATAAATGCTGCAGCAAAATTGGTAGAAAATATAATTTTATTTGGTATGAGGTCTTTCATACCCAATAAAAGAATTTCCATTAAACCAAAAGACCATTCCTGGTTTAATGCGACTTGCAGACAAGCAGTCAGGTCCAAAGAGGAAGCATTTAGGAATTGGCGTTTAAACGAAACTGCTGATACTAAACTGCTGCGCAATCAGGCCAGAAATGGGTGCAATGCCACTCTAAAGCGCGAAAAAGCTCTCTACGAGCAGCGCCTTAGACGTAGAGTTCTTCAATACCATAAGAGTAGTAAGAACTTTTGGTCGTTCGTGGGGAGGGTGAAGAATCAGACGCGATCGTCTATTCCAACTCTCCTCAAGGATGATCAGATCTTCACTCACTCGGTTGATAAGGCAAACTTATTAGCCAAAATGTTTGCTGAAAACTGCTCTCTTCCTGAGAGTAGCCAACCACTACCCGTGATCGATGGTGTGTCTCATATTATGCCTGAGATGCACTTTCGAACGCGGGCTGTTAAAAGAGTGCTTGTAATCCTCAACATCAATAAATCCTCGGGACCGGATGGCATTTCAGCCCACGTGTTGAGAAAGTGCGCCTCAACACTGGCTCGCCCATTGCGCAATCTCTTTAATTTATCGTTTACTTCAGGAGTTTTTCCTAATTCCTGGAAGATTGCCAATGTGCAGCCAGTTCCCAAAAAAGGTGAGGCTACGAATCCTGCTAATTACCGGCCCATAGCAATCTGTTCAATGCTCTCCAAAGTTATGGAGAGCGTTGTAAATTTTAGCTTGATGAGGTATCTAGAGGGCAACCAATTGGTCAGCGATCGCCAGTACGGTTTCCGTGCTCACCGCTCCACAGGCGATTTGATGGCGTTCCTCACTGAGCGGTGGAACAGTTGTGTTCACCAATTCGGTGAGAGTAAGGTTGTTGCTTTGGATATCTCCAAGGCATTTGACCGAGTGTGGCATAAAGCACTGGTGTCTAAACTGGCTGCTTATGGTGTCGGTAATACATTCACTCGATGGATATCGAGTTTCCTCAGCGGCCGTTCTATTCGTGTGATAGACGGCTTTGCTTCCGAAGAGCACTCCATTAATGCTGGAGTTCCGCAGGGTTCGGTCCTGTCTCCTACACTTTTTCTCATCTTTATCAATGACCTGTCATTGACATCAAACCCCGTCTACTCGTTTGCTGATGACAGCAGCATTTGTCATCCATATTCATTCTCCAGGCGTCCCTCTATTCTGGAGATTAATAGAAAACGCAGTATTATGAATGACACACTCCAATCTGACCTCAACAAAATCCAGGAGTGGGGTCAAGCGAATCGGGTTGATTTTAATGCGCGGAAGACCCAATGCTGTTAGTTGACCCACAAGTGTCTGGCGGGCGACAACTTCCCACCGTTAAATATGGGTGGTGTGGATATTAATGAGTCGGAGGCTCTTGATGTTCTGGGCAGTCAATACAATGCGATCTTCGTTGGAACGATCACATTTTTGATGTGTCGAAAGAAGCAGCCAAGTGCTTAGGCGTTTTAAAGCGGTGTAAGAAATACTTCACTCCAACCGACCTTCGTTGTATCTACACCACTTATATCCGTCCGAAAATGGAGTACAACTCGCATATTTGGTCTGGAGCTTCGAAAACATATCTTCAGCTTCTGGACCGTATACAAGGTCGTGCGATAAAACTTATAGGGGACAGTAGGGTATCCAGCTCTATTGACACCTTGGAATGTCGTCGGGATGTGGGGTGTGTAACCTTATTCTACCGATACTTTAATGGGAATTGTTCCTCTGAAGTAGCCAGCCTGATTCCTTCGGTTCAGGTATTCAACAGATCTACTCGGCTTTCCAGAGCGGTGCACCCCTTTTACGTCTCGATCCCTTTCCAACGCACTACCCACTACCGCGAGAATTCGTTTTCCGGTCGCGTAGTTAAATTGTGGAATAGTCTCCCTGCGCATGTTTTCCCATCCACTTATAACGTCGCAGCTTTTAAAAGAGGTGTAAATCGACACTACTCCCACTTTTCCCCTTCCCACTAACCTTTTTCCTTCTAAACCAACGAATGCTTTGCATGGATAGGGGGCATCCCCTGAGTTTGGTTCTATCTGCCATAAAAAAAAAAAAAAAAAAAAATTTGTTATGTTTATTAATGACATATTTGCAGCTGTTAAACACGTGAGTATGCATGCCTATGCGGATGATTTACAAATCTACCTTTCTATACCTCCAGAACTTCTTGATGACCTGATCGCCAGAGTTAATGATGATTTAAATGCTATTAGTAGTTGGGCAAGTGCACATAAATTATGCTGAAATCCTGTTAAATCGTTTGTGCTGCCAATCGCGGAAAATAGTAACTGTTTTTTGGATCTGGGGTCTGTATTTCTTAACGGCACGGAACTAAAGTTCGTTAAGAAAATAAAAAACTTGGGATTTGTCATTAACTCTACATTAACATGTCGTGATCACATAAATTATGTTGTGAGTAAAGTATATTGCACGTTACGAAACCTAAGATTATCTGCTTTGTACGTTCCTGTGCAGACTAAAATAAAACTCGTTCTCCAACTTGTTGTGCCTTTCTTCGTATTTTGATGTTGTTTACTGTAGGTTTGATGCAAGATCTGAATCCAAACTTAGGGTTGCCTTTAACAATGCTGTGCGTTATGTTTATGGTCTAAAGAGGTCTGATCATATTTCGGCTTATAGCAATCGAATCCTTGGCTGTAGCATATTTAATTATCTAAAAGTAAGAAATTGTCTCTTTCTGCATAAGCTCATTCATTCTGGTAGTCCTTTCTACTTATTTGACAAATTGCGGTTCACCAGGTCTGTAAGAGATGTTAACTTTATTACTTCGCGGGTAATATATAGAGAAACTAGTGGTCTCTTCTTCTTTAGCACTATTCAAATGTAGAATTCATTACCACTCAGCATCAAACGTGAATGCCATAATGAAAACTTTAGGCGGCTAATTTTTCAATACTTTTCCTAATCATTCTTAACTACATATCTTTTCTTTCTTCTTTTAATTCTCTGCGTTTTTTCTCTTTCTTTCTTATTTCTTCTTTCTTTCTTTTTTCCCTTATTTTCTGTAAATTATTGTTAAGTTATATAATTAAAATGTATTTATTGTTTATATAATTAAGTGATATTTGTACAATGATTGAGATATGGTGCATTTAAAAGACATTGTTCTTACATGCCGATTAGTAAATAAATGAAATAAATAAATAAAAAAAAAAATAATAAATAAATAACATCTGCTTGTTTACCGGTTCTTAATAGTTTTCGAGACGAATTCTAACAGATTAGTCGTGGATGATTTTCCTATATATATATATATATATGGTCCTATATATATGGGCGTGGTCCTTGGATAAGTTCTCTGTTTTTTTTACAAAATAAAAGCTTTATTTAAATTATAAGGAACAAAAACATTTCATTTAAAGTATTGCCCATCACTAGCGACCACTTTCTCCCATCTTTCTGGCAGTATATGAATTCCGCGTCGGAAAAACGACATTTGTTTTGAGGCTATCCAAGAATCGATCCATTTTTATATCCTACACCCGAAGGGAGTAGGGTATATTCACTTTGTTCTTCCGTTTGTAACGCAGAGAAGGAGACGAGATAGATATAGAAAAGTATATATATTCTTGCTAAGCGTCGCCTCCTGAATTTAGCCCTGTCCGTCCGTCTGTCTGTCTGTCTGTCTGTTGAAATCACGATTACAGGAGAATGAAAAGAGATATCGCGATGAAATTTGGCACAAATATTCTTTGTTATGTAGGGCTGTTTGGGATTGAAAATGGGCGAGATCGGTAACAGCCACGCCTACATTACATACGGAATGTAAAGGCACCTCGTCTCAAAAAATGTTAAAATCTGAATATTTCATGAACCGTGTGAGATATTAAGGTATAATTTTATTCCGGAACATATAGCGTCATTACTAAAATGTTTAAAAAAAATGGGCGTGCCACGCCCACTGATAACAAAGTTAGCAATATCTAATGAACGGTATAAGATATTGATACGTAATTTTATCAGGATATATACGGAAGCATTACCAATAAGATCGCTAAAAATGGGCGTGCCACGCCCGCTCATACAAAAGTGGTCTATATCTTGTAAACGGTATAAGATATTAATACAAAATTTTAACACGAGGCATCTACGCGTATTACCAATTTGTGTACACAAAATGGGCGTGGTCTGCCCACTTATGCAAAAGTAAACAGTTCAAAATATTAATACCTTCGTAATTGTATCTAGCAATACCTAGAGACATTACAAAAAAATTTTCCCGAAATCGGCGTGGTCCGCCTACTTATACAAAAGTTGTTAAGTTGCGAAATAATAATTTTTTCAGTTACTCGGGTGTAGGGTATTTAGATTTCGGCCAGGCCGAAGACAACACTCTTACTTGTTTAGCTTCTTCACAAGAATGAAAGCGCTGGTCAGCTAGGCCATGTGCCATCGAACGGAATAGGTAAAAATCACAAGAGTCTATGTCAGGTGAATACAACGGGTGGGGTAGAACATCACATTGAAGTGTTTCCAGGTAGGTTTTTTTTCTACGGCAGATGAAACCAAGCTCAGGGGATGCCCCCTATCCATGCACAGCATTTCTTGGTTCCGAAGGGATGACAGGTTAGTGGGAAAAGGGAAAGAGGGAGTAGTGACGGTTTACACCTCGCTTAAAGGTTTCGATGCTGTAAGTGGGCGGGAAGACATTCGCAGGGAGACTATTCCACAATCTAATGACGCGACCGAAAAACGAATTCCCACGGTGATGCGCGGTTCGCTGGAACGGAATCGCGACATAAAAGGGGTGCACCCTTCTGGAAAGCCGAGTAGTTCTGCGAAATACCTGAACCGGAGGAATCAGGCCGGCTACTTCATAGGAACATTTACCATGAAAGTAACGGTAAAATAGTGATACACACCATCACGACGACGCTTCAAGGTTTCAATAGAGCTGGATACCCTACTGTCCCCTATAAGTTTTATCGCACGACCTTGTATACGGTCCAGAAGCTGAAGATGTGTTTTCGAAGCTCCCGACCAAATATGCGAATTGTACTGGAGAATTTCTCACACCGCTTAAAAAAGCCTAAGCACTTGGCTGCTCCTTTCGACACGTCAAAAATGTGATCGTTCCAACGAAGATCGCATTGGATTGACATGCCCAGAACATCAAGAGCCTCCGACTCATTAATATCCACACCACCCACATTTAGAGGTGGAAAATTGTCACCCGCTAAACGCTTGTGTGTCAACAGACAGCATTGGGTTTTACGCGCATTAAAATCGACCCGATTCGCTCGACCCCACTCTTGGATTTTATTGAGGTCAGATTGGAATGTGTCATTCATAATTCTGCGTTTTTCAATGATCTCCAGAAAGAAGGACGCCCGGAGAATGAATATGAATGACAAATGCTGCTGTCATCAGCAAACGAGTAGACGGGGTGATTGATTGATTGATGAAAATAAGAAAAAGTGTTATAATGCTCTCCAAAACTTTGGAAAGCATTAAACAGATTGCTATGGGTCGGTAATTGGTAGGATTCGTAGCCACACCTTTTTTGGGAACTGGCTGCACATTGGCAATCTTCCAGGAAGTAGGAAAAACTCCTGAAGTAAACGATAAATTAAAGAGATTGCACAATGGGCGAGCCAGTGTTGAGGCGCACTTTCTCAACACATGGGCTGAAATGCCATCCTGTCCAGAGGATTTATTTACGTTGAGGTTTACAAGCACTCTTTTAACAGCCCGCGTTCGAAAGTGCATCTCAGGCATAATATGAGACACACCATCGATCACGGGTAGTGGTTGGCTACTCTCAGAAAGAGAGCAGTATTCAGCAAACATTTTGGTTAATAAGTTTTCCTTATCAACCGAGTGAGAGAAGATCTGATCATCCTTGAGGAGAGTTGGAATAGACGATCGCGTCTGATTCTTCACTCTCCCCACGAACGACCAAAAGTTCTTACTACCCTTATGGTATTCAAGAACTCTTCGTCTAAGGCGCTTTTCGTAGAGAACTTTTTCGCGCTTTAGAGTGGCGTTGCACCTACTATATTTCTGGCCCGATTGCGCAGCAATTTAGTATCAGCGGTTTTGTTTAAACGCCAATTCCTAAATGCTTCCTCTTTAGACCTGACTACTTGTCTGCAAGTCGCATTAAACCAGGAATGGTCTTTTGGTTTAATAGAAATTCTTTTATGGGGTATGAAAGACCTCATACCAAATAAAATTATATTTTCCACCAATTTTGCTGCAGCATTAATGTTTCTATCCCTGAAACATAATTCCCAATTGAAACGGCTGAAAAGTGAGTTCAGCACATCCCAATTAGCCTTCTCATAAAGCCACACTGTTCGCTTCGGAGCTGGCTGGTGAGCGCATTGAAGACTAGAATATGGAAAGGTAGCAGAAATTGTAGCGTGGTCTGAATTACCTAGAGGTGCAAGAACATTCACATCATACTTACTGTGATGTGAAGTTAGAAAAAGGTCTGAAATATTTTGGTTTTGCCCTTCAACGCAGGGAAAGTGCGTTGGTTCCTTCACTAATTGAGTCAAATTATTAGACTAAGCAAATAACTCAACATACAAACCCTCAGGTGTCGTGTGACTCAAATGACGTAGCCAGTTGAAATTATGAACATTGAAATCACCAGCAACAACAATTTCACTGTCCGGATACGATTCCAAAATTTTAGAAATCGAATCAGAGAGATTGTCCAGTTTATCAAAAGTTGGCAGCCTCCCTAGACCCGGGCTTCTATAAATGAAGCAGAGGTTTTCACTGGTTTTGCAACATGAGTCCGAATGTAGCAAAATCACTTTTTCGTGTCTCTGCTCGTATAGCGGCCGTTTTTCTTTTAAGGCTCGACTTAAACGCTTCAATTGAAGTCGATGGCGCTTCCCCGTGATAGTCTCATTCTGTTTGAGCATCTCATAATAAATTACACCCTGCTGATCCCACCAAATACAGGGAATAACCTTCGAACCATGGATATTTGGTTTTGCAGACGATGTTGATGCATGGCCAGGCTTATCATACGATTTTCTGCGCTTTGGATTATTGTACTGTATCCACTTTCATCGCCAGTCACGATGCGGTGCAAAAAACCTTTTCTTTTCTGTCGTTGAAGCAGTAGTTCACACGTGAGAAAACACCGTTCGTCTCAATTCATACGTTACCCAATGTCCTTGCTTCTGGATCATTCCTAAAACTTTTAAACGTTTTGAAACAGTTGACTTATCTACTTGTAATGTTTTTTCAAGTTCTGCCAGCGTCTGACATCGGTTTTGATCGAGTAATTCCCCCAACTTTTCGTCTTCAAATTTTTTCGGTGCCAGAACGTTCTTTATCCTCAAGTTCAAAATCATTATGTTTGAAGCGTCGAAACCAGTCTCTGCATGTCGTATCCGACAAAGTATTGTCACCATAAGTCTCAGATTTCTCTTGAAGAAAGTACTGCAATAAAATTCCCCGCAAATGCACTTTATTTGGCACAAAAGTAGACATTTTCAGAAATAAGAAAAATTTACTTTCTTTACACTAAAGTGAACTACCATACACTGAAATTTAAGGTTAGATAGACTACTGTCTTGCATGTGCGTTACCATTCGAAATTCCACAAACGGGATACTGCTACTGCCATCTTTGAAGAAACAGCGAGAACTTATTCAAGGACCCAATATATATACATATATATGAGGATATATATATATATACCCTAAATATATATATATATATATATATATATTTAGGGTTTATTTATAATAAGAATTACAAGTTTATTTATTAAATGAATTATATGAATTATAATTATATGACTTGTATGAATTGAGTCGAAGAACACTTTTATTGGTCATCGTCTTCGACCACTCGTCGTAACTGCGCCGCGATCTTCTTTCGACTGACTCGCTGAATTTTGCGAACTTCCTTCTACGCTTTCTCTTCTTGGTTGCAGCAAAATTCTACTCCCACATTCCGGCCATCCTACAACATATCTAACTCAAAGGATTCGACTGGTTCGTTCTCGTCTTCATCTTCGTCGGTGCGTGACTTCATATATTCAGCGCAGGTTGTTTTTTGGCCGGGACCATCACTGCCGCCTACTCTTTGGACGTTATAGGTGTCCTTCGGCTTTGCCTTAGTCACTTCGTAGGGCCCAAGATATTTTGGCTTTAGCTTTAAGCCTACCCCGAATTGCGTCCTCTTAACAGCGACCAGGTCACCTTTTACATATTTGACTGCTGGTTTACGCCTTAGATTATATGTCTTCTTATTTTCTTCCTGGATCTTAAGTATTTGTTGCTTAGCACGTTGCCTCATCTCGTCGCGATCTTCGTTGAAGTTTGCCTTCGTCTCGGCATCGAGAATCTCTGTGATCTGCAGTTCCTCTTTTACTCTCATCTTCGCTCCTACAATTCAAAAGGCGTTGTATCGATGCTTCTGCAGTAGGTGGAATTGATGACCTGCTGAACTCGGTCAACGTTTCGGTACCATTTAGAGGGGTCCTCTAGACTAAGTTTGGCTAAGACTGTGGCAATTATCGCGTTAAGCCTTTCCACCTGTCCGTTTGACCTTGGCAGTCCGGTAGTAATTTTGAAATGTTTGATGTTTTCTTCCTCGCAGTATTTACGGAATTCATCGGAGGTAAATGCTGAACCTCGATCTGATATGATCCGTACTGGATTACCAAATGTAGTACCCTGAATGCGCATCTTAGTTATTACTTCGTTTGCTGATGTGGTTTTCGTCGGATAGAGCCAACAGAGAATAGAGATAGAGAAACTTCGTAAAGGAATCAATTATCGCAAAAATATGTTTATATTGCTAATTGGTAGATTCTAATGGTCCAAGAAAATCAATATGATAAGTGTGAAGCGGTACTTCATCTTTGTTTAAAAGGTGGAGCTCTCCCGCTCTTTTACCTTGCTTTCTATTTACTATTATGCATGGTATACAATTCGAGATGTGACATTGTATCTTTTTGTCTAATTTAGGTATAAAATAATTTCGACACAACAATTCCCTTGTCTTTTTGAGACAAAAATGCCCCTTCTCGTGTGCTTGTCTAATTATTTCTCGCTGCATCACCTTGGGCACGACAAGTAGATCTTGGTCGTCTTTCCATTTATACAATATGTCGCCTTTTAAAAAGTAATTGTCACGTGACGACTCACCTTGAAGATTTCCAATTATCGTTTTTATATCATCGTCTTGTAACTGTGCTCGTCGTATTTTAGCAAGAACGTCGTCTTCGGTGATAATCATGACTGCATACCGGCTAAAGGCGTCTACGTGCTTCATCTGGGAACCTGGTCTGTGCTCCACATCATAATCGTATTCCTGTAAGAACCAAAGCCGCCTAGCCACTCTGGTGCACAAAACCTTTTTTTCCATAGTCTTCGCGAAGGCGTTACAGTCTGTCGCGAGTTTAAAATGTAGTCCCAACAGGTAAACTCTGAATTTCTTTAGTGCCTCATGGGTGCCAAAATTTCTAGCTCGTAACTTGTATATTTTCTTTCCGCTTTGGTGGTCTTTTTACTCATAAAGTATACTGGATGCAACTGACCGTCTTCGAAAGACCTCTGTAGTAACACAGCGCCGTATCCGTCAATTGACGCGTCTGTGTGCACCTCAGTTTCCAGATTTTGGTTAAATATGCTCAAGACCGGTGCGTTGGCTAAAATTCTCTTTAAGATATTAAAAGCATTTAGTTGTTCGTCATTAATTTCGAATACAAATTCACTTACTATTCGTTTTCTTTAAGTCGGTTAGCGGCTTTGCAATTAAAGAGAAGTTTGGAACAAATTTCCTAAAATATCCCGCAAGTCCGAGAAAGCTTTCCAATTGCTTTAGTGTTTTTGGCATTTTGTGTCTGTTTAATACATCAACTTTTACTGGCGATGGTGATATTTTGCGGTCCTCTATAACGTTGTCTAAGAATTCCACTCGTTTCTTCAAGAAATGACATTTTCGAACGTTTATTTCGAGCCCATAATCCCGACAAAGATTTATGACCTGTTCTAAATTTTTAACAGCTTCCTCCTCATTTTCGGAGGGAATAATAATGTCATCCATATAAGGCAGAGCTATATCTTTGCGTGTTAGTTCACGAAAAATTGCATTTATAAATCTTTGAAAAACGCCGGGAGAATTTGATAGTCCGAAAGGAACTTTACTAAACTGGTATTGGCCATGGTGGGTAACGAAGGAGGTATATTTATGGCTTGATTCGGCTACTAGGACATGAAAAAATCCGTCGTGTTCAAATCTTTTATGCCGTCGATTATATATTCAATTAATGCACTCGATTCTAAGTTTTCGCGCGAAGCAATATCCCTCATTCTATAAAAATATGTTTTTACATTCTCGTCTTTATTTTTGTTTCAACTAGTGTTTTGTGCAATGTAGCACTATTTATAATGCATTCAAATTCGCTTAAAAGAGCTTCTCTTAACTTGAAGTAGCTTAATATACCACTCTCGCTTTGAATGTAAGTACGCGCCACTCCTCTCAATGCTTTCTTCGCGAAAACAAATTTCTGAAAGTCGTTCCAGTTCATGATAGTTGCCACTTCTTCGAATTCATTCAGCCATCTCCCTATCGTCAATGTTTCGTCACCAGAAAAAGTGCGAATAGAATCTTCTATGTCGCGAAAGCTCATAGCGAAATGTGCGCTTCGTTCTGCTGCGCCATCTCGTTCTTCTTGTCGTCGTGGTTTCCCTTTACCACCGGTGTTGCTATGTGCACAGCTGCTACATTCATGGTCGTTGCCGTCGTTGTTTGCGACATAATCGCTGCCGTCGTCGTGTTCGTCGTTATGTTCTTCCTCACCTTCAATAACTGCAGCGCGGTTTGCGCCAAACAAATTTCCCTTCTGTAAATTCTTAAATATGTGGAGTTCTAAATTGTCCACGTTGTACTCAATTTGCAAAGCATTGCAAATTGTTACTAAGTCGGCGGCTGTTAGATTGTTTCTTACGTATTCGAGCTTCGTTTCGAATTGAGAGCTCTTTTCGTCAAAGGTGAAGCCTTGGAACTCTCGCAAACGGGTTCTATTTAGCCTATCGCCGTCTCTCTCGAAGACGTACTTGTGCAGCACCAACACGATTGCGCGTGAACCGGTGCGCAAAAGTCTTTCGATTGGCAAGAACTGTTGCATTGACGCCATGACTAAGCACCGTTATTAATTCCAAACGCGAAAAATGCACTACAACCCCGGTGAACCCCGTCGAAAATCACTCCACTTCTTCAATTCCCGGACGAGCCCCCAAAATTTTTAGGGTTTATTTATAATAAGAATTACAAGTTTATTTATTAAATTAATTATATAAATTATAATTATATGACTTGTATGAATTGAGTCGAAGAACACTTTTATTGGTCATCGTCGTCAACCACTCGTCGTAACTGTGCCGCGATCTTCGTTCGACTGACTCGCTGAATTTTGCGAACTTCCTTTTACGCTTTCTCTTCAGGGTTGCAGCAAAATTCTACTCCCAGATATATATATATATATATATATATATATATATATATATATATATATATATATATATATATATATATATATTAATTTAAAAAAAATATATATATATAATTCCCTACAAAAAGTCCCCACACAACTCCGTTCTGCATTCATACCGCCTGGCGAGATTTTGGCTTCTTTCTTCTTTCTTCAAAAGTTTATGGGAAAGAGAGGGATGTGAGGAGAGAAAAGTCTCCACACATTCTTCAAGTGGAGAGTTTTTTTGAAGCCCAAATTCTGTTGGATTCTCGGTTCTTCTTACGCACACAATTAAACAGTTGTCGCCCGAACGAGTTCCGAAGAGGTTTCCCGAAGATTTGTTTACATTTTTATACTGCGCTTTGGAAGTGAAAATAAAGTGTTAAATAAAGTGAAAATTGAAAAATATGATTAAAAAACAATAAATAAAATAAAATAAATATATTTAAATTCATAAAGTGTTGATATAAAATAAAAACAAGCAAGTATAAAACTGAAGAACAAAAGAACAACAAACGAAGTGTCCGCCATCATGAAATTGTGCGATTGCCATACCGAAGTTTTTTTGTAAAAATTATTTTTTTAGAAATTTAGTTTACTTATCATATTTTGGCCACGAATACGGTCGTATTTTGCAACTATGCGATTCATTTTAATTTAAAAGAAATTATACACATATAGAAATTCCTTTTTTTTAATTGTTAATCATCATGCAATATAATTATGGCAACTCTGGCGAACATTCGGAAATTCAGTAATTTCACTCACACACATTTAGAAATCACACGTATATGAATTTTATCATCAAAGAAGAAAGTAAGTGTCGCCATGCGTTCTTCTCGAAGCTGGCTTCAAGAAGCCGCTTCAAGAAGCCGCTTCAAGAAGACAGATCTCGCCATCGCCATAGAGTCTATCAAAAAGTCGATCGTGCTCACTGGCGGTTTGCATGTCAAAAATTTCTTCCATATCGGCGATCCATTTTCGCACATTTGTGGCTTGGTCAACACTGAAAGGCTCAATTATAGCTTCGAGAGCATGGAAATCAAATTTTGGTGTTTGAGGTCCTTGTATTACTTCAGCAAGCTGCTGCAGCTCTAATTTTTTGCGAAGAATTTCAATTTGTAGTTGCAAGTTCGCCAAATACAAAGTTCGTGTGTAGTACCAGCAATATTGCAGGTGGTGTCGTATAAGGCTTCGGGTGGATTTTTTCCGGCGATGGCGACATTGATGGTATCGAAAGCGGATGCAACGGTGGCGGTGACAGCGGTGGTGGCAGCGGTGGTGACGGCGTTTGTGACGGCGTTGGTGACAGCGGTGGTGACGGCGGTGGTAATGTCAAATGGCTCCAATTTGTCGGCGGAATTTAAAGCGGTGCCGGACAGGATCACTGCATTCTGGGCATTTCCAGTATGCGTATCACGCTTGCCTACCCGTTCCACGGTGATGAACCGAAATTTATCAATTTCTGCGTCTGGCGAGTAAAAAGTTTTTCACATTGTACGTGAGATATTCCACATTGTTGTCTTTGCCTTTCGATCCCTGATTATTAACCACGGGTTGAGAATGGTAAGGGTATGCTCGCACGACGATATTTTGACCAACAGGAATCAAATTTGTTGCTTTCATATGTAAAAGAGAAATTAATAACAAAAAATGAAACCAATATACCGCAATCACTTGGTCAAATTTGGATACAGCTCTAGACCTGAATCAACACGATCAAGACTGAACCATGGTTACATTATAAATATTAATTTTTTTAAATATTGTAGTTTTGTAGTAAAATATACGTGCAAATAACTTTTCTGTGAATATCGTTTCATGTGTAAAATGGTTTTCCTGATAATTTGGCTTTCAACCTTTTTGTTTTTTATACAGTGTACGGATTTATACACTTAGTACATTTCCGATGTAAAGTGAAGTAAAGAAATCGTTAAAGGAATTTCATTATTATAAATAAAAAAGATATATGAAAAATATTTACGCAAACGTAATGATTTCTTTATATTTTCATATCCAAGAAGTTATGGCTCTTATTTGGAAAAAAGACAGTAAAATGTTTGATTTTCGTTGGTCAAATGATCGTCGTGTGAACTTGCGCTAAAATTCAGTGAATATTTCAACTCAACATGTAAACAAAAGTGGTGAAAACTTTTCTGGTCTAGAACAAGAGGTGCCGAAGAGAATGTATGCCCCGGTATACCTAATACTACGCTTACATCCACCTCGAATGAGAATATTGAATCAGTCATTCGCAAACCGTTTACATCGCCTTTTTCATTCGTTTTGACAAAACCATCAGCTGTTCTGAAAAATCGATTGAAAATAATTTTGTCAACATAGTCAAATAATTTATTGATTGCGAAAAATGAAAGAATTAACAAAAACAGCATTATTAAATTTTACTATGCAAACAGAAAGTCTTGCAACAATTTGTAAAGCCGATTTTATACATTTGTATACATTTAAATTGGAATGTGGGTTGTCCCCACACAATAGCAATTATTTGCGTTCCATTTCCAGTTTTTGTTTTGGGAATTTTTGGATCCCAGCTATAGAGTGTTTCAAAATCTTTATTTTGTTCTCATTCGATTCTCATTCAAAACGAATGAGATGGATTCTTTTTGTCAAATCGTATGGAAATTATTCTCATTCGGCTTGTCATTCGCGAAATCTGACGCGAATGAGTCATTCGAGGTCGATGTAAGCGTAGTATAAAAACATTATTTTCAAATGATTTTAGAAAAAAACATTTAAGAAAATTTATAAATCTAACTTAGCATTTCGGCGGTATTAACTCCAACGACATTTCTTTAAGAAGTTAATTTATAAATTCCTATTTTTGGAAATTTAATGAATAATTTCTTATAAGTGTATTGTTTTTTGGAACGAATTTCCGTTATCTCTCGTCAAATTTGGTTTGTAGAGACACCAATTTCGGCGTTGTGCCATCTCCAGAGTGTATTTCCGTTCTTAGTTTTTTAATTTCTTCTAATTATCGTTGCAATAATGTAGGATGTATATGTTTGACGTTTTGAATTAATAACCCTCCTAAATCCGAAATGGACTGCTACCGAAGAAGGAAGGTACAGAATTCTGAGAATCGAGAAACAGAATTCCCACTAATTTTTCCTGATTTCACTAACATCATCAAAGAAATCTGAAGAAATGTGTATGTAGTAGTAAAAGTTTCGCATCTCGTTATCTCTGATGTAAACTAAAGGCAGTTTACATCAGATCTGATCTGATAGCTGATACACCTGATCTTGATCACTGACTGTTACAGATCTTGATTACTAGCTGTTACAAATTGAAGACAGTCTTGGTGCTGAAAGATGAATATTAAACTATTAAAATTACTTGTAAAAACTATACGAGAACTGCAACAAAAATGTGAGGCTTTAAAGTAAAGAAAAACAGACTTAGGAAATCAATTCAATGAGTTTTCAATTGAATCACTTTTCTCACTCACACAATTAATTGAATTGACTTTTAATCCGGTTACAGCACCTTTAAAGGATTCAGAGGAGATATATAATATAAACGATATAAACGATAAAACTGAAACAAATGTTAACAAGGTTGACCCAGAATCTATTTATGATGATATATCAAACAAACTTAAAACTGGGGTACTAGTGAAGTAAAGAGAGATCGATTTTACAGACGAGACTCTTACTAAGAGTAATGATGATGATGATAATGCTGATGATAGTGATGATGATGATAATGCTGATGATAATGATGATGATGATGATAATGATGATGATGATGGTAGCTTTTTCTCTCAAATGTATGTTAAAGAGGAAGATGCAAACAAATCAACTGAAGTCATGGATTTATCTGAATTGGAGCAACCAAATGAGCTGGATACCGTATATAGACCGCGCAGAGGAACAGATACTGAATGGAGATTCGGAAATAGCGCTTTCAAAATACAAAATTAATATCCGACAAGCCGCTTGACACCTCACCGCCTATTACCTACAACGTTACACCCGTATATACATATATATATGTTGTTGCGGTCTAATTGCTTTTCCTAATTGAGTATTTATTAGTCGACACAAAGAATTACTTTCGCTGTTTAATAAATTATAATATTCCAAGTTAATATTTTAAGTCGTGAAAAAATAATAGTTTCGCTTTCATATTTATAAATAATGTCACCTAAACGAAAAGCGATTGGTCTATCTACACCTATTATCGCCAACAGCCGCTCGCCGTTGGCGCTCTCTCTTGGACCGGCAAGTAATCAGCGCTTATCTTCTCTGACTACTTGCCGGTTTTGTGAGTCACTAGTACCGCTACGCATACTTTAAGCGATACTTGGATTGTGATAAAATCGCACTAAGCAATTATGTTTGGATGTTTGGGATTGAAAATGGGCGCGATCGGTAAACAGCCACGCCTACTTTACATACGGAATGTAAAGGCATCTCGTTTCGAAAAATGTTATAATCTGAATATTTCATAAACCGTGTTTAAGGTATAAAGGTAAAATTTTATTCCGGTACATATAGCGTCATCACTAAAACCTTCGAAAAAAAGGGGCGTGCCACGCCCACTCACAAAAAAGTTATCAATATCTTGTAAACGTTTTAAGATATTAACACGAAATTTTATCACAAGGTATCTACGCGTATTACCAAGTTGTATACAAATCTTAGGCGTGGTCCGCCAACAAAAAATATCCCATAAACGGTTCAAAATATATATATATATTTTCAAAATATTCAAATATATAAATAAATTATTCAAAATATATAAATAGAGAGAACTACAAACGTATTCATTTTTTAACCGTTTATGGGATATTGACAACTTTTGCATATATATATATTTTTCCAAACTCCTGTTCAATTGCTGCAATATTTTGGTTGATGATCTTATTATTCGCTTAAAGTACTGCATAAAATTTTCAAACTTATATGCTGAAAAATTATCCAATATCCCGTATTGTTCAACAGAATCACAAATATGTAACAGACAATGGATAGTCTAACTTATATTGTCTTCGCCGTATATAATAGAAAACTGTTCTACTTAACCATTTCTTTCTCGGAACTTAACCATTTCTTTCTCGGAACTAAGGTTTAGGGAGGAAGAGTGTTTACACGACATTATTCTGACTGAGGAATGTAGTAACGAAAATTGATAGTACATATCATCAGGAATTGTTCCTCTTAAAACAACTATGCCTGTATATATAACAAATGTTCTAAACTCCGAAGATTTCCAATTCTTCAACTCATCCAATGATCTAGGACTCCTAGAAAACTCACATGGTATTCCGTGGAAAAATTTTCACACTCATTCCCACACCTCTGTACCTTACAAGCATTAAAACGATAACAATATATACTTCATATTTACTGACATAACTCCACTGACCAACCAATCCTATACGATACAACCTACAGTTCCCTTGTCTCATTAACAACAACAAAACAAAAGCGTTTTATTTACTCTCTACGAAGTCGAGCTATTCTTTTAAAATTGCGTTTGCCTTTTCTGCCTTAGAGAATTTGCCTAGGCCCCGAATTTATTCCTTTATTAAGCTTATATTCTTCTTCTTGTTAAGGCTAGGCTACTCCAAATTTTTTCAATAAACCTGCCTTTTCTTTTCTTTGTTTGCCTTTTCTGCCTTAGATAATTTGCCTAGGCCCCGAATTTTTTCCTCTATTAAGCTTATATTCTTCTTGTTGTTGACTACACTGGCTAGGCTACTCCAAATTTTTTGAGTAAACCTGCCTAATTGCCCCTCAATGTCTTTATATTCTCTATTCAAATTCCTAAATTGTAAATCACACGAAATTGTTTGTAAATCACACGAAATCACCGTTAAGTATATAAAACTAGAGTCTACCGTTTTACTATGCCGAACGCTTGGTTCTTTTATACTTTTTTCTTATTTACTGTAATAAAACACTCGCGACTATGTCAAAACTTTATTTTAACCAAGCAGTCATACAAAAAGAAATACTCGTATAATTATACCCTACACCCGAAGAGAGTAGGGTATATTCACTTTGTTCTTCCGTTCGTAACGCAGAGAAGGAGACGAGATAGATATAGAAAAGTATATGTATTCTTGCTCAGCGTCACCTCCTGTCCGTCTGTCCGTCTGTCTGTCTGTCTGTCTGTCTGTATGTTGAAATCACTATTACGAGAGAAAGAAAAGAGATATCGCGATGAAATTTGGCACAAATATTCTTTGTTATGTAGGGCTGTTTGGGATTGTAAATGGGCGAGATCGGTAAACAGCCACGCCTACTTTACGTACGGAATATAAAGGCACCTCGTTTCAAAAAATTTTAAAATCTGAATATTTCATAAACCGTGTGAGATATTAAGGTATAATTTTATTCCGGAACATGTAGCGTCATTACTAAAATCTTTGAAAAAAATGGGCGTGCCACGCCCACTCATAACAAAGTTGGCAATATCTAATGAACGGTATAAGATATGGACATGTAATTTCATCATTTCATCTTTGTCGAAATTTTACTATTAAATGTTAGGTTTATTTATAGCCATATGGGATTATTTATACCCTACACCCGAAGGGAGTATATTCAATTTGAATACTCAATTTGTTCTTCCGTTTGTAACGCAAAGAAGGAGACGAGATAGATATAGAAAAGTATATATATTCTTGCTTAGCGTCACCTCCTGAATCGATTTAGCCCTGTCCGTTCGTCTGTCTGTTGAAATCACGATTACGAGAGCGAAAAGAGATATCGCGATGAATTTTGGCACAAATATTCCTTGTTATGTAGGGATGTTTGGGATTGAAAATGAGCGAGATCGGTAAACAGCCACGGCTACTTTACATACGAAATTTAAAGGCACCTTGTTTCGAAAAATGTTATAATCTGAATATTTCATAAGCCGTGTGAGATATTAAGGTATAATTTTATTCAGGAACATATAGCGTCATCACTAAAACGTTCGAAAAAAATGGGCGTGCCACGCCCACTCATAAAAGGTTATCAATATCTTCTAAATGGTATAAGATATTAACACGAAATTTTATCACGAGGTATCTACACGTATTACCAATTTGTATACAAAATGGGCGTGGTCCGCCCACTTATACAAAAGTGGTCAATATCCCATTAACGGTTCAAAATATTAATACGTTTGTAGTTATATCTAGCAGTACCTAGAGATATTATAAAACATTTGCCCGAAATGGGCATGGTCCGCCTGCTTATACAAAAGTTGTTAAGTGGCGAAATTAAAATATTTTGAGTTACTCGGGTGTAGGGTATTTAGATTTCGGCCAGGCCGAAGACAATACTTTTCCCTGTTGAAGCTAAGCGGAATCTCATAAATAATATAGTGTAAATAAGCCTTAACTTAGTTGTAAGAGGATGGCAACGATGGAGAGTGAGTGGGACAAACAGTTATGAAGTATGCAGTTCAAGCGAGTTAAAATGCATGGCAACAGAGCATGTTGCCAGCAACATTCCTGGAAATGATTGATGTTGCTATCAACATCTGGAATAACTAACAGAGAAGAAGAACAAGAAAACAAGTATAAAAGACGGCGCAGAACCCAAAAGGGGAGTTCGTTTTCCGGGAGTCAGCAGCGCAGCAGCAACACGGACAGTGACAAGGTAAGCAACACGGTAGTAGTGGCTCCCCTTGAAATTCCCAATTCTCCCACATCCTTTCGCGAACACAAGTCCTGTGAGTGGTGACGGGTTGCACCAATTCTGCCAGAAACGAGTCCTATGTGTCGCCTCAGTCGCGCTCTCCGCATATCCTTTTTGCCATCAGCTGGCGACGGATTGCACCAATCCTGTTAGTTGTGTGTCCTCCGTAATCCTTTTGCCTTCGACAGGTGACGGGTTGCACCAATCCTTGGAATTGGAAAAGGAAGGTACAGTAGGAGTTGAGGAAATTGCTGTCGGATTTTGTGAAGGCAGGAAAACACACAGAAGACGCCATGAAGCTTTTGCAAGAAATGGAAGCAAAGTATGGAAAATCGAGGGCGGGTACACCGACAAAGCAGCAGTCCAAGACAGATGAATGATTCCGGCAACTATCAACAGAAAACGGGAATTTCGATACCAGTTTCATCGCATCCAAGCACTTATGCGGTAGTAATCGAGCATGTACGGAAGTGGGCCGTGAAATTTGATGGCATGAAGAACTCTCTAGAGTTTATCGAACGCGTCGAGGAACCAGCGGTCACATACAATCTAAATATCAATCTCCTTCCCCTAACTATGCCCGAACTAAAAGAGAAAAGTCACATGGTTGCGGAATAATAATCGCCATTTTGAGAAGTGGGACGAATTTAAGCGAGACTTTCTAAAATTTTTCTTGTCCTCAAGTATTTTGAGAAGCTAGACGATGAAATTCGGAGCCGCCATCAACAACAAAATGAGCCTTTCAAGAATTACGTTGTGGCGTTACAGGACTTGATGGGACATGCCGGATACGACGAGTCTCGACAGTTGGAAATGACATTCCGAAACAACAGGAAAGATTGAAAGAAATACATAATAGGAAAGATTTACCGAGCTTGGCCGAATTGACAGCACTAGCCGAGGACCTGAAGTGCTTGCGTGCCGATGAGGAGATGGCAACGACTTCTAGTAGTAGATGACCGGAAGGCAGGAATCGTGTCACTCAGATAACTAGCGACCAGGTCTTGTCGCGTTTCGTTTTGCCTGCGGTGTAGGCTTGGCCGCTTGTGCAGCTGACTTTATACCTCTTTACAGTGGGTGGCGATGACAAAATTTCGTATAGACTCCACAAATGTGCGTGGCTTGAGGGCGAATTTCTTCGCGGTCTATGCGTATGTCTGTACTCACCAACCGCATATAATGGCACTAGGTGAGACCCAGGTGTCTGAGGGTGCAGATCCACTGGATTTTCACTTGCCTGGGTACCACTTACTGCCATTATTTTCATCACACAGAGGCCTCGCCTTATATATTCGCAGTGATGTTGCGTACCAGTGTCAGCAACACCTTTGCACGACGGATGCCGAATTTAGCTCCATGTGGGTTAAGTTCAAAATCCAGTCGCACATCCTGCACTTCTGCTTCATTTATAGAAGCCCGGGTCTAGACAGGCTGCCAACTTTTGATAAACTTGACAGTCTCTCTGATTCGATTTCTAAAATCCTGGAATCGTATCCGAACAGTGAAATTGTTGTTGCTGGTGATTTCAATGTTCATAATTCCAATTGGCTACGTCATTCGAGTCACACAACACCTGAGGGTTTGTATGTTGAGTTATTTGCTGAGTCTAATAATTTGACTCAATTAGTGAAGGAACCAACGCACTTTCCTTGCGTTGATGGGCAAAACCAAAATATTCTGGACCTTTTTTTAACTTCGCATCACAGCAAGTATGATGTGAATGTTCTTGCACCTCTTGGTAATTCGCACCACGCTACAATTTCTGCTACCTTCCCATATTCTAGTCTTCAATCCGCTCATCAGCCAGCTCCGAAGCGGACAGTGTGGCTTTATGAGAAGGCTAATTGGGATGCGCTGAACTCCTTCTTCAGCCGTTTCAATTGGCAATTGTGTTTCAGGGATAGAAACATAAATGCTGCAGCAAAATTGGTAGAAAATATAATTTTATTTGGTATGAGATCTTTCATACCTAATAAAAGAATTTCCATTAAACCAAAAGACCATTCCTGGTTTAATGCGACTTGCAGACAAGCTGTCAGGTCTAAAGAGGAAGCATTTAGGAATTGGCGTTTAAATAAAACTGCTGATACTAAACTGCTGCGCAATCAGGCCAGAAATACGTGCAACGCCACTCTAAAGCGCAAAAAAAGTTCTCTACGAACAGCGCCTTAGACGCAGAGTTCTTGAATACCATAAGGGTAGCAAGAACTTTTGGTCGTTCGTGGGGAGGGTGAAGAATCAGACGCGATCGTCTATTCCAACTCGAGGACGATCAGATCTTCACTCACTCGGTTGATAAGGCAAACTTATTAGCCAAAATGTTTGCTGAAAACTGCTCTCTTCCTGAGAGTAGCCAACCACTACCCGTGATCGACGGTGTGTCTCATATTATGCCTGAGATGCACTTTCGAACGCGGGCTGTTAAAAGAGTGCTTGTAAACCTCAACGTCAATAAATCCTCGGGACCGGATGGCATTTCAGCCCACGTGTTGAGAAAGTTCGCCTCAACACTGGCTCGCCCATTGCGCAATCTGTTTAACTTATCGTTCACTTCAGGAGTTTTTCCTACTTCCTGGAAGATTGCCAATGTGCAGCCAGTTCCCAAAAAAGGTGAGGCTACGAATCCTGCCAATTACCGGCCCATAGCAATCTGTTCAATGCTCTCCAAAGTTATGGAGAGCGTTATAAATTTTAACCTGATGAGGTATCTGGAGAGCAACCAATTGGTCAGCGATCGCCAGTACGGTTTCCGTGCTCACCGCTCCACAGGCGATTTGATGGCGTTTCTCACTGAGCGGTGGAACAGTTGTGTTCACCAATTCGGTGAGAGTAAGGTTGTTGCTTTGGATATCTCTAAGGCATTTGACCGAGTGTGGCATAAAGCACTTGTGTCTAAACTGGCTGCTTATGGTGTCGGTGATACATTCACTCGATGGATATCGAGTTTCCTCAGCGGCCGTTCTATTCGGGTTGTGATAGACGGCTTTGCTTCCGAAGAGCACTCCATAAATGCTGGAGTTCCGCAGGGTTCGGTCCTGTCTCCAACACTTTTTCTCATTTTTATCAATGACCTTCTGTCATTGACATCAAACCCCGTCTACTCGTTTGCTGATGACAGCAGCATTTGTCATTCATATTCATTCTCCAGGCGTCCTTCTATTCTGGAGATCAATAGAAAACACAGAATTATGAATGACACACTCCAATCTGACCTCAACAAAATCCAGGAGTGGGGCCAAGCGAATCGGGTCGATTTTAATGCGCGGAAGACCCAATGCTGTTTGTTGACCCACAAGCGTCTGGCGGGCGACAACTTTCCACCTTTAAATATGGGTGGTGTGGATATTAATGAGTCGGAGGCTCTTGATGTTCTGGGCATGTCAATACAATGCGATCTTCGTTGGAACGATCACATTTTTGATGTGTCGAAAGAAGCAGCCAAGTGCTTAGGCTTTTTAAAGCGGTGCAAGAAATACTTCACTTCAACCGACCTTCGTTGTATCTACACCACTTATATCCGGCCGAAAATGGAGTACAACTCGCATATTTGGTCTGGAGCTTCGAAAGCATATCTTCAGCTTCTGGACCGTATACAAGGTCGTGCGATAAAACTTATAGGGGACAGTAGGGTATCCAGCTCTATTGAAACCTTGGGATGTCGTCGGGATGTGGGGTGTGTAACCTTATTTTACCGTTACTTTAATGGTAACTGTTCCGCTGAAGTAGCCAGCCTGATCCCTTCGGTTCAGGTATTCAACAGATCTACTCGGCTTTCCAGAGCGGTGCACCCCTTTTACGTCTCGATCCCGTTCCATCGCACTACCCACTACCGCGATAATTCGTTTTTCGGTCGCGCAGTTCAATTGTGGAATAGTCTCCCTGCGCATGTTTTCCCACCCACTTATAACGTCGATGCTTTTAAAAGAGGTGTAAATCGACACTACTCCCACTTTTCCCCTTCCCACTAACCTTTACCCTTCTAAACAACGAATGCTTTGCATGGATAGGGGGCATCCCCTGAGCTTGGTTCTATCTGCCATAAAAAAAAAAAAGAAATTCTACAAAAAATGGTGGACTGATTAGGCGGTTCCAGTTTGCCCTATCCGAATTCGGAGACGCCATCGAGGCATTCAAGGATAGCAGGGAATGCTTCGAGACAGTTAAAGAATCGCGAGATACGGCCCAAAAAATATTTTATGAATATGTTGACGTTTTTGAAGATGATGAACTTGTTCAAGCGTTTTATGACCTAAGGGATGAATATACGACGATTTCTAAAGAATGAAATATTAAGAGGGAAGAAAAAGTATCGTATAGCCTTCCCTCCGTAGATATTCCCTCTTTTGATGGGGATTATTCTAAATGGGAGACGTTCAAAGAATTGTTTGAACAATTAGTTAGCTCTAAGAATATCGCGAACATTGAAAAAATGTGCATTTTAAAATCAAAATTAAAAGGTGATGCTGCTAGTTGTGTTGCTAATTTACCATCAACAAGCACAAATTTTTCTGTAGCATGGGACATACTCAACAAGCAGTTCACCAATAAAAGATGCATTGCAAATATATATTTTAAAAAATTGCTCGATGCACCATTGGTGACAGAAACTGCTCGCAATGTCAAGGCATTTCATAGGACCATTAATGAATCTTTGCAGGCATTAAATAATTTGAAGCTGTCATCAGAACAAATTTTACAAGCCTTTATAAGCTTTCTTTTAGTAAGAAAGCTTGATGACAACTTAAGGTTGAAATATGAAATGACCCTGGAAGATTCAAAAATGGTCCCTAGAATTGATCCTTTGTTAAAATTTTTAGAACATGAATGTTCAGCATTGGAAGTTGTTCAGAAACCAATGTCGCATCAGTTCAATAATGTGTTCGTGAATAACACAAGCAATTTCACTAAAGAAAAATGCATAATGAATTGCAAGGTGTTTCATCCAGCAAATGGATGCTCTAAGTTCAGAGCATTACCTATAAGCGATAGATGGAATAAAGTTCTTGCAAATAAATTATGTGTGAAGTGCTTAAAAAGTGGACACGGAAGTAAACTTGCGGTGCAGCCAATTGCAAAATATGTAATAACGCCCACCATGCACTTTTACATAAGGAGCAATCTCACTCTAAAAGTGCAGTGATGAAATCTCTATTCCCACGTAGCAATTTAACAAATCTGGAAAAGTTCATTTTACTATATACAGCACGTATAAAGGTTGAAGGCTTAAATGGAAAATCCATAGAAGCCAGAGCGTTGCTAGACAGTGGGTCTAAAGTAAGTTTAATATCCAATAATCTTAAAAATAAATTAAAAGTTATTGCCAAAAAAGATAATTCAATTATTGAAGGAATCGGAGAAAATAAATCCAATGTTAACAAAAGAATTAATGTCAAAATTAAATCCATTAATTCTAATTTTATTACCGATATTGATTTATTGGTCGTTAAAAAGATTTTTTCTGATCTCCCAGCTCAAAAAATAATTAAGGGAGAAATTCCAGAAAATATTGAGTTAGCAGATCCTCAATTTGACATTCCTAGTAAGATTGATATACTATTAGGAGCCGAAATATTTTACTCACTAATAAAGCAAGGTCAAATAGTGTTAAGCAAAGAGAAATACATACTCTAAAATAGTGTATTTGGTTGGATAGCCTGTGGTCCAGCAAATGTAGAAAAAAATTCTCTATATTGCGGAATTGTTTCTCACACCGAAAATAGTTTACACCACCAACTAAGAAAATTTTGGGAGCTTGAAGAAGTTCAACAAAAGATTGAACAGCAAACAGTAGAGGAAAAGAAATGTGAGAAAAATTTTCAAGAAAATGTGAATATAGCATCTGATAACAAATTTGTGGTGTCACTGCCTTTCAAAAAATCTCCGAAATACATTGGCGAATCAACATTGCAAGCTGAAAGACGATTTTATAGTTTAGAACGCAAACTAAATAAAAATAATTGTCTTAAAGAGCAATACCCTATGTTTATGAGAGAATATTTGAATTTAGGGCATATGAAGTTAATAAGAAATGTTTCGGAATTTAATGAAAAATATTATCTTCCACATCATGGCGTTCTTCGTCCAGAAAGTTCTACAACGAAACTGAGAGTAGTTGTTGTTCAGCTAAAACTTCAAGAAATACGTCTCTAAATGATATTTTGCTTGTAGGTCCAAGACTACAGGAAGATTTATTTAATATTCTTTTAAGGTTCAGGAAACATAAATTTTTGTTCTCAGCGGACATAGAAAAAATGTACAGACAAATCTGGATAGAAGAAAGCAATCAAAAGTTCCAGTTAATCTTTTGGCGATGGAACTCTCAAGAACCATTAAAAACATACGCTTTAAAAACAGTAACGTACGGTACATCCTGTGCACCATATTTAGCTGTTAAATGTCTTCATGAAACTGCTGAAAGAGAAAAATAAAATATCCGAAAGCAGCTGGAATCATTAAATCCGATTTTTATATGGACGATTTAATGACAGAGGGAAACAGTTTACTAGAAATAGAAAATTTACAAAAGCAATTAATTACAATCTTAAGTAAATATGGGTTTAAATTACGCAAATGGTGCTCTAATAGCCCAAATTTATTGTAAAAAATTTCAAAGGAAGACCGGGAAATAGAATTGAATATTGACATGGACCAAGAAAGCAGGGTAAAGGCATTAGGAGTAACCTAGTTACCAAACACGGATGAGTTTCTAATGAAATGCAATTGGGATTGCAACAATAAAATTACAAAAAAAAAAAAGGTTACAGAGCCTCTGGAAATTAAAAATCGACTGGGATGAAGAAGTCCCTTGTAATATATTAAATGAATGGAACAAGGTCAAGAAAGACTTGCCAAATCTCAGAGCGGTTAAAATTTCCAGACGTATAATTTGTAACAATCCAGAAATGATTGAGTTACATGGTTTTTGCGACGCTTCAATGAAAGCATATGGAGCAGTTATTTATATAAAATCCTGTGACGAATCAGGATCCATATATACTAACACAGCTGCTTCAAATTCGCGCGTAGCACCTACTAAGGTTATAACATTGCCAAGACTTGAGCTATGCGCGGCCGTTTTATTGATTGAACTCTATAACAAAGTAATAAATAGTTTAAAAATGAAATTGGATAGAACATTTTTCTATACTGACTCAGAAATTGTTTTAAGTTGGTTAAAGTTAGATCCTGCAAGGTTACAAATTTTCGTATCTAACAGAGTAAGTTATATTCAATCAAATTGCGACAGTACTAATTTTAGATATGTCCAATCTATGGAAAATCCTGCATACTTTATATCTAGAGGTTTATTGGCTAAGGAAATAATTGGGAATATAATCATAAGAAAAAAAGAGACGTGTGAATGTCGACTTTGTGTACACCAAATACACAACATATATAATTATGAATATAATCATAAGAAAAAAAGAGACGTGTGAATGTCGACTTTGTGTACACCAAATACACAACTTTTCCATAGCAGCTGATTAGTACGGAAAAGACGTAAAGCCCCGTGCGCTCAACGGGGCTCATCGTAAGAGTTACAAAATACTGTTTTAACAGCAACGTAAACAGAAGCGGGAGAGAAGTAGCCACCGTTTCCGTTCCGCAGATACAAAATAAGACTGTAAGACTTAAATTACATAATATATACATGTTCAAGTTCAGATATTATACTTGCTATAAAGGAATTGTATTCTTATTTCAAGGTTGTTGTTTAATTATGAAACTGTACCTATCAGACTTATAATGCTACAATCCTTTCCATATGAGCTGGATACGATAAGTTTTATAAGAGATAAGAATTCGTGGGAAACGAATTTCGTCTTATCTTGTTTATATAATGACCCCTTGTGTTAACACAAGTCTTGGGAACCAAGTTGATGGGTACAGTTTATTTAGGATAACGTAGACACATGATAAGCGCACCGAGTTAAATATAAATATAACCACAGATAGTGTATGCGTCTCGTCTTTTCATGTAAGTAGTTTTTATCTATAAGTTCTACGCATGGAGCGAACTGTGTCCATACCATGTATTTAAGTAATTCTAAATGCATCAATAAAGCGAGTGTTTTTACAAACCTCAACTGCTTCGGTCCTGTTTAGTTCAATGAAAAATATAAGATTTTTCATTTTGGTGACACCGACGTGATCTTTTGAATCGCGTTTAAAAAATATAAGATTTTTCATTTTGTTGACCCCGACGTGAAATTTTGAATCGCGTTTAAAAAAAAAATTCTTTTCTAATTTTATCGAGTGTTCTTCCGTATATTTTGGATGTTTGTTTCGATTTTGTTGTTTCGTATTAATGTTTCTATATAAAACGCCCAGAGGCGAATTAGAAATATTTTAATTTTTAAATACCATTGCTGTATAAAGCGGGGAATTATCGCATCAGCAATAAATGTGAAGTAGTGTAAAAAATATATAAAGATATATATTTCAGTGATACTACTGTATAAAGCGTGTACGCATCAGCAGTAAGTGTATGTGAGTTTTTGTGTTTAAAAAAAAAAATAAATATATTCGCTGTATAAAGCGTTAGAGTATCGCATCAGCTAACTAATAAAAATTATAATAAAATAATAAAAGTGCAATGGAAGCAATATTGAATAAGCAGTCAGAGCTGGCAAAAGAGATCCAGAAGCTCTACCATCAAGCTGTTGGATCTGATGGAGATAATTATGATTTCCTTCTTCTGCTTAAAGAAAAGCTGCATAATAAATTTGTTGAGTTTCAGGAGAATCACAAGCAGCTGGAGCGTCAAGGCGGTTTGAAGAAGGAAAAGTACTTCAAGGAAAACATATTCGGTACGGTAAGCTCACTGGCGCAGACAGCTACTACAAAATTGGAATACCTTATTGAAAAATTCCAAAAAGAAGGTAAGCCAATAGTTTCTAAAGGGGCTGTCGAAAAACAGCATTCTCAGAAGTTGAGTCGTGGTCGCGGGCGAAGGAGGACGTCACCTCCCACAATTTAGTGTTCGTGATGAGTGCTCGCGCGGAAAAATAGTCAAAACAAAACCTACCCCATCCTAAATCATCACAATAAAACACAGAAATGCAGTGAAACATTAATAAACAGAAAGTCAATAAACAAACAAAAAAAATCAATAATGTGCACTAAGAACAAAATTTAATAATTCAATAGTCAACTTAACGGAATGCAGCGAACCATGCGAGGGTCTTGTTTATGCTCTCCGCAGTAAAGCTCAGCATTTCGTTGATTTTCACTCCTCCTCCTCCTTCTTCCTGGTCCCGTTAGTTCTGCATGAGGCTGTGAGTGCACCGTGGGCTGAAGCGTGGCAAGATAAAGGCATAACACTTGTCTTGTCGCGTTTCGTTTTGCCTGCGGTGTAGGCTTGGCCGCTTGTGCAGCTGACTTTATACCTCTTTACAGTGGGTGGCGATGACAAAATTTCGTATAGACTCCACAAATGTGCGTGGCTTGAGGGCGAATTTCTTCGCGGTCTATGCGTATGTCTGTACTCACCAACCGCATATAATGGCACTAGGTGAGACCCAGGTGTCTGAGGGTGCAGACACCTGGGTCTCACCTGTCTAGACCCGGGCTTCATTTATAGAAGCCCGGGTCTAGACAGGCTGCCAACTTTTGATAAACTTGACAGTCTCTCTGATTCGATTTCTAAAATCCTGGAATCGTATCCGAACAGTGAAATTGTTGTTGCTGGTGATTTCAATGTTCATAATTCCAATTGGCTACGTCATTCGAGTCACACAACACCTGAGGGTTTGTATGTTGAGTTATTTGCTGAGTCTAATAATTTGACTCAATTAGTGAAGGAACCAACGCACTTTCCTTGCATTGATGGGCAAAACCAAAATATTCTGGACCTTTTTTTAACTTCGCATCACAGCAAGTATGATGTGAATGTTCTTGCACCTCTTGGTAATTCGCACCACGCTACAATTTCTGCTACCTTCCCATATTCTAGTCTTCAATCCGCTCATCAGCCAGCTCCGAAGCGGACAGTGTGGCTTTATGAGAAGGCTAATTGGGATGCGCTGAACTGCTTTTTCAGCCGTTTCAATTGGCAATTGTGTTTCAGAGATAGAAACATAAATGCTGCAGCAAAATTAGTAGAAAATATAATTTTATTTGGTATGAGGTCTTTCATACCTTATAAAAGAATTTCCATTAAACCAAAAGACCATTCCTGGTTTAATGCGACTTGCAGACAAGCAGTCAGGTCTAAAGAGGAAGCATTTAGGAATTGGCGTTTAAATAAAATTGCTGATACTAAACTGCTGCGCAATCAGGCCAGAAATACGTGCAATGCCACTCTAAAGCGCGAAAAAAGTTCTCTACGAACAGCGCCTTGGACGCAGAGTTCTTGAATACCATAAGGGTAGCAAGAACTTTTGGTCGTTCGTGGGGAGGGTGAATAATCAGACGCGATCGTCTATTCCAACTCTCCTCGAGGACGATCAGATCTTCACTCACTCGGTTGATAAGGCAAACTTATTAGCCAAAATGTTTGCTGAAAACTGCTCTCTTCCTGAGAGTAGCCAACCACTACCCGTGATCGACGGTGTGTCTCATATTATGCCTGAGATGCACTTTCGAACGCGGGCTGTTAAAAGAGTGCTTGTAAACCTCAACGTCAATAAATCCTCGGGACCGGATGGCATTTCAGCCCACGTGTTGAGAAAGTGCGCCTCAACACTGGCTCGCCCATTGCGCAATCTGTTTAACTTATCGTTCACTTCAGGAGTTTTTCCTACTTCCTGGAAGATTGCCAATGTGCAGCCAGTTCCCAAAAAAGGTGAGGCTACGAATCCTGCCAATTACCGGCCCATAGCAATCTGTTCAATGCTCTCCAAAGTTATGGAGAGCGTTATAAATTTTAACCTGATGAGGTATCTGGAGAGCAACCAATTGGTCAGCGATCGCCAGTACGGTTTCCGTGCTCACCGCTCCACAGGCGATTTGATGGCGTTCCTCACTGAGCGGTGGAACAGTTGTGTTCACCAATTCGGTGAGAGTAAGGTTGTTGCTTTGGATATCTCCAAGGCATTTGACCGAGTGTGGCATAAAGCACTTGTGTCTAAACTGGCTGCTTATGGTGTCGGTGATACATTCACTCGATGGATATCGAGTTTCCTCAGCGGCCGTTCTATTCGGGTTGTGATAGACGGCTTTGCTTCCGAAGAGCACTCCATAAATGCTGGAGTTCCGCAGGGTTCGGTCCTGTCTCCAACACTTTTTCTCATTTTTATCAATGACCTTCTGTCATTGACATCAAACCCCGTCTATTCGTTTGCTGATGACAGCAGCATTTGTCATTCATATTCATTCTCCAGGCGTCCTTCTGTTCTGGAGATCAATAGAAAACGCAGAATTATGAATGACACACTCCAATCTGACCTCAACAAAATCCAGGAGTGGGGTCAAGCGAATCGGGTCGATTTTAATGCGCGGAAGACCCAATGCTGTTTGTTGACCCACAAGCGTCTGGCGGGCGACAACTTTCACATTTTTGTGTCATGTGTCGAAAGAAGCAGCCAAGTGCTTAGGCTTTTTAAAGCGGTGCAAGAAATACTTCACTTCAACCGACCTTCGTTGTATCTACACCACTTATATCCGGCCGAAAATGGAGTACAACTCGCATATTTGGTCTGGAGCTTCGAAAGCATATCTTCAGCTTCTGGACCGTATACAAGGTCGTGCGATAAAACTTATAGGGGACAGTAGGGTATCCAGCTCTATTGAAACCTTGGGATGTCGTCGGGATGTGGGGTGTGTAACCTTATTTTACCGTTACTTTAATGGTAACTGTTCCTCTGAAGTAGCCAGCCTGATCCCTTCGGTTCAGGTATTCAACAGATCTACTCGGTTTTCCAGAGCGGTGCACCCCTTTTACGTCTCGATCCCGTTCCATCGCACTACCCACTACCGCGAGAATTCGTTTTTCGGTCGCGCAGTTCAATTGTGGAATAGTCTCCCTGCGCATGTTTTCCCACCCACTTATAACGTCGATGCTTTTAAAAGAGGTGTAAATCGACACTACTCCCACTTTTCCCCTTCCCACTAACCTTTACCCTTCTACACCAACGAATGCTTTGCATGGATAGGGGGCATCCCCTGAGCTTGGTTCTATCTGCCATAAAAAAAAAAAAATTCTACAAAAAATGGTGGACTGATTAGGCGGTTCCAGTTTGTCCTATCCGAATTCGGAGACGCCATCGAGGCATTCAAGGATAGCAGGGAATGCTTCGAGACAGTTAAAGAATCGCGAGATACGGCCCAAAAAATATTTTATGAATATGTTGACGTTTTTGAAGATGATGAACTTGTTCAAGCGTTTTATGACCTAAGGGATGAATATACGACGATTTCTAAAGAAAGAAATATTAAGAGGGAAGAAAAAGTATCGTATAGCCTTCCCTCCGTAGATATTCCCTCTTTTGATGGGGATTATTCTAAATGGGAGACGTTCAAAGAATTGTTTGAACAATTAGTTAGCTCCAAGTTATCGGGAACATTGAAAAAATGTGCATTTTAAAATCAAAATTAAAAGGTGATGCTGCTAGTTGTGTTGCTAATTTACCATCAACAAGCATAAATTTTTCTGTAGCATGGGATATACTCAACAAGCAGTTCACGAATAAAAGATGCATTGTGTTAACGCCAACTGCCGCTCGCCAGAGCTGCTCCCTCATCGATCGGTAGGGTGTCAGGAGTGAGCACTCCAGTCTCTCTCCTGTTAGCCTGCCGGTCGTGAGGGGCGCCTCTCCCGTGAGCGTAAGCCCGGCTGCGGGCTCTCTCCGCGGCAATTGGCGCGGTTTGACCGGCTTCCAGCGATCGTCGCTGGACCCACACAGTCTCTTGCTTAAAAACCACGAACGCGTTCAGAGACAAATGCAGCGAGTGCCATCAGCGGATAATTAAGGAACATATACCATTATTGAACTTAAGGAATTATTTTAAATTATTAATCTTAAATTCTGAACTGAGTGAATAAACATTGTGAACATTTTCGAATTAAACATTTTGGTCCAGACGAGCCGGATTGCCGACGCCCAGGAACCATCGTCAACGACGCCCAGGAACAATCGTCACCGACGCCCCAATCACCTAGCCGAGTGAAACGGTAAGTTCACCGTGTTGTATTTAATTTGGCCACCGCTTTTGTGCGAATTTGTACGCAAGTCTACTTGCGAGTTTAAAAGTGCGTCTCGTGCACTAGCTAGTGAGCACGGTGCACTTTGATTCCGTGCCCGTCACTCTAGCCCCGTAGAGCCCTTCCGGCCATATACATTTTATATATATATATATATCAAAGGAACTGTCCTCCTTATATATATATATACCCTTCATTTGACCGTCAAACCTTCGAGAATCGTCGATTCGTGGGTAACGGTCCCCAAGAATAACGGCAGCACCAAGGCTTGAGGTTTTTTTGTTTCTGACCGTCTTCGCAAGCATCGCTTGCTGCGAAGCCCACATTTTTTCCAAAAATTCACGGCTTGACGCATAAGCAAGCCCCGTGCTCCCGCACAAAAAATCTTTAGAGCAGCCTTCTGCTGAGCTCTCCCGAGAGATTGCTTATGGTTTCGCGCTCTCACGTTTTTGTATCAACTTACTTGGGTGCTCCGCAACGGCGCTCAGTGCAAAGCGAAAAACCACCACCTTTTGCTGGTCAGTATACGCGTGCACATTTTGCTTCTGCTCGCGCTCTTCTGCTTGCGCTGCCCATACATACAGAGTGCACACAGAACAAAAAACCAGTTTTCGTGTCGTTTTGCACTCTCAGAAGTGTGAAAGCAGCGTGGGTTTGGGAATTCAACAGTGACCCTGCAGTGAATAAGCAAAGCTGCATACCCAGTAGGCAGAAGTGTTCCCAGCAACTAGTCTCTTTGTAACTAGTTGCCAACTTTAGAGACAACGCGTGGTTGATTTTTGTAAGCAAGCTCCTCGAGCCCCAACGCAATCAGCTAGCGACGCGCTAATATTCGCTGACTTTTTTCCTCTAAAATAAAATACAATTTTTTCCGAAATAGTTTTTCGGTGCGTTTTCTTTTGGGTTTTCGACTTTCTTCGCCGCCCCTAAGCGAACCCTAAAAATATAATGGCGTCACGCGACAAATTTATACGCGCCTCCGACGCGATCGTCGAATTCGAGGCCGACTTCGTGACCATCCCTGAGCAGGAGCACTCGGACTTTTCATTAGATGCTCATCTGGAAGAGCTCAAGACGACGTGGAGGGCGACCAAGGAAGTCTACTACACGTGCCTAGACCAGTTGATGGCCTCCGAAGAATCCGCACCCGCTGACGTAGAAGTGATTAAGACGAAGCAACGCAACTGCTACCGAACTTATATTCGCTGCGCCACGAAAATCGGCGCATGCCGAAAAACTCGTCTCACTTCTTCCGCACTCAATACAGCAGCAGCTGAAATGCCAGCATCTGGCTACAACATCAGCTTACCCCCTTGCGACACCCAAGCCTTCCACGGCGATTACCTCTCGTGGCCCTCTTTTAGGGATATGTTCACGGCCCTTTATATCAAGAACACCAGAATTGTGCCGGTTGAGAAGCTTTTCCACCTGAACCGAAAAACTACCGGCGAAGCTAAAGAAATCGTGCAGAAATTCCCTCTCACAAATCCAACAGGTACGAGAACGGGCGCGTCCTCACCAACGCCCATTTGAAGAAGCTCTTCAGCCTGTCCCCCATCACGAAGGAAACCGGTGGCGCTATTAAAGACTTGCAGCGCGAAATCAATAATATTCTCGTCGCACTCGCGCTACAAGGTGTCGATACCTCGCATTGGGACGCAATAATCGTCTTTTTGTGCTCCAGCAAGCTCCCAGAAGCAACGCTTTCCCTTTGGGAACAATCTCTCACGAACAAAACGGAGATCCCAAAATGGACAGATCTGGATGCGTTTCTCACGCATCGCTTCCAGACCCTTGAAACGGTGCAAGATATTAAGTGCACACCCGCATCGAAGTCAACACAGCTCCCAGCTCCGACTCACTCAGCTCCAGCCTCTAAACGCGTCAACACCTTCCAGTTGAAGGTGTCCCAAGATAGCTGCCCTCTTTGCCAGAAGCAGCACAGGCTGAGATCCTGCGCTCAGTTTCTCAGCTTGCCCGTTCCACAGCGGCTGAATACCGTTCAGAAAAACCGCTTGTGCAGCAACTGCTTGGCCAGATCTCATTCCGTGAAAAACTGTCCAAGCAGATTTAATTGCGTCAAATGTAATGGCAGGCATCACACCCTCTTGCATCGTGAGAACGCTCCATCCTCATCGAATGCTGTACCAGATTCGACCCCACGTGCCTCACATCAAGAGCGGCGGTTTGGAAACGCTCCGCGTGCTCAAGCCCATGCCTATTCGAATTTTATTCCCGGTTCGACTCATCATGCTTTTCAGCAAGAAAGGCCGCATTCTTCGATGCGACCTCCCACGCATATACAGTCCACTCATCCCCCCACACAGCAACGAAATCAAGAGCAACGGTATGATAACGCTCCGCGTACTCAAGTTCCTGCCTATTCGAATTTTATTCCCGGATCGACTCATCATGCTTCTCAGCAAGAAAGGCCGCATCCTTCGATGCGACCTCCCACGCATATACAGTCCACTTCTCCCCCGCGCAACAGCGAAATCCACAGGACACGCATCAGGTGTGCTTCGCGAAAGCACCAAAACAGGTACTGTTAGGGACTGCTATGGTAACAATACGCCATCACGGTACATGTTACATCGCGCGCGCCTTGATTGATCCTGGGTCCGAAGTGTCGTTCATCTCTGAACGCATACAAAAGCTCTTAAAGCTTCCCGTGCAGCCAACTACATCTGTACTTTCAGGTCTCAACGAGACTGTTGCTGCAAAAATATCAAGGTCGAGCGATTTTCTGCTGAATTCGCCACTTGATCCCAACTTTCAAGTTAACGTGACGGCGCTCGTGCTCCCACAAATCACAGGGCGGTTGCCCTCCCACTCGTTATACAGGTCACTTCTCAGTGGCCTCCCTCAAGACATCGAGCTCGCCGATGTCAATTTCTCCAAAAGCGAGCAGGTCGACGTCCTCATCGGAGCCGATTTATACCCAGCAATCCTGCTGGACGGCATCCGCCGCCAAGTGCTGGGCACCCTCATGGCTCAGCAAACCGTGTTCGGTTGGATCCTAACCGGCCCGGTTCCCAACACACAATCTGCCACGGCACCCCTAAAAGTGGCTTACACAACGAAGTCACCTTCGAACAACAGTTCGAACGTTTTTGGGAGGTGGAGGAACTTCCCAAAACTAGATTGCTATCCCACTCCGAAAAATTTTGCAAAGAAAAATACGCGAAGACGCGATGACGGCCGCTACATCGCGCCATTGCCTTTAAATTCGGCTTTCGAGACACGCTCCGCTCAGGGGCTTCGAGACATTCAAAATGTATCGCCAAATATTGGTCGACCCAAAGCACACACCATATCAGCGCATTCTCTTCCGAGACCCGTACAAGTCCGAACTTATCGACTTCGAGCTTCAAACCGTAACGTTTGGAGTTAATTGCGCCACGTGCCTGGCAATACGCACCCTTCTTCAATTGGCAGACGACGTGAAGCCCCAGTTCCCGCTTGCAGCACACATTCTACAGCATTCCATGTACGTGGATGATGTGTTAACAGGCACGCATGACCTGGTGACAGCTACCCAGACCCGTGACCAACTCATAGCGGCTCTCGACTCAGCAGGTTTTTCACTTCGCAAGTGGACTGCCAACCATAAAGGCATTCTGGCAGACTTACCGGCATCCCATCTGCTCCATTCCGATTTTCTGACGCTAGAAGATTCCAGCACCGCCAAAATGCTTGGAATTCGCTGGAACGCGACCCATGATGAGTTCTACTTCGATGTCCAAGCCATCGCCATCAAAGCTGCGTACACGAAACGAGATATGTTGTCTCTGGTCGCCAAGCTGTTCGACCCAGCCGGTTAGCTGGCTCCGATCATCGTTGCAGCAAAGATTCTGATTCAGCAAGTCTGGTTGGACAAAATCGACTGGGATGACACTCTGCCTCAGGTAACTCACGCTAACTGGTTAAGTTTTCTCCAGAATTACCAGCACATCCGCGCCATCCGCATCCCGCGATGGGTGAGTTACGCCCCAGAAAGCCGCACTCCATGCCCTTTGCCTTTTGCAATGCCTCAGAAAGGGCCTACGCACGAGTCATCTATGCCCGCATCACGGTCGCTCAGGAAGTCCAAGTTTTCCTTTTGTACTTCCAAATTCGTGTAGCCCCAAATAAAACTTTGTCTCTCACCAGGTTAGAATTGTGCGGAGCCACTTTAGTAGCTGAGATGATCGACACTCTCGTGCCCACGCTGCAGCTGCCCCATTACACGATCTACTGTTGGAGCGACTCCACCATTGTTTTGGCCTGGCTGAAGAAATCCCCCTGCGTTTGGGCGACGTTCGTGGCAAATCGAGTTGCCAATGATGATTAGAGAAGGTACCACAGTCGCAATTGTTTCATGTGGATTCCCAGGATAGCCCCGCGGATTTAGCCAGTCGCGGTGCCACGCCCCAAGATCTCGTTGAGAGCACCCTCTGGTGGAATGGACCTGCTTGGCTCGCCCACGACAAGAATCGCTGGCCCGAATTCCGCGCCTACGACGAATATGTCACCAAACGAGCAGAAAGCTGTCAAAACGCTGCACACCCAATGCGCTACCGATGAGGATCCTCTCGAACGATTTTCGTCGCTGACACGAGTCCTACGTGTGTACACTCATACGTATATCGATTTCTCCACAACGCTCATCCAGCTCAGCGTCACCTGCACTCGCACCCCAACCTGCACCTCCCACCGGGAGAAATAAAGGAAACTAAATGCTGCCTCGCCATCTCCTGCCAGAAGATTCATTTTGCGGACGAGCATCGCTCGAAACCTACACGATGCTGCGATCTAAAAGCAGCTTACTTTCGTTGAACCCCTTTTCTCCACACGGATAACACGATGCGCGTTGGCGGGCGGTTGTCCTCGTGTCCCAATTTGCCTTTCGACGAACGGCACCCGATTATTCTGCCATACGGCTGCCAATTCTCGCGATTGCTCATTCATTTTATACACGAAAATTAGTTCTTCGTCTGGTCCGTACCCAATTCTGGATCCCCAAGGTTACAACCTTACCAAAACGACGACTCATACCTGCAAGCCTTGCATCCTACATCGGAACAAGCAACGAACCCTGTACATTACAGCCCATTATTAACACATTTTCTCATTACAGAGCCCACATGTATTTAATCCGCTGGCAATATGCGCGGACCCGAAGAGGGCGTCTGCTGGCACCACCCGGGGCGGTGCCCCTCTGCGCCGCCGCGCCGCCTATTGCTGCCCACCGTCCTCGGGAGCTGTCCCCAACGGCTGACGCCCTGGTGCTCGACGTCTCGGCCGACGAGGCACAAGCGCTTGCCACGACACGACGCTCGCCCACACTGCCAACCCGAGCTCTCCGGAGTTCTCTCGTCCGGCCTGAGGAAGCCTCCTTCGGTCCGGCCCCAGAACAGATGCCCATCTATCACGAAGACCTCCGAGATCGCGGAAGTCTGCGAGTTCGCACGATGTCGGTGCGGTATCCGCCGCGCCACGAGCAACGTCCACTACCAGAGCTAGCCCCGAGACGTGTGCTCTCACCACCCACACCGGCCCCGAGACGTCTGCGGCCTGCTCCACCAGAACCGGCGCCGCGACGTGCACCACCAGCACCGCCGGCTCCATCAGCACCATCGGCCCCAAGACACGCGCCTCCAGGCCGTCCAGCCCCACGACGCGCGCCAGTGATGAAGGCCGCCTGGTGCCCGCCAGCCCAGCGGCTTCCTACGGAGGGCCGCGAGCGCGAGCTTTGCTGTCCCCTGTGTACGGGGCGGCATGTGTTGAGCCGTTGTCGGCTGTTTCTGCAGCAGACACCAGCGCAGCGGAATTTAACGGCATCCGCAAGACACATGTGCCGCAACTGTTTGGCGCGGTCGCACCGATTGGTTGAGTGTCGGAGCCCCATGCGCTGCCGCAAGTGCGGGGAGGCGCACCACACGCTCCTCCACTAGACCGGAGACGAGGCACGGCGCCAGTTGTCGGGGTTTGGGGATTTGCAGTCCTGCAAGTATGTTAACGCCAACTGCCGCTCGCCAGAGCTGCTCCCTCATCGATCGGTAGGGTGTCAGGAGTGAGCACTCCAGTCTCTCTCCTGTCAGCCTGCCGGTCGTGAGGGGCGCCTCTCCCGTGAGCGTAAGCCCGGCTGCGGGCTCTCTCCGCGGCAACTGGCGCGGTTTGACCGGCTTCCAGCGATCGTCGGAAGCCGGTCAAAACTGGACCCACACAGTCTCTTGCTTAAAAACCACGAACGCGTTCAGAGGCAAATGCAGCGAGTGCCATCAGCGGATAATTAAGGAACATATACTATTATTGAACTTAAGGAATTATTTTAAATTATTAATCTTAAATTGTGAACTGAGTGAATATGTTGTGAACATTTTCACAATGTTGTGAACATTTTCGAATTAAACACATTGCAAATATATATTTTTAAAAATTGCTCGATGCACCATTGGTGACAGAAACTGCTCGCAATGTCAAGGCATTTCATAGGACCATTAATGAATCTTTGCAGGCATTAAATAATTTGAAGCTGTCATCAGAACAAATTTTACAAGCCTTTATAAGCTTTCTTTTAGTAAGAAAGCTTGATGACAACTTAAGGTTGAAATATGAAATGACCCTGGAAGTTTCAAAAATGATCCCTAGAATTGATCCTTTGTTAAAATTTTTAGAACATGAATGTTCAGCATTGGAAGTTGTTCAGAAACCAATGTCGCATCAGTTCAATAATGTGTTCGTGAATAACACAAGCAATTTCACTAAAGAAAAATGCATAATGAATTGCAAGGTGTTTCATCCAGCAAATGGATGCTCTAAGTTCAGAGCATTACCTATAAGCGATAGATGGAATAAAGTTCTTGCAAATAAATTATGTGTGAAGTGCTTAAAAAGTGGACACGGAAGTAAACTTGCGGTGCAGCCAATTGCAAAATATGTAATAACGCCCACCATGCACTTTTACATAAGGAGCAATCTCACTCTAAAAGTGCAGTGATGAAATCTCTATTCCAACGTAGCAATTTAATAAATCTGGAAAAGTACATTTTACTATATACAGCACGTATAAAGGTTGAAGGCTTAAATGGAAAATCCATAGAAGCCAGAGCGTTGCTAGACAGTGAGTCTCAAGTAAGTTTAATATCCAATAATCTTAAAAATAAATTAAAAGTTATTGCCAAAAAAGATAATTCAATTATTGAAGGAATCGGAGAAAATAAATCCAATGTTAACAAAAGAATTAATGTCAAAATTAAATCCATTAATTCTAATTTTATTACCGATATTGATTTATTGGTCGTTAAAAAGATTTTTTCTGATCTCCCAGCTCAAAAAATAATTAAGGGAGAAATTCCAGAAAATATTGAGTTAGCAGATCCTCAATTTGACATTCCTAGTAAGATTGATATACTATTAGGATCCGAAATATTTTACTCTCTAATAAAGCAGGGTCAAATAGTGTTAAGCAAAGAGAAATACATACTCCAAAATAGTGTATTTGGTTGGATAGCCTGTGGTCCAGCAAATGTAGAAAAAAATTCTCTATATTGCGGAATTGTTTCTCACACCGAAAATAGTTTACACCACCAACTAAGAAAATTTTGGGAGCTTGAAGATGTTCAACAAAAGATTGAACAGCAAACAGTAGAGGAAAAGAAATGTGAGAAAAATTTTCAAGAAAATGTGAATATAGCATCTGATAACAAATTTGTGGTGTCACTGCCTTTCAAAAAATCTCCGAAATACATTGGCGAATCAACATTGCAAGCTGAAAGACGATTTTATAGTTTAGAACGCAAACTAAATAAAAATAATTGTCTTAAAGAGCAATACCCTATGTTTATGAGAGAATATTTGAATTTAGGGCATATGAAGTTAATAAGAAATGTTTCGGAATTTAATGAAAAATATTATCTTCCACATCATGGCGTTCTTCGTCCAGAAAGTTCTACAACGAAACTGAGAGTAGTTGTTGTTCAGCTAAAACTTCAAGAAATACGTCTCTAAATGATATTTTGCTTGTAGGTCCAAGACTACAGGAAGATTTATTTAATATTCTTTTAAGGTTCAGGAAACATAAATTTGTGTTCTCAGGGGACATAGAAAAAATGTACAGACAAATCTGGATAGAAGAAAGCAATCAAAAGTTCCAGTTAATCTTTTGGCGATGGAACTCTCAAGAACCATTAAAAACATACGCTTTAAAAACAGTAACGTACGGTACATCCTGTGCACCATATTTAGCTGTTAAATGTCTTCAGGAAACTGCTGAAAGAGAAAAATTAAAATATCCGAAAGCAGCTGGAATCATTAAATCCGATTTTTATATGGACGATTTAATGACGGGGGGAAACAGGTTACTAGAAATAGAAAATTTACAAAAGCAATTAATTACAATCTTAAGTAAATATGGGTTTAAATTACGCAAATGGTGCTCTAATAGCCCAAATTTATTGGAAAAAATTTCAAAAGAAGACCGGGAAATAGAATTGAATATTGACATGGACCAAGAAAGCAGGGTAAAGGCATTAGGAGTAACCTGGTTTTTACCTGGTCGGCCGTTTTATTGATTGAACTCTATAACAAAGTAATAAATAGTTTAAAAATGAAATTGGATAGAACATTTTTCTATACTGACTCAGAAAGTTGGTTAAAGTTAGATCCTGCAAGGTTACAAATTTTCGTATCTAATAGAGTAAGTTATATTCAATCAAATTGCGACAGTACTAATTTTAGATATGTCCAATCTATGGAAAATCCTGCATACTTTATATCTAGAGGTTTATTGGCTAAGGAAATAATTGGGAACAAATTGTGGTTTGAAGGCCCAGATTTAATTAAAGAGTGCAAAGGTCCAGCAGGAAATTTCGTAATGATTCCTGAAGAAAATATACCCGACATTAAGAAAATTAAAATGTCTGCTGCTATTGCAATTCGGGAATCTTGGATAGATAGGATCGATCACAGAAATAATTTTTGTTTCCTACAGAATGTTATAGCTAAAGTAATTAAGGTTAAAGATATTATAGGCAAAAAACCTATACAGACTTGGTATTTTTATAAAAAAAATGCGTTAGCTATAATATTAAAAAATATTCAAGAGAAGCACTTTAGTATTGAGAAAAAAATACTTTTACTAAACAAAACTCTTCCAGGTAAGTCAAAAATTAATACACTATCTCCAATAATTGATGACAAAGGCCTTATTAGAGTTGGAGGAAGAATTGAGCAGAGTAAGTTGTGCTACGAAGCAAAACATCCAATTCTCCTTCCGTACAATGATGAACTAGTTATTCTTCTAATAGAATATATTCACAGAAAGCACCTTCATGTCGGACCTCAAGGGCTTTTAGCGATTGTGAGGCAAAAATTTTGGCCACTTCGTGGGCGACAAATAACTAGAAAGATTGTAGCCAAATGTTACCGATGTTTCAAAGCTAACCCCCGGCCTCTGCATCAATTAATGGGGAATTTACCCGAAGATAGATTGGGACAAGACCATTTTTGAATGTTGGACCGATTTTCTTGGTCCAATTTATATTCACCATAAAATAAGAGGTAAAAAGTGTGACCAGGCATATGTATGTGTTTTTGTATGTTTTGCCACAAAGGCAGTGCACCTGGAAGTGGTTTCGGATTTAAGTTCAGCTGCATTTATTGGAGCTCTAAAACGATTTGTCGAACGTCGGAACTGCCCGTTGAAAATCTATTCAGATAACGGAACTAACTTCGTAGGTGCTGCAAACAGCCTAAAAGAAATGTATGAACTTTTTAAGAATAATGAACATAGGGAATCATTAGCAACCTTTTGTGCAGAAAATGAGATTGAATGGGTGTTTATTCCCGCTATATCTCCACATTTAGGAGGGTTATGGGAAGCTGCAGTGAAAGCTGTGAAAAAACAATTCTTTAAGGTTATAGACGGTGTTATGACATTTGAATAAATGTGCACTTTAATGACACAAATTGAAGCTGTCTTAAATTCGAGACCACTTATACCCCTTTCTGATAACCCAAATAACACCTGGCCATTTTCTATCCGGTGAAGCTCTGTCAACCATTATAGATAGCAGTGATAATCAATGTTATCACGGATTGCGAGACCACTGGAAAGCAGTGGAAAGAAATTCCAAAGAATTTTGGAAGCGCTGGTCAAGTGAATATTTGACAGAACTTCAAAAACGGTTCAAATGGAAACATCCTTCAAAGAATATAAAACAAGGGGAATTGGTCCTTCTAAAGGAAGATAATGTTCCTCCAATGAATTGGAGAAGGGGAAGGGTAACAAATGGGGAAGGATGGTATTTGTAGAATGGTAGACGTAAGGATAAGTACTGGCGAGACAAAACGCTCCATTCACAATATTTGTCCTTTTCCTACCGAAGATGTAGAAGAAAATGAAACCAAATTAAGAAGGTCGAAAAGAATTAAGAATAAAAATTGTATACTTACATTATTAACATTGTTAGTTGTATTTCCTATTATAAGAGGCCAAGTTAAAATAGAAAATTTAAAAGACAAAGCAGGTATATTTTTTGAAAGCCAAGGCAGAGTAGGGCTAGTAAGAAGTTCCTGGAATATCATTCTACATGTCAACCTCGTCGAGTACCTCACGCATAAGGAAAAATTGACAAACGGATTTTACACTCTTCAAAGAATGAACGCAACAGCGACTGGAAGATTTTTAGTAAATAATCTAATGAAGCAATTGACCGCCAGATATGAAAGAATACTTTCCAACGATGAAATCATTTTCTACAACCGCCAAAAGAAGGAGAAGCGAATTCCGCGCTCAGTACTACCGTTTGTAGGATCAATTTACCACTCATTGTTTGGTCTAATGGATGAAGAACATGCAGTAAAACTTGAAGGAAGAGTCCTGCAGAGCAAGAAAAATTAAGATTATCTACTGGAGTTGCTGAAAAACCAATCCCCGGTTCAAGATATCACTGAGGATATAATGAAGAAACAAAACGAAATGGTCTGGAAAAATCTCGAAACAATCAAAAATACAATCTACCAACTTAATGAAGCTGTTAGGAATAAATTAAATTATGACATGATTTCGGACGTTGCGATTAACTATGAAATAGCTCTCGAATCATTTGAACTTCTGCAAAGAAATCTGATTGACCTTCTCTGGAATGTTAAGGGAAACTTTCTTGAACGACTGTTACCACTGAACAAATTTCAGCAACAGATTAGAAGCATCATGATGAACGTCGACGATAGTTTGCAATTGCCCGATACGGATCCTCTGGAGCTAGGACATATCGCCACGGTGACAGGACGTTCTATGAATAACTCTGTCATCTTTAATGCAAAAATACCTTTAATATACAGAGAAAGCTTTGAAATGTTTTCCAGTCATTCGTATCCCACACTTCATGATGGATACTTTGTCAGTGTGAAACCAACGTTCCAGTACATACTACTAGATAGTCGAAGAAGTGTGTATTACGGACTGAAGGAAGACAATATGTTGCATTGTCAAAAGATGGAAAAGTTATTGATCTGTCCACAGACACATCCAATTTTCAGTACAAATACGGCGAAATGTGAAGTGGAGCTTTTTCTGAAAAGGCGAACCCTACCTACAACATGCGAAGTTAATGTCATGCCCCCAGAAGCTGTTTGGTGGCAGTTACATACAACAAACTCATGGCTGTATTCGGTATTCGAAGAAACTACGATGGACGTGACGCGCGAAGGATTCCGAAAAACGATTAAGCTCAAGAAACAAGGCATCATACAATTACGCTCCGGTTGCCAAGCCATGACTTCAGACGTAACGTTGTGGGCCTATGACGATTTATATACCGAAGTTGCATTTCACGTCCCAGTCCTCAATATTACGGACCATTTGCCTCCTCTGAAGCATATAAAAATTGAAGGCGAGTTGGAGACTTTCAAAATTCCAAAAATTCCAAGGCCAAAAGAAATCTTGGGATTCCCTACCAATTGGGATATCGACTTACACGATGTAGTCCATTACGGATTAAGCGCTACAAACCTTCTTTTGCTGGGAGCTGCGGTCATCGTGGGTTTTACGTCATGAGAAAACTATGTGCTGCAACATCGGGTGTCATCCCCATTGGAGGATTCGCGTTCGGCCGTTAAAAGTAGGGTAGATAGAGATTAAATAAGGCAGTTACAATAAATAATAATTAAATAAATAGATGTGTAAGTTTCGACCTTCTGCACTCCCCGCAAGTAATTTGGAAAAACAAAAATTAATATGTACAAACATAGTAAAAAAAAAATAATAATGTTATACATAATTTTGTATGAATAAAGAAATAGGTTTTAATTACTTATAATTAAATAAATTACTTATAATTAAACAAATATTGTATAATTGAAAGAGTAAACTATTTCAACGCGGGGAGTTTGTTTAATTATGAAACTGTACCTATCAGACTTATAATGCTACAATCCTTTCCAGCTCATGAGCTGGATACGATAAGTTTTATAAGTGATAAGAATTCGTGGGAAACGAATTTCGTCTTATCTTGTTTATATAATGACCCCTTGTGTTAACACAAGTCTTGGGAACCAAGTTGATGGGTACAGTTTATTTAGGATAACGTATACACACGATAAGCGCACCGAGTTAAATATAAATATAACCACAGATAGTGTATGCGTCGCGTCTTATCATGTAAGTAGTTTTTATCTATAAGTTCTACGCATGGAGCGAACTGTGTCCATACCATGTATTTAAGTAATTCTAAATGCATCAATAAAGCCAGTCTTTTTACAAACCTCAACTGCTTCGGTCCTGTTTAATTCAATGAAAAATATAAGATTTTTCAGATGTTGAATAAATCGAATTTTAATTATAAATTAGTTATTTAATAATACTTTAATTTAATTATATAATATTTAGAAACTATTTCTTTTTCATAAATTTTTCACAAAATATGAATTGTCTTCCAACCAATTTTCAAGATGTTGATATTAACAACAACTAATATTTTCAGTACGATAGCATTATAGTTGTCAGATATCATCAGATAGAATTTTCACTGAAGAATCTTTAAATTTTTAAAAATTATCGTACTTAAATAAATACTTAAAATACTCCAATCCTGGTAACTATTGCTAGCAGATTTGGTATACAAAAATTAATGCGAAGAAAAGATATCTCATATGCTATTAGTTTCAGCAGTAATTATATCCATATCTCAACGCGAAGAAAAGAGCAAACATTACAAGCAGAAAACGACAGAAAAAGCGAAACAACGTAAACTCTTACGTTCCCGCACAATAACCTTATAGAATACCAAGTCAAAAATGTTAGAATACAAGGTTGCGCCGATCAGGTTTCAAAATTGCTTCATTCTGCGCATTTATGTCACAATAGCCAGTCAATACGGCCGAACCCTTAAACTCGTATACATTTCGCATGTAGAAGTGTAAACAGTGCTATGAAATTTCAGATATTACGATAATTACTCATAAATTATAACATAAATTATTGCAGAGTTTATTAAAAAACTTAGATTTTGGGTCACATAAGTTTACAACTTAGGAAACAATGTTGAAATCTAAGCGGGCGCTCCTAAGAGGTTAATGCTGGAGGTAAGTTCATCTGCAAAAACTTAAGTGAAGAGGTTCGTATCTTCTCGATGTACGTCGTGGAACGTTTAGTTGGATACATTCTCTTTCGATCAACAAATGGAGATAGATTGATCAGCTTAAGTCGAGAGTCATACGGTGGTAAGTGTAAAGTCGGATTCCATCGAAGATTCCTTAGACAAAAGAATAGGGACTGCTTTTCGACAGATTCAATTACGGAGACATAGCGGCTAAAGTTCGGGTTCCAAACCGGCGAGGCATACCTTAGTATTGGGCGGACCAACGTAGTGCATAACATTTTGGTAGTATAAGGGTCATCAAATTCTTTAGCCCAACGCTTTATAAAACCCAAAACGCTGTTGGCTCTACTAGTTATCCGGTTGATGTTAGTATCAAAGTGCAGCTTCCGGTCTTGAAGTACGCCGAGATCATCTAAAGCATTCAATCGGTTCAGGTTATGATTGCCAATAGTATAATTAAATAATACTATATGATATCGAGCAAATGTAATTTTTTTACATATGTTTATGTTCAATTTCATTCAATTTATATCACACTAAGCGGTCAAAGAATTGAAGTCATTCTGGAGCAGGTTAGCTTCATTTTCCTTTTTAAATTAGTGAAATAATTTCAAATCATCTGCAAATATTAAATATAAGAAATAGTTGCGGTCCTAAATGACTGCCCTGAAAGACTCCAGATGTAAGCGTAAAATCTTCTGATTTCGTATTTTTATACCCTACACCCGAAGGGAGTAGGGTATATTCACTTTGTTCATCCGTTTGTAACGCAGAGAAGGAGACGAGATAGATATAGAAAAGTATATATATTCTTGCTCAGCGTCACCTCCTGAATCGATTTAGCCCTGTCCGTCCGTCTGTCTGTCAGTCTGTTGAAAACACGATTACGGGATAACGAAAAGAGATATCGCGATGAAATTTGGCGCAAATATTCTTTGTTATGTAGGGATGTTTGGGATTGAAAATGGTAAATCGGTAAGCAGTCACGCCTACTTTACATACGGAATGTAAAGGCACCTCGTTTCGAAAAATGTTATAATCTGAATATTTCATAAACCGTGTTTAAGGTATTAAGGTATAATTTTATTCCGGAACATATAGCGTCATCACTAAAACCTTCGAAAAAAATGGGCGTGCCACGCCCACTCATAAGAAAGTTATCAATATCTTGTAAAGGGTTTAAGATATTAACACGAAAATTTATCACGAGGTATCTACGCGTATTACCAAGTTGTATACAAAAAATGGGCGTGGTCCGCAGATTTATACAAAAATTGTCGATATCCCATAAACGGTTCAAAATATTAATACGTTATCTCTACGTTCTCTCTAGCAGTGCCTAGAGACATTACAAAACATTTGCCCGAAATGGCCATGGTCCGCCTGCTTATACAAAAGGTGTTAAGTGGCGAAATTATAATTTTTTCAGTTACTTGGGTGTAGGGTATTTAGATTTCGGCCAGGCCGAAGACAACACTTTTCCTTGTTAAACAGTACTATTTGTTTCCTGTTAGTAAGATAGAGGCTATCTAATTTATTGGAATTTCTGGAAAACTAAATAGGTGCAGTTTCAAAATTAGAAGTTTGTGATTAACCATATCAAAAGCTTTACTGAAGTCCGTAAAAAACTCCACTAAATGCAAGGAGAGTAGACGCGTTTTATACTGCGCTCGTGATTTGTTCTTGTTTTAAAGCTTATTAATTGTTTCATCGATAAGTCTTTACGCATATACTCGTTGCGTAAGTGCTTTGGAAATTGCATTCTGCAAACCTAAAAACTCTAAATCCCTTTGGAGAATTATAAAAATGCAGGAATAAAAAGGTGATTCTTCAGCGTTGTGAGCATTTTTGCATATTTTCCTTTCTGCTTAATTTCGCATAAGCAATCTGTCAAAGCTATGACATCGACAAGGCAAAATGCGCGCCAAAAAGTTCACTCTCCGTCTCCCATTCCAAGAGTGTTTGGTAGTGAGGTAGTGAACATTGAGAGCGTGCTGAGCAAAATGGAGAGTAATTTAAATAAGAAAATTGATACTCAAAAAGCTGACCTTATTGTTGAGTTTAAGGAGCTACTTCGTGTGTCCAACAATTCGGTCATGCAAAAAGTTGGTGAGGTAGCTGGTGAGGTGGCAAATCTACGTGCTTCCATAAAGCAGATATCTGATCGGGTTAATGCTTTGGAGATGAAATGTATTGAAGTTGACTCTCTTCGTGAGTCGGTTAGTGCCTTAAAGTTGGAAATTGACGACCTCCGCAATGCTGCCCTGTCCACTGATATCGTTATAAGAGGACTGCCGTTTAGAGATGGAGAAAATTTACTATCCACCTTCACCAAAATATGCAAGGCTGTGAAGGTCAATACAAAGTGTTGCGAGATATTTCGCCCACGTTCTAGTCATAGTCATGATGGTAAACACAATACCATGTCGCCTATAATTGCTAAACTGGCGTCTTCGAATGAGCGCTCACATTTGCTAAAGGCGGTAGCTGAGTTTCGTAAGCGAGAAGGGCGAGCAATAACACTCAATGATGTGGATATCAGTGGAGATGGTCGAATAGCAATTTTTGAATCGCTAACCAACAAGAATCGTGAAGTTATGTGTCATGCTTCACAACTCAAGAAGCGGAAACTTCTGCATGCAGCGTTCTCCATGCGTGGATTTGTGTACATCAAAGCTAGTGCAGATGCTCCTCTGGAGAAAGTCAGGACTGTTGAAAGCATCAACTGAATCGCGAGTGCAAGTAAAAGAAACGAGGATACTTAAGATAAACTTTTGTAAGACTTTTGTAATTTTTGTAATTTTTATTTATTTAAGATAAAGTCATGTATTATTTTTTGTATTATTCACTATCACATGTAATAATGTTCTAATTCTTTACGTTTTCTTACTTTCCTTTTTACATTTTCACTTTCATCTGTCATCTAACGTATCTTTGCATCGCCTATAGTTTTAATTTGGGTAACAGAACCACATTATTATGGCAGACTTAAACTCCAGCTTTAATGGTGCTGATGGAAATCTTAAAACTCTTATCAGTATTCTCTCTAATCGATACCAAGGCCTGGTAGTTGCGCATTTTAATGCTAGAAGCCTAAACGACTTTAAGCTTGACTGCTTAAGGTATATATTCGAATCGTCTTCTGTTGATATATTATGTATAACTGAAACTTGGTTTCATACTGACATCCATAGTTCACATCTGCAAATGAGGAACTATAACTTATTTCGGAATAACATAGTCGTATGCAGGGCTGGTGGTGTGGCCATTTACTGCAAAGTAAAGTTGAATGCGAGGATTTTGAGCGTAAGCTGTGGTTCGGAAGTGGAATACTTAAATATTGAAGTCTATAATGACTCTGTAAAGGTCTTTCTCTCGTGTGTGTATAATCCCAACCGAATGTTCAGCCTGAATCCTTATTTCTCCTCATTATCCGAGCGTCTAATTGATTATGATCATTATATTGTATGTGGAGATTTCAATATCAACGTGCTAGTTAGGGATAGACAGTATGCTGACCTCACAGATAGTCTTGCGGAAGCTGGTTTAGCTATAGTTAACAGCACGATACCTACTCGTTATGCTAAAAATGCCAGACCTAGTTTATTGGACTTTTTTGCTGTTTCCGATATTTCCTCAGTTTTACTTTTCGATCAGATATCTTTCTTGAGCGATCATGACTTAATACTTTGTACGTTCGATATAAATCTTAAACCTGCAACAGCAGTCAATTCTTTCACGTATCGTGATTATAACTCGATTGATCGCAGCTCTTTGGCTGTTGCTCTGTATATGATCGACTGGTCTGAATGCTGGTTTTCTGCCTCAATTGAAAACAAATTGAAAGTTTTTAATGACAAGATTTGTGAGCTATATAATTTGTATGTGTCATTACGCACTTTTACCACTAACAATAGTGCATGTCCATGGTTTACACGCTCAGTTAAACTTTCGCTTAAGAGACGGCAGAAGATGTACACTTATTGGAAAAGGAATCCCACTGAAGAGAACTGGAAAGTATACAAAATTGCAAGGAATTATGCCACTATCGCTGTCAGGCTCTCCAAAAAATCTTACTATATGTCAAGGCTAAGCAGTTCATTACCCGCAAAGAAGCTGTGGAGTAATTTAAGGCAATTAGAGATGTCCAATAAAAATTTTGAGTGCAATATTGATCCTGATGTTTTAAACAACTATTTCATAAGCTCCTCTGAAGTTACTAGTACTTCTGAGTGTACTCTAGCGATGTCTAATCAGTTGCCTAGATTTCATTTTGTTCCAGTTGAAGGTTCGGATATTGTTAGGTGTATCTTGAAAATTAAGTCGAATGCCTTGGGTGATGATTGAATTTCTCTAAAGTTTATTAAACTTGTGCTTCCCTCTGTAATTGGGCCTTTAACGCACATTTTAAACCATTGCATAACCTGTTCGACCTTTCCAAAAACATGGAAAACGGCCACAGTTGTTCCAATTGCGAAACGGGCGAATGCTATTGACGAGTGTGATTTTCGACCTATCAGTGTGTTATCTTGTGTCTCAAAGGTTTTCGAATCACTTTTAGCAGCACAGATCATCAAGCATTTAAAAGATTTCCACCTTCTGTTACTGTTATCATGGATGATATCAGGAGTCGGTTTGACAGGGGTCACCTTACTCTTCTTGACCTGTTAGACTTCTCCAAAGCCTTCGATAGTGTTAATCATTTATTATTATGTAATAAACTTGAACATTTCTTTGGTTTTGATGATACATCTGTGAATTTGTTAAGAAGTTACGTAGTAGATAGAACTCAAAGGGTCAGAATTGGACAAACATACTCTGCTTATAAACCAATTTATAGTGGTGTTCCACAAGGGTCAGTGCTTGGTCCACTGTTATTTAAATATTCTGTTACCAAAATATTCTGGACCTTTTTCTAACTTCACATCACAGCAAGTATGATGTGAATGTTCTTGCACCTCTTGGTAATTCGGACCACGCTACAATTTCTGCTACCTTCCCATATTCTAGTCTTCAATCCGCTCAACAGCCAGCTACGAAGCGGACAGTGTGGCTTTATGAGAAGGCTAATTGGGATGCGCTGAACTCCTTTTTCAGCCGTTTCAATTGGCTATTGTGTTTCAGGGATAGAAACATAAATGCTGCAGCAAAATTGGTAGAATATATAATTTTATTTGGTATGAGGTCTTTCATACCCAATAAAAGAATTTCCATTAAACCAAAAGACCATTCCTGGTTTAATGCGACTTGCAGACAAGCAGTCAGGTCCAAAGAGGAAGCATTTAGGAATTGGCGTTTAAACAAAACTGCTGATACTAAACTGCTGCGCAATCAGGTCAGAAATGGGTGCAATGCCACTCTAAAGCGCGAAAAAGCTCTCTACGAGCAGCGCCTTAGACGTAGAGTTCTTCAATACCATAAGAGTAGTAAGAACTTTTGGTCGTTCGTGGGGAGGGTGAAGAATCAGACGCGATCGTCTATTCCAACTCTCCTCAAGGATGATCAGATCTTCACTCACTCGGTTGATAAGGCAAACTTATTAGCCAAAATGTTTGCTGAAAACTGCTCTCTTTCTGAGAGTAGCCAACCACTACCCGTGATCGATGGTGTGTCTCATATTATGCCTGAGATGCACTTTCGAACGCGGGCTGTTAAAAGAGTGCTTGTAAACCTCAACGTAAATAAATCCTCTGGACAGGATGGCATTTCAGCCCATGTGTTGAGAAAGTGCGCCTCGACACTGGCTCGCCCATTGTGCAATCTCTTTAATTTATCGTTTACTTCAGGAGTTTTTCCTAATTCCTGGAAGATTGCCAATGTGCAGCCAGTTCCCAAAAAAGGTGAGGCTACGAATCCTGCTAATTACCGGCCCATAGCAATCTGTTCAATGCTCTCCAAAGTTATGGAGAGCGTTGTAAATTTTAGCTTGATGAGGTATCTAGAGGGCAACCAATTGGTCAGCGATCGCCAGTACGGTTTCCGTGCTCACCGCTCCACAAGCGATTTGATGGCGTTCCTCACCGAGCGGTGGAACAGTTGTGTTCACCAATTCGGTGAGAGCAAGGTCGTTGCTTTGGATATCTCCAAGGCATTTGACCGATTGTGGCATAAAGCACTGGTGTCTAAACTGGCTGCTTATGGTGTCGGTAATACATTCACTCGATGGATATCGAGTTTCCTCAGCGGCCGTTCTATTCGTGTTGTGATAGACGGCTTTGCTTCCGAAGAGCACTCCATTAATGCTGGAGTTCCGCAGGGTTCGGTCCTGTCTCCTACACTTTTTCTCATCGTTATCAATGACCTTCTGTCATTGACATCAAACCCCGTCTACTCGTTTGCTGATGACAGCAGCATTTGTCATCCATATTCATTCTCCAGGCGTCCCTCTATTCTGGAGATTAATAGAAAACGCAGTATTATGAATGACACACTCCAATCTGACCTCAACAAAATCCAGGAGTGGGGTCAAGCGAATCGGGTTGATTTTAATGCGCGGAAGACCCAATGCTGTTAGTTGACCCACAAGTGTCTGGCGGGCGACAACTTCCCACCGTTAAATATGGGTGGTGTGGATATTAATGAGTCGGAGGCTCTTGATGTTCTGGGCAGTCAATACAATGCGATCTTCGTTGGAACGATCACATTTTTGATGTGTCGAAAGAAGCAGCCAAGTGCTTAGGCGTTTTAAAGCGGTGTAAGAAATACTTCACTCCAACCGACCTTCGTTGTATCTACACCACTTATATCCGTCCGAAAATGGAGTACAACTCGCATATTTGGTCTGGAGCTTCGAAAACATATCTTCAGCTTCTGGACCGTATACAAGGTCGTGCGATAAAACTTATAGGGGACAGTAGGGTATCCAGCTCTATTGACACCTTGGAATGTCGTCGGGATGTGGGGTGTGTAACCTTATTCTACCGATACTTTAATGGTAATTGTTCCTCTGAAGTAGCCAGCCTGATTCCTTCGGTTCAGGTATTCAACAGATCTACTCGGCTTTCCAGAGCGGTGCACCCCTTTTACGTCTCGATCCCTTTCCAACGCACTACCCACTACCGCGAGAATTCGTTTTTCGGTCGCGCAGCTAAATTGTGGAATAGTCTGCCTGCGCATGTTTTCCCATCCACTTATAACGTCGCAGCTTTTAAAAGAGGTGTAAATCGACACTACTCCCACTTTTCCCCTTCCCACTAACCTTTTTCCTTCTAAACCAACGAATGCTTTGCATGGATAGGGGGCATCCCCTGAGTTTGGTTCTATCTGCCATAAAAAAAAAAAAAAAAAAAAATTTGTTATGTTCATTAATGACATATTTGCAGCTGTTAAACACGTGAGTATGCATGCCTATGCGGATGATTTACAAATCTACCTTTCTATACCTCCAGAATTTCTTCGAATCCTTGGCTGTAGCATATTTAATTATCTAAAAGCAAGAAATTGTCTCTTTCTGCATAAGCTCATTCATTCTGGTAGTCCTTTCTACTTATTTGACAAATTGCGGTTCACCAGGTCTGTAAGAGGTGTTAACTTTATTACTTCGCGGGTAATATATAGAGAAACTAGTGGTCTCTTCTTCGTCAGCACTATTCAAATGTAGAATTCATTACCACTCAGCATCAAACGTGAATGCCATAATGAAAACTTTAGGCGGCTAATTTTTCAATACTTTTCCTAATCATTCTTAACTACATATCTTTTCTTTCTTCTTTTAATTCTCTGCGTTTTTTTCTCCTTCTTTCTTATTTCTTCTTTCTTTCTTTTTTCTCTTATTTTCTGTAAATTATTGTTAAGTTATATAATTAAAATGTATTTATTGTTTATATAATTAAGTGATATTTGTACAATGATTGAAATATGGTGCATTTAAAAGACATTGTTCTTACATGCCGATTAGTAAATAAATGAAATAAATAAATAAAAAAAAATAATAAATAAATAACATCTGCTTGTTTACCGGTTCTTAATAGTTTTCGAGACGAATTCTAACAGATTAGTCGTGGATGACTTTCCTATATATATATATATATATATATATATATATATAAGAAAACATTTTCTTATGATACTTTTGAGATTAGAATTTATAGTTCTTGGTCTATTTATAATATTAAGAGTTATACTAAATCAATTTAATTCTATATATATATATATATATATATATATATATATATATATATATATATATATATATATATATATATATATATATATATATATATATATATATATATATATATATATATATATATATATATATATATATATATATATATATATATATATATATATATATATATATATATATATATATATATATATATATATATATATATATATATATATATATATATATATAATCTAATCCTAATGAACCTTCACACACTCTTATTGTAAGGAATAATAATAAAATTCATAACTCAGAATTAAATTGATTTAGTATAACTCTTAATATTATAAATAGACCAAGAACTATAAATTCTAATCTCAAAAGTATCATAAGAAAATGTTTTAGTATAACTCTTAATATTATAAATAGACCAAGAACTATAAATTCTAATCTCAAAAGTATCATAAGAAAATGTTTTCTTATAATTGTCACCCGCTAAACGCTTGTGTGTCAACAGACAGCATTGGGTTTTACGCGCATTAAAATCGACCCGATTCGCTCGACCCCACTCTTGGATTTTATTGAGGTCAGATTGGAATGTGTCATTCATAATTCTGCGTTTTTCAATGATCTCCAGAAAGAAGGACGCCTGGAGAATGAATATGAATGACAAATGCTGCTGTCATCAGCAAACGAGTAGACGGGGTGATTGATTGATTGATGAAAATAAGAAAAAGTGTTATAATGCTCTCCAAAACTTTGGAAAGCATTAAACAGATTGCTATGGGTCGGTAATTGGTAGGATTCGTAGCCACACCTTTTTTGGGAACTGGCTGCACATTGGCAATCTTCCAGGAAGTAGGAAAAACTCCTGAAGTAAACGATAAATTAAAGAGATTGCACAATGGGCGAGCCAGTGTTGAGGCGCACTTTCTCAACACATGGGCTGAAATGCCATCCTGTCCAGAGGATTTATTTACGTTGAGGTTTACAAGCACTCTTTTAACAGCCCGCGTTCGAAAGTGCATCTCAGGCATAATATGATACACACCATCGATCACGGGTAGTGGTTGGCTACTCTCAGAAAGAGAGCAGTATTCAGCAAACATTTTGGTTAATAAGTTTTCCTTATCAACCGAGTGAGTGAAGATCTGATCATCCTTGAGGAGAGTTGGAATAGACGATCGCGTCTGATTCTTCACTCTCCCCACGAACGACCCAAAGTTCTTACTACCCTTATGGTATTCAAGAACTCTTCGTCTAAGGCGCTTTTCGTAGAGAACTTTTTCGCGCTTTAGAGTGGCGTTGCACCTACTATATTTCTGGCCCGATTGCGCAGCAATTTAGTATCAGCGGTTTTGTTTAAACGCCAATTCCTAAATGCTTCCTCTTTAGACCTGACTACTTGTCTGCAAGTAGCATTAAACCAGGAATGGTCTTTTGGTTTAATAGAAATTCTTTTATGGGGTATGAAAGACCTCATACCAAATAAAATTATATTTTCCACCAATTTTGCTGCAGCATTAATGTTTCTATCCCTGAAACATAATTCCCAATTAAAACGGCTGAAAAGTGAGTTCAGCACATCCCAATTAGCCTTCTCATAAAGCCACACTGTTCGCTTCGGAGCTGGCTGGTGAGCGCATTGAAGACTAGAATATGGAAAGGTAGCAGAAATTGTAGCGTGTCTGAATTACCAAGAGGTGCAAGAACATTCACATCATACTTACTGTGATGTGAAGTTAGAAAAAGGTCTGAAATATTTTGGTTTTGCCCTTCAACGCAGGGAAAGTGCGTTGGTTCCTTCACTAATTGAGTCAAATTATTAGACTAAGCAAATAACTCAACATACAAACCCTCAGGTGTCGTGTGACTCGAATGACGTAGCCAGTTGAAATTATGAACATTGAAATCACCAGCAACAACAATTTCACTGTCCGGATACGATTCCAAAATTTTAGAAATCGAATCAGAGAGATTGTCCAGTTTATCAAAAGTTGGCAGCCTCCCTAGACCCGGGCTTCTATAAATGAAGCAGAGGTTTTCACTGGTTTTGCAACATGAGTCCGAATGTAGCAAAATCACTTTTTCGTGTCTCTGCTCGTATAGCGGCCGTTTTTCTTTTAAGGCTCGACTTAAACGCTTCAATTGAAGTCAATGGCGCTTCCCCGTGATAGTCTCATTCTGTTTGAGCATCTCATAATAAATTACACCCTGCTGATCCCACCAAATACAGGGAATAACCTTCGAACCATGGATATTTGGTTTTGCAGACGATGTTGATGCATGGCCAGGCTTATCATACGATTTTCTGCGCTTTGGATTATTGTACTGTATCCACTTTCATCGCCAGTCACGATGCGGTGCAAAAAACCTTTTCTTTTCTGTCGTTGAAGCAGTAGTTCACACGTGAGAAAACACCGTTCGTCTCAATTCATACGTTACCCAATGTCCTTGCTTCTGGATCATTCCTAAAACTTTTAAACGTTTTGAAACAGTTGACTTATCTACTTGTAATGTTTTTTCAAGTTCTTCCAGCGTCTGACATCGGTTTTGATCGAGTAATTCCCCCAACTTTTCGTCTTCAAATTTTTTCGGTGTCAGAACGTTCTTTATCCTCAAGTTCAAAATCATTATGTTTGAAGCGTCGAAACCAGTCTCTGCATGTCGTATCCGACAAAGTATTGTCACCATAAGTCTCAGATTTCTCTTGAAGAAAGTACTGCAATAAAATTCCCCGCAAATGCACTTTATTTGGCACAAAAGTAGACATTTTCAGAAATAAGAAAAATTTACTTTCTTTACACTAAAGTGAACTACCATACACTGAAATTTAAGGTTAGATAGACTGCTGTCTTGCATGTGCGTTACCATTCGAAATTCCACAAACGGGATACTGCTACTGCCATCTTTGAAGAAACAGCGAGAACTTATTCAAGGACCCAATATATATATATATATATATATATATATATATATATATATATATATATATATATATATATATATATATATATATATATATATATATGAGGATATATATATATATATACCCTAATATATATATATAATTTATAATAAGAATTACAAGTTTATTTATTAAATGAATTATATGAATTATAATTATATGACTTGTATGAATTGAGTCGAAGAACACTTTTATTGGTCATCGTCTTCGACCACTCGTCGTAACTGCGCCGCGATCTTCTTTCGACTGACTCGCTGAATTTTGCGAACTTCCTTCTACGCTTTCTCTTCTTGGTTGCAGCAAAATTCTACTCCCACATTCCGGCCATTTATCTAACTCAAAGGATTCGACTGGTTCGTTCTCGTCTTCATCTTCGTCGGTGCGTGACTTCATATATTCAGCGCAGGTTGTTTTTTGGCCGGGACCATCACTGCCGCCTACTCTTTGGACGTTATAGGTGTCCTTCGGCTTTGCCTTAGTCACTTCGTAGGGCCCAAGATATTTTGGCTTTAGCTTTAAGCCTACCCCGAATTGCGTCCTCTTAACAGCGACCAGATCACCTTTTACATATTTGACTGCTGGTTTACGCCTTAGATTATATGTCTTCTTATTTTCTTCCTGGATCTTAAGTATTTGTTGCTTAGCACGTTGCCTCATCTCGTCGCGATCTTCGTTGAAGTTTGCCTTCGTCTCGGCATCGAGAATCTCTGTGATCTGCAGTTCCTCTTTTACTCTCATCTTCGCTCCTACAATTCAAAAGGCGTTGTATCGATGCTTCTGCAGTAGGTGGAATTGATGACCTGCTGAACTCGGTCAACGTTTCGGTACCATTTAGAGGGGTCCTCTAGACTAAGTTTGGCTAAGACTGTGGCAATTATCGCGTTAAGCCTTTCCACCTGTCCGTTTGACCTTGGCAGTCCGGTAGTAATTTTGAAATGTTTGATGTTTTCTTCCTCGCAGTATTTACGGAATTCATCGGAGGTAAATGCTGAACCTCGATCTGATATGATCCGTACTGGATTACCAAATGTAGTACCCTGAATGCGCATCTTAGTTATTACTTCGTTTGCTGATGTGGTTTTCGTCGGATAGAGCCAACAAAAATAGAGCAAAAAAAAAGGAATCAATTATCGCAAAAATATGTTTATATTGTTTATTGGTAGATTCTAATGGTCCAAGAAAATCAATATGATAAGTGTGAAGCGGTACTTCATCTTTGTTTAAAAGGTGGAGCTCTCCCTCTCTTTTGCCTTGCTTTCTATTTACTATTATGCATGGTATACAATTCGAGATGTGACATTGTATCTTTTTGTCTAATTTAGGTATAAAATAATTTCGACACAACAATTCCCTTGTCTTTTTGACACAAAAATGCCCCTTCTCGTGTGCTTGTCTAATTATTTCTCGCTGCATCACCTTGGGCACGACAAGTAGATCTTGGTCGTCTTTCCATTTATACAATATGTCGCCTTTTAAAAAGTAATTGTCACGTGACGACTCACCTTGAAGATTTCCAATTATCGTTTTTATATCATCGTCTTGTAACTGTGCTCGTCGTATTTTAGCAAGAACGTCGTCTTCGGTGATAATCATGACTGCATACCGGCTAAAGGCGTCTACGTGCTTCATCTGGGAACCTGGTCTGTGCTCCACATCATAATCGTATTCCTGTAAGAACCAAAGCCGCCTAGCCACTCTGGTGCACAAAACCTTTTTTTCCATAGTCTTCGCGAAGGCGTTACAGTCTGTCGCGAGTTTAAAATGTAGTCCCAACAGGTAAACTCTGAATTTCTTTAGTGCCTCATGGGTGCCAAAATTTCTAGCTCGTAACTTGTATATTTTCTTTCCGCTTTGGTGGTCTTTTTACTCATAAAGTATACTGGATGCAACTGACCGTCTTCGAAAGACCTCTGTAGTAACACAGCGCCGTATCCGTCAATTGACGCGTCTGTGTGCACCTCAGTTTCCAGATTTTGGTTAAATATGCTCAAGACCGGTGCGTTGGCTAAAATTCTCTTTAAGATATTAAAAGCATTTAGTTGTTCGTCATTAATTTCGAATACAAATTCACTTACTATTCGTTTTCTTTAAGTCGGTTAGCGGCTTTGCAATTAAAGAGAAGTTTGGAACAAATTTCCTAAAATATCCCGCAAGTCCGAGAAAGCTTTCCAATTGCTTTAGTGTTTTTGGCATTTTGTGTCTGTTTAATACATCAACTTTTACTGGCGATGGTGATATTTTGCGGTCCTCTATAACGTGGTCTAAGAATTCCACTCGTTTCTTCAAGAAATGACATTTTCGAACGTTTATTTCGAGCCCATAATCCCGACAAAGATTTATGACCTCTTCTAAATTTTTAGCAGCTTCCTCCTCATTTTCGGAGGGAATAATAATGTCATCCATATAAGGCAGAGCTATACCTTTGCGTGTTAGTTCACGAAAAATTGCATTTATAAATCTTTGAAAAACGCCGGGAGAATTTGATAGTCCGAAAGGAACTTTACTAAACTGGTATTGGCCATGGTGGGTAACGAAGGAGGTATATTTATGGCTTGATTCGGCTACTAGGACATGAAAAAATCCGTTTCTTAGATCGATGGTACTAAAAATTGTACTGTTTTGTAGCCTGTCGAGTTGGTCTTCTATCAGCGGTAGGGGAAAACGATCCTTCATCACGACTTTGTTGATTTTTCGAAAGTCTACGCAGAGTCGCGGTGTCCCATCACGTTTTTTTACCATGACCGGGCTGCTAAATTCGGAATCAGAATTCTCTATGACGCTGTCCTTCAGCCACTTTTCCACTTGATCATCTACGATATATCTTTCTGCGATTGGCAACCTACGCGGTCTCGCTAAAATAGGAGCTTCGTCTTTAAGCACTATATGCATTTTAATTTCAGTTGACTTACACTTTTCTGGCTTATAATTGTTTATCAATTCGCGTATCTTTTGTTTCGCATGTGTACTCGCGCTTTCATCGATATTTAAATCGTTCTCATTCGAAATCGTATCAATTTTAAAAATACTGAATTCATCTGCTTGAAAGTTTATCTTATTTTGTACAGTTTTCATTTTGTTAATGTGAACACTGTCGCTATTTATTTTAACTTCAGCCTGCCGACAAAATTCTTCGCCCAACACAACCTCAACGTCTATGTATTTCGACAGCACAACGTGGAAATTGACATTATATGTTTCACCATCAATTTGGATATCATGTTTGAAATTGCTAATAGGCTTTATTTTATTATCTATTAACTTTTCACACAAATCGATGAGGTAAATGTTTGATGGAGTTATATGTGGCCTGCCTAAGTTACTATAAACACATTCAGTTACGATGTTAAACATACTACCCGTATCCAACAAACAGACGTACTTTTTATCAGAAATTTCCACTTCTTTATTCATAGCACTGAATTGTTTCTTCAAGTTTCGAAAATTGCTATTTAAATTGTAATTTTGTCTTTCGGGACAGTCTTTTGCGATGTGACCGAATTGGTTACACTGAAAACACTTCGTGCCTTTGCTTTTGTTTTTGCACTCGATTGATTTGTGGCCCTTTATACCGCAATTATAACAAGAGAATTCGGGTTTTTTATCACTTTTGTCTATCGTGATCATATTTTTGTCCACTTTACGCGCTTCATTTGATTTATTATAGAATAGAATATAGAATAGAAAAGAGTAAGCTTCATATACGCGCAATTTTTCTTTAAATTCTTGCATATTTGAAGCGCCATACAGAATAGATTTATTAATGTTCAAATCTTTTATGCCGTCGATTATATATTCAATTAATGCACTCGATTCTAAGTTTTCGCGCGAAGCAATATCCCTCATTCTATAAAAATATGTTTTTACATTCTCGTCTTTATTTTTGTTTCAACTAGTGTTTTGTGCAATGTAGCACTATTTATAATGCATTCAAATTCGCTTAAAAGAGCTTCTCTTAACTTTAAGTAGCTTAATATACCACTCTTGCTTTGAATGTAAGTACGCGCCACTCCTCTCAATGCTTTCTTCGCGAAAACAAATTTCTGAAAGTCGTTCCAGTTCATGATAGTTGCCACTTCTTCGAATTCATTCAGCCATCTCCCTATCGTCAATGTTTCGTCACCAGAAAAAGTGCGAATAGAATCTTCTATGTCGCGAAAGCTCATAGCGAAATGTGCGCTTCGTTCTGCTGCGCCATCTCGTTCTCCTTGTCGTCGTGGTTTCCCGTTACCACCGGTGTTGCTATGTGCACAGCTGCCACATTCATCGTCGTTGCCGTCGTTGTTTGCGACATAATCGCTGCCGTCGTCGTGTTCGTCGTTATGTTCTTCCTCACCTTCAATAACTGCAGCGCGGTTTTCGCCAAACAAATTTCCCTTCTGTAAATTCTTAAATATGTGGAGTTCTAAATTGTCCACGTTGTACTCAATTTGCAAAGCATTGCAAATTGTTACTAAGTCGGCGGCTGTTAGATTGTTTCTTACGTATTCGAGCTTCGTTTCGAATTGAGAGCTCTTTTCGTCAAAGGTGAAGCCTTGGAACTCTCGCAAACGGGTTCTATTTAGCCTATCGCCGTCTCTCTCGAAGACGTACTTGTGCAGCACCAACACGATTGCGCGTGAACCGGTGCGCAAAAGTCTTTCGATTGGCAAGAACTGTTGCAATGACGCCATGACTAAGCACCGTTCTTAATTCCAAACGCGAAAAATGCACTACAACCCCGGTGAACCCCGTCGAAAATCACTCCACTTCTTCAATTCTCGGACGAGCCCCCAAAATTTTTAGGGTTTATTTATAATAAGAATTACAAGTTTATTTATTAAATTAATTATATAAATTATAATTATATGACTTGTATGAATTGAGTCGAAGAACACTTTTATTGGTCATCGTCGTCAACCACTCGTCGTAACTGCGCCGCGATCTTCGTTCGACTGACTCGCTGAATTTTGCGAACTTCCTTTTACGCTTTCTCTTCAGGGTTGCAGCAAAATTCTACTCCCAGATATATATATATATATATATATATATATATATATATATATATATATATATATATATATATATATATATATATATATATATATATATATATATATATATATATATATATATATATATATATATATATATATCTGGGAGTAGAATCTTGCTGCAACCCTGAAGAGAAAGCGTAAAAGGAAGTTCGCAAAATTCAGCGAGTCAGTCGAACGAAGATCGCGGCGCAGTTACGACGAGTGGTTGACGACGATGACCAATAAAAGTGTTCTTCGACTCAATTCATACAAGTCATATAATTATAATTTATATAATTAATTTAATAAATAAACTTGTAATTCTTATTATAAATAAACCCTAAAAATTTTATATATATATATATATATATATATATATATATATATATATATATATATATATATATATATATATATATATATATATATATATATATATATATATATATATATATATATATATATATATCTATATATATATATATATATATATATATATATATATATATATATATATATATATATATATATATTTATATATATATTTATATATATATATATATATATATATATATATATATATATATATATATATATTTATATATATATTTATATATATATATTTATTTATTTAAAAAAAAAAATATATATATATAATTCCCTACAAAAAGTCCCCACACAACTCCGTTCTGCATTCATACCGCCTGGCGAGATTTTGGCTTCTTTCTTCTTTCTTCAAAAGTTTATGGGAAAGAGAGGGATGTGAGGAGAGAAAAGTCTCCACACATTCTTCAAGTGGAGAGTTTTTTTGAAGCCCAAATTCTGTTGGATTCTCGGTTCTTCTTACGCACACAATTAAACAGTTGTCGCCCGAACGAGTTCCGAAGAGGTTTCCCGAAGATTTGTTTACATTTTTATACTGCGCTTTGGAAGTGAAAATAAAGTGTTAAATAAAGTGAAAATTGAAAAATATGATTAAAAAACAATAAATAAAATAAAATAAATATATTTAAATTCATAAAGTGTTGATATAAAATAAAAACAAGCAAGTATAAAACTGAAGAACAAAAGAACAACAAACGAAGTGTCCGCCATCATGAAATTGTGCGATTGCCATACCGAAGTTTTTTTGTAAAAATTATTTTTTTAGAAATTTAGTTTACTTATCATATTTTGGCCACGAATACGGTCGTATTTTGCAACTATGCGATTCATTTTAATTTAAAAGAAATTATACACATATAGAAATTCCTTTTTTTTAATTGTTAATCATCATGCAATATAATTATGGCAACTCTGGCGAACATTCGGAAATTCAGTAAATTTCACTCACACACATTTAGAAATCACACGTATATGAATTTTATCATGAAAGAAGAAAGTAAGTGTCGCCATGCGTTCTTCTCGAAGCCGGCTTCAAGAAGCCGCTTCAAGAAGCCGCTTCAAGAAGACAGATCTCGCCATCGCCATAGAGTCTATCAAAAAGTCGATCGTGCTCACTGGCGGTTTGCATGTCAAAAATTTCTTCCATATCGGCGATCCATTTTCGCACATTTGTGGCTTGGTCACCACTGAAAGGCTCAATTATAGCTTCGAGAGCATGGAAATCAAATTTTGGTGTTTGAGGTCCTTGTATTACTTCAGCAAGCTGCTGCAGCTCTAATTTTTTGCGAAGAATTTCAATTTGTAGTTGCAAGTTCGCCAAATACAAAGTTCGTGTGTAGTACCAGCAATATTGCAGGTGGTGTCGTATAAGGCTTCGGGTGGATTTTTTCCGGCGATGGCGACATTGATGGTATCGAAAGCGGATGCAACGGTGGCGGTGACAGCGGTGGTGGCAGCGGTGGTGACGGCGTTTGTGACGGCGTTGGTGAGAGCGGTGGTGACGGCGGTGGTAATGTCAAATGGCTCCAATTTGTCGGCGGAATTTAAAGCGGTGCCGGACAGGATCACTGCATTCTGGGCATTTCCAGTATGCGTATCACGCTTGCCTACCCGTTCCACGGTGACGAACCGAAATTTATCAATTTCTGCGTCTGGCGAGTAAAAAGTAGGTTTTCCGTTTTCCATCGTGATTACAAAACTTTTTAGGGTGCCCGAAATTCTCAAGGATTTTAGTAAACAGCGGAAGGATTTAAGTAAGCAGCGGATTCAATAATTAACAATCGATCTTTTCTCGTTGCTGTCCAGAACCAAAGAGAGACCGGAAATCCCCCGCTTAACAGCTCGACCTTTTTATCATCAGCTGTCTTCCACTTAACGTAAGGGCTCTGTTACACAAGTGCTTAACACTACACAGCTACACTATCAACTTATGCATATAGCTATGTACATATCACTACAATATATATACCCTACAAAAAGTCCCCACACTGACAACTATTTTTTATACACTGTTGAATTCACGTACATTGTACGTGAGATATTCCACATTGTTGTCTTTGCCTTTCGATCCCTGATTATTAACCACGGGTTGAGAATGGTAAGGGTATGCTCGCACGACGATATTTTGACCAACAGGAATCAAATTTGTTGCTTTCATATGTAAAAGAGAAATTAATAACAAAAAATGAAACCAATATACCGCAATCACTTGGTCAAATTTGGATACAGCTCTAGACCTGAATCAACACGATCAAGACTGAACCATGGTTACATTATAAATATTAATTTTTTTAAATATTGTAGTTTTGTAGTAAAATATACGTGCAAATAACTTTTCTGTGAATATCGTTTCATGTGTAAAATGGTTTTCCTGATAATTTGGCTTTCAACCTTTTTGTTTTTTATACAGTGTACGGATTTATACACTTAGTACATTTCCGATGTAAAGTGAAGTAAAGAAATCGTTAAAGGAATTTCATTATTATAAATAAAAAAGATATATGAAAAATATTTACGCAAACGTAATGATTTCTTTATATTTTCATATCCAAGAAGTTATGGCTCTTATTTGGAAAAAAGACAGTAAAATGTTTGATTTTCGTTGGTCAAATGATCGTCGTGTGAACTTGCGCTAAAATTCAGTGAATATTTCAACTCAACATGTAAACAAAAGTGGTGAAAACTTTTCTGGTCTAGAACAAGAGGTGCCGAAGAGAATGTATGCCCCGGTATACCTAATACTACGCTTACATCCACCTCGAATGAGAATATTGAATCAGTCATTCGCAAACCGTTTACATCGCCTTTTTCATTCGTTTTGACAAAACCATCAGCTGTTCTGAAAAATCGATTGAAAATAATTTTGTCAACATAGTCAAATAATTTATTGATTGCGAAAAATGAAAGAATTAACAAAAACAGCATTATTAAATTTTACTATTCAAACAGAAAGTCTTGCAACAATTTGTAACGCCGATTTTATACATTTGTATACATTTAAATTGGAATGTGGGTTGTCCCCACACAATAGCAATTATTTGCGTTCCATTTCCAGTTTTTGTTTTGGGAATTTTTGGATCCCAGCTATAGAGTGTTTCAAAATCTTTATTTTGTTCTCATTCGATTCTCATTCAAAACGAATGAGATGGATTCTTTTTGTCAAATCGTATGGAAATTATTCTCATTCGGCTTGTCATTCGCGAAATCTGACGCGAATGAGTCATTCGAGGTCGATGTAAACGTAGTATAAAAACATTATTTTCAAATGATTTTAGAAAAAAACATTTAAGAAAATTTATAAATCTAACTTAGCATTTCGGCGGTATTAACTCCAACGACATTTCTTTAAGAAGTTAATTTATAAATTCCTATTTTTGGAAATTTAATGAATAATTTCTTATAAGTGTATTGTTTTTTGGAACGAATTTCCGTTATCTCTCGTCAAATTTGGTTTGTAGAGACACCAATTTCGGCGTTGTGCCATCTCCAGAGTGTATTTCCGTTCTTAGTTTTTTAATTTCTTCTAATTATCGTTGCAATAATGTAGGATGTATATGTTTGACGTTTTGAGTTAATAACCCTCCTAAATCCGAAATGGACTGCTACCGAAGAAGGAAGGTACAGAATTCTGAGAATCGAGTACAGAATTCCCACTAATTTTTCCTGATTTCACTAACATCATCAAAGAAATCTGAAGAAATGTGTATGTAGTAGTAAAAGTTTCGCATCTCGTTATCTCTGATGTAAACTAAAGGGTACTCTAATGCCCCCCGGAAAACGCGACAGAACGAATGAGTCGAACCATAAAGGTCATGGTGTCGCAGTTCGCAGAGGAAAGCCAGCGATGGGATGACCTGTTCCCAGAAATCTAATTAGCCATAAATACCAGCGTCTCCGAAACAACGGAGCATTCCTTATGCAAGGACGTGAGCCACGTGTACCAAAAGCTCTGTACGACGAGGTGACATTCGGAAGGGGCCGACGGAAAAGCGGAACAAATTAAGTTGATTTTTGATATGGTTCGACGAAACTTGGAGAAAGCGGCACAGGATAAGGCCAGATATTATAACTTGCGTCGACGGAACTGGACGCCGAAAATTGGGGACCAGGTTCTGGTCAAGGAACACCATTTATCCAAGGCCATCGAGGGATTTGCCGCGAAACTTGCTCCGAAGTACAACGGCCCCTACCGAGTCATAAATTTTATTTCACCAGTAATTGCCGAAGTACTATATAACGAGAATGTGACAGAAAAATACGTAAAACTCACATACAAGATGTGAAAATATTTTATATAGACTCGGCAGCGGGAAAAACTATGTTAAGCAACTCAACAAGCCGACATTACAATACCATAGACGCAGCCAAGAAAAGGATGATCTGCCTCGCCAGTGATTGGGAGCGGGATACTGCCCATGTGGCGCATATGGATCGGCACCGGATCACGGGAGCGCCGGCGTCGAATAACAACACCAAGGCTACTACTGCTGGTTACTACGAGGTGTCCCTTCCCAAAGAGCAAAAAATGCGAGTGGTGAATGATACCAGTTTGCAGCAGATAACTAAGGTCACCGGTGCTGATGCTGGCAACAAAGCGGAGGTAAGTCCCAGACAATTGTTCAGATATCCACCTGGCCGCGGTGGCATCGCCATCAACACCGACGACTACAGAAGATTGGCCAAGGGCCGCTTCCTCAACGATACCATCCTAGATTTGTACCTCCAGTATATGTGGAAGGCTGGCCTACCTGAGGAGCTCCGGGACCAGGTGTACGTATTCTCTAGCCGTTTTGTAAGCCGCCTCAGAAGAACCCCTCCAAGCGGACAGAACGCGGCCACGATTACCCCAATGGAAAGCCACTGGGTACGTGGCATGTGGACATATTCACCAAACGTGTGGTTATAATACCCGTCAACGAAGCCATGAATTGGGCCATGTTGGTAGTAATTGGCCTGGATGCTGTCATGATAGGGCAGAGTGTCCCCGAAGGAACGGAGGTAAGTCCCTAATACTGACCCTCGATTTCATGGCAACGGACAGCTGCCGTAAAACAGGTACGTTAGTACCTCCGGACAGAATTGACAACGAGGCGGGGCGGTCACCAACGCACGTATGCTGCTGGGAGAGGACGCTCCCATGGCGTAATATGGAGGTGCCGCAACAACCGAACACCTATGACTGCGGCGTATACGTCCTCCTTTATGCCACTTGCATCCTCTCCGGGCTCTCCACGAACTGGCAGCGACAACGGAAGCAGCAGTGGCCGAAGGAATAGCGGTGATAGTCACAACGGCGACATCAACTTTCAATTCAATATCAACAATAGTAACGATCAGTCCAGCGAGAGCGATTTACCACACCACACAAAACACAACATTCACCGCTACAATGCCAACCATAACAGCAGTAACAACCAAGAGTACAACAATAAAATTTCACTACACAAAACATAATATTCAACCCCACAATAGAATCAACGAGAGTCGCAGCACTGAGGCAATAGAGTTTTGTGAAGACGGCGAGTGACGAGCACGACCTGGAGAACTGGAACACGAGGGAGGTACATCGTACGCACAATCCACGGGACATATAGTGTCCGCATTAGCACGGCTGGCAGAGTCAGCGTCTTCCGTATGCCCCGAATAGAGAGAGAGAGGGTGTGAGGAGCCTGGAGCTTCGCACAAATACTCCAGTAGAATTTATTATTATTTAATTTCTCTAAATATTCTAAATACGTAGCACGTACCATTTTAATTTAGTATAAAGTGAATTTTTTTTATTTAACCTTTTGTCGAAATTTCACTCTTAAAAGTTAGGTTTATTTAAACCCACATTATGGGATTTCTCTAAGCTAAGCGGAATCTCAGAAAGAAGATAGTGTAAATAGGGCTTAACTTAGTTGTAAGAGGATGGCAACGTGGCGAGTGTGCTTGCACTGGAAAAGAGCGAGTGGGACAAACAGTTATGAAGTATGCAGTTGAAGTGCGTTAAAATGCATGGCAACACAGCATGTTGCCAGCAACATTCCTAGAAATGATTGATGTTGCTATCAACATCTGGAATAACAGAGAAGAACAAGAAAACAAGTATAAAAGACGGCGCACAACCCAAAATAGGGAGTTAGTTTTTCGGGAGTTAGCAGCGCAGCAGCAACACGGACAATGACAAGGTAAGCAACAAAGTAGTAGTGGCTCCTCATGAAATTCCCTATCCTTCCCACCTCCTTTTGCGAACTCAAGTCCTGTGAGTGGTGACGGGTTGCACCAATCCTGCCAGAAAGTCGCGCACTCCGCATTTTATTTTTCCCACCAACTGGCGACGGATTGCACCAATCCTGTAGCAACACGGACAATGACAAGGTAAGCAACAAAGTAGTAGTGGCTCCTCATGAAATTCCCTATCCTTCCCACCTCCTTTTGCGAACTCAAGTCCTGTGAGTGGTGACGGGTTGCACCAATCCTGCCAGAAACGAGTCCTGGGTGTCGCCTCAGTCGCGCACTCCGCATTTTATTTTTCCCACCAACTAGCGACGGATTGCACCAATCCTGTTAGTTGTGTGTCCTCCGTAATCCTTTATTCATCGACGGGTGACGGGTTGCACTAATCCTGCCCACGGCGAGACTGTCCTGGATCCATCCTGCCCGCGTCCTTGTAGACAAAGCGCCACTATAATATCGACGGCAGTGCATCACAGGTCGCTGCGCGTCACATCATCGCATCGTATCGACGGCAGTGCATCAAGGATAAGACGCCTCGACGTCTTGCTGCGTCAACGAGCGTCGCACAATAGCGGACGCCGGCATATTCCTGCTACGTCAACGAGCGCCGTACATCAACGGACGGCGGCATATTCTTGCTGCGTCAACGAACATCACCCACCAACGCAACAGACAAAGCATACACATTATTGCAAAGCATAACCGTGAAGGAGTGCGACACATATTTTAAGAAAGACAGCTTCCCACCTCGCCAACAAACATATAGTCAACTTTATACCACCAACACTAACGGCACACTCACCATCGTGTCTACACACCATAGTCTAAGAATCGGAATTATGAACAAAGTGGATTTCTTGAATTAAATGTCCAAAATATGTATTGTTCATGCCCCGATCCTGGACACGCCCTGAGCGATATCCGAAGCTCTTTGGCTTCGTGCGAAACACATCGTGACGTTTACATTACTGTACAATCTCACTTTGAAATTGAATGAAAAAACGCTTGAAATGTAAAAACTTTTGAACGAAACAAAGCAAATCCTAATTAAGCGCTTTTAAACCAAAAACCTTGATTTTTAAATTGAATGTCTCAATCGATTATAGCTATTGAAAAACTTGCTGGATATTGAAAAGAGTGAAAGAAAGACAAATTTATGCTTGTATATAATTTTTATTTGTAATTTTTATCAAAAACATGTACATACATTAAATACATTAAATATATTAAATATACACATACATACGATACGATCATACATACGATTTTCTAAAACATAAACCATTTGTTTCTCATTACACTTTTCCATTTTAAAGTGTATAGGTGGACTAGTAAAAAAATCTATACTGGAAATTAAAGGGTTATTAACTCTTTGGCCCACTTCAAAACTTTGGTAGTGCTCATTAAATTGTATAATATTTATTTCATTACATATTATGAAAAATTTATTTTTATTGTTTATTACCATGTCGACAATTTTGAACAATCGAAGGATATTGAACTTAAAGCGGGTTAAATAAAAATATCTTTTGTATACTCTCCCTTTATACTCGAAATTTACTGGCATATAAACAGACTCATAATCTAATATGTTATCAACATCTAAATGGAAATATTTTGGAATTGTGAGTAATGCAGTCATAGAAGACTTTTGAAATATCAAATTTTTTGGAAAACCAATATCTTCCTTAATAAAAAGAAATTAAGAGATCATTTAATCGCCAAAGAATACTCTATATTCCTTCTTGAAGTTATAACTTAATATATGTTTTTAAATTTTTGTGTTTGGCTTCAAACCAAAAAGACCATAAACATAGAAGGGGACACTTTTGAAAATAAGGCTAATGAACCAAAAAGTGATGTTTTAGTTTCAAGGGACCGAACAATTCGATGTAGGGTTTATGATGCTGGGTTATAATATCTCGTAAGCTATCAGCGTCGGAAAGCGTAAACTCCCAAGCGTAGTTGTTTTGTCAACAATTTAAAATAGAAAAGTAAGAAGTCTCCAATATTTATCTACTGAAGGAATTAAATCGCCTTTCAATTAATATAATATATATATATATATATATATATATATATATATATATATATATATATATATATATATATATTATATTAATTTATATATATATATATATATATATATATATATATATATATATATATATATAAATATATATATATATATATATATATATATATATATATATATATATATATATATATATATATATATATATATATATATATATATATATATATATATATATATATATATATATATATTTTATTTTTTTTTTTTTTTTTTGATATATTTTTTTTCAAATATATTTTTCTTCCTTTTTTTTTAAACATGTTTATTTTCAATTGTACTATATGTATTTTTGTCAATTGTATATATTTTTTTGTAGGGAGATTCTCTTTGTGAGACAGAGTGTGCATAGTGCGCACATTCCGCGGATTTGTTACAAACTACAACTTCAAATTTGATGGACACGTCACATAGTTTTCACCTTTTGGCTTTTCAATGTTTGCTATAGAATTAATATTCACTGACTGAACAATAACTTCTTTTATTTTATTTAGTATCGAATTTAGTTTATTTATTTACATCTACTGCGCAGTACCCTTACAGATTACTTTTTTTTTTTTTTTTTTTTTTTTATGACAGATGAAACCAAGCTCAGGGGATGCCCCCTATCCATGCACAGCATTTGTTGGTTCCGAAGGGATGACAGACATTCGCAGAGAGATTAGAAGACAGGGAAGACATTCGCAGGGAGATTATTCCACAATCTAACGACGCGACCGAAAAACGAACTCTCACGGTAATGCGTGGTTCGTTGGAACGGAATCGCGACATAAAAGGGGTGCACCGCTCTGGAAAGCCGAGTAGTTCTGCTAAATACCTGAACCGGAGGAATCAGGCTGGCTACTTCAGAGGAACATTTACCGTGAAAGTAGCGGTAAAATAGTGCTACACACCCTACATCACGACGACGCTCCAAGGTTTCAATAGAGCTGGATACCCTACTGTCCCCTATAAGTTTTAACGCACGACATTGGACTCGGTCTAGGAGCTGAAGATATGTTCGCGAAGCTCCCGACCATATATGCGAATTGTACTCCATTTTCGGACGGATATAAGTGGTGTAGATACAACGAAGATCGGTTGGAGTGAAGTACTTCTTACACCGCTTAAGAAAGCCTAAGCACTTGGCTGCTTCTTTCGACACGTCAAAGATGTGATCGTTCCAGCGAAGATCACATTGGATTGACATGCCCAGAACATCAAGAGCCTACGACTCATTAATATCCACACCACCCATATTTAGAGGTGGGAAGTTGTCACCCGCCAAACGCTTGTGGGTTAACAAACAGCATTGGGTCTTCCGCGCATTAAAATCGACCCGATTCGCTTGACCCCACTCCTGGATTTTGTTGAGGTCAGATTGGAGTGTGTCATTCATAATTCTGCGTTTTCTATTGATCTCCAGAATAGAAGGACGCCTGGAGAATGAATATGAATGACAAATGCTGCTGTCATCAGCAAACGAGTAGACGGGGTTTGATGTCAATGACAGAAGGTCATTGATGAAAATAAGAAAAAGTGTCGGAGACAGGACCGAACCCTGCGGAACTCCAGCATTAATGGAGTGCTCTTCGGAAGCAAAGCCGTCTATCACAACCCGAATAGAACGGCCGCTGAGGAAACTCGATATCCATCGAGTGAAAGTATTACCGACACCATAAGCAGCCAGTTTAGACACGAGTGCTTTATGCCACACCCGGTCAAATGCCTTGGAGATATCCAGAGCAACAACCTTGCTCTCACCGAACCGGTGAATACAACTGCTCCACCGCTCGATGAGAAACGCCATCAGATCGCCGGTGGAACGGTGAGCACGGAAGCCGTACTGGCGATCGCTGATCATTTCGTTGCTCTCTAGATACCTCATCAATTTAAAATTTACAATGCTCTCCATGACTTTAGAGAGCACTGAGCAGATTGCTATGGGCCGGTAATTTGCAGGATTCGTAGCCTCACCTTTTTTGGGAACTGGCTGCACATTGGCAATCTTCCAGGAAGCGGGAAAAACTCCTGAAGTAAAAGATAAATTAAAGAGATTGCGCAATGGGCGAGCCAGTGTTGAGGCGCACTTTCTCAACACATGGGCTGAAATGCCATCCGGTCCCGAGGACTTATTGACATTGAGGTCTGCAAGCACTCTTTTAACAGCTCGCGTTCGAAAATGCATCTGAGGCATAGCATGAGATACACCATCAACCGCGGGCAGTGGTTGACTACTCTCAGGAAGAGAGCAGTTTTCAGCAAACATTTTGGCTAATAAGTTTGCTTTATCAACCGAGTGAGTGAAGATCTGATCGTCCTTAAGGAGAGTTGGAATAGACGATTTCGTCTGATTTTTCACCCTCCCCACAAACGACCAAAAGTTCTTGCTACCCTTATGGTATTCAAGAACTCTGCGTCTAAGGCGCTGCTCGTAAAGAACTTTTTTGCGCCTTAGAGTGGCATTGCACCTATTTCTGGCCTGATTGCGCAGCAGTTTAGTATCAGCAGTTTTATTTAAACGCCAATTCCTAAATGCTTCCTCTTTAGACCTGACTGCTTGTCTGCAAGTCGCATTAAACCAGGAATGGTCTTTTGGTTTAATGGAAATTCTTCTATAAGGTATGAAAGACCTCATACCAAATAAAATTATATTTTCTACTAATTTTGCTGCAGCATTTATGTTTCTATCTCTGAAACACAATTGCCAATTGAAACGGCTGAAAAAGCAGTTCAGCGCATCCCAATTAGCCTTCTCATAAAGCCACACTTTCCGCTTCGGAGCTGTCTGGTGAGCGGATTGAAGACTAGAATATGGGAAGGTAGCAGAAATTGTAGCGTGGTCCGAATTACCGAGAGGTGCAAGAACATTCACATCATACTTGCTGTGATGTGAAGTTAGAAAAAGGTCCAGAATATTTTGGTTTTGCCCATCAACGCAGGGAAAGTGCGTTGGTTCCTTCACTAATTGAGTCAAATTATTAGACTCAGCAAATAACTCAACATACAAACCCTCGGGTGTCGTGTGACTCGAATGACGTAGCCAATTGGAATTATGAACATTGAAATCACCAGCAACAACAATTTCACTGTTCGGATACGATTCCAGAATTTTAGAGATCGAATCAGAGAGACTGTCCAGTTTATCAAAAGTTGGCAGCCTCCCTAGACCCGGGCTTCTATAAACGAAGCAGAAGTGCAGGATGTGCGACTGGATTTTGAACTTAACCCACATGGAGCTAAATTCGGCATCCGACGTGCAAAGGTGTTGCTGACACTGGTACGCAACATCACTGCGAATGTATAAGGCGAGGCCTCTGTGAGGTAAAAATAATGGCAGTAGATGGTACCCCGGCATGTGAAAGTCCAGTGGATCTGCACCCTCAGACACCTGGGTCTCACCCAGTGCCATTATATGCGGTTGGTGAGTACAAATATGCGCATAGACCGCGAAGAAATTCGCCCTCAAGCCACGTACATTAGTGGAGTCTACGCGGAATTTTGTCATCGCCGCCCACTGTAGCGAAGTGTAAGGTCAGCCGTACAAGCAGCCACGCGTACGACGCAAGCAAAGCAAAACGCGACAAGACAAGTGTTATGCCTTTATCTTGCCGCGCTTCAGCCCACGCAGCACTCACAGCCGCATGCACACCTAACGGGACCAGGAAGAAGGAGGAGGAGTGAAAGCAAACGAAATGCTGAGCTTTACTACGGAGAGCATAAAAAAGCCCCTCGCATGGTTCTCTGCGTTCCGTTTGATTGTGTATTATTTGTTGTAATTGATAGAATTTTTATTTATTTTGTTGTTAAGTTGAGTTGCTAATAAGTGCACTATTGTTTGTTTATGGAAAACTATTGTTTGGTGAAGTTTATTATTGTAATAAAAGTGTTTCGCGGCGTGGGTAATTGTTTGCACTATTGATTTCGGTTTTATTTGCGCGAACACTAATTAACAACAAGTACTGGCGGGCACACCATCCGCCTCCGTCCGCGGTCACATCACGATACTTAACAGCTATTAAAGTATTAATGTGTACAAAAGTAACCATTCTGGCCGTTTTTTCTCCAATGGTCTCTTTAAACGAATCAGTTGTTTTCGGTACAGCTCTCCAGTGATGGTTTCACCCGCTTTTAGAAGTTCATAATACACAACCGTCTGGTTGTGTATTATGAGCTTCCAACCAAATGCAGAGCATTATCTTGGACGCGTGAATATTCTTCTTCGGTGACGACTTGGCTGGTGGGCAGGGCTTCACATACGATTTGTTGCTGTTTGGGTTGTCGTAATGAATCCATTTTTCATCGCCAGCAACAATTCGATGCAAAATTACTTCTTTTTATGACGCTGGAGCAGCATTTAAGATATGCAAAATCGCCTTTCCACGTCTCTGCTTCAACTCGTATGGCACCCAATTTCCTTGCTTTTGGATGAATCCCAATGCTTTAAGGCGCTTGGAGATGGCTGCTTAAGTCACGCCCAATGATTCCGCAAGCTCTTCTCGTGTTCGACACGAGTCTTGATCGACTAACGCTTCCAATTCTTCATCTTAAAACTTTTTCGGCTGTCTAGGCCGCTCTTTGTCTTTAATGTCAAAATCGCCACTTTTAAAACGTTGAAACCACTCGAAACACTGTGTTTTCGCAAGAGCATGTCCGCCATACAAATCCACGAGCAAGCGATGACTTTCGGCTGCAGTTTTCTTTGCAAAAAAGTGACTCAGCAAAACTTACCGCAAATGCTGATTTTTTTTGCCAATTGTCAAACTTTTCCATTATTCAAAAAATATGATGTGCTGTGAAATGTGATAACACTGTTGACTGATTTGGATAGGTAGAGAGCTTCAAAATGACGTGTGGCAACGTCAATGGCAACACTTGTGTATGCTACAGTGCATACACAAGTGTTGCCATCTAGTGTCAAATTCCGATTTTTAAATTATACACTCAATAATTTAACAAATAATTCTTAAGTCTACATCTGTTACTGCTAAAGTCTAAGGCATTAGATAGAGTGTTGCAAACATATAAGCATTTTGAGATGGGCTCATTTATGCCAAAATTTGTTCCATAGAATTTGATAAAAAAGTTCCCGATAGGATAAGTTTTAAAAGCTCTAGAGCATCAATTTCGTAATCAATAATGTTCTTTATAAAGAGTACACCCTTGGTTTTTCTTCTTTGAGCTAAGCTATGCAGCCCTAACAAGCGACAACGTTCACTATACGTAAGAGTCTCAGCGCAGATCTGGAGAAATGCTTCTGTATATTTTCAATTCTTGAAATATGACAATCATAACGAGGATCCTAAATGACAGAAGCAAATTCAAGAAGAAATCTTACCACACTCATAAAAAAAAGTTTTTAATGTAAACGTGTCTGAAAACTGTACAGAATTTCTTTTTAAAAAACCAAGAAGCGAGTTTGACTTAGAAATAATGTACTCAAAATGCGAAGTGAAAGAAACTCTATAATCAAAGAACACACCCAAGTCTTTGATTATAGTATTATAATTTTCTGAAAATTATTAACTTTATCAAAGAAATAATCATGTTGAATAGCTAATTGCTTACGAGTAAATGTTAACATGTTGCATGTACAGAAATTCAGACTTAATCCATTCGTGCTGCTCCAAGCAATTAATGAGTTTATGTCATCTTCAAACAAAGAACAATCGCAAACGATTTTTATAGTTATAAATAAATATACGTCATCCGAGTACATCAGGCAATTAAAGATTTAAAAACTCTAGGCAAGCCATTTATAAATAGTAAGAACAAAAGAGGTCCTAGATGGTTTCCTTGCGGAACACCAGACGTTACCTCAATAGGGCTAGAAAACTGCTCATCAATTCTGATGCTCATCAATAATGATTAACTTGAAAGATAAGATTCTATCCATTTTAGGAACGTTGAGTGAAATTCAATATTTTACAATTTATGCAATAAAATACAGTGACTAACTCTAACGAATGCTTCAACAAAGTCAGTACATCCACTTGCAATCCATTATTCATCGCTTTTATGCAAAGTGGTAAAAATAGCTAAATTCGAACAAATGCTATTAACAAATTTATCAATATTTTTTTTTATGGCAGATGAAACCAAGCTCAGGGGATGCCCCCTATCCATGCAAAGCATTTGTTGGTTCCGAAGGCATGACAGATTAGTGGGAAGGGGGAAAGAGGGAGTAGTGACGGTTTACATTTCGCTTAAAGGTTTCGACGCTGTAAGGGGGCGGGAAGACATTCGCAGGGAGATTATTCCACAATCTAATGACGCGACCGAAAAACGAATTCTCATGGTAATGCGAGGTTCGTTGGAACGGAAACGCGACATAAAAGGGGAGCACCACTCTGGAAATCCGAGTAGTTCTGCTAAATACCTGAACCGGAGGAATCAGGCTGGCTACTTCAGAAGAACATTTACCATAAAAGTAACGGTAAAATAATGATACACACCCTACATCACGACAACGCTCCAAGGTTTCAATAGAGCTGGATACCCTACTGTCCCCTATAAGTTTTAACGCACGACACTGGACACGGTCTAGGAGCTGAAGATATGCCCGCGAAGCTCTCGACCATATATGCGAATTGTACTCCATTTTCGGACGGATATAGGTGGTGTAGATACAACGAAGATCGGTTGAAGTGAAGTATTTCTTACACCGCTTAAGAAAGCCTAAGCACTTGGCTGCTTCTTTCGACCCGTCAAAAATTTTATCGTTCCAGCGAAGATCACATTGGATTGACATGCCCAGAATATCAAGAGCCTCCGACTCATTAATATCCACACCACCCATGTTTAGAGGTGGGAAGTTGTCACCCGCCAGACGTTTGTGGGTCAATAGACAGCATGGGGTCTTCCGCGCATTAAAATCGACCCGATTCGATCGACCCCACTCCTGGATTTGAAGGTCGGGTTGGAGTGTGTCATTCATAATTCTGCGTTTTTCAATGATCTCCAGAATAGAAGGACGCTTGTAGGATGAATATGAATGACAAATGCTGTTGTCATCAGCAAACGAGTAGACGGGGTTTCATGTCAATGACAGAAGGTCATTGATAAAAATGAGAAAAAGAGTTGGAGATAGGACCGAACCCTGCGGAACTCCAGCATTAATGGAGTGCTCTTCGGAAGCAAAGCCGTCTATCACAACCCGAATAAAACGGATGCTGAGGAAACTCGATATCCATCGAGCGAAAGTATTACCGACACCATAAGTAGTCGGTTTAGACACGAGTGCTTTATGCCACACCCGGTCAAATGCCTTCGAGATATCCAGAGCAAGAACCTTGCTCTCACCAAACTGGTGAATACAACTGTTCCATCGCTCAGTGAGAAACGCCATCAGATCGCCGGTAGAACGGTGAGCACGGAAGCCGTACTGGCGATCGCTAATCAACTCGTTGCTCTCTAGATACCTCATCAAGTTATAATTTACAACGCTCTCCATGACCTTGGAGAGCACTGAGCAGATTTCTATGGGCCGATAATTTGCAGGATTCGTAGCCTCATCTTTTTTGGGAACTGGCTGCACATTGACAATCTTCCAGGAAGGAACTTTCACAATCCGCTCACCAGCCAACTCCGAAGCGGAAAGTGTGGTTTTATGAGAAGGCTAATTGGGACGCGCTGAACTGCTTTTTCAGCTGTTTCAATTGGCAATTGTGTTTCAGATAGAAACATAAATGCTGCAGCAAAATTTGTAGAAAATATATTTTTATTTGGTATGTGGTCTTTCATACCCAATAAAAGAATTTCCATTAAACCAGAAAACTATTTCTGGTTTAATGCGACTTGCAGACAAGCAGTCAGGTCTAAAGAGGAAGCATTTAGGAACTGGCGTTTATACAAAACTGCTGATATTAAATTGCTGCGCAATCAGGCCAGAAACAGGTGCAATGACACTCTAAAGCGCGAAAAAGCTCTCTACGAGCAACGCCTTAGACGTAGAGTTCTTGAGTACCATAAGGGTAGTAAGAACTTTTGGTCGTTTGTGGGGAGAGTGAAGAATCAGACGCGATTGTCCATTCCAACTCTCCTCAAGGATGATCAGATCTTCACTCACTCGGTTGATAAGGCAAGCTTATTAGGCAAAATGTTTGCTGAAAACTGCTCTCTTTCTGAAAGTACCCAACCACTGCCCGCGGTCGATGGTGTATCTCATGCTATGCCTGAGATGCATTTTCGAAAGCGAGCTGTTAAAAGAGTGCTTGCAGACCTCAATGTCAACAAATCCTCGGGACCGGATGGCATTTCAGCCCATGTGTTGAGAAAATGCTCCTCAACACTGGCTCGCCCTTTGCGCAATCTTGCGACAATTCCACTCGGGTTCCTCACCGGGAGAAGACGTACCGTCAGTTAGCCAACTACACGGGTTCCGTCGTAAGTCGGAATGAAGGGGAAGCATATGGGGTATGGGAAATCAAGGATGGGAGCCCGTCGGTTTAGAAACCATACGGTATGCAGGGTTAGCCAACTACTCGAGATTATGGGAAATCCAGAATGGGAGCCCGTCGGTTTAGAAACCACACGGGATACGGGGTGGACGATATAAGTTGTGATGATACGGGGATATAAATATTAATAGTGTGCACCAACGTAAAAAACACAGTGAAGACGTGTTACAACAGTGCTGACGTGGTACAACAGTGCTATATATATATATATATATATATATATATATATATATATATATATATATATATATATATATATATATATATATATATATATATATATATATATATATATATATATATATATATATATATATATATATATATATATATATATATATATATATATATATATATATATATATATATAATAAAGACACACTCTGCCGTTTGTTGATTATCGCCAAGGTGCCCTTTGAATGGTATCAGCACTGTTGTAACACGTCTTCACTGTGTTTTTTACGTTGGTGCACACTATTAATTTTTGTTCACTTGGTTAACTTGATATTCACACGGGTTTTCACTGCTTGGTCGCGCGAGGGCTGGAGAACAGAGGCCGACTTCTGCGCGTCGGTCCCTTAAATAGCCACCCGCTGTACTTCCAGCGGCGGCAGTGTGAGTGGCCACACGGCGCCCGGCTGTCTCCCTCGGCGCCCGGCTGTCTCCCTCGGAGCCCGGCTGTCTCACGAGTTGGCGTGATGGCACGTCATGCCGCTTGTGATCCTCTCACAATCCACTCAGAGCATTGTTGCTTGCGGGATTTTTCCCGTCCCTAGCTGTTGGTATCGGTGGGTGACGGTGACGATGTGCCACTGTTGACGATGGCGGTGCATCTGTCATGGTTGTTGTCGCCGCTAAAAGTTAAGTTGTGGGGACCCACCGGTGGTGTTGTCGTTATTATTATTATTATCTTTTGTGGGAACCCACCTTCGGTGAGATCCTCACAAAGTGTTTCAAAATTAATTATTATACCCTACACCCGAAGGGAGTAGGGTATATTCACTTTGTTCTTCCGTTTGTAACGTAGAGAAGGAGACGAGACAGATATAGAAAAGTATATCTTCTATATATCTATCTATAGAAGTATAAAGAAATATATTCTTGCTCAGCGTCACCTCCTGAATAGATTTAGCCCTGTCCGTCCGTCTGTCTGTCTGTTGAAATCACGATTACGGGAGAACGAAAAGGGATATCGCGATGAAATTTGGCACAAATATTCTTTGTTATGTATGGCTATTTGGGATTGAAAATGGGCGAGATCGGTAAACAGCCACGCCTACTTTACATTCGGAATGCAAAGGCACCTCGTTTCAAAAAATTTTATAATCTGAATATTTCATAAACTGTGGGAGATCTCAATATATAATTTGATTCCGGGACATATAGCGCCATTACTAAAACGTTTGAAAAAAATTATAACAAAGTTGGAAATATCTCATGAACGGTATAAGATATTGAGATGTAATTTTATCAGGATATATAGGGAAGCATTACCAATAAGCTTGACAAAAATGGGCGTGCCACGCCTACTCATACAAAAGTTGTCAATATCTTGTAAACGGTGTAAGATATTATCACGAGGTATCTACATGTATTAACAATTTGTATACAAAAAATGGGCGTGGTCCGCCCACTTATACAAAAGTTGTCAATATCCCATAAACTGTTCAAAATATTAATACGTAATTCTATCTAGCAGTATCTAGAGACATTACAAAAAAAAATTCCCGAAATAGGCGTGGTCCGCCTACTTATACAAAAGTTTTTAAGTGGCGAAATTATAATTTTCTCAGTTACTTGGGTGTAAGGTATTTAGATTTCGGCCAAGCCGAAGACAACACTTTTACTTGTTTTTAACTGAATTTCTGTAAGTAAAAATTTAAAACAAATCCATTTATAATCAGATGTCTGAGGAATTGAAAATGCATTAACCCAAGGAAACTGAATTAGAAGATAACGGCGAAGAGGCCGAAGAATATTCTCGCCCACCAATTTTAATTATTATCGGAGAATGCGCAATTGGAAATAAAGTAAGCTTCTAAAACTGGGTGAAAGCATTACTGGAGAGCTGTGGCGAAAACAACTGATTCGTTTAAAGAGACCATTGGAAGAAAAACGGCCAGAATGGATACTTTTGTACACATTAATACTTTAATAGCTGTTAAGTAATCTGTAAGGGTACTGCGCAGTAGATGTAAATAAATAAACTAAATTCGATACTAAATAAAGTAAAAGAAGTTATTGTTCAGTCAGTGAAAATTAATTCTATAGCAAACATTGAAAAGCCAAAAGGTGAAAAGTATGTGACGTTATTGCAGTTAAATACTTAGCATGCATTAACGGGATCCGTAGTGTAATGCAATGCCTGTAACGACCTACATTAAAAATTAATAATTAAATTAATTTTGCTGAATAAAATTTTCGTGACTCTCGGAATGTGACGTGTCCATACAGACAAAATGTTTGCTTTGATTACACTGGATTTATGGAACGCGGTTGTGCTAGATTCCCCTAGTTTTTCAAGAAAATACAAACGGAATTGAACGGCAAGGGGAATAATTACACAATAAGTATCAAATTCAAAATTGTAGTTTGTAACAAATCCGCGGAATGTGCACACTATGCACACTCTGTCTCACAAAGGGAATCTCCCTACAAAAAATATATATAATACAATTGACAAAAATACATACAATTGAAAATAAACATGTTTAAAAAAAGAACCTGACGGAAAAATAATTTAATTATAAATTTTTAATGTAGGTCATTACGGGCACTGCATTACACTATGGATCCCGTTAATGCATGCAAAGTATTTAACTGCAATAACAATAATATAGGGTTTCCAGCGGGAATTTTTTTTTTATTAGTACAGAATGAGGATTGAGAATGCTTTTTTAAACGTTTTTATTAGGTTTTCTTTCTTGTCTGTCCGTCCGGGTACAAATTTTGCAATTGATTTTAAAGTAACTTCCCGATGAGGTAAAGACTTGAAACTTTAAACATAGCTCAAAACTGGATGACAATGCAATATAAACTTAAACATAGCTCAAAACAGAATGACAATAGATATAAACTGACCAATGAAGTTGTGTATATAGGGTGGTTCTGGAACAATGACAGCGCTTGTGTATTTCGGCGATGGTACTGACAAAGGGGCGCTGTGTGTGCAAGAGTGAGACACTGGGCGTAATGTGTGTGTAAGGGTGAGACAGAAGATGTAAGTGGCAAACGGAGTTGTAGATCGAGGATTTTTGTGGACGGAGTTGCAGATCGAATTATTTTGTGGACGGAGTTGCCAGATCTAGAGATATGTTGTGTACTTTTTTGTGGGGATTTAGGTATTTTCAGGGAGAGAAGAGGGAGGGTGAGGAAGAGGGTAGAGGAAGCAGGGAAAGGGAGGAGAGTGCTCCCGGAGGGATGCGTTATGATGTTTGAGTATTGGGAGACCATAAGTAGCAAGATGCTTACCGTTGGAATTGATGGTACGAATCCGTATATGGAGTGAGTGGGTGTTTGATTTTTGTTTTATTCGTTTTTTTCATGATACAAGCGAAGTGGAGATTGTGTCGCATAGGGTTAGCGGATTTTATTTCGAGGTAATATAGAGTATGTGGTCGTTCTTGTTGTTGTTTTAATATTTGTTGTGCGCAGAACTGAGGGAATGAGTGTGGTCGCGGCTGGCTAAGCAGAGGTAGTGTTGCTGTTGTTGTTGTTGCAGTTTTTATTTAATTGCTTGGAATCAGTGTTGTGAGTCACTGGTTCCGCTAGGCATGCTTTCAGGCGATACTTAAATTATGACATCGCACTGAGCATTTTTGCACGTTGTGCTTGTTGGTTTAATTCCGCATTACCGTTTCTATAGCAATTCGTCGAATGATCGCAGGTCGCTGAGGCCGCGGTTTCGTTTCCATTAAACATCGCTGACCGTGGAACTAGTGACCCACTTTCTTGCGCTCATTTGGTGAGGCGGCTCTTTTCCGCTACAGTCAGCGTTTTATTATTTCCATGTTTAAGCTTCTGGGTTTAAGTGTATAAATAGTGATAGGGCATGGTTTTCGAATCAGTCAGTAGTAATAGTAGTCGGTAGTGAGTAGTGAACGTGTAAAACGTATTCCAGACAATAAAGTGCCCAAAGTGAAATAATAGTGTTTTCATTCGGACGGACTGTGGACTTTGGAGGAGCCCACAGCAAGGACTTTCCAGGAGTACCCCAACATATTTGGCGCAGCCGGTTTTTACGAACCGAAAATCGTTCGCACAGGTGAGTTTGTGAAAACATAAAATTTTAAGGGTGATAAATGAAGATAGGAATTTGTAGCGAATATATATAAATACTAACACGCATAAATAATCCTGGGCAAGACTCCCTTACCCGTAATCCTGTGGCTGAGTCTGGCTACGGTGGGATAAGTATTTTTACTGACATTGTTCTTTTTGAAATTATTGGGGTAAATGAAATAAAAAAGTGTGAAAAAAAAGTAATTGTGTTTGCTATGAAGATACAAAACGTTTAAGACGCGAGCGCAATCAATTAGTACGCGAATGTTTCTGTTTGTTTCAAGTTTCGTAATTCAAGTGCAGCTACTGGCGCTTGCTTGGGGTTCGTTTTTCTGTGCGCGAACATTCAGTCGGTTGTTTTTTCTCCTTTTTATTTTGTCGCGTGCACAAAAGGATGTGAAAAAAAAGAAGTGTTGTGTTTAGTTCAGTGAAGGCTGGTACATAAAAATACCTAAAGAGAAAAAAAGGCAACCATACGAAATAGTAGCAGTTACAGTGCAAGTTTTATAGATACCTCATATGACATAGAAATTCAGTTAAGGGAATTAAGCGGAGATCATAAAAACTTGGTGGAAGAATTGGATAGATTTGTAGAAAAAATTTGGGGTAGTCTTGCGTGTACTGTAGGTAATAAAGAGAATTTAGAACTGATAAAGGAAAAACTTCGTGGCTTAGGCAGGCTTTCTAAGGTAGAAAAAGCAGATGCAATTCTAGAAGAGTTACTAAACTTTATAGATAGTAAGAATAAAAGTGCGCGAAAGGAATTGGAAAATTGGAGGAACGAATTTCAAGCCATTAAAAACAGATACGAGAACTTATTAGTAGAGAGAGAAATAGAAAGTGGTTCGGTAAGGGAAATTAAAGAGGAAAACGAGAAATTGAGAAGGTTGAAGAAAAGGGAATTTCTGAAAATTTTCTCGCGAAATTTCTAAACCGAAGAAGCAGGGAAGATTTTGACTCTCTAGAAGAAGCCCACAGGAGAATAGAGGAGTTGAAGGAAGAGATACTTCCTTCAGCAGGAAAATTTTTTAGCAGACACAACTCTGCCTCACAAGAATCCAGTGGGACGCCCGTCAGTAGTTTCAACAGATTTTAAGATCCCGAGGGGTAAAACCGGCGTAGATATGGGTATAGAAGCAGTGGCCAAAGTAGTGAACAAATTAGTACCTTTGCCCTCGGGAACACCCTCCCCAGACTTGCGCAATGAAGTATATAGATTCATTGACGGGTGCGAATTGGCGGTTCAAGGTATTGAGGAAGGAAACAGACAATATTTGATACCTTGCATTAAGCAGAGATTGCATGGGAACGCGTATAGTTTGCTCAGATCTAGGAAATTCAGTACAGTTGAGGAATTTTGCGCGACGATACGAAAAAGTTATTTGCAGATTAGTTCGTTAGACGCAGTGCGGTTAGAACTGCAACAGGTTTGTCAATTGCCAGGGGAAAATGTGAGGCAATATGCAGAGAGGTTGTACGCGTTAAAGTCGCAAGCGGAAGAAATTATAGGTATCAGGTACAAGGACCAAGCTGGCACGGGCTTAATGCAGGATTTGGAAAGATCGGCAGTACAGTGTTTCAAAATGGGTCTCAATGAACCGACGCTAAGGTTACACATGCTAGGGTCAAAAGCAAATTGCTTGGAGGATTCGGTAGAGGAAGCAGTGAGGTTTAGCCATGAAATTCACCAGTGTAACCTGAGGCAGCTAAACCATCAATATGCGATTAGAGAGCAAGCGCAAGAGATGAGTAATATAGCGCTCCTGCGGGGTAACAACAGGGTGGACCCAACACTGCAACAGGCAGCATTTCGCGGTGACGCTAACTCTTTCGCGCAGCGGAAAACTGCGAGTCCGCCGGAACAGTTCAGGAACAAAAATGATACTGGGAAGAAATCATTAGAGGCTAACGTGACCTGCAGTTTCTGCAATAAGAAGGGACACACCAGAGAAGACTGCATCACGCGAAAGAACACGCCTTTCTGCCAGGAGTGTAAAATATATGGACGTGAGATGAGCCGAAGGTGTGCAATTTCGTCAGAAGTGAAGAGCGATACGGGCTGGAAGAATTACCGGACGGGACCACGGGAATTCATGCAATCACCAAGACTTAGGCAAGGAAATCAGATGAATGGAAACCGACAATTATCGGAGAATATCGGGAACACAGGTAGGTTTAACCAGCGCGGGAAACCTACAGACGAGTCTACCAATCATTTGAGATGCCATTTTTGCAATTGAGCAGGACATTTTGTGAGGGACTGCCAAGCTAAGCGAAATTGGGATACGTTTCAGGGAAACTGGCAGGGGCCCAGCCAAGGCCGCTAAGCTGGGAACCCGAAAAGAAAAGGAAAATTAGGCCACACATCATGGGGACAGCGAGTCAGACGTCGGAAACGATTGTTGAACCGTCCTCCTCTGATTGTTGTAAGAAGGTTGAGGACTGACGACCAAAAAAGAGCATAAAAAATATAGAAGAAGTTGAAGAAGAAATGTTAAATAAGTTTTTCCCAGAAACTAACGATGAGAAAGTTGATGCGGGCAGCAAGATATTGGAGACGAAAGTGAAACAAAAAGTAAATGACAACAAAACAGTAAGTCCGACGGCCGTTGAGTCAGTGGATACGTTTGAAGTTTTTGCTTCTTGTTTAAGAGCAAGCATTACACAAATTTTCATTCTGGTTTTGTTGCTCGCGACTATAATAAAAGACATTATTGGGAAACTAAATATATTGGTCTTTAATTGTTGTGGCAGGTTATGGAATAATCGCAAGACGTTTTCACATACGTTGAAAAAAGCGCAATGAAAACGTTTAAGGGTTTTTACTCGAAAGTTGGCGGCAGGAAAATTTCAAATGCCAAAAATTATATAAGACTACAAGCAGGAAGGTATGCAGGAAGAATAAACTCGGGGTACAACAGGCAGAAGGGCCGCCCAGACACCTTAAATGATGTGTTCATTGAAGTACCGTGTACGGGTGCAATAAATGGAAAACTCATTTTACTGGTGAACTCAGGGGCGGACACAAGCCTGGTTAAGGAAAATGCGCTAAGTCATTCGCTAGAAGTGGACACTAGCGAAATTAAAACCCTTAGTGGGGCATTCGGTGGATGAGTGACCACAAGAGGTTTGGTATTCGTTCACCATGACAATGAGCGCATTAAGTTTGCGTTACATGTGGTATCTTCAGAGGAAGGAGTGCCAGGGGATGGCATAGTTGGAAGGGATAACTTGTGGAATAGATCCGTTATAAATACCCTTACTAAAAAGGTGACATTCTTAAGAGGAGACAAAGAGAGTGTTGGGACTTTAATTATTAGGTCAAAGGAAGCAATAGATGAAGACACTTACAGAGAGAGAGCCAAAGTATTAGCACGGACAATAAGAATAGTTCCAGTTTGAATTAAAACCAATATTCCATTGGTAGTAGTACATAAACAGGAAAACAAGGGTATTATTGCCGTACAGACTCGCTCTAAGGCTAAACCGCAGGAGCTTGAGGACCAAGTGGAGCCAAGAAACACTCAGACAACCACAGGCGATATGGACAGTGAAAGCGGTCTAGAGGTTGACAAGGCGGCAGTTTTAACAAGGCCGGAGGAAATAAGAACGGTTTTGAGAGATTTCCATAATTCACCTTTGGGGGGCCATCAAGGCGCAGTGAAAACATTTCTGCGCATTAGAAAATAGTTCAGGTGGCCTGGTATGCAAAGACAAATTAAGGATTATGTCAGGAATTGTCCGAAGTGCCAAGCGAATAAAAGTTCGAGACTTACGAAAATGCCGATGGTGTTAACTGATACACCGAAGAGTCCTTTCGAAATGCTGTATATGGATATAGTAGGTATTTTGCCGGAGACTGTGTCAGGAAATAAATACATACTCACTTTTCAGGATGACTTCTCAAAACTAATGGCGTGCGTAGCAATTCCGGATGCGGAAGCGAGCAGTAGCCAAGGCATTTTTCGACGAGATAGTAACTCGCTACGGAGTTCCAAAAGTGTTAGTAACGGACAATGGGACTAATTTTATTTCCACTTGTAAGATGTTAGGCATTAGGAAGTTGCATATCACTCCGTACCACCCCCAGGCCAATGGTTCACTCGAACGCAGCCATAGACCGCTAGCGGAATATTTGCGCAGCTTCGCTAAACAGGACGGTTCCAATTGGGACCAATGGTTGTCGGCAGCGATGCATGTGCATAACCATACGCCCCATACTAGCACTAGACAAACACCCTTCCGTACTTTATACGGTTTTGATTCCGAAATGCCAACCAACTTGAGACGTAAGTGCAGTCCGGTGTATAATCCGGACGATACCTCGAAGATTCAGAAATATCAGATCCAAAAAGCGCATGAAAAAGCTCGACAAAACCAGGAGAAGGCGAGGGTGTTGTCTAAAAGGCAATATGATAGCAAGTTAAATCCTGTTGTTTTTAAGGTAGGTGACAAGGTCTTAATGAAAAATCAGACCAGGAAAAGTAAGTTTTCACCTATCGGGTCCATACCAAGTAATTTCTGTCAACAGTCCAGTCACCACAACAATTTCAATTAAAAGTAAATGTAAAAAAATTCACAACAACCTGCTCAAAATTTTTAATGAGTAGGCCATTCATTCAAGAATTGTATTCATTTGGCTAGTAGGAATGAATTTATAATTTATTAGGGTAATAGTTTTTTTATGTTTTAAGGATGAAGTGGCAGAGGATCTTGGTTCTGACAATCATTGTCGAGGGATGCACCGGGGCTGGCGGAATTGGGACGTCCAACGTTGTCAGGTATCTCCGGATTGTCTACGTTGGGTTCAACACCTTTGGGGGTTGCAACTCAAGGGCCATCTCCTCCTCCTCCTACGACACACGAGGACACGGCAAGGTGGGATTTCGTATAGGTAAATATACGAATGAGTAGCGAATGTGTAGCAATTCGAGTTCATTGAAAATCAGCCTGAAATTTTCAACGCGGAAGAGTCCGCGAAATCGGCGTTTTATTGGAAATTTTGGGTCGATAAAATGTAAGTCAGTGTTACTGCCGAAATTGATTAAATGAAAAATTCGGGCGATTTGGTAGCTATCCCGAGAATCAGGAGCGCCGTTTTGGGGGGCCGGAATTGAGCCGGTCGGCGCAGCAGCAGTAATCCGAAGTAGCTGAAGATAAAAATACAAGAAAACAACAGTCAGCTTTAAGCAGCGCACTGAGTCTTAGCACGAGGCAAGGTGGGGTGTACGGTAAATGAAGTGGCGACAGCTCAGGTTCTTGCTGGACGGAATTGACTGACTCAGCGAAAACCTGAGGGAAGTCGTTTTCGCTGCAATTAAAACTTATTAAATTAAGTTCTGCCCTAAATAGTAGTAGAGTCAAATTGAGTGGTTATTAACTTGGTTAAATGCATTAACTAACTGAATGTACTAACTTAGTAATCATGCAATGAATACCAAATGCACTTAAGTAATTACGTCGGGAATCTTTTTGGTAACACCAAACGGTTCCGGGTTTAATATGTAATTTTAAGAGGAATTTTCGTTTAACTAACCGGACACTAGCATAGCTTACTAACAAGGTGTATTAATTAATTATAGGATTTGTTTAAACCATATATCTAGGCTTGGTCAAGGCAATATATTAAGTTTATGTTGTTTATTTTGCTTTTTTATGTTGTTTTATTGCTTTATTATGTTGTTTACATTGTTTCCAAGTGCATTTATATGGTTGAAACGATATAAACTTAGTTTTAATTCAATTCCTGCTTGGACCTAATTCTATTTAACATAAGTCCAAGTTGAAATAATTTTTGGGTAGATAATTCGTAGACGGTTTTGTCACATTATGTCAGGGCGCCATGGCATTATGTGGCATCGCAGATCACTCTACCGCTACGTGTAATGAATACGTTTGATATACAAGCGTGTGGTATCACATTTTAAGAAAAAGGAGCAAGTAAAATAGAATTTAAAGTTAGCTTGCTAAAGAATTAAATTAAATGAAGTTAATAATTGTTAAATTTAATGAATTAAGTAATTTTAATTGTTAAGTTAATTTAAGTAGAGTTAATAATTGTGTATAGCAATAAGGGAAAAGTTGTATATATATAAAAAAACAACAAACTGACAAAACTTTTGAGTAAAGGGAAAAAGAAAGAAAAAGAGAGAAGAGAAGAATAAAAAAAAGAGGGAAAGAAAAAAACAAAAAAAATAAATATCAAAGAAAAAAAAACAAAAGGGGGAAAGAGAAGATAGAAAAACATTCTGAAAAATGTATAAAAATAAAAAACAACAATTTTTAAAATGAAAGGAAAAGAAAATGAGAATGACACATAACGAAAAGTGTAAAAAATTTTTTCACCTAAAATTTAATGGTTTCACTTGATGAATATATTGATTTTAGTTCGATAATCGAATACGAACGCAAGTTGTATATAGTCATAAGTATATAAATATTACAGAACAAGCATAAGATACTCATGAAATAACAAATGTCATTGAATTACTTCGTAGTATAAGTATTAGAAAATAAATAGGATAAGCCACCAACAGCATCAACACGTAGCTGGTATCTTCAATTTAATTATGGACTCGAAGATACGAGCGGTACATCGAAGTTGCTTCTCCGAACCATCACGTTGTACGGCACCATCACAGACATCATTGTTCGACAAAGACGGCCTTGGCGATGTTTTCTCGCTAGCATTAGTCAACAGGGTGGACGTGCTAAAATATTTTTCTTGTGACCATCCCCGCAAATCATTTAGCTATGATCAATTAGCGTCAAGTAAGATGGGAGGTCCACCAGACAGTCAACAACGTAGCACACAACCCCAGCAGTCCGAGAAAACGAGAAAGATACACCGAAGGCCACATCACTCCGTTCAAAGTAGACCAGAACTACGAGCAGCATGTCCAATCGGTGCTGTCACACAGTTACACACTATTTCTTCAAATGTGGGTGCCCCACAACGCGTCATATCACCGTAAGACGAGATGACCATTCGTAGCAGCGAAAGCATGATTCGGTGGAACCATTATCTTAATCTACAATCAGCGTGTCCGAGGGAGGCCAGACAAGAAGCGATTATCGTATTTACTCAAGAAATTTGTAATATCATTAAGACTAATATCAAACAGTTAACCACCCAGTAGAAACATTGTAATAAAAGGAAAAATTAACATCGCTTCACGATATTAATTTTTCCTTTCCCTAGGGGTGGAGGGATGTTGTGAGTCACTGGTTCCGCTAGGCATACTTTCAGGCGATACTTAAATTATGACATCGCACTGAGCATTTTTGCACGTTGTGCTTGTTGGTTTAATTCCGCATTGCCGTTTCTAGAGCAATTCGTCGAATGATCGCAGGTCGCTGAGGCCGCGGTTTCGTTTCCATTAAACATCGCTGACCATGGAAATAGTGACCCACTTTCTTGCGCTCATTTGGTGAGGCGGCTCTTTTCCGCTACAGTCAGCGTATTATTATTTCCATGTTTAAGCTTCCGGGTTTAAGTGTATAAATAGTGGTAAGGCATGGTTTTGGAATCAGTCAGTAGTAACAGTAGTCGGTAGTGAGTAGTGAACGTGTAGAATGTATTCCAGACAATAAAGTGCCCAAAGTGAAATAATAGTGTTTTCATTCGGACGGACTGTGGACTTTGGAGGAGCCCACAGCAAGGACTTTCCAGGAGTACCCCAACATATTTAGCGCAGCCGGTTTTTACGAACCGAAAATCGTTCGCACAGGTGAGTTTGTGAAAACATAAAATTTTAAGGGTGATAAATGAAGATAGGAATTTGTAGCGAATATATATAAATACTAACACGCATAAATAATCCTGGTCAAGACTCCCTTACCCGTAATCCTGTGGCTGAGTCTGGCTACGGTGGGATAAGTATTTTTACTGACATTGTTCTTTTTGAAATTATTGGGGTAAATGAAATAAAAAAGTGTGAAAAAAAGTAATTGTGTTTGCTATGAAGATACAAAACGTTTAAGACGCGAGCGCAATCAATTAGTACGCGAATGTTTCTGTTTGTTTCAAGTTTCGTAATTCAAGTGCAGCTACTGGCGCTTGCTTGGGGTTCGTTTTTCTGTGCGCGAACATTCAGTCGGTTGTTTTTTCTCCTTTTTATTTTGTCGCGTGCACAAAAGGATGTGAAAAAAAAGAAGTGTTGTGTTTAGTTCAGTGAAGGCTGGTACATAAAAATACCTAAAGAGAAAAAAAGGCAACCATACGAAATAGTAGCAGTTACAGTGCAAGTTTTATAAATACCTCATATGACATAGAAATTCAGTTAAGGGAATTAAGCGGAGATCATAAAAACTTGGTGGAAGAATTGGATAGATTTGTAAAAAAAAATTTGGGTAGTCTTGCGTGTACTGTAGGTAATAAAGAGAATTTAGAACTGATAAAGGAAAAACTTCGTGGCTTAGGCAGGCTTTCTAAGGTAGAAAAAGCAGATGCAATTCTAGAAGAGTTACTAAACTTTATAGATAGTAAGAATAAAAGTGCGCGAAAGGAATTGGAAAATTGGAGGAACGAATTTCAAGCCATTAAAAACAGATACGAGAACTTATTAGTAGAGAGAGAAATAGAAAGTGGTTCGGTAAGGGAAATTAAAGAGGAAAACGAGAAATTGAGAAGGTTGGTGGAAGAAAAGGGAATTTCTGAAAATTTTCTCGCGAAATTTCTAAACCGAAGAAGCAGGGAAGATTTTGACTCTCTAGAAGAAGCCCACAGGAGAATAGAGGAGTTGAAGGAAGAGATACTTCCTTCAGCAGGAAAATTTTTTAGCAGACACAACTCTGCCTCACAAGAATCCAGTGGAACGCCCGTCAGTAGTTTCAACAGATTTTAAGATCCCGAGGGGTAAAACCGGCGTAGATATGGGTATAGAAGCAGTGGCCAAAGTAGTGAACAAATTAGTACCTTTGTTCTCGGGAACACCCTCCCCAGACTTGCGCAATGAAGTATATAGATTCATTGACGGGTGCGAATTTGCGGTTCAAGGTATTGAGGAAGGAAACAGACAATATTTGATACCTTGCATTAAGCAGAGATTGCATGGAAACGCGTATAGTTTGCTCAGATCTAGGAAATTCAGTACAGTTGAGGAATTTTGCGCGACGATACGAAAAAGTTATTTGCAGATTAGTTCGTTAGACGCAGTGCGGTTAGAACTGCAAGCGGAAGAAATTATAGGGATCAGGTACAAGGACCAAGCTGGCACGGGCTTAATGCAGGATTTGGAAAGATCGGCAGTACAGTGTTTCAAAATGGGTCTCAATGAACCGACGCTAAGGTTACACATGCTAGGGTCAAAAGCAAATTGCTTGGAGGATTCGGTAGAGGAAGCAGTGAGGATTAGCCATGAAATTCACCAGTGTAACCTGAGGCAGCTAAACCATCAATATGGACCCAACACTGTAACAGGCAGCATTTCGCGGTGACGCTTTCGCGCACCGGAAAACTGCGAGCCCGCCGGAACAGTTCAGGAACTGTGTACCAATAAGAAGGGACACACCAGAGAAGACTGCATCACGCGAAAGAACACGCCTTTCTGCCAGGAGTGTAAAATATATGGACATGAGATGAGCCGAAGGTGTGCAATTTCGTCAGAAGTGAAGTGCGATACGGGCTGGAAGAATTACCGGACGGGACCACGGGAATTCATGCAATCACCAAGACTTAGGCAAGGAAATCAGATGAATGGAAACCGACAATTATCGGAGAATATCGGGAACACAGGTAGGTTTAACCAGCGCGGGAAGCCTACACGAGTCTACCAATCATTTGAGATGCCATTTTTGCAATTGAGCAGAACATTTTGTGAGGGACTGCCAAGCTAAGCGAAATTGGGATACGTTTCAGGGAAACTGGTAGGAGCCCAGCCAAGGCCGCTAGCTGGGAACCCGAAAAGAAAAGGAAAATTAGGCCACACATCATGGGGACAGCGAGTCAAACGTCGGAAACGATTGTTGAACCGTCCTCCTCTGATTGTTGTAAGAAGGTTGAGGACTGTCGACCAAAAAAGAGCATAAAAAATATAGAAGAAGTTGAAGAAGAAATGTTAAATAAGTTTTTCCCAGAAATTAACGATGAGAAAGTTGATGCGGGCAGCAAGATATTGGAGACGGAAGTGAAACAGAAAGTAAATGACAACAAAACAGTAAGTCCGACGGCCGTTGAGTCAGTGGATACGTTTGAAGTTTTTGCTTCTTGTTTAAGAGCAAGCATTACACAAATTTTCATTCTGGTTTTGTTGCTCGCGACTATAATAAAAGACATTATTGGGAAACTAAATATATTGGTCTTTAATTGTTGTGGCAGGTTATGGAATAATCGCAAGACGTTTTCACATACGTTAAGGGTTTTTACTCGAAAATTGGCGGCAGGAAAATTTCAAATGCCAAAAATTATATAAGACTACAAGCAGGAAGGTATGCAGGAAGAATAAACTCGGGGTACAACAGGCAGAAGGGCCGCCCAGACACCTTAAATGATGTGTTCATTGAAGTACCGTGTACGGGTGCAATAAATGGAAAACTCATTTTACTGGTGGACTCAGGGGCGGACACAAGCCTGGTTAAGGAAAATGCGCTAAGTCATTCGCTAGAAGTGGACACTAGCGAAATTAAAACCCTAAGTGGGGCATTCGGTGGATGAGTGACCACACGAGGTTTGGTATTCGTTCACCATGACAATGAGCGCATTAAGTTTGCGTTACATGTGGTATCTTCAGAGGAAGGAGTGCCAGGGGATGGCATAGTTGGAAGGGATAACTTGTGGAATAGATCCGTTATAAATACCCTTACTAAAAAGGCGACATTCTTAAGAGGAGACAAAGAGAGTGTTGGGACTTTAATTATGAGGTCAAAGGAAGCAATAGATGCAGACTCTTACAGAGAGAGAGCCAAAGTATTAGCACGGACAATAAGAATAGTTCCAGTTGGAATTAAAACCAATATTCCAGTGGTAGAAGTACATAAACAAGAAAACAAGGGTATTATTGCCGTACAGACTCGCTCTAAGGCTAAAGCGCAGGAGCTTGAGGACCAAGTGGAGCCAAGAAACACTCAGACAAACACAGGCGATATGGACAGTGAAAGCGGTCTAGAGGTTGACAAGGCAGTTTTAACAAGGCCGGAGGAAATAAGAACGGTTTTGAGAGATTTCCATAATTCACCTTTGGGGGGCCATCAAGGCGCGGTGAAAACATTTCTGCGCATTAGAAAACAGTCCAGGTGGCCTGGTATGCAAAGACAAATTAAGGATTATGTCAGGAATTGTCCGAAGTGCCAAGCAAATAAAAGTTCGAGACTTACGAAAATGCCGATGGTGTTAACTGATACACCGAAGCGTCCTTTCGAAAAGCTGTATATGGATATAGTAGGTATTTTGCCGGAGACTGTGTCAGGAAATAAATACATACTCACTTTTCAGGATGACTTCTCAAAACTAATGGCGTGCGTAGCAATTCCGGATGCGGAAGCGAGCACAGTAGCCAAGGCATTTTTCGACGAGATAGTAACTCGCTACGGAGTTCCAAAAGTGTTAGTAACGGACAATGGGACTAATTTTATTTCCACTTGTAAGATGTTAGGCATTAGGAAGTTGCATATCACTCCGTACCACCCCCAGGCCAATGGTTCACTCGAACGCAGCCATAGACCGCTAGCGGAATATTTGCGCAGCTTCGCTAAACAGGACGGTTCCAATTGGGACCAATGGTTGTCGGCAGCGATGCATGTGCATAACCATACGCCCCATACTAGCACTAGACAAACACCCTTCCGTACTTTATACGGTTTTGATTCCGAAATGCCAACCAACTTGAGACGTAAGTGAAGTCCGGTGTATAATCCGGACGATACCTCGAAGATTCAGAAATATCAGATCCAAAAAGCGCATGAAAAAGCTCGACAAAACCAGGAGAAGGCGAGGGTGTTGTCTAAAAGGCAATATGATAGCAAGTTAAATCCTGTTGTTTTTAAGGTAGGTGACAAGGTCTTAATGAAAAATCAGACCAGGAAAAGTAAGTTTTCACCTATCTGGTCGGGTCCATACCAAGTAATTTCTGTCAACAGTCCAGTCACCACAACAATTTCAATTAAAAGTAAATGTAAAAAAATTCACAACAACCTGCTCAAAATTTTTAATGAGTAGGCCATTCATTCAAGAATTGTATTCATTTGGCTAGTAGGAATGAATTTATAATTTATTAGGGTAATGATAGTTTTTTTATGTTTTAAGGATGAAGTGGCAGAGGATCTTGGTTCTGACAATCATTGTCGAGGGATGCACCGGGGCTGGCGGAATTGGGACGTCCAACGTTGTCAGGTATCTCCGGATTGTCTACGTTGGGTTCAACACCTTTGGGGGTTGCAACTCAAGGGCCATCTCCTCCTCCTACGACACACGAGGACACGGCAAAGTGGGATTTCGTATAGGTAAATATACGAATGAGTAGCGAATGTGTAGCAATTCGAGTTCATTGAAAATCAGCCTGAAATTTTCAACGCGGAAGAGTTCGCGAAATCGGCGTTTTATTGGAAATTTTGGGTCGATAAAATGTAAGTCAGTGTTACTGCCGAAATTGATTAAATGAAAAATTCGGGCGATTTGGTAGCTATCCCGAGAATCAGGAGCGCCGTTTTGGGGGGCCGGAATTGAGCCGGTGGGCGCAGCAGCAGTAAGCCGAAGTAGCTGAAGATAAAAATACAAGAAAACAACAGTCAGCTTTAAGCAGCGCACTGAGTCTTAGCACGAGGCAAGGTGGGGTGTACGGTAAATGAAGTGGCGACAGCTCAGGTTCTTGCTGGACGGAATTGACTGACTCAGCGAAAACCTGAGGGAAGTCGTTTTCGCTGCAATTAAAACTTATTAAATTAAGTTCTGCCCTAAATAGTAGTAGCGTCAAATTGAGTGGTTATTAACTTGGTTAAATGCATTAACTAACTGAATGTACTAACTTAGTAATCATGCAATGAATACCAAATGCACTTAAGTAATTACGTCGGGAATCTTTTTGGTAACACCAAACGGTTCCGGGTTTAATATGTAATTTTAAGAGGAATTTTCGTTTAACTAACCGGACACTAGCATAGCTTACTAACAAGGTGTATTAATTAATTATAGGATTTGTTTAAACCATATATCTAGGCTTGGTCAAGGCAATATATTAAGTTTATGTTGTTTATTTTGCTTTTTTATGTTGTTTTATTGCTTTATTATGTTGTTTACATTGTTTCCAAGTGCATTTATATGGTTGAAACGATATAAACTTAGTTTTAATTCAATTCCTGCTTGGACCTAATTCTATTTAACATAAGTCCAAGTTGAAATAATTTTTGGGTAGATAATTCGTAGACGGTTTTGTCACATTATGTCAGGGCACCATGGCATTATGTGGCATCGCAGATCACTCTACCGCTACGTGTAATGAATACGTTTGATATACAAGCGTGTGGTATCACATTTTAAGAAAAAGGAGCAAGTAAAATAGAATTTAAAGTTAGCTTGCTAAAGAATTAAATTAAATGAAGTTAATAATTGTTAAATTTAATGAATTATGTAATTTTAATTGTTAAGTTAAGTAGAGTTAATAATTGTGTATAGCAATAAGGGAAAAGTTGTACATATATAAAAAAACAACAAACTGACAAAACTTTTGAGTAAAGGGAAAAAGAAAGAAAAAGAGAGAAGAGAAGAATAAAAAAAAGAGGGAAAGAAAAAAACAAAAAAAATAAATATCAAAGAAAAAAAAGAAAGAAAACAAAGGGGGGAAAGAGAAGAAAGAAAAAACATTCTGAAAAATGTATAAAAATAAAAATCAACATTTTTTAAAATGAAAGGAAAAGAAAATGAGAATGTCACATAACGAAAAGTGTAAAAAATTTTTTCACCTAAAATTTAATAGTTTCACTTGATGAATATATTGATTTTAGTTCGATAATCGAATACGAACGCAAGTTGTATATAGTCATAAGTATATAAATATTACAGAACAAGCATAAGATACTCATGAAATAACAAATGTCATTGAATTACTTCGTAGTATAAGTATTAGAAAATAAATAGGATAAGCCACCAACAGCATCAACACGTAGCTGGTATCTTCAATTTAATTATGGACTCGAAGATACGAGCGGTACATCGAAGTTGCTTCTCCGAACCATCACGTTGTACGGCACCATCACAGACATCATTGTTCGACAAAGACGGCCTTGGCGATATTTTCTCGCTAGCATTAGTCAACAGGGTGGACGTGCTAAAATATTTTTCTTGGGACCATCCCCGCAAATCATTGAGCTATGATCAATTAGCGTCAAGTAAGATGGGAGGTCCATCAGACAGTCAACAACGTAGCACACAACCCCAGCAGTCCGAGAAAACGAGAAAGATACACCGAAGGCCACATCACTCCGTTTAAAGTAGACCAGAACTACGAGCAGCATGTCCAATCGGTGCTGTCACACAGTTACACACCATTTCTTCAAATGCGGGTGCCCCACAACGCGTCATATCACCGTAAGACGAGATGACCATTCGTAGCAGCGAAAGCATGATTCGGTGGAACCATTATCTTAATCTACATGGCTTCACGATATTAATTTTTCCTTTCCCTAAGGGTGGAGGGATGTTGTGAGTCACTGGTTCCGCTAGGCATACTTTCAGGCGATACTTAAATTATGACATCACACTGAGCATTATTGCACGTTGTGCTTGTTGGTTTAATTCCGCATTGCCGTTTCTAGAGCAATTCGTCGAATGATCGCAGGTCGCTGAGGCCGCGGTTTCGTTTCCATTAAACATCGCTGACCATGGAAATAGTGACCCACTTTCTTGCGCTTATTTGGTGAGGCGGCCCTTTTCCGCTACAGTCAGCGTATCATTATTTCCATGTTTAAGCTTCCGGGTTTAAGTGTATAAATAGTGGTAAGGCATGGTTTTGGAATCAGTCAGTAGTAATAGTAGTCGGTAGTGAGTAGTGAACGTATAAAACGTATTCCAGACAATAAAGTGCCCAAAGTGAAATAATAGTGTTTTCATTCGGACGGACTGTGGACTTTGGAGCAGGCCACAGCAAGGACTTTCCAGGAGTATCCCAACATCAGACTGTAGCTTGATACGAATTTGGGTAGAATTTATTTAATGTAAATATTTGCGAAGAATATGTAGAAATTAAGCGGAACTGAGCCGAACATGATTGAACATATGCGGATATCGTCGTTCTCTAAATTTTTCGCTTTTGCTAATAATAATAAGATATTGAGATGTAATTTTATCAGGATATATAGGGAAGCATTACCAATAAGCTTGCCAAAAATGGGCGTGCCACGCCTACTCATAAAAAAGTTGTCAATATTTTGTAAACGGTATAAGATATTAGCACGTAATTTTATCACGAGGTATCTACAGGTATTACCAATTTGTACACAAAAAATGGGCGTGGTCCGCCCAATTATACAAAAGTTGTAAATATCCCATAAACTGTTCAAAATATTAATACGTAATTCTATCTAGCAGTATCTAGAGACATTACAAAAACATTTTCCCGAAATGGGCGTGGTCCGCCTACTTATACAAAAGTTTTTTAGTGGCGAAATTATAATTTTCTCATTTACTCGGGTGTAGGGTATTTAGATTTCGGCCAAGCCGAAGATAACACTTTTACTTGTTTTTAACTGAATTTCTGTAAGTAAAAATTTAAAACAAATCCATTTATAATCAGATGTCTGAGGAATTGAAAATACATTAACCCAAGGAAACTGAATTAGAAGATAACGACGAAGAGGCCGAAGAATATTCTCGCCCACCAATTTTGATTATTATCGGAGAATGCGCAATTGGAAATAAAGTAAGCTTCTAAAACTGGGTGAAAGCATTACTGGAGAGCTGTGGCGAAAACAACTGATTCGTTTAAAGAGACCATTGGAGGAAAAACGGCCAGAATGGATACCTTTGTACACATTAATACTTTAATAGCTGTTAAGTAATCTGTAAGGGTACTGCGCAGTAGATGTAAATAAATAAACTAAATTCGATACTAAATAAAGTAAAAGAAGTTATTGTTCAGTCAGTGATAATTAATTCTATAGCAAACATTGAAAAGCCAAATGGTGAAAACTATGTGACGTTATTGCTGTTGTTTCGTGTATTCAATAAGTTTATTTGTTTCCCTTTAAATATTACAATGGATAGACTACTGTATATGTATATGATCTAGAACCACATAGATCAAGCAAAAATGTGCATCTGGTTAACGTTGTAAAAACACGAGCTTAGCTAGCGTCAAAAACGAGTTGCCAGAAGGTTTTTATAATTTCAGGGTTGCCAGCAGCCGCAACATCCTGCGCCCGGATGGTATCACCAGGATACCATTAGTCCTGAAAGAAAGGTTAAGTGCAAATGACATTAGTGGGTCAGGTCGGGTTTGGATGTTTGAAAACTATCTTGGATAGGCAGTGGACAGATCTTTGTTATAGGACGTTTAAGTAATCCATACTTCGTTCTAACTGTGACAACACGTACTTGTTTGCGCCCGGATGCAATTCCATTATACGTGCCAAGAGCTACTGGTGGTTGATGTTTAAAAGCATCCATGTAGTGTGAAAATAGAACTCTTTCGTTGTCGTAGAACGTAGTGAGCATTTCCCAAGCATGTTTGTAGTTTTCTCCAACAAGACTAATGTGTTCAATATCCTGGGCAGCAGCTTCTGATAATGCACCTTTTAAATAGTGAAAACGTTGAAAATCATTTAAGCGTGTGTTTTCGTGGATCAATGATGTAAAAGCTTCTTTGAAAGTTGGCCATTCAACAAAATTCCCAGCAAAGGTGGGAAGTCTTATCTCTGGCAACGGTACTTCCTTGATCGGAACCTCGGCCGTTGCATGAAAGTCCGATGATTGTGTTTTCACTTTGCTAACATTCACTTCGGGCTCCTTTGGAGGGAAAATGACCGTATACGATGAACGAATGGCAGATACTACTTCGATGTCTTGCTCTTCAAAATTGTCTAGCAGTTCCTGATCAATGTATGAGCTCTTTACCTTTGGATCTGTAGCCGCCTTCATCAAGCTTTTGTGGTTAAGTCAAAACTCTGCATGAAGTGCAGCAAGCGATTCGAGGCGCGTTTGGAAATAGGCCTGTGTTTTACGTGCTACTGCATCATTCTTAAAATTGCTTAGAACTCTTCTTAGTGATTGAAGGAGCGCCGTCTGCTCGTTTACAAGCAAATGTGGTTCAGCGGTGGCACCTGCCTCTTCATCCGACATCGTCCCTTTTTTCCCTAAGCCAGATATGTCAAAATGCACTTACCTCTCAGACCTTTATGCAGCGATCGAGATTCCCGGGTTTCGGCACCAAATGTTTCGTGTATTCAATAAGTTTATTTGTTTCCCTTTAAATATTAAGTTTTAATTTACAATGGATAGACTACTGTATATGTATATGATCTAGAACCACATAGATCAAGCAAAAATGTGTATCTGGTTAACGTTGTAAAAACACGAGGTTAGCTAGCGTCAAAAACGAGTTGCCAGGTTTTTATAATTTCAGGGTTGCCATCAGCCGCGACAATTGCAGTTAAATACTTTGCATGCATTAACAGGATCCGTAGTGTAATGCAATGCCTGTAACGACATACATTAAAAATTAATAATTAAATTAATTTTGCTGAATAAAATTTTCTGTGATTCTCGGAATGTGACGTGTCGATACAGACAAAATTTTTGCTTTGATTACACTGGATTTATGGAACGCGGTTGTGCTAGATTCCCCTAGTTTTTCAAGAAAATACAAACGGAATTGAACTGCAAGGGGAATAATTACACAATAAGTATCAAATTCAAAATTGTAGTTTGTAACAAATCCGCGGAATGTGCACACTATGCACACTCTGTCTCACAAAGGGAATCTCCCTACAAAAAATATATGTAATACAATTGACAAAAATACATACAATTGGAAATAAACATGTTTAAAAAAAGAAAGGAAAAAATGTATTTAAAAAAAATATATTATACCAAAAAAGGGGTATATACATACAAAAACAAAACACAAATACGAAACTAAAAAAGCTAAAACTATATTTTACTAACCAACATATACTTACATATATATACAATAAACTTACGTTCCAGTGAACAAACAATTTTCTTACTTAAACGCTAAAATTAAAACATTCGTACCAAAAAGGGTATCTAGTTGCTCCAAACAGCAACGGCTCAGGTTTCCGAGAATCACAGAAAATTTTATTCAGCAAAAACCTGAGGGAAAATTAATTTAATTATAAATTTTTAATGTAGGTGATTACGGGCATTGTATTACACTATGGATCCCGTTAATGCATGCAAAGTATTTAACTGCAATAACAATAATATAGGGTTTCCAGCGGGAATTTTTTCGATTTAAACATGTAATTGAAAAAAACTAATAAATAAATATTTTCTTATTAGTACAAAATGAGGATTAAGAATACTTTTTTAAAAGTTTTTATTAGGTTTTCTTTCTTGTCTGTCCGTCCGGGTACAAATTTTGCAATTGATTTTAAACTAACTTCCCGATGAGGTAAAGACTTGAAACTTTAAACATAGCTCAAAACTGGATGACAATGCAATATAAACTTAAACATAGCTCAAAACTGGATGACAATAGATATAAACTGACCAATGAAGTTGTGTATATAGGGTGGTTCTGGAACAATAGTAGCGCTTGTGTGGTACTGACAAAGGGGCACTGTGTGTGTAAGAGTGAGACACTGGGCGTAATGTGTGTGTAAGGGTGAGACAGAAGATGTAAGTGGCAAACGGAGTTGTCAGATCGAGGATTTTTGTGGACGGAGTTGCAGATCGAATTATTTTGTGGACGGAGTTGCCAGATCTAGAGATATGTTGTGTACTTTTTTGTGGGGATTTAGGTATTTTCAGGGAGAGAAGAGGGAGGGTGAGGAAGAGGGTAGAGGAAGCAGGGAAAGGGAGGAGAGTGCTCCCGGAGGGATGCGTTATGATGTTTGAGTATTGGGAGACCATAAGTAGCAAGATGCTTACCGTTGGAATTGATGGTACGAATCCGTATATGGAGTGAGTGGGTGTTTGATTTTTGTTTTATTCGTTTTTTTCATGATACAAGCGATTTTTCATTATACAAGCGGATTTTATTTCGAGGTAATATAGAGTATGTGGTCGTTCTTGTTGTTGTTTTAATATTTGTTGTGCCCAAAGCTGAGGGAATGCGTGTGGTCGCGGCTGGCTAAGCAGAGGTAGCGTTGCTGTTGTTGTTGTTGCAGTTTTTTTATTTAATTGCTTGGAATCAGATTGTAGCTTGATACAAATTTGGGTAGAATTTATTCAATGTAAATATTTGCGAAGAATATGTAGAAATTAAGCGGAACTGAGCCGAACATGATTGAACATATGCGGATATCGTCGGTTCTCTAAATTTTTCGCTTTTGTTAATAATAAGATATTGAGATGTAATTTTATCAGGATATATAGGGAAGCATTACCAATAAGCTTGCCAAAAATGGGCGTGCCACGCCTACTCATAAAAAGTTGTCAATATCTTGTAAACGGTATAAGATATCAGCACGTCATTTTATCACGAGGTATCTACAGGTATTACCAATTTTTATACAAAAAATGGGCGTGGACCGCCCACTTATACAAAAGTTGTAAATATCCCATAAACTGTTCAAAATATTAATACGTAATTCTATCTAGCAGTATCTAGAGACATTACAAAAACATTTTCCCGAAATGGGCGTGGTCCGCATACTTATACAAAAGTTTTTAAGTGGCGAAATTATAATTTTCTCAGTTACTCGGGTGTAGGGTATTTAGATTTCGGCCAAGCCGAAGACAACAGTTTTACTTGTTTTTAACTGAATTTCTGTAAGTAAAAATTGAAAACAAATCCATTTATAATCAGATGTCTGAGGAATTGAAAATGCATTAACCCAAGCAAACTGATTTAGAAGATAACGACGAAGAGGCCGAAGAATATTCGCGCCCACCAATTTTGATTAATATCGGAGAATGCGCAATTGGAAATAAAGTAAGCTTCTAAAACCGGGTGAAACCATTACTGGAGAGCTGTGGCGAAAACAACTGATTAGTTTAAAGAGACCATTGGAGGAAAAACGGCCAGAATGGATACTTTTGAACACATTAATACTTTAATAGCTGTTAAGTAATCTGTAAGGGTACTGCGCAGTAGATGTAAATAAATAAACTAAATTCGACACTAAATAAAGTAAAAGAAGTTATTGTTCAGTCAGTGAAAATTAATTCTATAGCAAACATTGAAAAGCCAAAAGGTGAAAAGTATGTGACGTTATTGCAGTTAAATACTTAGCATGCATTAACGGGATCCGTAGTGTAATACAATGCCTGTAACGACCTACATTAAAAATTAATAATTAAATTAATTTTGCTGAATAAAATTTTCTGTGATTCTCGGAATGTGACGTGTCCATACAGACAAAATGTTTGCTTTGATTACACTGGATTTATGGAACGCGGTTGTGCTAGATTCCCCTAGTTTTTCAAGAAAATACAAACGGAATTGAACGGCAAGGGGAATAATTACACAATAAGTATCAAATTCAAAATTGTAGTTTGTAACAAATCCGCGGAATGTGCACACTATGCACACTCTGTCTCACAAAGGGAATCTCCCTACAAAAAATATATATAATACAATTGACAAAAATACATACAATAAAAATAAACATGTTTAAAAAAAGAAAGGAAAAAATTTATTTTAAAAAAATGTATTATACAAAAAAAGGGAAAAATACATATAAAAACAAAACACAAATACGAAACTAAAAAAGCTAACTATATTTTACTAACCAACATATACTTACATATATATACAATAAATTTACGTTCCAGTGAACAAACAATTTTCTTACTTAAACGCTAAAATTAAAACATTCGTACCAAAAAGGGTACCTAGTTGCTCCAAACAGCAACGGCTCAGGTTTCCGAGAATCACAGAAAATTTTATTCAGCAAAAACCTGAGGGAAAATTAATTTAATTATAAATTTTTAATGTAGGTGATTACGGGCATTGTATTACACTATGGATCCCGTTAATGCATGCAAAGTATTTAACTGCAATAACAATAATATAGGGTTTCCAGCGGGAATTTTTTCGATTTAAACATGTAATTGAAAAAAACTAATAAATAAATATTTTCTTATTAGTACAAAATGAGGATTAAGAATACTTTTTTAAAAGTTTTTATTAGGTTTTCTTTCTTGTCTGTCCGTCCGGGTACAAATTTTGCAATTGATTTTAAACTAACTTCCCGATGAGGTAAAGACTTGAAACTTTAAACATAGCTCAAAACTGGATGACAATGCAATATAAACTTAAACATAGCTCAAAACTGGATGACAATAGATATAAACTGACCAATGAAGTTGTGTATATAGGGTGGTTCTGGAACAATAGTAGCGCTTGTGTATTTCGGCGGTGGTATTGACAAAGGGGCACTGTGTGTGTAAGAGTGAGACACTGGGCGTAATGTGTGTGTAAGGGTGAGACAGAAGATGTAAGTGGCAAACGGAGTTGTAGATCGAGGATTTTTGTGGACGGAGTTGCAGATCGAATTTTGTGGACGGAGTTGCCAGATCTAGAGATATGTTGTGTACTTTTTTGTGGGGATTTAGGTATTTTCAGGGAGAGAAGAGGGAGGGTGAGGAAGAGGGTAGAGGAAGCAGGGAAAGGGAGGAGAGTGCTCCCGGAGGGATGCGTTATGATGTTTGAGTATTGGGAGACCATAAATAGCAAGATGCTTACCGTTGGAATTGATGGTACGAATCCGTATATGGAGTGAGTGGGTGTTTGATTTTTGTTTTATTCGTTTTTTTCATGATACAAGCGATTTTTCATTATACAAGCGGATTTTATTTCGAGGTAATATAGAGTATGTGGTCGTTCTTGTTGTTGTTTTAATATTTGTTGTGCGCAAAGCTGAGGGAATGCGTGTGGTCGCGGCTGGCTAAGCAGAGGTAGCGTTGCTGTTGTTGTTGTTGCAGTTTTTTATTTAATTGCTTGGAATCAGACTGTAGCTTGATACGAATTTGGGTAGAATTTATTCAATGTAAATATTTGCGAAGAATATGTAGAAATTAAGCGGAACTGAGCCGAACATGATTGAACATATCGTCGTTCTCTAAATTTTTCGCTTTTGTTAATAATAATAAGATATTGAGATGTAATTTTATCAGGATATATAGGGAAGCATTACCAATAAGCTTGCAAAAATGGGCGTGCCACGCCTACTATTACAAAAGTTGTCAATATCTTGTAAACGGTATAAGATATTAGCACGTATTTTTATCACGAGGTATCTACAGGTATTACCAATTTGTATACAAAAAATGGGCGTGGTCCGCCCACTTATACAAAAGTTGTAAATATCCCACAAACTGTTCAAAATATTAATACGTAATTCTATCTAGCAGTATCTAGAGACATTACAAAAACATTTTCCCGAAATGGGCGTGGTCCGCCTACTTATACAAAAGTTTTTAAGTGGAGAAATTATAATTTTCTCATTTACTCGGGTGTAGGGTATTTAGATTTCGGCCAAGCCGAAGACAACACTTTTACTTGTTTTTAACTGAATTTCTGTAAGTAAAAATTTAAAACAAATCCATTTATAATCAGATGTCTGAGGAATTGAAAATGCATTAACCCAAGGAAACTGAATTAGAAGATAACGACGAAGAGGCCGAAGAATATTCTCGCCCACCAATTTTGATTATTATCGGAGAATGCGCAATTTGAAATAAAGTAAGCTTCTAAAACTGGGTGAAAGCATTACTGGAGAGCTGTGGCGAAAACAACTGATTCGTTTAAAGAGACCATTGGAGGAAAAACGGCCAGAATGGATACTTTTGTACACATTAATACTTTAATAGCTGTTAAGTAATCTGTAAGGGTACTGCGCAGTAGATGTAAATAAATAAACTAAATTCGATACTAAATAAAGTAAAAGAAGTTATTGTTCAGTCAGTGATAATTAATTCTATAGCAAACATTGAAAAGCCAAATGGATCAATGATGTAAAAGCTTCTTTGAAAGTTGGCCATTCAACAAAATTCCCAGCAAAGGTGGGAAGTCTTATCTCTGGCAACGGTACTTCCTTGATCGGAACCTCGGCCGTTGCATGAAAGTCCGATGATTGTGTTTTCACTTTGCTAACATTCACTTCGGGCTCCTTTGGAGGGAAAATGACCGTATACGATGAACGAATGGCAGATACTACTTCGATGTCTTGCTCTTCAAAATTGTCTAGCAGTTCCTGATCAATGTATGAGCTCTTTACCTTTGGATCTGTAGCCGCCTTCATCAAGCTTTTGTGGTTAAGTCAAAACTCTGCATGAAGTGCAGCAAGCGATTCGAGGCGCGTTTGGAAATAGGCCTGTGTTTTACGTGCTACTGCATCATTCTTAAAATTGCTTAGAACTCTTCTTAGTGATTGAAGGAGCGCCGTCTGCTCGTTTACAAGCAAATGTGGTTCAGCGGTGGCACCTGCCTCTTCATCCGACATCGTCCCTTTTTTCCCTAAGCCAGATATGTCAAAATGCACTTACCTCTCAGACCTTTATGCAGCGATCGAGATTCCCGGGTTTCGGCACCAAATGTTTCGTGTATTCAATAAGTTTATTTGTTTCCCTTTAAATATTAAGTTTTAATTTACAATGGATAGACTACTGTATATGTATATGATCTAGAACCACATAGATCAAGCAAAAATGTGTATCTGGTTAACGTTGTAAAAACACGAGGTTAGCTAGCGTCAAAAACGAGTTGCCAGGTTTTTATAATTTCAGGGTTGCCATCAGCCGCGACAATTGCAGTTAAATACTTTGCATGCATTAACAGGATCCGTAGTGTAATGCAATGCCTGTAACGACATACATTAAAAATTAATAATTAAATTAATTTTGCTGAATAAAATTTTCTGTGATTCTCGGAATGTGACGTGTCGATACAGACAAAATTTTTGCTTTGATTACACTGGATTTATGGAACGCGGTTGTGCTAGATTCCCCTAGTTTTTCAAGAAAATACAAACGGAATTGAACTGCAAGGGGAATAATTACACAATAAGTACCAAATTCAAAATTGTAGTTTGTAACAAATCCGCGGAATGTGCACACTATGCACACTCTGTCTCACAAAGGGAATCTCCCTACAAAAAATATATGTAATACAATTGACAAAAATACATACAATTGGAAATAAACATGTTTAAAAAAAGAAAGGAAAAAATGTATTTAAAAAAAATATATTATACCAAAAAAGGGGTATATACATACAAAAACAAAACACAAATACGAAACTAAAAAAGCTAAAACTATATTTTACTAACCAACATATACTTACATATATATACAATAAACTTACGTTCCAGTGAACAAACAATTTTCTTACTTAAACGCTAAAATTAAAACATTCGTACCAAAAAGGGTATCTAGTTGCTCCAAACAGCAACGGCTCAGGTTTCCGAGAATCACAGAAAATTTTATTCAGCAAAAACCTGAGGGAAAATTAATTTAATTATAAATTTTTAATGTAGGTGATTACGGGCATTGTATTACACTATGGATCCCGTTAATGCATGCAAAGTATTTAACTGCAATAACAATAATATAGGGTTTCCAGCGGGAATTTTTTCGATTTAAACATGTAATTGAAAAAAACTAATAAATAAATATTTTCTTATTAGTACAAAATGAGGATTAAGAATACTTTTTTAATAGTTTTTATTAGGTTTTCTTTCTTGTCTGTCCGTCCGGGTACAAATTTTGCAATTGATTTTAAACTAACTTCCCGATGAGGTAAAGACTTGAAACTTTAAACATAGCTCAAAACTGGATGACAATGCAATATAAACTTAAACATAGCTCAAAACTGGATGACAATAGATATAAACTGACCAATGAAGTTGTGTATATAGGGTGGTTCTGGAACAATAGTAGCGCTTGTGTGGTACTGACAAAGGGGCACTGTGTGTGTAAGAGTGAGACACTGGGCGTAATGTGTGTGTAAGGGTGAGACAGAAGATGTAAGTGGCAAACGGAGTTGTCAGATCGAGGATTTTTGTGGACGGAGTTGCAGATCGAATTATTTTGTGGACGGAGTTGCCAGATCTAGAGATATGTTGTGTACTTTTTTGTGGGGATTTAGGTATTTTCAGGGAGAGAAGAGGGAGGGTGAGGAAGAGGGTAGAGGAAGCAGGGAAAGGGAGGAGAGTGCTCCCGGAGGGATGCGTTATGATGTTTGAGTATTGGGAGACCATAAGTAGCAAGATGCTTACCGTTGGAATTGATGGTACGAATCCGTATATGGAGTGAGTGGGTGTTTGATTTTTGTTTTATTCGTTTTTTTCATGATACAAGCGATTTTTCATTATACAAGCGGATTTTATTTCGAGGTAATATAGAGTATGTGGTCGTTCTTGTTGTTGTTTTAATATTTGTTGTGCCCAAAGCTGAGGGAATGCGTGTGGTCGCGGCTGGCTAAGCAGAGGTAGCGTTGCTGTTGTTGTTGTTGCAGTTTTTTTATTTAATTGCTTGGAATCAGATTGTAGCTTGATACAAATTTGGGTAGAATTTATTCAATGTAAATATTTGCGAAGAATATGTAGAAATTAAGCGGAACTGAGCCGAACATGATTGAACATATGCGGATATCGTCGGTTCTCTAAATTTTTCGCTTTTGTTAATAATAAGATATTGAGATGTAATTTTATCAGGATATATAGGGAAGCATTACCAATAAGCTTGCCAAAAATGGGCGTGCCACGCCTACTCATAAAAAGTTGTCAATATCTTGTAAACGGTATAAGATATCAGCACGTCATTTTATCACGAGGTATCTACAGGTATTACCAATTTTTATACAAAAAATGGGCGTGGTCCGCCCACTTATACAAAAGTTGTAAATATCCCATAAACTGTTCAAAATATTAATACGTAATTCTATCTAGCAGTATCTAGAGACATTACAAAAACATTTTCCCGAAATGGGCGTGGTCCGCATACTTATACAAAAGTTTTTAAGTGGCGAAATTATAATTTTCTCAGTTACTCGTGTAGGGTATTTAGATTTCGGCCAAGCCGAAGACAACAGTTTTACTTGTTTTTAACTGAATTTCTGTAAGTAAAAATTGAAAACAAATCCATTTATAATCAGATGTCTGAGGAATTGAAAATGCATTAACCCAAGCAAACTGATTTAGAAGATAACGACGAAGAGGCCGAAGAATATTCGCGCCCACCAATTTTGATTATTATCGGAGAATGCGCAATTGGAAATAAAGTAAGCTTCTAAAACTGGGTGAAAGCATTACTGGAGAGCTGTGGTGAAAACAACTGATTCGTTTAAAGAGACCATTGGAGGAAAAACGGCCAGAATGGATACTTTTGAACACATTAATACTTTAATAGCTGTTAAGTAATCTGTAAGGGTACTGCGCAGTAGATGTAAATAAATAAACTAAATTCGACACTAAATAAAGTAAAAGAAGTTATTGTTCAGTCAGTGAAAATTAATTCTATAGCAAACATTGAAAAGCCAAAAGGTGAAAAGTATGTGACGTTATTGCAGTTAAATACTTAGCATGCATTAACGGGATCCGTAGTGTAATACAATGCCTGTAACGACCTACATTAAAAATTAATAATTAAATTAATTTTGCTGAATAAAATTTTCTGTGATTCTCGGAATGTGACGTGTCCATACAGACAAAATGTTTGCTTTGATTACACTGGATTTATGGAACGCGGTTGTGCTAGATTCCCCTAGTTTTTCAAGAAAATACAAACGGAATTGAACGGCAAGGGGAATAATTACACAATAAGTATCAAATTCAAAATTGTAGTTTGTAACAAATCCGCGGAATGTGCACACTATGCACACTCTGTCTCACAAAGGGAATCTCCCTACAAAAAATATATATAATACAATTGACAAAAATACATACAATAAAAATAAACATGTTTAAAAAAAGAAAGGAAAAAATTTATTTTAAAAAAATGTATTATACAAAAAAAGGGAAAAATACATATAAAAACAAAACACAAATACGAAACTAAAAAAGCTAACTATATTTTACTAACCAACATATACTTACATATATATACAATAAATTTACGTTCCAGTGAACAAACAATTTTCTTACTTAAACGCTAAAATTAAAACATTCGTACCAAAAAGGGTACCTAGTTGCTCCAAACAGCAACGGCTCAGGTTTCCGAGAATCACAGAAAATTTTATTCAGCAAAAACCTGAGGGAAAATTAATTTAATTATAAATTTTTAATGTAGGTGATTACGGGCATTGTATTACACTATGGATCCCGTTAATGCATGCAAAGTATTTAACTGCAATAACAATAATATAGGGTTTCCAGCGGGAATTTTTTCGATTAAAACATGTAATTGAAAAAAACTAATAAATAAATATTTTCTTATTAGTACAAAATGAGGATTAAGAATACTTTTTTAAAAGTTTTTATTAGGTTTTCTTTCTTGTCTGTCCGTCCGGGTACAAATTTTGCAATTGATTTTAAACTAACTTCCCGATGAGGTAAAGACTTGAAACTTTAAACATAGCTCAAAACTGGATGACAATGCAATATAAACTTAAACATAGCTCAAAACTGGATGACAATAGATATAAACTGACCAATGAAGTTGTGTATATAGGGTGGTTCTGGAACAATAGTAGCGCTTGTGTATTTCGGCGGTGGTATTGACAAAGGGGCACTGTGTGTGTAAGAGTGAGACACTGGGCGTAATGTGTGTGTAAGGGTGAGACAGAAGATGTAAGTGGCAAACGGAGTTGTAGATCGAGGATTTTTGTGGACGGAGTTGCAGATCGAATTTTGTGGACGGAGTTGCCAGATCTAGAGATATGTTGTGTACTTTTTTGTGGGGATTTAGGTATTTTCAGGGAGAGAAGAGGGAGGGTGAGGAAGAGGGTAGAGGAAGCAGGGAAAGGGAGGAGAGTGCTCCCGGAGGGATGCGTTATGATGTTTGAGTATTGGGAGACCATAAATAGCAAGATGCTTACCGTTGGAATTGATGGTACGAATCCGTATATGGAGTGAGTGGGTGTTTGATTTTTGTTTTATTCGTTTTTTTCATGATACAAGCGATTTTTCATTATACAAGCGGATTTTATTTCGAGGTAATATAGAGTATGTGGTCGTTCTTGTTGTTGTTTTAATATTTGTTGTGCGCAAAGCTGAGGGAATGCGTGTGGTCGCGGCTGGCTAAGCAGAGGTAGCGTTGCTGTTGTTGTTGTTGCAGTTTTTTATTTAATTGCTTGGAATCAGACTGTAGCTTGATACGAATTTGGGTAGAATTTATTCAATGTAAATATTTGCGAAGAATATGTAGAAATTAAGCGGAACTGAGCCGAACATGATTGAACATATCGTCGTTCTCTAAATTTTTCGCTTTTGTTAATAATAATAAGATATTGAGATGTAATTTTATCAGGATATATAGGGAAGCATTACCAATAAGCTTGCAAAAATGGGCGTGCCACGCCTACTATTACAAAAGTTGTCAATATCTTGTAAACGGTATAAGATATTAGCACGTATTTTTATCACGAGGTATCTACAGGTATTACCAATTTGTATACAAAAAATGGGCGTGGTCCGCCCACTTATACAAAAGTTGTAAATATCCCACAAACTGTTCAAAATATTAATACGTAATTCTATCTAGCAGTATCTAGAGACATTACAAAAACATTTTCCCGAAATGGGCGTGGTCCGCCTACTTATACAAAAGTTTTTAAGTGGAGAAATTATAATTTTCTCATTTACTCGGGTGTAGGGTATTTAGATTTCGGCCAAGCCGAAGACAACACTTTTACTTGTTTTTAACTGAATTTCTGTAAGTAAAAATTTAAAACAAATCCATTTATAATCAGATGTCTGAGGAATTGAAAATGCATTAACCCAAGGAAACTGAATTAGAAGATAACGACGAAGAGGCCGAAGAATATTCTCGCCCACCAATTTTGATTATTATCGGAGAATGCGCAATTTGAAATAAAGTAAGCTTCTAAAACTGGGTGAAAGCATTACTGGAGAGCTGTGGCGAAAACAACTGATTCGTTTAAAGAGACCATTGGAGGAAAAACGGCCAGAATGGATACTTTTGTACACATTAATACTTTAATAGCTGTTAAGTAATCTGTAAGGGTACTGCGCAGTAGATGTAAATAAATAAACTAAATTCGATACTAAATAAAGTAAAAGAAGTTATTGTTCAGTCAGTGATAATTAATTCTATAGCAAACATTGAAAAGCCAAATGGTGAAAACTATGTGACGTTATTGCTGTTGTTTCGTGTATTCAATAAGTTTATTTGTTTCCTTTTAAATATTACAATGGATAGACTACTGTATATGTATATGATCTAGAACCATATAGATCAAGCAAAAATGTGCATCTGGTTAACGTTGTAAAAACACGAGCTTAGCTAGCGTCAAAAACGAGTTGCCAGAAGGTTTTTATAATTTCAGGGTTGCCTGCAGCCGCAACATCCTGCGCCCGGATGGTATCACCAGGATACCATTAGTCCTGAAAGAAAGGTTAAGTGCAAATGACATTAGTGGGTCAGGTCGGGTTTGGATGTTTGAAAACTATCTTGGATAGGCAGTGGACAGATCTTTGTTATAGGACGTTTAAGTAATCCATTCTTCGTTCTAACTGTGACAACACGTACTAGGTTGTTTGCGCCCGGATGCAATTCCATTATACGTGCCAAAGGCCATTGAAGGCCAAAGGCCATGGGAGTCTTTCATCCTTTATTAAAACAACATCGTGAATTTGCAGATTAGGTTGCCGTTTTAACCACTTAGGTCGGCTTTGAAGTCGAGACAAGTATTCGCTACTCCAACGACGCCAAAATTGTTGCGCTAGATATTGACAGTTTTTCCAACGATTTGGAAATGATTTGTGCAAGTCGAGCCCTGGACTCAGCGGTGAAAGTAATGAATCTCCAGTTATGAAATGTCCTGGTGTTAGGACCATGAAATCCAAAGGATCGTTTGTGAGTGGGCATAAAGGTCTAGAATTAAGGCATGCTTCGACCTGAACTAGGACAGTGCTCAGCTCCTCGTATGTTAGGATGCGATCTCCGATGATGCGTTTTAGATGGGTTTTCATCGATTTTACACCCGCCTCCCATAATCCACCAAAGTGTGGAGCCGATGGTGGGATGAAATGCCACTGTATTTGTTTTTCAATCAAGAAAGGCGCTATTTTAGAATTAATGAATGCCTTATATGACTTATAGTCTGCTTGTAACTTGCTGTTTGCACAGATGGAATTAGTACCACAATCGCTGTAAATGTCACTACACAAGCGTCTTCTTCCTATAAATCGGTTTAACACTCTGATGAAGGCATCTGCTGACAAGTCTCCTACTGCCTCCAAGTGTATAGCCTTGGTGGCTAAGCACACAAACAGAGCCACATATCCCTTTATTGTAGTACGACCTCGTCCCTTTGATGGTGAAATACTCAGCGGACTCCTACCGCTGTAAACGGCTTAGATCGGCAGACTTTTGGAGCCGGCAAGCTACCCATGAGCTGCTGCGCTGCCTTATGACTGCATTTGTAGCAAACTATGCATCGATGTATTGCAGATCTAACTACGTTGCGACCATTGATGATCCATAAGCGTTTTCTGATGTGATTCAAAGTTATAGCAACGCCACCGTGAAGTGTTTTTAGATGACTATCGTTAATTACAAGTTTAGTGAAGTGATGGTTTGCGGGTAGCAACGCCACCGTGAAGTATTTTTAGATGACTATCGTTAATTACAAGTTTAGTGAAGTGATGGTTTGCGGGTAAGATGTAAGGATGTTTCTCTCTTTCAGGAAGTAATGAATCTCGAAGGCGTCCTCCTAGTCGAATGACGTTTTGACTGGCATCAAAAAATGGACTGAGAGACAATAATGCGCTTCTTTTAGGCCACGTTGCATTTGAATTAAGTGTTGCCCATTCTTCCGGAAAGGCAGCGGTTTGTACATTCCGAATAATGGTAACGAGGCTGCGATTCCACTCATGGACGGACAGGTAGTCCGTTAACCGTTGTTCTTGAATTCGACGCGCATTGGTTATGAACCGATGACAATTAACCGCATTTAAAACAGCGTTTCAGATTGTTACACTTTGCTGCAACATGATTGCAATTCAGGCAATTTGAGCAAAGATTGTATTTGGTCACTGCTGCCCTTCTTTCTTCGATTTTAAGTCCCAAAAAAATTACGGATTTGCGAACTGGTTGTTACCCTTGCCGCATACAGGGCATACAGCGGAGGTCTTCACAGGATACGATCTTATATCCCTTTTGCTGGATACTATGCCGTTTTGGCGTGGCAATTGCTTACACACAGCAGTTGAACTAGGTCTGCATGAGGTAACCATCATATGATACTGTTCGTCAAGGATAGTACACAACTCTGCGAATGTAGGTACAGCCCTTTTTGTACGCGTGGCGTGCTCCCACTCTACTCGCACCGAATTTGGTAGTTTCTTTAGCATATAGTATACTAGAATCCTGGTTCATGTTGATCCCAGCTTCGAAATTGAATTTACGCACGAGCGGCATGTTTGAGTGAATCGTCGTAACGCTGCTGCATCATCACGAGCTACTGGTGGTTGATGTTTAAAAGCATCCATGTAGTGTGAAAATAGAACTCTTTCGTTGTCGTAGAACGTAGTGAGCATTTCCCAAGCATGTTTGTAGTTTTCTCCAACAAGACTAATGTGTTCAATATCTTGGGCAGCAGCTTCTGATAATGCACCTTTTATATAGTGAAAACGTTGAAAATCATTTAAGCGTGTGTTTTCGTGGATCAATGATGTAAAAGCTTCTTTGAAAGTTGGCCATTCAACAAAATTCCCAGCAAAGGTGGGAAGTCTTATCTCTGGCAACGGTACTTCCTTGATCGGAACCTCGGCCGTTGCATGAAAGTCCGATGATTGTGTTTTCACTTTGCTAACATTCACTTCGGGCTCCTTTGGAGGGAAAATGACCGTATACGATGAACGAATGGCAGATACTACTTCGATGTCTTGCTCTTCAAAATTGTCTAGCAGTTCCTGATCAATGTATGAGCTCTTTACCTTTGGATCTGTAGCCGCCTTCATCAAGCTTTTGTGGTTAAGTCAAAACTCTGCATGAAGTGCAGCAAGCGATTCGAGGCGCGTTTGGAAATAGGCCTGTGTTTTACGTGCTACTGCATCCTTCTTAAAATTGCTTAGAACTCTTCTTAGTGATTGAAGGAGCGCCGTCTGCTCGTTTACAAGCAAATGTGGTTCAGCGGTGGCACCTGCCTCTTCATCCGACATCGTCCCTTTTTTCCCTAAGCCAGATATGTCAAAATGCACTTACCTCTCAGACCTTTATGCAGCGATCGAGATTCCCGGGTTTCGGCACCAAATGTTTCGTGTATTCAATAAGTTTATTTGTTTCCCTTTAAATATTAAGTTTTAATTTACAATGGATAGACTACTGTATATGTATATGATCTAGAACCACATAGATCAAGCAAAAATGTGTATCTGGTTAACGTTGTAAAAACACGAGGTTAGCTAGCGTCAAAAACGAGTTGCCAGAAGGTTTTTATAATTTCAGGGTTGCCAGCAGCCGCGACAATTGCAGTTAAATACTTTGCATGCATTAACAGGATCCGTAGTGTAATGCAATGCCTGTAACGACATACATTAAAAATTAATAATTAAATTAATTTTGCTGAATAAAATTTTCTGTGATTCTCGGAATGTGACGTGTCGATACAGACAAAATTTTTGCTTTGATTACACTGGATTTATGGAACGCGGTTGTGCTAGATTCCCCTAGTTTTTCAAGAAAATACAAACGGAATTGAACTGCAAGGGGAATAATTACACAATAAGTATCAAATTCAAAATTGTAGTTTATAACAAATCCGCGGAATGTGCACACTATGCACACTCTGTCTCACAAAGGGAATCTCCCTACAAAAAATATATGTAATACAATTGACAAAAATACATACAATTGGAAATAAACATGTTTAAAAAAAGAAAGGAAAAAATGTATTTAAAAAAAATATATTATACCAAAAAAGGGGTATATACATATAAAAACAAAACACAAATACGAAACTAAAAAAGCTAAAACTATATTTTACTAACCAACATATACTTACATATATATACAATAAACTTACGTTCCAGTGAACAAACAATTTTCTTACTTAAACGCTAAAATTAAAACATTCGTACCAAAAAGGGTACCTAGTTGCTCCAAACAGCAACGGCTCAGGTTTCCGAGAATCACAGAAAATTTTATTCAGCAAAAACCTGAGGGAAAATTAATTTAATTATAAATTTTTAATGTAGGTGATTACGGGCATTGCATTACACTATGGATCCCGTTAATGCATGCAAAGTATTTAACTGCAATAACAATAATATAGGGTTTCCAGCGGGAATTTTTTCGATTTAAACATGTAATTGAAAAAAACTAATAAATAAATATTTTCTTATTAGTACAAAATGAGGATTAAGAATAATTTTTTAAACGTTTTTATTAGGTTTTCTTTCTTGTCTGTCCGTCCGGGTACAAATTTTGCAATTGATTTTAAACTAACTTCCCGATGAGGTAAAGACTTGAAACTTTAAACATAGCTCAAAACTGGATGACAATGCAATATAAACTTAAACATAGCTCAAAACTGGATGACAATATATATAAACTGACCAATGAAGTTGTGTATATAGGGTGGTTCTGGAACAATAGTAGCGCTTGTGTATTTCGGCGGTGGTACTGACAAAGGGGCACTGTGTGTGTAAGAGTGAGACACTGGGCGTAATATGTGTGTAAGGGTGAGACAGAAGATGTAAGTGGCAAACGGAGTTGTAGATCGAGGATTTTTGTGGACGGAGTTGCAGATCGAATTATTTTGTGGACGGAGTTGCCAGATCTAGAGATATGTTGTGTACTTTTTTGTGGGGATTTAGGTATTTTCAGGGAGAGAAGAGGAAGGGTGAGGAAGAGGATAGAGGAAGCAGGGAAGGGGAGGAGAGTGCTCCCGGAGGGATGCGTTATGATGTTTGAGTATTGGGAGACCATAACTAGCAAGATGCTTACCGTTGGAATTGATGGTACGAATCCGTATATGGAGTGAGTGGGTGTTTGATTTTTGTTTTATTCGTTTTTTTCATGATACAAGCGATTTTTCATTATACAAGCGGATTTTATTTCGAGGTAATATAGAGTATGTGGTCGTTCTTGTTGTTGTTTTAATATTTGTTGTGCGCAAAGCTGAGGGAATGCGTGTGGTCGCGGCTGGCTAAGCAGAGGTAGCGTTGCTGTTGTTGTTGTTGCAGTTTTTTTATTTAATTGCTTGGAATCAGACTGTAGCTTGATACGAATTTGGGTAGAATTTATTCAATGTAAATATTTGCGAAGAATATGTAGAAATTAAGCGGAACTGAGCCGAACATGATTGAACATATCGTCGTTCTCTAAATTTTTCGCTTTTGTTAATAATAATAAGATATTGAGATGTAATTTTATCAGGATATATAGGGAAGCATTACCAATAAGCTTGCAAAAATGGGCGTGCCACGCCTACTCATACAAAAGTTGTCAATATCTTGTAAACGGTATAAGATATTAGCACGTATTTTTATCACGAGGTATCTACAGGTATTACCAATTTGTATACAAAAAATGGGCGTGGTCCGCCCACTTATACAAAAGTTGTAAATATCCCACAAACTGTTCAAAATATTAATACGTAATTCTATCTAGCAGTATCTAGAGACATTACAAAAACATTTTCCCGAAATGGGCGTGGTCCGCCTATTTATACAAAAGTTTTTAAGTGGAGAAATTATAATTTTCTCATTTACTCGGGTGTAGGGTATTTAGATTTCGGCCAAGCCGAAGACAACACTTTTACTTGTTTTTAACTGAATTTCTGTAAGTAAAAATTTAAAACAAATCCATTTATAATCAGATGTCTGAGGAATTGAAAATGCATTAACCCAAGGAAACTGAATTAGAAGATAACGACGAAGAGGCCGAAGAATATTCTCGCAAAACCAATTTTGATTATTATCGGAGAATGCGCAATTGGAAATAAAGTAAGCTTCTAAAACTGGGTGAAAGCATTACTGGAGAGCTGTGGTGAAAACAACTGATTCGTTTAAAGAGACCATTGGAGGAAAAACGGCCAGAATGGATACTTTTGTACACATTAATACTTTAATAGCTGTTAAGTAATCTGTAAGGGTACTGCGCAGTAGATGTAAATAAATAAACTAAATTCGATACTAAATAACGTAAAAGAAGTTATTGTTCAGTCAGTGAAAATTAATTCTATAGCAAACATTGAAAAGCCAAAAGGTGAAAAGTATGTGACGTTATTGCAGTTAAATACTTAGCATACATTAACGGGATCCGTAGTGTAATGCAATGCCTGTAACGACCTACATTAAAAATTAATACTTAAATTAATTTTGCTGAATAAAATTTTCTGTGATTCTCCGAATGTGATGTGTCCATACAGACAAAATGTTTGCTTTGATTACACTGGATTTATGGAACGCGGTTGTGCTAGATTCCCCTAGTTTTTCAAGAAAATACAAACGGAATTGAACGGCAAGGGGAATAATTACACAATAAGTATCAAATTCAAAATTGTAGTTTGCAACAAATCCGCGGAATGTGCACACTATGCACACTCTGTCTCACAAAGGGAATCTCCCTACAAAAAATATATATAATACAATTGACCAAAATACATACAATAAAAATAAACATGTTTAAAAAAAGAAAGGAAAAAATTTATTTTAAAAAAATATATTATACCAAAAAAGGGAATAATACATATAAAAACAAAACACAAATACGAAACTCAAAAAGCTAACTATATTTTACTAACCAACATATACTTACATATATATACAATACAACTTACGTTCCAGTGAGCAAACAATTTTCTTACTTAAACGCTAAAATTAAAACATTCGTACCAAAAAGGGTACCTAGTTGCTCCAAACAGCAACGGCTTGGGTTTCCGAGAATCACAGAAAATTTTATTCAGCAATAACCTGAGGGAAAATTAATTTAATTATAAATTTTTAATGTAGGTCATTACGGGCATTGCATTACACTATGGATCCCGTTAATGCATGCAAAGTATTTAACTGCAATAACAATAATATAGGGTTTCCAGCGGGAATTTTTTCGATTTAAACATGTAATTAAAACAAACTAATAAATAAATATTTTCTTATTAGTACAAAATGAGGTTTAAGAATACTTTTTTAAACGTTTTTATTAGGTTTTCTTTCTTGTCTGTCCGTCCGGGTACAAATTTTGCAATTGATTTTAAACTAACTTCCCGATGAGGTAAAGACTTGAAACTTTAAACATAGCTCAAAACTGGATGACAATGCAATATAAACTTAAACATAGCTCAAAACTGGATGACAATAGATATAAACTGACCAATGAAGTTGTGTATATAGGGTGGTTCTGGAACAATAGTAGCGCTTGTGTATTTCGGCGGTGGTACTGACAAAGGGGCACTGTGTGTGTAAGAGTGAGACACTGGGCGTAATGTGTGTGTAAGGGTGAGACAGAAGATGTAAGTGGCAAACGGAGTTGTAGATCGAGGATTTTTGTGGACGGAGTTGCAGATCGAATTATTTTGTGGACGGAGTTGCCAGATCTAGAGATATGTTGTGTACTTTTTTGTGGGGATTTAGGTATTTTCAGGGAGAGAAGAGGGAGGGTGAGGAAGAGGGTAGAGGAAGCAGGGAAAGGGAGGAGAGTGCTCCCGGAGGGATGCGTTATGATGTTTGAGTATTGGGAGACCATAAGTAGCAAGATGCTTACCGTTGGAATTGATGGTACGAATCCGTATATGGAGTGAGTGGGTGTTTGATTTTTGTTTTATTCGTTTTTTTCATGATACAAGCGATTTTTCATTATACAAGCGGATTTTATTTCGAGGTAATATAGAGTATGTGGTCGTTCTTGTTGTTGTTTTAATCTTTGTTGTGCGCAAAGCTGAGGGAATGCGTGTGGTCGCGGCTGGCTAAGCAGAGGTAGCGTTGCTGTTGTTGTTGTTGCAGTTTTTTTATTTAATTGCTTGGAATCAGACTGTAGCTTGATACGAATTTGGGTAGAATTTATTCAATGTAAATATTTGCGAAGAATATGTAGAAATTAAGCGGAACTGAGCCGAACATGATTGAACATATCGTCGTTCTCTAAATTTTTCGCTTTTGTTAATAATAATAAGATATTGAGATGTAATTTTATCAGGATATATAGGGAAGCATTACCAATAAGCTTGCAAAAATGGGCGTGCCACGCCTACTCATACAAAAGTTGTCAATATCTTGTAAACGGTATAAGATATTAGCACGTATTTTTATCACGAGGTATCTACAGGTATTACCAATTTGTATACAAAAAATGGGCGTGGTCCGCCCACTTATACAAAAGTTGTAAATATCCCACAAACTGTTCAAGATATTAATACGTAATTCTATCTAGCAGTATCTAGAGACATTACAAAAACATTTTCCCGAAATGGGCGTGGTCCGCCTATTTATACAAAAGTTTTTAAGTGGAGAAATTATAATTTTCTCATTTACTCGGGTGTAGGGTATTTAGATTTCGGCCAAGCCGAAGACAACACTTTTACTTGTTTTTAACTGAATTTCTGTAAGTAAAAATTTAAAACAAATCCATTTATAATCAGATGTCTGAGGAATTGAAAATGCATTAACCCAAGGAAACTGAATTAGAAGATAACGACGAAGAGGCCGAAGAATATTCTCGCCCACCAATTTTGATTATTATCGGAGAATGCGCAATTGGAAATAAAGTAAGCTTCTAAAACTGGGTGAAAGCATTACTGGAGAGCTGTGGCGAAAACAACTGATGTGTTTAAAGAGACCATTGGAGGAAAAACGGCCAGAATGGATACCTTTGTACACATTAATACTTTAATAGCTGTTAAGTAATCTGTAAGGGTACTGCGCAGTAGATGTAAATAAATAAACTAAATTCGATACTAAATAAAGTAAAAGAAGTTATTGTTCAGTCAGTGATAATTAATTCTATAGCAAACATTGAAAAGTCAAATGGTGAAAACTATGTGACGTTATTGCTGTTGTTTCGTGTATTCAATAAGTTTATTTGTTTCCTTTTAAATATTACAATGGATAGACTACTGTATATGTATATGATCTAGAACCATATAGATCAAGCAAAAATGTGCATCTGGTTAACGTTGTAAAAACACGAGCTTAGCTAGCGTCAAAAACGAGTTGCCAGAAGGTTTTTATAATTTCATAGTTGCCTGCAGCCGCAACATCCTGCGCCCGGATGGTATCACCAGGATACCATTAGTCCTGAAAGAAAGGTTAAGTGCAAATGACATTAGTGGGTCAGGTCGGGTTTGGATGTTTGAAAACTATCTTGGATAGGCAGTGGACAGATCTTTGTTATAGGACGTTTAAGTAATCCATTCTTCGTTCTAACTGTGACAACACGTACTAGGTTGTTTGCGCCCGGATGCAATTCCATTATACGTGCCAAAGGCCATTGAAGGCCAAAGGCCATGGGAGTCTTTCATCCTTTATTAAAACAACATCGTGAATTTGCAGATTAGGTTGCCGTTTTAACCACTTAGGTCGGCTTTGAAGTCGAGACAAGTATTCGCTACTCCAACGACGCCAAAATTGTTGCGCTAGATATTGACAGTTTTTCCAACGATTTGGAAATGATTTGTGCAAATCGAGCCCTGGACTCAGCGGTGAAAGTAATGAATCTCCAGTTATGAAATGTCCTGGTGTTAGGACCATGAAATCCAAAGGATCGTTTGTGAGTGGGCATAAAGGTCTAGATTTAAGGCATGCTTCGACCTGAACTAGGACAGTGCTCAGCTCCTCGTATGTTAGGATGCGATCTCCGATGATGCGTTTTAGATGGGTTTTCATCGATTTTACACCCGCCTCCCATAATCCACCAAAGTGTGGAGCCGATGGTGGGATGAAATGCCACTGTATTTGTTTTTCAATCAAGAAAGGCGCTATTTTAGAATTAATGAATGCCTTATATGACTTATAGTCTGCTTGTAACTTGCTGTTTGCACCGATGAAATTAGTACCACAATCGCTGTAAATGTCACTACACAAGCGTCTTCTTCCTATAAATCGGTTTAACACTCTGATGAAGGCATCTGCTGACAAGTCTCCTACTGCCTCCAAGTGTATAGCCTTGGTGGCTAAGCACACAAACAGAGCTACATATCCCTTTATTGTAGTACGACCTCGTCCCTTTGATGGTGAAATACTCAGCGGACTCCTACCGCTGTAAACGGCTTAGATCGGCAGACTTTTGGAGCCGGCAAGCTACCCATGAGCTGCTGCGCTGCCTTATGACTGCATTTGTAGCAAACTATGCATCGATGTATTGCAGATCTAACTACGTTGCGACCATTGATGATCCATAAGCGTTTTCTGATGTGATTCAAAGTTATAGCAACGCCACCGTGAAGTGTTTTTAGATGACTATCGTTAATTACAAGTTTAGTGAAGTGATGGTTTGCGGGTAGCAACGCCACCGTGAAGTATTTTTAGATGACTATCGTTAATTACAAGTTTAGTGAAGTGATGGTTTGCGGGTAAGATGTAAGGATGTTTCTCTCTTTCAGGAAGTAATGAATCTCGAAGGCGTCCTCCTAGTCGAATGACGTTTTGACTGGCATCAAAAAATGGACTGAGAGACAATAATGCGCTTATTTTAGGCCACGTTGCATTTGAATTAAGTGTTGCCCATTCTTCCGGAAAGGCAGCGGTTTATACATTCCGAATAATGGTAACGAGGCTGCGATTCCACTCATGGACGGACAGGTAGTCCGTTAACCGTTGTTCTTGAATTCGACGCGCATTGGTTATGAACCGATGACAATTAACCGCATTTAAAACAGCGTTTCAGATTGTTACACTTTGCTGCAACATGATTGCAATTCAGGCAATTTGAGCAAAGATTGTATTTGGTCACTGCTGCCCTTCTTTCTTCGATTTTAAGTCCCAAAAAAATTACGGATTTGCGAACTGGATGTTCACCCTTGCCGCATACAGGGCATACAGCGGAGGTCTTCACAGGATACGATCTTATATCCCTTTTGCTGGATACTATGCCGTTTTGGCGTGGCAATTGCTTACACACAGCAGTTGAACTAGGTCTGCATGAGGTAACCATCATATGATACTGTTCGTCAAGGATAGTACACAACTCTGCGAATGTAGGTACAGCCCTTTTTGTACGCGTGGCGTGCTCCCACTCTACTCGCACCGAATTTGGTAGTTTCTTTAGCATATAGTATACTAGAGTGTGGTTCTCCTGGTTCATGTTGATCCCAACTTCGAAATTGAATTTACGCACGAGCGGCATGTTTGAGTGAATCGTCGTAACGCTGCTGCATCATCACGAGCTACTGGTGGTTGATGTTTAAAAGCATCCATGTAGTGTGAAAATAGAACTCTTTCGTTGTCGTAGAACGTAGTGAGCATTTCCCAAGCATGTTTGTAGTTTTCTCCAACAAGACTAATGTGTTCAATATCCTGGGCAGGAGCTTCTGATAATGCACCTTTTAAATAGTGAAAACGTTGAAAATCATTTAAGCGTGTGTTTTCGTGGATCAATGATGTAAAAGCTTCTTTGAAAGTTGGCCATTCAACAAAATTCCCAGCAAAGGTGGGAAGTCTTATCTCTGGCAACGGTACTTCCTTGATCGGAACCTCGGCCGTTGCATGAAAGTCCGATGATTGTGTTTTCACTTTGCTAACATTCACTTCGGGCTCCTCTGGAGGGAAAATGACCGTATACGATGAACGAATGGCAGATACTACTTCGATGTCTTGCTCTTCAAAATTGTCTAGCAGTTCCTGATCAATGTATGAGCTCTTTACCTTTGGATCTGTAGCCGCCTTCATCAAGCTTTTGTGGTTAAGTCAAAACTCTGCATGAAGTGCAGCAAGCGATTCGAGGCGCGTTTGGAAATAGGCCTGTGTTTTACGTGCTACTCCATCCTTCTTAAAATTGCTTAGAACTCTTCTTAGTGATTGAAGGAGCGCCGTCTGCTCGTTTACAAGCAAATGTGGTTCAGCGGTGGCACCTGCCTCTTCATCCGACATCGTCCCTTTTTTCCCTAAGCCAGATATGTCAAAATGCACTTACCTCTCAGGCCTTTATGCAGCGATCGAGATTCCCGGGTTTCGGCACCAAATGTTTCGTGTATTCAATAAGTTTATTTGTTTCCCTTTAAATATTAAGTTTTAATTTACAATGGATAGACTACTGTATATGTATATGATCTAGAACCACATAGATCAAGCAAAAATGTGTATCTGGTTAACGTTGTAAAAACACGAGGTTAGCTAGCGTCAAAAACGAGTTGCCAGAAGGTTTTTATAATTTCAGGGTTAACAGCAGCCGCGACAATTGCAGTTAAATACTTTGCATGCATTAACAGGATCCGTAGTGTAATGCAATGCCTGTAACGACATACATTAAAAATTAATAATTAAATTAATTTTGCTGAATAAAATTTTCTGTGATTCTCGGAATGTGACGTGTCGATACAGACAAAATTTTTGCTTTGATTACACTGGATTTATGGAACGCGGTTGTGCTAGATTCCCCTAGTTTTTCAAGAAAATACAAACGGAATTGAACTGCAAGGGGAATAATTACACAATAAGTATCAAATTCAAAATTGTAGTTTGTAACAAATCCGCGGAATGTGCACACTATGCACACTCTGTCTCACAAAGGGAATCTCCCTACAAAAAATATATGTAATACAATTGACAAAAATACATACAATTGGAAATAAACATGTTTAAAAAAAGAAAGGAAAAAATGTATTTTAAAAAAATATATTATACCAAAAAAGGGGTATATACATATAAAAACAAAACACAAATACGAAACTAAAAAAGCTAAAACTATATTTTACTAACCAACATATACTTACATATATATACAATAAACTTACGTTCCAGTGAACAAACAATTTTCTTACTTAAACGCTAAAATTAAAACATTCGTACCAAAAAGGGTACCTAGTTGCTCCAAACAGCAACGGCTCAGGTTTCCGAGAATCACAGAAAATTTTATTCAGCAAAAACCTGAGGGAAAATTAATTTAATTATAAATTTTTAATGTAGGTGATTACGGGCATTGCATTACACTATGGATCCCGTTAATGCATGCAAAGTATTTAACTGCAATAACAATAATATAGGGTTTCCAGCGGGAATTTTTTCGATTTAAACATGTAATTAAAACAAACTAATAAATAAATATTTTCTTATTAGTACAAAATTAGGTTTAAGAATACTTTTTTAAACGTTTTTATTAGGTTTTCTTTCTTGTCTGTCCGTCCGAGTACAAATTTTGCAATTGATTTTAAACTAACTTCCCGATGAGGTAAAGACTTGAAACTTTAAACATAGCTCAAAACTGGATGACAATGCAATATAAACTTAAACATAGCTCAAAACTGGATGACAATATATATAAACTGACCAATGAAGTTGTGTATATAGGGTGGTTCTGGAACAATAGTAGCGCTTGTGTATTTCGGCGGTGGTACTGACAAAGGGGCACTGTGTGTGTAAGAGTGAGACACTGGGCGTAATGTGTGTGTAAGGGTGAGACAGAAGATGTAAGTGGCAAACGGAGTTGTAGATCGAGGATTTTTGTGGACGGAGTTGCAGATCGAATTATTTTGTGGACGGAGTTGCCAGATCTAGAGATATGTTGTGTACTTTTTTGTGGGGATTTAGGTATTTTCAGGGAGAGAAGAGGGAGGGTGAGGAAGAGGATAGAGGAAGCAGGGAAGGGGAGGAGAGTGCTCCCGGAGGGATGCGTTATGATGTTTGAGTATTGGGAGACCATAACTAGCAAGATGCTTACCGTTGGAATTGATGGTACGAATCCGTATATGGAGTGAGTGGGTGTTTGATTTTTGTTTTATTCGTTTTTTTCATGATACAAGCGATTTTTCATTATACAAGCGGATTTTATTTCGAGGTAATATAGAGTATGTGGTCGTTCTTGTTGTTGTTTTAATATTTGTTGTGCGCAAAGCTGAGGGAATGCGTGTGGTCGCGGCTGGCTAAGCAGAGGTAGCGTTGCTGTTGTTGTTGTTGCAGTTTTTTTATTTAATTGCTTGGAATCAGACTGTAGCTTGATACGAATTTGGGTAGAATTTATTCAATGTAAATATTTGCGAAGAATATGTAGAAATTAAGCGGAACTGAGCCGAACATGATTGAACATATCGTCGTTCTCTAAATTTTTCGCTTTTGTTAATAATAATAAGATATTGAGATGTAATTTTATCAGGATATATAGGGAAGCATTACCAATAAGCTTGCAAAAATGGGCGTGCCACGCCTACTCATACAAAACTTGTCAATATCTTGTAAACGGTATAAGATATTAGCACGTATTTTTATCACGAGGTATCTACAGGTATTACCAATTTGTATACAAAAAATGGGCGTGGTCCGCCCACTTATACAAAAGTTGTATATCCCACAAACTGTTCAAAATATTAATACGTAATTCTATCTAGCAGTATCTAGAGACATTACAAAAACATTTTCCCGAAATGGGCGTGGTCCGCCTATTTATACAAAAGTTTTTAAGTGGAGAAATTATAATTTTCTCATTTACTCGGGTGTAGGGTATTTAGATTTCGGCCAAGCCGAAGACAACACTTTTACTTGTTTTTAACTGAATTTCTGTAAGTAAAAATTTAAAACAAATCCATTTATAATCTGATGTCTGAGGAATTGAAAATGCATTAACCCAAGGAAACGGAATTAGAAGATAACGACGAAGAGGCCGAAGAATATTCTCGCAAAACCAATTTTGATTATTATCGGAGAATGCGCAATTGGAAATAAAGTAAGCTTCTAAAACTGGGTGAAAGCATTACTGGAGAGCTGTGGTGAAAACAACTGATTCGTTTAAAGAGACCATTGGAGGAAAAACGGCCAGAATGGATACTTTTGTACACATTAATACTTTAATAGCTGTTAAGTAATCTGTAAGGGTACTGCGCAGTAGATGTAAATAAATAAACTAAATTCGATACTAAATAAAGTAAAAGAAGTTATTGTTCAGTCAGTGAAAATTAATTCTATAGCAAACATTGAAAAGCCAAAAGGTGAAAAGTATGTGACGTTATTGCAGTTAAATACTTAGCATACATTAACGGGATCCGTAGTGTAATGCAATGCCTGTAACGACCTACATTAAAAATTAATACTTAAATTAATTTTGCTGAATAAAATTTTCTGTGATTCTCCGAATGTGATGTGTCCATACAGACAAAATGTTTGCTTTGATTACACTGGATTTATGGAACGCGGTTGTGCTAGATTCCCCTAGTTTTTCAAGAAAATACAAACGGAATTGAACGGCAAGGGGAATAATTACACAATAAGTATCAAATTCAAAATTGTAGTTTGCAACAAATCCGCGGAATGTGCACACTATGCACACTCTGTCTCACAAAGGGAATCTCCCTACAAAAAATATATATAATACAATTGACCAAAATACATACAATAAAAATAAACATGTTTAAAAAAAGAAAGGAAAAAATTTATTTTAAAAAAATATATTATACCAAAAAAGGGAATAATACATATAAAAACAAAACACAAATACGAAACTCAAAAAGCTAACTATATTTTACTAACCAACATATACTTACATATATATACAATAAACTTACGTTCCAGTGAGCAAACAATTTTCTTACTTAAACGCTAAAATTAAAACATTCGTACCAAAAAGGGTACCTAGTTGCTCCAAACAGCAACGGCTTGGGTTTCCGAGAATCACAGAAAATTTTATTCAGCAATAACCTGAGGGAAAATTAATTTAATTATAAATTTTTAATGTAGGTCATTACGGGCATTGCATTACACTATGGATCCCGTTAATGCATGCAAAGTATTTAACTGCAATAACAATAATATAGGGTTTCCAGCGGGAATTTTTTCGATTTAAACATGTAATTGAAAAAAACTAATAAATAAATCTTTTTTTATTAGTACAAAATGAGGATTGAGAATGCTTTTTTAAACGTTTTTATTAGGTTTTCTTTCTTGTCTGTCCGTCCGGGTACAAATTTTGCAATTGATTTTAAACTAACTTCCCGATGAGCTAAAGACTTGAAACTTTAAACATAGCTCAAAACTGGATGACAATGCAATATAAACTTAAACATAGCTCAAAACGGGATGACAAAAGATATAAACTGACCAATGAAGTTGTGTATATAGGGTGGTTCTGGAACAATGGCAGCGCTTGTGTATTTCGGCGGTGGTACTGACAAAGGGGCGCTGTGTGTGCAAGAGTGAGACACTGGGCGTAATGTGTGTGTAAGGGTGAGACAGAAGATGTAAGTGGCAAACGGATTTGTCAGATCGAGGATTTTTGTGGACGGAGTTGCCAGATCGAATTATTTTGTGGACGGAGTTGCCAGATCGAGATATATGTTGTGTACTTTTTTGTGGGATTTTTGTGGGGATTTAGGTATTTTCGGGGAGAGAAGAGGGAGGATGAGGAAGAGGGTAGAGGAAGCAGGGAAAGGGAAGAGAGTGCTCCCGGAGGGATGCGTTATGATATTTGAGTATTGGGAGACCATAAGTAGCAAGATGCTTACCGTTGTAATTGATGGTACCTGAGGAAAAATTAATTTAATTATAAATTTTTAATGTAGGTGATTACGGGCATTGCATTACACTATGGATCCCGTTAATGCATGCAAAGTATTTAACTGCAATAACAATAATATAGGGTTTCCAGCGGGAATTTTTTCGATTTAAACATGTAATTAAAACAAACTAATAAATAAATATTTTCTTATTAGTACAAAATGAGGTTTAAGAATACTTTTTTAAACGTTTTTATTAGGTTTTCTTTCTTGTCTGTCCGTCCGGGTACAAATTTTGCAATTGATTTTAAACTAACTTCCCGATGAGGTAAAGACTTGAAACTTTAAACATAGCTCAAAACTGGATGACAATGCAATATAAACTTAAACATAGCTCAAAACTGGATGACAATAGATATAAACTGACCAATGAAGTTGTGTATATAGGGTGGTTCTGGAACAATAGTAGCGCTTGTGTATTTCGGCGGTGGTACTGACAAAGGGGCACTGTGTAAGAGTGAGACACTGGGCGTAATGTGTGTGTAAGGGTGAGACAGAAGATGTAAGTGGCAAACGGATTTGTCAGATCGAGGATTTTTGTGGACGGAGTTGCCAGATCGAATTATTTTGTGGACGGAGTTGCCAGATCGAGATATATGTTGTGTACTTTTTTGTGGGATTTTTGTGGGGATTTAGGTATTTTCGGGGAGAGAAGAGGGAGGATGAGGAAGAGGGTAGAGGAAGCAGGGAAAGGGAAGAGAGTGCTCCCGGAGGGATGCGTTATGATATTTGAGTATTGGGAGACCATAAGTAGCAAGATGCTTACCGTTGTAATTGATGGTACCTGAGGGAAAATTAATTTAATTATAAATTTTTAATGTAGGTGATTACGGGCATTGCATTACACTATGGATCCCGTTAATGCATGCAAAGTATTTAACTGCAATAACAATAATATAGGGTTTCCAGCGGGAATTTTTTCGATTTAAACATGTAATTAAAACAAACTAATAAATAAATATTTTCTTATTAGTACAAAATTAGGTTTAAGAATACTTTTTTAAACGTTTTTATTAGGTTTTCTTTCTTGTCTGTCCGTCCGAGTACAAATTTTGCAATTGATTTTAAACTAACTTCCCGATGAGGTAAAGACTTGAAACTTTAAACATAGCTCAAAACTGGATGACAATGCAATATAAACTTAAACATAGCTCAAAACTGGATGACAATAGATATAAACTGACCAATGAAGTTGTGTATATAGGGTGGTTCTGGAACAATAGTAGCGCTTGTGTATTTCGGCGGTGGTACTGACAAAGGGGCACTGTGTGTGTAAGAGTGAGACACTGGGCGTAATGTGTGTGTAAGGGTGAGACAGAAGATGTAAGTGGCAAACGGAGTTGTAGATCGAGGATTTTTGTGGACGGAGTTGCAGATCGAATTATTTTGTGGACGGAGTTGCCAGATCTAGAGATATGTTGTGTACTTTTTTGTGGGGATTTAGGTATTTTCAGGGAGAGAAGAGGGAGGGTGAGGAAGAGGGTAGAGGAAGCAGGGAAAGGGAGGAGAGTGCTCCCGGAGGGATGCGTTATGATGTTTGAGTATTGGGAGACCATAAGTAGCAAGATGCTTACCGTTGGAATTGATGGTACGAATCCGTATATGGAGTGAGTGGGTGTTTGATTTTTGTTTTATTCGTTTTTTTCATGATACAAGCGATTTTTCATTATACAAGCGGATTTTATTTCGAGGTAATATAGACTATGTGGTCGTTCTTGTTGTTGTTTTAATATTTGTTGTGCGCAAAGCTGAGGGAATGCGTGTGGTCGCGGCTGGCTAAGCAGAGGTAGCGTTTCTGTTGTTGTTGTTGCAGTTTTTTTATTTAATTGCTTGGAATCAGATTGTAGCTTGATACGAATTTGGGTAGAATTTATTCAATGTAAATATTTGCGAAGAATATGTAGAAATTAAGCGGAACTGAGCCGAACATGATTGAACATATCGTCGTTCTCTAAATTTTTCGCTTTTGTTAATAATAATAAGATATTGAGATGTAATTTTATCAGGATATATAGGGAAGCATTACCAATAAGCTTGCAAAAATGGGCGTGCCACGCCTACTCATACAAAAGTTGTCAATATCTTGTAAACGGTATAAGATATTAGCACGTATTTTTATCACGAGGTATCTACAGGTATTACCAATTTGTATACAAAAAATGGGCGTGGTCCGCCCACTTATACAAAAGTTGTAAATATCCCACAAACTGTTCAAAATATTAATACGTAATTCTATCTAGCAGTATCTAGAGACATTACAAAAACATTTTCCCGAAATGGGCGTGGTCCGCCTATTTATACAAAAGTTTTTAAGTGGAGAAATTATAATTTTCTCATTTACTCGGGTGTAGGGTATTTAGATTTCGGCCAAGCCGAAGACAACACTTTTACTTGTTTTTAACTGAATTTCTGTAAAAAAAAATTTAAAACAAATCCATTTATAATCAGATGTCTGAGGAATTGAAAATGCATTAACCCAAGGAAACTGAATTAGAAGATAACGACGAAGAGGCCGAAGAATATTCTCGCAAAACCAATTTTGATTATTATCGGAGAATGCGCAATTGGAAATAAAGTAAGCTTCTAAAACTGGGTGAAAGCATTACTGGAGAGCTGTGGTGAAAACAACTGATTCGTTTAAAGAGACCATTGGAGGAAAAACGGCCAGAATGGATACTTTTGTACACATTAATACTTTAATAGCTGTTAAGTAATCTGTAAGGGTACTGCGCAGTAGATGTAAATAAATAAACTAAATTCGATACTAAATAAAGTAAAAGAAGTTATTGTTCAGTCAGTGAAAATTAATTCTATAGCAAACATTGAAAAGCCAAAAGGTGAAAAGTATGTGACGTTATTGCAGTTAAATACTTAGCATACATTAACGGGATCCGTAGTGTAATGCAATGCCTGTAACGACCTACATTAAAAATTAATACTTAAATTAATTTTGCTGAATAAAATTTTCTGTGATTCTCCGAATGTGATGTGTCCATACAGACAAAATGTTTGCTTTGATTACACTGGATTTATGGAACGCGGTTGTGCTAGATTCCCCTAGTTTTTCAAGAAAATACAAACGGAATTGAACGGCAAGGGGAATAATTACACAATAAGTATCAAATTCAAAATTGTAGTTTGCAACAAATCCGCGGAATGTGCACACTATGCACACTCTGTCTCACAAAGGGAATCTCCCTACAAAAAATATATATAATACAATTGACCAAAATACATACAATAAAAATAAACATGTTTAAAAAAAGAAAGGAAAAAATGTATTTTAAAAAAATATATTATACCAAAAAAGGGAATAATACATATAAAAACAAAACACAAATACGAAACTAAAAAAGCTAACTATATTTTACTAACCAACATATACTTACATATATATACAATAAACTTACGTTCCAGTGAGCAAACAATTTTCTTACTTAAACGCTAAAATTAAAACATTCGTACCAAAAAGGGTACCTAGTTGCTCCAAACAGCAACGGCTTGGGTTTCCGAGAATCACAGAAAATTTTATTCAGCAATAACCTGAGGGAAAATTAATTTAATTATAAATTTTTAATGTAGGTCATTACGGGCATTGCATTACACTATGGATCCCGTTAATGCATGCAAAGTATTTAACTGCAATAACAATAATATAGGGTTTCCAGCGGGAATTTTTTCGATTTAAACATGTAATTGAAAAAAACTAATAAATAAATCTTTTTTTATTAGTACAAAATGAGGATTGAGAATGCTTTTTTAAACGTTTTTGTTAGGTTTTCTTTCTTGTCTGTCCGTCCGGGTACAAATTTTGCAATTGATTTTAAACTAACTTCCCGATGAGCTAAAGACTTGAAACTTTAAACATAGCTCAAAACTGGATGACAATGCAATATAAACTTAAACATAGCTCAAAACGGGATGACAATAGATATAAACTGACCAATGAAGTTGTGTATATAGGGTGGTTCTGGAACAATGGCAGCGCTTGTGTATTTCGGCGGTGGTACTGACAAAGGGGCGCTGTGTGTGCAAGAGTGAGACACTGGGCGTAATGTGTGTGTAAGGGTGAGACAGAAGATGTAAGTGGCAAACGGATTTGTCAGATCGAGGATTTTTGTGGACGGAGTTGCCAGATCGAATTATTTTGTGGACGGAGTTGCCAGATCGAGATATATGTTGTGTACTTTTTTGTGGGATTTTTGTGGGGATTTAGGTATTTTCGGGGAGAGAAGAGGGAGGGTGAGGAAGAGGGTAGAGGAAGCAGGGAAAGGGAAGAGAGTGCTCCCGGAGGGATGCGTTATGATATTTGAGTATTGGGAGACCATAAGTAGCAAGATGCTTACCGTTGTAATTGATGGTACCTGAGGGAAAATTAATTTAATTATAAATTTTTAATGTAGGTGATTACGGGCATTGCATTACACTATGGATCCCGTTAATGCATGCAAAGTATTTAACTGCAATAACAATAATATAGGGTTTCCAGCGGGAATTTTTTCGATTTAAACATGTAATTAAAACAAACTAATAAATAAATATTTTCTTATTAGTACAAAATGAGGTTTAAGAATACTTTTTTAAACGTTTTTATTAGGTTTTCTTTCTTGTCTGTCCGTCCGGGTACAAATTTTGCAATTGATTTTAAACTAACTTCCCGATGAGGTAAAGACTTGAAACTTTAAACATAGCTCAAAACTGGATGACAATGCAATATAAACTTAAACATAGCTCAAAACTGGATGACAATAGATATAAACTGACCAATGAAGTTGTGTATATAGGGTGGTTCTGGAACAATAGTAGCGCTTGTGTATTTCGGCGGTGGTACTGACAAAGGGGCACTGTGTAAGAGTGAGACACTGGGCGTAATGTGTGTGTAAGGGTGAGACAGAAGATGTAAGTGGCAAACGGATTTGTCAGATCGAGGATTTTTGTGGACGGAGTTGCCAGATCGAATTATTTTGTGGACGGAGTTGCCAGATCGAGATATATGTTGTGTACTTTTTTGTGGGATTTTTGTGGGGATTTAGGTATTTTCGGGGAGAGAAGAGGGAGGATGAGGAAGAGGGTAGAGGAAGCAGGGAAAGGGAAGAGAGTGCTCCCGGAGGGATGCGTTATGATATTTGAGTATTGGGAGACCATAAGTAGCAAGATGCTTACCGTTGTAATTGATGGTACCTGAGGGAAAATTAATTTAATTATAAATTTTTAATGTAGGTGATTACGGGCATTGCATTACACTATGGATCCCGTTAATGCATGCAAAGTATTTAACTGCAATAACAATAATATAGGGTTTCCAGCGGGAATTTTTTCGATTTAAACATGTAATTAAAACAAACTAATAAATAAATATTTTCTTATTAGTACAAAATTAGGTTTAAGAATACTTTTTTAAACGTTTTTATTAGGTTTTCTTTCTTGTCTGTCCGTCCGAGTACAAATTTTGCAATTGATTTTAAACTAACTTCCCGATGAGGTAAAGACTTGAAACTTTAAACATAGCTCAAAACTGGATGACAATGCAATATAAACTTAAACATAGCTCAAAACTGGATGACAATAGATATAAACTGACCAATGAAGTTGTGTATATAGGGTGGTTCTGGAACAATAGTAGCGCTTGTGTATTTCGGCGGTGGTACTGACAAAGGGGCACTGTGTGTGTAAGAGTGAGACACTGGGCGTAATGTGTGTGTAAGGGTGAGACAGAAGATGTAAGTGGCAAACGGAGTTGTAGATCGAGGATTTTTGTGGACGGAGTTGCAGATCGAATTATTTTGTGGACGGAGTTGCCAGATCTAGAGATATGTTGTGTACTTTTTTGTGGGGATTTAGGTATTTTCAGGGAGAGAAGAGGGAGGGTGAGGAAGAGGGTAGAGGAAGCAGGGAAAGGGAGGAGAGTGCTCCCGGAGGGATGCGTTATGATGTTTGAGTATTGGGAGACCATAAGTAGCAAGATGCTTACCGTTGGAATTGATGGTACGAATCCGTATATGGAGTGAGTGGGTGTTTGATTTTTGTTTTATTCGTTTTTTTCATGATACAAGCGATTTTTCATTATACAAGCGGATTTTATTTCGAGGTAATATAGACTATGTGGTCGTTCTTGTTGTTGTTTTAATATTTGTTGTGCGCAAAGCTGAGGGAATGCGTGTGGTCGCGGCTGGCTAAGCAGAGGTAGCGTTTCTGTTGTTGTTGTTGCAGTTTTTTTATTTAATTGCTTGGAATCAGATTGTAGCTTGATACGAATTTGGGTAGAATTTATTCAATGTAAATATTTGCGAAGAATATGTAGAAATTAAGCGGAACTGAGCCGAACATGATTGAACATATCGTCGTTCTCTAAATTTTTCGCTTTTGTTAATAATAATAAGATATTGAGATGTAATTTTATCAGGATATATAGGGAAGCATTACCAATAAGCTTGCAAAAATGGGCGTGCCACGCCTACTCATACAAAAGTTGTCAATATCTTGTAAACGGTATAAGATATTAGCACGTATTTTTATCACGAGGTATCTACAGGTATTACCAATTTGTATACAAAAAATGGGCGTGGTCCGCCCACTTATACAAAAGTTGTAAATATCCCACAAACTGTTCAAAATATTAATACGTAATTCTATCTAGCAGTATCTAGAGACATTACAAAAACATTTTCCCGAAATGGGCGTGGTCCGCCTATTTATACAAAAGTTTTTAAGTGGAGAAATTATAATTTTCTCATTTACTCGGGTGTAGGGTATTTAGATTTCGGCCAAGCCGAAGACAACACTTTTACTTGTTTTTAACTGAATTTCTGTAAAAAAAAATTTAAAACAAATCCATTTATAATCAGATGTCTGAGGAATTGAAAATGCATTAACCCAAGGAAACTGAATTAGAAGATAACGACGAAGAGGCCGAAGAATATTCTCGCAAAACCAATTTTGATTATTATCGGAGAATGCGCAATTGGAAATAAAGTAAGCTTCTAAAACTGGGTGAAAGCATTACTGGAGAGCTGTGGTGAAAACAACTGATTCGTTTAAAGAGACCATTGGAGGAAAAACGGCCAGAATGGATACTTTTGTACACATTAATACTTTAATAGCTGTTAAGTAATCTGTAAGGGTACTGCGCAGTAGATGTAAATAAATAAACTAAATTCGATACTAAATAAAGTAAAAGAAGTTATTGTTCAGTCAGTGAAAATTAATTCTATAGCAAACATTGAAAAGCCAAAAGGTGAAAAGTATGTGACGTTATTGCAGTTAAATACTTAGCATACATTAACGGGATCCGTAGTGTAATGCAATGCCTGTAACGACCTACATTAAAAATTAATACTTAAATTAATTTTGCTGAATAAAATTTTCTGTGATTCTCCGAATGTGATGTGTCCATACAGACAAAATGTTTGCTTTGATTACACTGGATTTATGGAACGCGGTTGTGCTAGATTCCCCTAGTTTTTCAAGAAAATACAAACGGAATTGAACGGCAAGGGGAATAATTACACAATAAGTATCAAATTCAAAATTGTAGTTTGCAACAAATCCGCGGAATGTGCACACTATGCACACTCTGTCTCACAAAGGGAATCTCCCTACAAAAAATATATATAATACAATTGACCAAAATACATACAATAAAAATAAACATGTTTAAAAAAAGAAAGGAAAAAATGTATTTTAAAAAAATATATTATACCAAAAAAGGGAATAATACATATAAAAACAAAACACAAATACGAAACTAAAAAAGCTAACTATATTTTACTAACCAACATATACTTACATATATATACAATAAACTTACGTTCCAGTGAGCAAACAATTTTCTTACTTAAACGCTAAAATTAAAACATTCGTACCAAAAAGGGTACCTAGTTGCTCCAAACAGCAACGGCTTGGGTTTCCGAGAATCACAGAAAATTTTATTCAGCAATAACCTGAGGGAAAATTAATTTAATTATAAATTTTTAATGTAGGTCATTACGGGCATTGCATTACACTATGGATCCCGTTAATGCATGCAAAGTATTTAACTGCAATAACAATAATATAGGGTTTCCAGCGGGAATTTTTTCGATTTAAACATGTAATTGAAAAAAACTAATAAATAAATCTTTTTTTATTAGTACAAAATGAGGATTGAGAATGCTTTTTTAAACGTTTTTATTAGGTTTTCTTTCTTGTCTGTCCGTCCGGGTACAAATTTTGCAATTGATTTTAAACTAACTTCCCGATGAGCTAAAGACTTGAAACTTTAAACATAGCTCAAAACTGGATGACAATGCAATATAAACTTAAACATAGCTCAAAACGGGATGACAAAAGATATAAACTGACCAATGAAGTTGTGTATATAGGGTGGTTCTGGAACAATGGCAGCGCTTGTGTATTTCGGCGGTGGTACTGACAAAGGGGCGCTGTGTGTGCAAGAGTGAGACACTGGGCGTAATTAGTGTGTAAGGGTGAGACAGAAGATGTAAGTGGCAAACGGATTTGTCAGATCGAGGATTTTTGTGGACGGAGTTGCCAGATCGAATTATTTTGTGGACGGAGTTGCCAGATCGAGATATATGTTGTGTACTTTTTTGTGGGATTTTTGTGGGGATTTAGGTATTTTCGGGGAGAGAAGAGGGAGGATGAGGAAGAGGGTAGAGGAAGCAGGGAAAGGGAAGAGAGTGCTCCCGGAGGGATGCGTTATGATATTTGAGTATTGGGAGACCATAAGTAGCAAGATGCTTACCGTTGTGATTGATGGTACCTGAGGGAAAATTAATTTAATTATAAATTTTTAATGTAGGTGATTACGGGCATTGCATTACACTATGGATCCCGTTAATGCATGCAAAGTATTTAACTGCAATAACAATAATATAGGGTTTCCAGCGGGAATTTTTTCGATTTAAACATGTAATTAAAACAAACTAATAAATAAATATTTTCTTATTAGTACAAAATGAGGTTTAAGAATACTTTTTTAACCGTTTTTATTAGGTTTTCTTTCTTGTCTGTCCGTCCGGGTACAAATTTTGCAATTGATTTTAAACTAACTTCCCGATGAGGTAAAGACTTGAAACTTTAAACATAGCTCAAAACTGGATGACAATGCAATATAAACTTAAACATAGCTCAAAACTGGATGACAATAGATATAAACTGACCAATGAAGTTGTGTATATAGGGTGGTTCTGGAACAATAGTAGCGCTTGTGTATTTCGGCGGTGGTACTGACAAAGGGGCACTGTGTGTGTAAGAGTGAGACACTGGGCGTAATGTGTGTGTAAGGGTGAGACAGAAGATGTAAGTGGCAAACGGAGTTGTAGATCGAGGATTTTTGTGGACGGAGTTGCAGATCGAATTATTTTGTGGACGGAGTTGCCAGATCTAGAGATATGTTGTGTACTTTTTTGTGGGGATTTAGGTATTTTCAGGGAGAGAAGAGGGAGGGTGAGGAAGAGGGTAGAGGAAGCAGGGAAAGGGAGGAGAGTGCTCCCGGAGGGATGCGTTATGATGTTTGAGTATTCGGAGACCATAAGTAGCAAGATGCTTACCGTTGGAATTGATGGTACGAATCCGTATATGGAGTGAGTGGGTGTTTGATTTTTGTTTTATTCGTTTTTTTCATGATACAAGCGATTTTTCATTATACAAGCGGATTTTATTTCGAGGTAATATAGAGTATGTGGTCGTTCTTGTTGTTGTTTTAATCTTTGTTGTGCGCAAAGCTGAGGGAATGCGTGTGGTCGCGGCTGGCTAAGCAGAGGTAGCGTTTCTGTTGTTGTTGTTGCAGTTTTTTTATTTAATTGCTTGGAATCAGATTGTAGCTTGATACGAATTTGGGTAGAATTTATTCAATGTAAATATTTGCGAAGAATATGTAGAAATTAAGCGGAACTGAGCCGAACATGATTGAACATATCGTCGTTCTCTAAATTTTTCGCTTTTGTTAATAATAATAAGATATTGAGATGTAATTTTATCAGGATATATAGGGAAGCATTACCAATAAGCTTGCAAAAATGGGCGTGCCACGCCTACTCATACAAAAGTTGTCAATATCTTGTAAACGGTATAAGATATTAGCACGTATTTTTATCACGAGGTATCTACAGGTATTACCAATTTGTATACAAAAAATGGGCGTGGTCCGCCCACTTATACAAAAGTTGTAAATATCCCACAAACTGTTCAAGATATTAATACGTAATTCTATCTAGCAGTATCTAGAGACATTACAAAAACATTTTCCCGAAATGGGCGTGGTCCGCCTATTTATACAAAAGTTTTTAAGTGGAGAAATTATAATTTTCTCATTTACTCGGGTGTAGGGTATTTAGATTTCGGCCAAGCCGAAGACAACACTTTTACTTGTTTTTAACTGAATTTCTGTAAGCAAAAATTTAAAACAAATCCATTTATAATCAGATGTCTGAGGAATTGAAAATGCATTAACCCAAGGAAACTGAATTAGAAGATAACGACGAAGAGGCCGAAGAATATTCTCGCCCACCAATTTTGATTATTATCGGAGAATGCGCAATTGGAAATAAAGTAAGCTTCTAAAACTGGGTGAAAGCATTACTGGAGAGCTGTGGCGAAAACAACTGATGTGTTTAAAGAGAACATTGGAGGAAAAACGGCCAGAATGGATACCTTTGTACACATTAATACTTTAATAGCTGTTAAGTAATCTGTAAGGGTACTGCGCAGTAGATGTAAATAAATAAACTAAATTCGATACTAAATAAAGTAAAAGAAGTTATTGTTCAGTCAGTGATAATTAATTCTATAGCAAACATTGAAAAGCCAAATGGTGAAAACTATGTGACGTTATTGCTGTTGTTTCGTGTATTCAATAAGTTTATTTGTTTCCTTTTAAATATTACAATGGATAGACTACTGTATATGTATATGATCTAGAACCATATAGATCAAGCAAAAATGTGCATCTGGTTAACGTTGTAAAAACACGAGCTTAGCTAGCGTCAAAAACGAGTTGCCAGAAGGTTTTTATAATTTCATAGTTGCCTGCAGCCGCAACATCCTGCGCCCGGATGGTATCACCAGGATACCATTAGTCCTGAAAGAAAGGTTAAGTGCAAATGACATTAGTGGGTCAGGTCGGGTTTGGATGTTTGAAAACTATCTTGGATAGGCAGTGGACAGATCTTTGTTATAGGACGTTTAAGTAATCCATTCTTCGTTCTAACTGTGACAACACGTACTAGATTGTTTGCGCCCGGATGCAATTCCATTATACGTGCCAAAGGCCATTGAAGGCCAAAGGCCATGGGAGTCTTTCATCCTTTATTAAAACAACATCGTGAATTTGCAGATTAGGTTGCCGTTTTAACCACTTAGGTCGGCTTTGAAGTCGAGACAAGTATTCGCTACTCCAACGACGCCAAAATTGTTGCGCTAGATATTGACAGTTTTTCCAACGATTTGGAAATGATTTGTGCAAGTCGAGCCCTGGACTCAGCGGTGAAAGTAATGAATCTCCAGTTATGAAATGTCCTGGTGTTAGGACCATGAAATCCAAAGGATCGTTTGTGAGTGGGCATAAAGGTCTAGAATTAAGGCATGCTTCGACCTGAACTAGGACAGTGCTCAGCTCCTCGTATGTTAGGATGCGATCTCCGATGATGCGTTTTAGATGGGTTTTCATCGATTTTACACCCGCCTCCCATAATCCACCAAAGTGTGGAGCCGATGGTGGGATGAAATGCCACTGTATTTGTTTTTCAATCAAGAAAGGCGCTATTTTAGAATTAATGAATGCCTTATATGACTTATAGTCTGCTTGTAACTTGCTGTTTGCACCGATGAAATTAGTACCACAATCGCTGTAAATGTCACTACACAAGCGTCTTCTTCCTATAAATCGGTTTAACACTCTGATGAAGGCATCTGCTGACAAGTCTCCTACTGCCTCCAAGTGTATAGCCTTGGTGGCTAAGCACACAAACAGAGCTACATATCCCTTTATTGTAGTACGACCTCGTCCCTTTGATGGTGAAATACTCAGCGGACTCCTACCGCTGTAAACGGCTTAGATCGGCAGACTTTTGGAGCCGGCAAGCTACCCATGAGCTGCTGCGCTGCCTTATGACTGCATTTGTAGCAAACTATGCATCGATGTATTGCAGATCTAACTACGTTGCGACCATTGATGATCCATAAGCGTTTTCTGATGTGATTCAAAGTTATAGCAACGCCACCGTGAAGTGTTTTTAGATGACTATCGTTAATTACAAGTTTAGTGAAGTGATGGTTTGCGGGTAGCAACGCCACCGTGAAGTATTTTTAGATGACTATCGTTAATTACAAGTTTAGTGAAGTGATGGTTTGCGGGTAAGATGTAAGGATGTTTCTCTCTTTCAGGAAGTAATGAATCTCGAAGGCGTCCTCCTAGTCGAATGACGTTTTGACTGGCATCAAAAAATGGACTGAGAGACAATAATGCGCTTATTTTAGGCCACGTTGCATTTGAATTAAGTGTTGCCCATTCTTCCGGAAAGGCAGCGGTTTATACATTCCGAATAATGGTAACGAGGCTGCGATTCCACTCATGGACGGACAGGTAGTCCGTTAACCGTTGTTCTTGAATTCGACGCGCATTGGTTATGAACCGATGACAATTAACCGCATTTAAAACAGCGTTTCAGATTGTTACACTTTGCTGCAACATGATTGCAATTCAGGCAATTTGAGCAAAGATTGTATTTGGTCACTGCTGCCCTTCTTTCTTCGATTTTAAGTCCCAAAAAAATTACGGATTTGCGAACTGGATGTTCACCCTTGCCGCATACAGGGCATACAGCGGAGGTCTTCACAGGATACGATCTTATATCCCTTTTGCTGGATACTATGCCGTTTTGGCGTGGCAATTGCTTACACACAGCAGTTGAACTAGGTCTGCATGAGGTAACCATCATATGATACTGTTCGTCAAGGATAGTACACAACTCTGCGAATGTAGGTACAGCCCTTTTTGTACGCGTGGCGTGCTCCCACTCTACTCGCACCGAATTTGGTAGTTTCTTTAGCATATAGTATACTAGAATGTGGTTCTCCTGGTTCATGTTGATCCCAACTTCGAAATTGAATTTACGCACGAGCGGCATGTTTGAGTGAATCGTCGTAACGCTGCTGCATCATCACGAGCTACTGGTGGTTGATGTTTAAAAGCATCCATGTAGTGTGAAAATAGAACTCTTTCGTTGTCGTAGAACGTAGTGAGCATTTCCCAAGCATGTTTGTAGTTTTCTCCAACAAGACTAATGTGTTCAATATCCTGGGCAGGAGCTTCTGATAATGCACCTTTTAAATAGTGAAAACGTTGAAAATCATTTAAGCGTGTGTTTTCGTGGATCAATGATGTAAAAGCTTCTTTGAAAGTTGGCCATTCAACAAAATTCCCAGCAAAGGTGGGAAGTCTTATCTCTGGCAACGGTACTTCCTTGATCGGAACCTCGGCCGTTGCATGAAAGTCCGATGATTGTGTTTTCACTTTGCTAACATTCACTTCGGGCTCCTCTGGAGGGAAAATGACCGTATACGATGAACGAATGGCAGATACTACTTCGATGTCTTGCTCTTCAAAATTGTCTAGCAGTTCCTGATCAATGTATGAGCTCTTTACCTTTGGATCTGTAGCCGCCTTCATCAAGCTTTTGTGGTTAAGTCAAAACTCTGCATGAAGTGCAGCAAGCGATTCGAGGCGCGTTTGGAAATAGGCCTGTGTTTTACGTGCTACTGCATCCTTCTTAAAATTGCTTAGAACTCTTCTTAGTGATTGAAGGAGCGCCGTCTGCTCGTTTACAAGCAAATGTGGTTCAGCGGTGGCACCTGCCTCTTCATCCGACATCGTCCCTTTTTTCCCTAAGCCAGATATGTCAAAATGCACTTACCTCTCAGGCCTTTATGCAGCGATCGAGATTCCCGGGTTTCGGCACCAAATGTTTCGTGTATTCAATAAGTTTATTTGTTTCCCTTTAAATATTAAGTTTTAATTTACAATGGATAGACTACTGTATATGTATATGATCTAGAACCACATAGATCAAGCAAAAATGTGTATCTGGTTAACGTTGTAAAAACACGAGGTTAGCTAGCGTCAAAAACGAGTTGCCAGAAGGTTTTTATAATTTCAGGGTTGCCAGCAGCCGCGACAATTGCAGTTAAATACTTTGCATGCATTAACAGGATCCGTAGTGTAATGCAATGCCTGTAACGACATACATTAAAAATTAATAATTAAATTAATTTTGCTGAATAAAATTTTCTGTGATTCTCGGAATGTGACGTGTCGATACAGACAAAATTTTTGCTTTGATTACACTGGATTTATGGAACGCGGTTGTGCTAGATTCCCCTAGTTTTTCAAGAAAATACAAACGGAATTGAACTGCAAGGGGAATAATTACACAATAAGTATCAAATTCAAAATTGTAGTTTGTAACAAATCCGCGGAATGTGCACACTATGCACACTCTGTCTCACAAAGGGAATCTCCCTACAAAAAATACATGTAATACAATTGACAAAAATACATACAATTGGAAATAAACATGTTTAAAAAAAGAAAGGAAAAAATGTATTTAAAAAAAATATATTATACCAAAAAAGGGGTATATACATATAAAAACAAAACACAAATACGAAACTAAAAAAGCTAAAACTATATTTTACTAACCAACATATACTTACATATATATACAATAAACTTACGTTCCAGTGAACAAACAATTTTCTTACTTAAACGCTAAAATTAAAACATTCGTACCAAAAAGGGTACCTAGTTGCTCCAAACAGCAACGGCTCAGGTTTCCGAGAATCACAGAAAATTTTATTCAGCAAAAACCTGAGGGAAAATTAATTTAATTATAAATTTTTAATGTAGGTGATTACGGGCATTGCATTACACTATGGATCCTGTTAATGCATGCAAAGTATTTAACTGCAATAACAATAATATAGGGTTTCCAGCGGGAATTTTTTCGATTTAAACATGTAATTGAAAAAAACTAATAAATAAATATTTTCTTATTAGTACAAAATGAGGATTAAGAATAATTTTTTAAACGTTTTTATTAGGTTTTCTTTCTTGTCTGTCCGTCCGGGTACAAATTTTGCAATTGATTTTAAACGAACTTCCCGATGAGGTAAAGACTTGAAACTTTAAACATAGCTCAAAACTGGATGACAATGCAATATAAACTTAAACATAGCTCAAAACTGGATGACAATAGATATAAACTGACCAATGAAGTTGTGTATATAGGGTGGTTCTGGAACAATAGTAGCGCTTGTGTATTTCGGCGGTGGTACTGACAAAGGGGCACTGTGTGTGTAAGAGTGAGACACTGGGCGTAATGTGTGTGTAAGGGTGAGACAGAAGATGTAAGTGGCAAACGGATTTGTCAGATCGAGGATTTTTGTGGACGGAGTTGCCAGATCGAATTATTTTGTGGACGGAGTTGCCAGATCGAGATATATGTTGTGTACTTTTTTGTGGGATTTTTGTGGGGATTTAGGTATTTTCGGGGAGAGAAGAGGGAGGATGAGGAAGAGGGTAGAGGAAGCAGGGAAAGGGAAGAGAGTGCTCCCGGAGGGATGCGTTATGATATTTGAGTATTGGGAGACCATAAGTAGCAAGATGCTTACCGTTGTAATTGATGGTACCTGAGGGAAAATTAATTTAATTATAAATTTTTAATGTAGGTGATTACGGGCATTGCATTACACTATGGATCCCGTTAATGCATGCAAAGTATTTAACTGCAATAACAATAATATAGGGTTTCCAGCGGGAATTTTTTCGATTTAAACATGTAATTAAAACAAACTAATAAATAAATATTTTCTTATTAGTACAAAATGAGGTTTAAGAATACTTTTTTAAACGTTTTTATTAGGTTTTCTTTCTTGTCTGTCCGTCCGGGTACAAATTTTGCAATTGATTTTAAACTAACTTCCCGATGAGGTAAAGACTTGAAACTTTAAACATAGCTCAAAACTGGATGACAATGCAATATAAACTTAAACATAGCTCAAAACTGGATGACAATAGATATAAACTGACCAATGAAGTTGTGTATATAGGGTGGTTCTGGAACAATAGTAGCGCTTGTGTATTTCGGCGGTGGTACTGACAAAGGGGCACTGTGTGTGTAAGAGTGAGACACTGGGCGTAATGTGTGTGTAAGGGTGAGACAGAAGATGTAAGTGACAAACGGAGTTGTAGATCGAGGATTTTTGTGGACGGAGTTGCAGATCGAATTATTTTGTGGACGGAGTTGCCAGATCTAGAGATATGTTGTGTACTTTTTGTGGGGATTTAGGTATTTTCAGGGAGAGAAGAGGGAGGGTGAGGAAGAGGGTAGAGGAAGCAGGGAAAGGGAGGAGAGTGCTCCCGGAGGGATGCGTTATGATGTTTGAGTATTGGGAGACCATAAGTAGCAAGATGCTTACCGTTGGAATTGATGGTACGAATCCGTATATGGAGTGAGTGGGTGTTTGATTTTTGTTTTATTCGTTTTTTTCATGATACAAGCGATTTTTCATTATACAAGCGGATTTTATTTCGAGGTAATATAGAGTATGTGGTCGTTCTTGTTGTTGTTTTAATCTTTGTTGTGCGCAAAGCTGAGGGAATGCGTGTGGTCGCGGCTGGCTAAGCAGAGGTAGCGTTGCTGTTGTTGTTGTTGCAGTTTTTTTATTTAATTGCTTGGAATCAGACTGTAGCTTGATACGAATTTGGGTAGAATTTATTCAATGTAAATATTTGCGAAGAATATGTAGAAATTAAGCGGAACTGAGCCGAACATGATTGAACATATCGTCGTTCTCTAAATTTTTCGCTTTTGTTATTAATAATAAGATATTGAGATGTAATTTTATCAGGATATATAGAAAGCATTACCAATAAGCTTGCCAAAAATGGGCGTGCCACGCCTACTCATAAAAAAGTTGTCAATATCTTGTAAACGGTATAAGATATCAGCACGTCATTTTATCACGAGGTATCTACAGGTATTACCAATTTTTATACAAAAAATGGGCGTGGTCCGCCCACTTATACAAAAGTTGTAAATATCCCATAAACTGTTCAAAATATTAATACGTAATTCTATCTAGCAGTATCTAGAGACATTACAAAAATATTTTCCCGAAATGGGCGTGGTCCGCCTATTTATACAAAAGTTTTTAAGTGGAGAAATTATAATTTTCTCATTTACTCGGGTGTAGGGTATTTAGATTTCGGCCAAGCCGAAGACAACACTTTTACTTGTTTTTAACTGAATTTCTGTAAGTAAAAATTTAAAACAAATCCATTTATAATCAGATGTCTGAGGAATTGAAAATGCATTAACCCAAGGAAACTGAATTAGAAGATAACGACGAAGAGGCCGAAGAATATTCTCGCCCACCAATTTTGATTATTATCGGAGAATGCGCAATTTGAAATAAAGTAAGCTTCTAAAACTGGGTGAAAGCATTACTGGAGAGCTGTGGCGAAAACAACTGATTCGTTTAAAGAGACCATTGGAGGAAAAACGGCCAGAATGGATACTTTTGTACACATTAATACTTTAATAGCTGTTAAGTAATCTGTAAGGGTACTGCGCAGTAGATGTAAATAAATAAACTAAATTCGATACTAAATAAAGTAAAAGAAGTTATTGTTCAGTCAGTGAAAATTAATTCTATAGCAAACATTGAAAAGCCAAAAGGTGGAAAGTATGTGACGTTATTGCAGTTAAATACTCAGCATACATTAACGGGATCCGTAGTGTAATGCAATGCCTGTAACGACCTACATTAAAAATTAATACTTAAATTAATTTTGCTGAATAAAATTTTCTGTGATTCTCCGAATGTGACGTGTCCATACAGACAAAATGTTTGCTTTGATTACACTGGATTTATGGAACGCGGTTGTGCTAGATTCCCCTAGTTTTTCAAGAAAATACAAACGGAATTGAACGGCAAGGGGAATAATTACACAATAAGTATCAAATTCAAAATTGTAGTTTGCAACAAATCCGCGGAATGTGCACACTATGCACACTCTGTCTCACAAAGGGAATCTCCCTACAAAAAATATATATAATACAATTGACCAAAATACATACAATAAAAATAAACATGTTAAAAAAAAGAAAGGAAAAAATTTATTTTAAAAAAATATATTATACCAAAAAAGGGAATAATACATATAAAAACAAACCACAAATACGAAACTAAAAAAGCTAACTATATTTTACTAACCAAATATACTTACATATATATACAATAAACTTACGTTCCAGTGAGCAAACAATTTTCTTACTTAAACGCTAAAATTAAAACATTCGTACCAAAAAGGGTACCTAGTTGCTCCAAACAGCAACGGCTTGGGTTTCCGAGAATCACAGAAAATTTTATTCAGCAATAACCTGAGGGAAAATTAATTTAATTATAAATTTTTAATGTAGGTCATTACGGGCATTGCATTACACTATGGATCCCGTTAATGCATGCAAAGTATTTAACTGCAATAACAATAATATAGGGTTTCCAGCGGGAATTTTTTCGATTTAAACATGTAATTGAAAAAAACTAATAAATAAATCTTTTTTTATTAGTACAAAATGAGGATTGAGAATGCTTTTTTAAACGTTTTTGTTAGGTTTTCTTTCTTGTCTGTCCGTCCGGGTACAAATTTTGCAATTGATTTTAAACTAACTTCCCGATGAGCTAAAGACTTGAAACTTTAAACATAGCTCAAAACTGGATGACAATGCAATATAAACTTAAACATAGCTCAAAACGGGATGACAATAGATATAAACTGACCAATGAAGTTGTGTATATAGGGTGGTTCTGGAACAATGGCAGCGCTTGTGTATTTCGGCGGTGGTACTGACAAAGGGGCGCTGTGTGTGCAAGAGTGAGACACTGGGCGTAATGTGTGTGTAAGGGTGAGACAGAAGATGTAAGTGGCAAACGGATTTGTCAGATCGAGGATTTTTGTGGACGGAGTTGCCAGATCGAATTATTTTGTGGACGGAGTTGCCAGATCGAGATATATGTTGTGTACTTTTTTGTGGGATTTTTGTGGGGATTAAGGTATTTTCGGGGAGAGAAGAGGGAGGGTGAGGAAGAGGGTAGAGGAAGCAGGGAAAGGGAAGAGAGTGCTCCCGGAGGGATGCGTTATGATATTTGAGTATTGGGAGACCATAAGTAGCAAGATGCTTACCGTTGTAATTGATGGTACCTGAGGGAAAATTAATTTAATTATAAATTTTTAATGTAGGTGATTACGGGCATTGCATTACACTATGGATCCCGTTAATGCATGCAAAGTATTTAACTGCAATAACAATAATATAGGGTTTCCAGCGGGAATTTTTTCGATTTAAACATGTAATTAAAACAAACTAATAAATAAATATTTTCTTATTAGTACAAAATGAGGTTTAAGAATACTTTTTTAAACGTTTTTATTAGGTTTTCTTTCTTGTCTGTCCGTCCGGGTACAAATTTTGCAATTGATTTTAAACTAACTTCCCGATGAGGTAAAGACTTGAAACTTTAAACATAGCTCAAAACTGGATGACAATGCAATATAAACTTAAACATAGCTCAAAACTGGATGACAATAGATATAAACTGACCAATGAAGTTGTGTATATAGGGTGGTTCTGGAACAATAGTAGCGCTTGTGTATTTCGGCGGTGGTACTGACAAAGGGGCACTGTGTGTGTAAGAGTGAGACACTGGGCGTAATGTGTGTGTAAGGGTGAGACAGAAGATGTAAGTGGCAAACGGAGTTGTAGATCGAGGATTTTTGTGGACGGAGTTGCAGATCGAATTATTTTGTGGACGGAGTTGCCAGATCTAGAGATATGTTGTGTACTTTTTGTGGGGATTTAGGTATTTTCAGGGAGAGAAGAGGGAGGGTGAGGAAGAGGGTAGAGGAAGCAGGGAAAGGGAGGAGAGTGCTCCCGGAGGGATGCGTTATGATGTTTGAGTATTGGGAGACCATAAGTAGCAAGATGCTTACCGTTGGAATTGATGGTACGAATCCGTATATGGAGTGAGTGGGTGTTTGATTTTTGTTTTATTCGTTTTTTTCATGATACAAGCGATTTTTCATTATACAAGCGGATTTTATTTCGAGGTAATATAGAGTATGTGGTCGTTCTTGTTGTTGTTTTAATCTTTGTTGTGCGCAAAGCTGAGGGAATGCGTGTGGTCGCGGCTGGCTAAGCAGAGGTAGCGTTGCTGTTGTTGTTGTTGCAGTTTTTTTATTTAATTGCTTGGAATCAGACTGTAGCTTGATACGAATTTGGGTAGAATTTATTCAATGTAAATATTTGCGAAGAATATGTAGAAATTAAGCGGAACTGAGCCGAACATGATTGAACATATCGTCGTTCTCTAAATTTTTCGCTTTTGTTAATAATAATAAGATATTGAGATGTAATTTTATCAGGATATATAGGGAAGCATTACCAATAAGCTTGCAAAAATGGGCGTGCCACGCCTACTCATACAAAAGTTGTCAATATCTTGTAAACGGTATAAGATATTAGCACGTATTTTTATCACGAGGTATCTACAGGTATTACCAATTTGTATACAAAAAATGGGCGTGGTCCGCCCACTTATACAAAAGTTGTAAATATCCCACAAACTGTTCAAAATATTAATACGTAATTCTATCTAGCAGTATCTAGAGACATTACAAAAACATTTTCCCGAAATGGGCGTGGTCCGCCTATTTATACAAAAGTTTTTAAGTGGAGAAATTATAATTTTCTCATTTACTCGGGTGTAGGGTATTTAGATTTCGGCCAAGCCGAAGACAACACTTTTACTTGTTTTTAACTGAATTTCTGTAAGTAAAAATTTAAAACAAATCCATTTATAATCAGATGTCTGAGGAATTGAAAATGCATTAACCCAAGGAAACTGAATTAGAAGATAACGACGAAGAGGCCGAAGAATATTCTCGCCCACCAATTTTGATTATTATCGGAGAATGCGCAATTGGAAATAAAGTAAGCTTCTAAAACTGGGTGAAAGCATTACTGGAGAGCTGTGGCGAAAACAACTGATTCGTTTAAAGAGACCATTGGAGGAAAAACGGCCAGAATGGATACTTTTGTGCACATTAATACTTTAATAGCTGTTAAGTAATCTGTAAGGGTACTGCGCAGTAGATGTAAATAAATAAACTAAATTCGATACTAAATAAAGTAAAAGAAGTTATTGTTCAGTCAGTGAAAATTAATTCTATAGCAAACATTGAAAAGCCAAAAGGTGAAAAGTATGTGACGTTATTGCAGTTAAATACTTAGCATGCATTAACGGGATCCGTAGTGTAATGCAATGCCTGTAACGACCTACATTAAAAATTAATACTTAAATTAATTTTGCTGAATAAAATTTTCTGTGATTCTCGGAATGTGACGTGTCCATACAGACAAAATGTTTGCTTTGATTACACTGGATTTATGGAACGCGGTTGTGCTAGATTCCCCTAGTTTTTCAAGAAAATACAAACGGAATTGAACGGCAAGGGGAATAATTACACAATAAGTATCAAATTCAAAATTGTAGTTTGCAACAAATCCGCGGAATGTGCACACTATGCACACTCTGTCTCACAAAGGGAATCTCCCTACAAAAAATATATATAATACAATTGACCAAAATACATACAATAAAAATAAACATGTTTAAAAAAAGAAAGGAAAAAATTTATTTAAAAAAAATATATTATACCAAAAAAGGGAAAAATACATATAAAAACAAAACACAAATACGAAACTAAAAAAGCTAACTATATTTTACTAACCAACATATACTTACATATATATACAATAAACTTACGTTCCAGTGAGCAAACAATTTTCTTACTTAAACGCTAAAATTAAAACATTCGTACCAAAAAGGGTACCTAGTTGCTCCAAACAGCAACGGCTTGGGTTTCCGAGAATCACAGAAAATTTTATTCAGCAATAACCTGAGGGAAAATTAATTTAATTATAAATTTTTAATGTTGGTCATTACGGGCATTGGATTACACTATGGATCCCGTTAATGCATGCAAAGTATTTAACTGCAATAACAATAATATAGGGTTTCCAGCGGGAATTTTTTCGATCTAAACATGTAATTGAAAAAAACTAATAAATAAATCTTTTTTTCTTAGTACAAAATGAGGATTGAGAATGCTTTTTTAAACGTTTTTATTAGGTTTTCTTTCTTGTCTGTCCGTCCGGGTACAAATTTTGCAATTGATTTTAAACTAACTTCCCGATGAGCTAAAGACTTGAAACTTTAAACATAGCTCAAAACTGGATGACAATGCAATATAAACTTAAACATAGCTCAAAACGGGATGACAATAGATATAAACTGACCAATGAAGTTGTGTATATAGGGTGGTTCTGGAACAATGGCAGCGCTTGTGTATTTCGGCGGTGGTACTGACAAAGGGGCGCTGTGTGTGCAAGAGTGAGACACTGGGCGTAATGTGTGTGTAAGGGTGAGGCAGAAGATGTAAGAGGCAAACGGATTTGTCAGATCGAGGATTTTTGTGGACGGAGTTGCCAGATCGAATTATTTTGTGGACGGAGTTGCCAGATCGAGATATATGTTGTGTACTTTTTTGTGGGATTTTTGTGGGGATTTAGGTATTTTCGGGGAGAGAAGAGGGAGGATGAGGAAGAGGGTAGAGGAAGCAGGGAAAGGGAAGAGAGTGCTCCCGGAGGGATGCGTTATGATATTTGAGTATTGGGAGACCATAACTAGCAAGATGCTTACCGTTGGAATTGATGGTACGAATCCGTATATGGAGTGAGTGGGTGTTTGATTTTTGTTTTATTCGTTTTTTTCATGATACAAGCGATTTTTCATTATACAAGCGGATTTTATTTCGAGGTAATATGGAGTATGTGGTCGTTCTTGTTGTTGTTTTAATATTTGTTGTGCGCAAAGCTGAGGGAATGCGTGTGGTCGCGGCTGGCTAAGCAGAGGTAGCGTTTCTGTTGTTGTTGTTGCAGTTTTTTTATTTAATTGCTTTGAATCAGATTGTAGCTTGATACGAATTTGGGTAGAATTTATTCAATGTAAATATTTGCGAAGAATATGTAGAAATTAAGCGGAACTGAGACGAACATGATTGAACATATGCGGATATCGTCGTTCTCTAAATTTTTCGCTTTTGTTATTAATAATAAGATATTGAGATGTAATTTTATCAGGATATATAGGGAAGCATTACCAATAAGCTTGCCAAAAATGGGCGTGCCACGCCTACTCATAAAAAAGTTGTCAATATCTTGTAAACGGTATAAGATATCAGCACGTCATTTTATCACGAGGTATCTACAGGTATTACCAATTTTTATACAAAAAATGGGCGTGGTCCGCCCACTTATACAAAAGTTGTAAATATCCCATAAACTGTTCAAAATATTAATACGTAATTCTATCTAGCAGTATCTAGAGACATTACAAAAATATTTTCCCGAAATGGGCGTGGTCCGCCTATTTATACAAAAGTTTTTAAGTGGAGAAATTATAATTTTCTCATTTACTCGGGTGTAGGGTATTTAGATTTCGGCCAAGCCGAAGACAACACTTTTACTTGTTTTTAACTGAATTTCTGTAAGTAAAAATTTAAAACAAATCCATTTATAATCAGATGTCTGAGGAATTGAAAATGCATTAACCCAAGGAAACTGAATTAGAAGATAACGACGAAGAGGCCGAAGAATATTCTCGCCCACCAATTTTGATTATTATCGGAGAATGCGCAATTTGAAATAAAGTAAGCTTCTAAAACTGGGTGAAAGCATTACTGGAGAGCTGTGGCGAAAACAACTGATTCGTTTAAAGAGACCATTGGAGGAAAAACGGCCAGAATGGATACTTTTGTACACATTAATACTTTAATAGCTGTTAAGTAATCTGTAAGGGTACTGCGCAGTAGATGTAAATAAATAAACTAAATTCGATACTAAATAAAGTAAAAGAAGTTATTGTTCAGTCAGTGAAAATTAATTCTATAGCAAACATTGAAAAGCCAAAAGGTGAAAAGTATGTGACGTTATTGCAGTTAAATACTTAGCATACATTAACGGGATCCGTAGTGTAATGCAATGCCTGTAACGACCTACATTAAAAATTAATACTTAAATTAATTTTGCTGAATAAAATTTTCTGTGATTCTCCGAATGTGACGTGTCCATACAGACAAAATGTTTGCTTTGATTACACTGGATTTATGGAACGCGGTTGTGCTAGATTCCCCTAGTTTTTCAAGAAAATACAAACGGAATTGAACGGCAAGGGGAATAATTACACAATAAGTATCAAATTCAAAATTGTAGTTTGCAACAAATCCGCGGAATGTGCACACTATGCACACTCTGTCTCACAAAGGGAATCTCCCTACAAAAAATATATATAATACAATTGACCAAAATACATACAATAAAAATAAACATGTTAAAAAAAAGAAAGGAAAAAATTTATTTTAAAAAAATATATTATACCAAAAAAGGGAATAATACATATAAAAACAAACCACAAATACGAAACTAAAAAAGCTAACTATATTTTACTAACCAACATATACTTACATATATATACAATAAACTTACGTTCCAGTGAGCAAACAATTTTCTTACTTAAACGCTAAAATTAAAACATTCGTACCAAAAAGGGTACCTAGTTGCTCCAAACAGCAACGGCTTGGGTTTCCGAGAATCACAGAAAATTTTATTCAGCAATAACCTGATTATTAGGTTAGTAGGTCATTACGGGCATTGCATTACACTATGGATCCCGTTAATGCATGCAAAGTATTTAACTGCAATAACAATAATATAGGGTTTCCAGCGGGAATTTTTTCGATTTAAACATGTAATTGAAAAAACTAATAAATAAATCTTTTTTTATTAGTACAAAATGAGGATTGAGAATGCTTTTTTAAACGTTTTTGTTAGGTTTTCTTTCTTGTCTGTCCGTCCGGGTACAAATTTTGCAATTGATTTTAAACTAACTTCCCGATGAGCTAAAGACTTGAAACTTTAAACATAGCTCAAAACTGGATGACAATGCAATATAAACTTAAACATAGCTCAAAACGGGATGACAATAGATATAAACTGACCAATGAAGTTGTGTATATAGGGTGGTTCTGGAACAATGGCAGCGCTTGTGTATTTCGGCGGTGGTACTGACAAAGGGGCGCTGTGTGTGCAAGAGTGAGACACTGGGCGTAATGTGTGTGTAAGGGTGAGACAGAAGATGTAAGTGGCAAACGGATTTGTCAGATCGAGGATTTTTGTGGACGGAGTTGCCAGATCGAATTATTTTGTGGACGGAGTTGCCAGATCGAGATATATGTTGTGTACTTTTTTGTGGGATTTTTGTGGGGATTTAGGTATTTTCGGGGAGAGAAGAGGGAGGATGAGGAAGAGGGTAGAGGAAGCAGGGAAAGGGAAGAGAGTGCTCCCGGAGGGATGCGTTATGATATTTGAGTATTGGGAGACCATAAGTAGCAAGATGCTTACCGTTGTAATTGATGGTACCTGAGGAAAAATTAATTTAATTATAAATTTTTAATGTAGGTGATTACGGGCATTGCATTACACTATGGATCCCGTTAATGCATGCAAATTATTTAACTGCAATAACAATAATATAGGGTTTCCAGCGGGAATTTTTTCGATTTAAACATGTAATTAAAACAAACTAATAAATAAATATTTTCTTATTAGTACAAAATGAGGTTTAAGAATACTTTTTTAAACGTTTTTATTAGGTTTTCTTTCTTGTCTGTCCGTCCGGGTACAAATTTTGCAATTGATTTTAAACTAACTTCCCGATGAGGTAAAGACTTGAAACTTTAAACATAGCTCAAAACTGGATGACAATGCAATATAAACTTAAACATAGCTCAAAACTGGATGACAATAGATATAAACTGACCAATGAAGTTGTGTATATAGGGTGGTTCTGGAACAATAGTAGCGCTTGTGTATTTCGGCGGTGGTACTGACAAAGGGGCACTGTGTGTGTAAGAGTGAGACACTGGGCGTAATGTGTGTGTAAGGGTGAGACAGAAGATGTAAGTGGCAAACGGAGTTGTAGATCGAGGATTTTTGTGGACGGAGTTGCAGATCGAATTATTTTGTGGACGGAGTTGCCAGATCTAGAGATATGTTGTGTACTTTTTGTGGGGATTTAGGTATTTTCAGGGAGAGAAGAGGGAGGGTGAGGAAGAGGGTAGAGGAAGCAGGGAAAGGGAGGAGAGTGCTCCCGGAGGGATGCGTTATGATGTTTGAGTATTGGGAGACCATAAGTAGCAAGATGCTTACCGTTGGAATTGATGGTACGAATCCGTATATGGAGTGAGTGGGTGTTTGATTTTTGTTTTATTCGTTTTTTTCATGATACAAGCGATTTTTCATTATACAAGCGGATTTTATTTCGAGGTAATATAGAGTATGTGGTCGTTCTTGTTGTTGTTTTAATCTTTGTTGTGCGCAAAGCTGAGGGAATGCGTGTGGTCGCGGCTGGCTAAGCAGAGGTAGCGTTGCTGTTGTTGTTGTTGCAGTTTTTTATTTAATTGCTTGGAATCAGACTGTAGCTTGATACGAATTTGGGTAGAATTTATTCAATGTAAATATTTGCGAAGAATATGTAGAAATTAAGCGGAACTGAGCCGAACATGATTGAACATATCGTCGTTCTCTAAATTTTTCGCTTTTGTTAATAATAATAAGATATTGAGATGTAATTTTATCAGGATATATAGGGAAGCATTACCAATAAGCTTGCAAAAATGGGCGTGCCACGCCTACTCATACAAAAGTTGTCAATATCTTGTAAACGGTATAAGATATTAGCACGTATTTTTATCACGAGGTATCTACAGGTATTACCAATTTGTATACAAAAAATGGGCGTGGTCCGCCCACTTATACAAAAGTTGTAAATATCCCACAAACTGTTCAAAATATTAATACGTAATTCTATCTAGCAGTATCTAGAGACATTACAAAAACATTTTCCCGAAATGGGCGTGGTCCGCCTATTTATACAAAAGTTTTTAAGTGGAGAAATTATAATTTTCTCATTTACTCGGGTGTAGGGTATTTAGATTTCGGCCAAGCCGAAGACAACACTTTTACTTGTTTTTAACTGAATTTCTGTAAGTAAAAATTTAAAACAAATCCATTTATAATCAGATGTCTGAGGAATTGAAAATGCATTAACCCAAGGAAACTGAATTAGAAGATAACGACGAAGAGGCCGAAGAATATTCTCGCCCACCAATTTTGATTATTATCGGAGAATGCGCAATTGGAAATAAAGTAAGCTTCTAAAACTGGGTGAAAGCATTACTGGAGAGCTGTGGCGAAAACAACTGATTCGTTTAAAGAGACCATTGGAGGAAAAACGGCCAGAATGGATACTTTTGTACACATTAATACTTTAATAGCTGTTAAGTAATCTGTAAGGGTACTGCGCAGTAGATGTAAATAAATAAACTAAATTCGATACTAAATAAAGTAAAAGAAGTTATTGTTCAGTCAGTGAAAATTAATTCTATAGCAAACATTGAAAAGCCAAAAGGTGAAAAGTATGTGACGTTATTGCAGTTAAATACTTAGCATACATTAACGGGATCCGTAGTGTAATGCAATGCCTGTAACGACCTACATTAAAAATTAATACTTAAATTAATTTTGCTGAATAAAATTTTCTGTGATTCTCCGAATGTGATGTGTCCATACAGACAAAATGTTTGCTTTGATTACACTGGATTTATGGAACGCGGTTGTGCTAGATTCCCCTAGTTTTTCAAGAAAATACAAACGGAATTGAACGGCAAGGGGAATAATTACACAATAAGTATCAAATTCAAAATTGTAGTTTGCAACAAATCCGCGGAATGTGCACACTATGCACACTCTGTCTCACAAAGGGAATCTCCCTACAAAAAATATATATAATACAATTGACCAAAATACATACAATAAAAATAAACATGTTTAAAAAAAGAAAGGAAAAAATTTATTTTAAAAAAATATATTATACCAAAAAAGGGAATAATACATATAAAAACAAAACACAAATACGAAACTAAAAAAGCTAACTATATTTTACTAACCAACATATACTTACATATATATACAATAAACTTACGTTCCAGTGAGCAAACAATTTTCTTACTTAAACGCTAAAATTAAAACATTCGTACCAAAAAGGGTACCTAGTTGCTCCAAACAGCAACGGCTTGGGTTTCCGAGAATCACAGAAAATTTTATTCAGCAATAACCTGAGGGAAAATTAATTTAATTATAAATTTTTAATGTAGGTCATTACGGGCATTGCATTACACTATGGATCCCGTTAATGCATGCAAAGTATTTAACTGCAATAACAATAATATAGGGTTTCCAGCGGGAATTTTTTCGATTTAAACATGTAATTGAAAAAAACTAATAAATAAATCTTTTTTTATTAGTACAAAATGAGGATTGAGAATGCTTTTTTAAACGTTTTTATTAGGTTTTCTTTCTTGTCTGTCCGTCCGGGTACAAATTTTGCAATTGATTTTAAACTAACTTCCCGATGAGCTAAAGACTTGAAACTTTAAACATAGCTCAAAACTGGATGACAATGCAATATAAACTTAAACATAGCTCAAAACGGGATGACAATAGATATAAACTGACCAATGAAGTTGTGTATATAGGGTGGTTCTGGAACAATGGCAGCGCTTGTGTATTTCGGCGGTGGTACTGACAAAGGGGCGCTGTGTGTGCAAGAGTGAGACACTGGGCGTAATGTGTGTGTAAGGGTGAGACAGAAGATGTAAGTGGCAAACGGATTTGTCAGATCGAGGATTTTTGTGGACGGAGTTGCCAGATCGAATTATTTTGTGGACGGAGTTGCCAGATCGAGATATATGTTGTGTACTTTTTTGTGGGATTTTTGTGGGGATTTAGGTATTTTCAGGGAGAGAAGAGGGAGGGTGAGGAAGAGGGTAGAGGAAGCAGGGAAAGGGAGGAGAGTGCTCCCGGAGGGATGCGTTATGATGTTTGAGTATTGGGAGACCATAAGTAGCAAGATGCTTACCGTTGGAATTGATGGTACGAATCCGTATATGGAGTGAGTGGGTGTTTGATTTTTGTTTTATTCGTTTTTTTCATGATACAAGCGATTTTTCATTATACAAGCGGATTTTATTTCGAGGTAATATAGAGTATGTGGTCGTTCTTGTTGTTGTTTTAATCTTTGTTGTGCGCAAAGCTGAGGGAATGCGTGTGGTCGCGGCTGGCTAAGCAGAGGTAGCGTTGCTGTTGTTGTTGTTGCAGTTTTTTTATTTAATTGCTTGGAATCAGACTGTAGCTTGATACGAATTTGGGTAGAATTTATTCAATGTAAATATTTGCGAAGAATATGTAGAAATTAAGCGGAACTGAGCCGAACATGATTGAACATATCGTCGTTCTCTAAATTTTTCGCTTTTGTTAATAATAATAAGATATTGAGATGTAATTTTATCAGGATATATAGGGAAGCATTACCAATAAGCTTGCAAAAATGGGCGTGCCACGCCTACTCATACAAAAGTTGTCAATATCTTGTAAACGGTATAAGATATTAGCACGTATTTTTATCACGAGGTATCTACAGGTATTACCAATTTGTATACAAAAAATGGGCGTGGTCCGCCCACTTATACAAAAGTTGTAAATATCCCACAAACTGTTCAAAATATTAATACGTAATTCTATCTAGCAGTATCTAGAGACATTACAAAAACATTTTCCCGAAATGGGCGTGGTCCGCCTATTTATACAAAAGTTTTTAAGTGGAGAAATTATAATTTTCTCATTTACTCGGGTGTAGGGTATTTAGATTTCGGCCAAGCCGAAGACAACACTTTTACTTGTTTTTAACTGAATTTCTGTAAGTAAAAATTTAAAACAAATCCATTTATAATCAGATGTCTGAGGAATTGAAAATGCATTAACCCAAGGAAACTGAATTAGAAGATAACGACGAAGAGGCCGAAGAATATTCTCGCCCACCAATTTTGATTATTATCGGAGAATGCGCAATTGGAAATAAAGTAAGCTTCTAAAACTGGGTGAAAGCATTACTGGAGAGCTGTGGCGAAAACAACTGATTCGTTTAAAGAGACCATTGGAGGAAAAACGGCCAGAATGGATACTTTTGTGCACATTAATACTTTAATAGCTGTTAAGTAATCTGTAAGGGTACTGCGCAGTAGATGTAAATAAATAAACTAAATTCGATACTAAATAAAGTAAAAGAAGTTATTGTTCAGTCAGTGAAAATTAATTCTATAGCAAACATTGAAAAGCCAAAAGGTGAAAAGTATGTGACGTTATTGCAGTTAAATACTTAGCATGCATTAACGGGATCCGTAGTGTAATGCAATGCCTGTAACGACCTACATTAAAAATTAATACTTAAATTAATTTTGCTGAATAAAATTTTCTGTGATTCTCGGAATGTGACGTGTCCATACAGACAAAATGTTTGCTTTGATTACACTGGATTTATGGAACGCGGTTGTGCTAGATTCCCCTAGTTTTTCAAGAAAATACAAACGGAATTGAACGGCAAGGGGAATAATTACACAATAAGTATCAAATTCAAAATTGTAGTTTGCAACAAATCCGCGGAATGTGCACACTATGCACACTCTGTCTCACAAAGGGAATCTCCCTACAAAAAATATATGTAATACAATTGACAAAAATACATACAATTGGAAATAAACATGTTTAAAAAAAGAAAGGAAAAAATGTATTTAAAAAAAATATATTATACCAAAAAAGGGGTATATACATACAAAAACAAAACACAAATACGAAACTAAAAAAGCTAAAACTATATTTTACTAACCAACATATACTTACATATATATACAATAAACTTACGTTACAGTGAGCAAACAATTTTCTTACTTAAACGCTAAAATTAAAACATTCGTACCAAAAAGGGTACCTAGTTGCTCCAAACAGCAACGGCTTGGGTTTCCGAGAATCACAGAAAATTTTATTCAGCAATAACCTGAGGGAAAATTAATTTAATTATAAATTTTTAATGTAGGTCATTACGGGCATTGGATTACACTATGGATCCCGTTAATGCATGCAAAGTATTTAACTGCAATAACAATAATATAGGGTTTCCAGCGGGAATTTTTTCGATCTAAACATGTAATTGAAAAAAACGAATAAATAAATCTTTTTTTATTAGTACAAAATGAGGATTGAGAATGCTTTTTTAAACGTTTTTATTAGGTTTTCTTTCTTGTCTGTCCGTCCGGGTACAAATTTTGCAATTGATTTTAAACTAACTTCCCGATGAGCTAAAGACTTGAAACTTTAAACATAGCTCAAAACTGGATGACAATGCAATATAAACTTAAACATAGCTCAAAACGGGATGACAATAGATATAAACTGACCAATGAAGTTGTGTATATAGGGTGGTTCTGGAACAATGGCAGCGCTTGTGTATTTCGGCGGTGGTACTGACAAAGGGGCGCTGTGTGTGTAAGAGTGAGACACTGGGCGTAATGTGTGTGTAAGGGTGAGACAGAAGATGTAAGTGGCAAACGGAGTTGTAGATCGAGGATTTTTGTGGACGGAGTTGCAGATCGAATTATTTTGTGGACGGAGTTGCCAGATCTAGAGATATGTTGTGTACTTTTTTGTGGGGATTTAGGTATTTTCAGGGAGAGAAGAGGGAGGGTGAGGAAGCAGGGAAAGGGAGGAGAGTGCTCCCGGAGGGATGCGTTATGATGTTTGAGTATTGGGAGACCATAAGTAGCAAGATGCTTACCGTTGGAATTGATGGTACGAATCCGTATATGGAGTGAGTGGGTGTTTGATTTTTGTTTTATTCGTTTTTTTCATGATACAAGCGATTTTTCATTATACAAGCGGATTTTATTTCGAGGTAATATAGAGTATGTGGACGTTCTTGTTGTTGTTTTAATATTTGTTGTGCGCAAAGCTGAGGGAATGCGTGTGGTCGCGGCTGGCTAAGCAGAGGTAGCGTTGCTGTTGTTGTTGTTGCAGTTTTTTTATTTAATTGCTTGGAATCAGACTGTAGCTTGATACGAATTTGGGTAGAATTTATTCAATGTAAATATTTGCGAAGAATATGTAGAAATTAAGCGGAACTGAGCCGAACATGATTGAACATATCGTCGTTCTCTAAATTTTTCGCTTTTGTTAATAATAATAAGATATTGAGATGTAATTTTATCAGGATATATAGGGAAGCATTACCAATAAGCTTGCAAAAATGGGCGTGCCACGCCTACTCATACAAAAGTTGTCAATATCTTGTAAACGGTATAAGATATTAGCACGTATTTTTATCACGAGGTATCTACAGGTATTACCAATTTGTATAAAAAAAATGGGCGTGGTCCGCCCACTTATACAAAAGTTGTAAATATCCCTCAAACTGTTCAAGATATTAGTACGTAATTCTATCTAGCAGTATCTAGAGACATTACAAAAACATTTTCCCGAAATGGGCGTGGTCCGCCTATTTATACAAAAGTTTTTAAGTGGAGAAATTATAATTTTCTCATTTACTCGGGTGTAGGGTATTTAGATTTCGGCCAAGCCGAAGACAACACTTTTACTTGTTTTTAACTGAATTTCTGTAAGTAAAAATTTAAAACAAATCCATTTATAATCAGATGTCTGAGGAATTGAAAATGCATTAACCCAAGGAAACTGAATTAGAAGATAACGACGAAGAGGCCGAAGAATATTCTCGCCCAAAAATTTTGATTATTATCGGAGAATGCGCAATTGGAAATAAAGTAAGCTTCTAAAACTGGGTGAAAGCATTACTGGAGAGCTGTGGCGAAAACAACTGATTCGTTTAAAGAGACCATTGGAGGAAAAACGGCCAGAATGGATACTTTTGAGCACATTAATACTTTAATAGCTGTTAAGTAATCTGTAAGGGTACTGCGCAGTAGATGTAAATAAATAAACTAAATTCGATACTAAATAAAGTAAAAGAAGTTATTGTTCAGTCAGTGAAAATTAATTCTATAGCAAACATTGAAAAGCCAAAAGGTGAAAAGTATGTGACGTTATTGCAGTTAAATACTTAGCATGCATTAACGGGATCCGTAGTGTAATGCAATGCCTGTAACGACCTACATTAAAAATTAATACTTAAATTAATTTTGCTGAATAAAATTTTCTGTGATTCTCGGAATGTGACGTGTCCATACAGACAAAATGTTTGCTTTGATTACACTGGATTTATGGAACGCGGTTGTGCTAGAATTCCCTAGTTTTTCAAGAAAATACAAACGGAATTGAACGGCAAGGGGAATAATTACACAATAAGTATCAAATTCAAAATTGTAGTTTGCAACAAATCCGCGGAATGTGCACACTATGCACACTCTGTCTCACAAAGGGAATCTCCCTACAAAAAATATATATAATACAATTGACCAAAATACATACAATAAAAATAAACATGTTTAAAAAAAGAAAGGAAAAAATTTATTTAAAAAAAATATATTATACCAAAAAAGGGAAAAATACATATAAAAACAAAACACAAATACGAAACTAAAAAAGCTAACTATATTTTACTAACCAACATATACTTACATATATATACAATAAACTTACGTTCCAGTGAGCAAACAATTTTCTTACTTAAACGCTAAAATTAAAACATTCGTACCAAAAGGGGTACCTAGTTGCTCCAAACAGCAACGGCTTGGGTTTCCGAGAATCACAGAAAATTTTATTCAGCAATAACCTGAGGGAAAATTAATTTAATTATAAATTTTTAATGTAGGTCATTACGGGCATTGGATTACACTATGGATCCCGTTAATGCATGCAAAGTATTTAACTGCAATAACAATAATATAGGGTTTCCAGCGGGAATTTTTTCGATCTAAACATGTAATTGAAAAAAACTAATAAATAAATCTTTTTTTATTAGTACAAAATGAGGATTGAGAATGCTTTTTTAAACGTTTTTATTAGGTTTTCTTTCTTGTCTGTCCGTCCGGGTACAAATTTTGCAATTGATTTTAAACTAACTTCCCGATGAGCTAAAGACTTGAAACTTTAAACATAGCTCAAAACTGGATGACAATGCAATATAAACTTAAACATAGCTCAAAACGGGATGACAATAGATATAAACTGACCAATGAAGTTGTGTATATAGGGTGGTTCTGGAACAATGGCAGCGCTTGTGTATTTCGGCGGTGGTACTGACAAAGGGGCGCTGTGTCTGAGGAATTGAAAATGCATTAACCCAAGGAAACTGAATTAGAAGATAACGACGAAGAGGCCGAAGAATATTCTCGCCCACCAATTTTGATTATTATCGGAGAATGCGCAATTGGAAATAAAGTAAGCTTCTAAAACTGGGTGAAAGCATTACTGGAGAGCTGTGGCGAAAACAACTGATTCGTTTAAAGAGACCATTGGAGGAAAAACGGCCAGAATGGATACTTTTGTGCACATTAATACTTTAATAGCTGTTAAGTAATCTGTAAGGGTACTGCGCAGTAGATGTAAATAAATAAACTAAATTCGATACTAAATAAAGTAAAAGAAGTTATTGTTCAGTCAGTGAAAATTAATTCTATAGCAAACATTGAAAAGCCAAAAGGTGAAAAGTATGTGACGTTATTGCAGTTAAATACTTAGCATGCATTAACGGGATCCGTAGTGTAATGCAATGCCTGTAACGACCTACATTAAAAATTAATACTTAAATTAATTTTGCTGAATAAAATTTTCTGTGATTCTCGGAATGTGACGTGTCCATACAGACAAAATGTTTGCTTTGATTACACTGGATTTATGGAACGCGGTTGTGCTAGATTCCCCTAGTTTTTCAAGAAAATACAAACGGAATTGAACGGCAAGGGGAATAATTACACAATAAGTATCAAATTCAAAATTGTAGTTTGCAACAAATCCGCGGAATGTGCACACTATGCACACTCTGTCTCACAAAGGGAATCTCCCTACAAAAAATATATGTAATACAATTGACAAAAATACATACAATTGGAAATAAACATGTTTAAAAAAAGAAAGGAAAAAATGTATTTAAAAAAAATATATTATACCAAAAAAGGGGTATATACATACAAAAACAAAACACAAATACGAAACTAAAAAAGCTAAAACTATATTTTACTAACCAACATATACTTACATATATATACAATAAACTTACGTTACAGTGAGCAAACAATTTTCTTACTTAAACGCTAAAATTAAAACATTCGTACCAAAAAGGGTACCTAGTTGCTCCAAACAGCAACGGCTTGGGTTTCCGAGAATCACAGAAAATTTTATTCAGCAATAACCTGAGGGAAAATTAATTTAATTATAAATTTTTAATGTAGGTCATTACGGGCATTGGATTACACTATGGATCCCGTTAATGCATGCAAAGTATTTAACTGCAATAACAATAATATAGGGTTTCCAGCGGGAATTTTTTCGATCTAAACATGTAATTGAAAAAAACGAATAAATAAATCTTTTTTTATTAGTACAAAATGAGGATTGAGAATGCTTTTTTAAACGTTTTTATTAGGTTTTCTTTCTTGTCTGTCCGTCCGGGTACAAATTTTGCAATTGATTTTAAACTAACTTCCCGATGAGCTAAAGACTTGAAACTTTAAACATAGCTCAAAACTGGATGACAATGCAATATAAACTTAAACATAGCTCAAAACGGGATGACAATAGATATAAACTGACCAATGAAGTTGTGTATATAGGGTGGTTCTGGAACAATGGCAGCGCTTGTGTATTTCGGCGGTGGTACTGACAAAGGGGCGCTGTGTGTGTAAGAGTGAGACACTGGGCGTAATGTGTGTGTAAGGGTGAGACAGAAGATGTAAGTGGCAAACGGAGTTGTAGATCGAGGATTTTTGTGGACGGAGTTGCAGATCGAATTATTTTGTGGACGGAGTTGCCAGATCTAGAGATATGTTGTGTACTTTTTTGTGGGGATTTAGGTATTTTCAGGGAGAGAAGAGGGAGGGTGAGGAAGCAGGGAAAGGGAGGAGAGTGCTCCCGGAGGGATGCGTTATGATGTTTGAGTATTGGGAGACCATAAGTAGCAAGATGCTTACCGTTGGAATTGATGGTACGAATCCGTATATGGAGTGAGTGGGTGTTTGATTTTTGTTTTATTCGTTTTTTTCATGATACAAGCGATTTTTCATTATACAAGCGGATTTTATTTCGAGGTAATATAGAGTATGTGGACGTTCTTGTTGTTGTTTTAATATTTGTTGTGCGCAAAGCTGAGGGAATGCGTGTGGTCGCGGCTGGCTAAGCAGAGGTAGCGTTGCTGTTGTTGTTGTTGCAGTTTTTTTATTTAATTGCTTGGAATCAGACTGTAGCTTGATACGAATTTGGGTAGAATTTATTCAATGTAAATATTTGCGAAGAATATGTAGAAATTAAGCGGAACTGAGCCGAACATGATTGAACATATCGTCGTTCTCTAAATTTTTCGCTTTTGTTAATAATAATAAGATATTGAGATGTAATTTTATCAGGATATATAGGGAAGCATTACCAATAAGCTTGCAAAAATGGGCGTGCCACGCCTACTCATACAAAAGTTGTCAATATCTTGTAAACGGTATAAGATATTAGCACGTATTTTTATCACGAGGTATCTACAGGTATTACCAATTTGTATAAAAAAAATGGGCGTGGTCCGCCCACTTATACAAAAGTTGTAAATATCCCTCAAACTGTTCAAGATATTAGTACGTAATTCTATCTAGCAGTATCTAGAGACATTACAAAAACATTTTCCCGAAATGGGCGTGGTCCGCCTATTTATACAAAAGTTTTTAAGTGGAGAAATTATAATTTTCTCATTTACTCGGGTGTAGGGTATTTAGATTTCGGCCAAGCCGAAGACAACACTTTTACTTGTTTTTAACTGAATTTCTGTAAGTAAAAATTTAAAACAAATCCATTTATAATCAGATGTCTGAGGAATTGAAAATGCATTAACCCAAGGAAACTGAATTAGAAGATAACGACGAAGAGGCCGAAGAATATTCTCGCCCAAAAATTTTGATTATTATCGGAGAATGCGCAATTGGAAATAAAGTAAGCTTCTAAAACTGGGTGAAAGCATTACTGGAGAGCTGTGGCGAAAACAACTGATTCGTTTAAAGAGACCATTGGAGGAAAAACGGCCAGAATGGATACTTTTGAGCACATTAATACTTTAATAGCTGTTAAGTAATCTGTAAGGGTACTGCGCAGTAGATGTAAATAAATAAACTAAATTCGATACTAAATAAAGTAAAAGAAGTTATTGTTCAGTCAGTGAAAATTAATTCTATAGCAAACATTGAAAAGCCAAAAGGTGAAAAGTATGTGACGTTATTGCAGTTAAATACTTAGCATGCATTAACGGGATCCGTAGTGTAATGCAATGCCTGTAACGACCTACATTAAAAATTAATACTTAAATTAATTTTGCTGAATAAAATTTTCTGTGATTCTCGGAATGTGACGTGTCCATACAGACAAAATGTTTGCTTTGATTACACTGGATTTATGGAACGCGGTTGTGCTAGAATTCCCTAGTTTTTCAAGAAAATACAAACGGAATTGAACGGCAAGGGGAATAATTACACAATAAGTATCAAATTCAAAATTGTAGTTTGCAACAAATCCGCGGAATGTGCACACTATGCACACTCTGTCTCACAAAGGGAATCTCCCTACAAAAAATATATATAATACAATTGACCAAAATACATACAATAAAAATAAACATGTTTAAAAAAAGAAAGGAAAAAATTTATTTAAAAAAAATATATTATACCAAAAAAGGGAAAAATACATATAAAAACAAAACACAAATACGAAACTAAAAAAGCTAACTATATTTTACTAACCAACATATACTTACATATATATACAATAAACTTACGTTCCAGTGAGCAAACAATTTTCTTACTTAAACGCTAAAATTAAAACATTCGTACCAAAAGGGGTACCTAGTTGCTCCAAACAGCAACGGCTTGGGTTTCCGAGAATCACAGAAAATTTTATTCAGCAATAACCTGAGGGAAAATTAATTTAATTATAAATTTTTAATGTAGGTCATTACGGGCATTGGATTACACTATGGATCCCGTTAATGCATGCAAAGTATTTAACTGCAATAACAATAATATAGGGTTTCCAGCGGGAATTTTTTCGATCTAAACATGTAATTGAAAAAAACTAATAAATAAATCTTTTTTTATTAGTACAAAATGAGGATTGAGAATGCTTTTTTAAACGTTTTTATTAGGTTTTCTTTCTTGTCTGTCCGTCCGGGTACAAATTTTGCAATTGATTTTAAACTAACTTCCCGATGAGCTAAAGACTTGAAACTTTAAACATAGCTCAAAACTGGATGACAATGCAATATAAACTTAAACATAGCTCAAAACGGGATGACAATAGATATAAACTGACCAATGAAGTTGTGTATATAGGGTGGTTCTGGAACAATGGCAGCGCTTGTGTATTTCGGCGGTGGTACTGACAAAGGGGCGCTGTGTGTGTAAGAGTGAGACACTGGGCGTAATGTGTGTGTAAGGGTGAGACAGAAGATGTAAGTGGCAAACGGAGTTGTAGATCGAGGATTTTTGTGGACGAAGTTGCAGATCGAATTATTTTGTGGACGGAGTTGCCAGATCTAGAGATATGTTGTGTACTTTTTTGTGGGGATTTAGGTATTTTCGGGGAGAGAAGAGGGAGGGTGAGGAAGCAGGGAAAGGGAGGAGAGTGCTCCCGGAGGGATGCGTTATGATGTTTGAGTATTGGGAGACCATAAGTAGCAAGATGCTTACCGTTGGAATTGATGGTACGAATCCGTATATGGAGTGAGTGGGTGTTTGATTTTTGTTTTATTCGTTTTTTTCATGATACAAGCGATTTTTCATTATACAAGCGGATTTTATTTCGAGGTAATATAGAGTATGTGGACGTTCTTGTTGTTGTTTTAATATTTGTTGTGCGCAAAGCTGAGGGAATGCGTGTGGTCGCGGCTGGCTAAGCAGAGGTAGCGTTGCTGTTGTTGTTGTTGCAGTTTTTTTATTTAATTGCTTGGAATCAGACTGTAGCTTGATACGAATTTGGGTAGAATTTATTCAATGTAAATATTTGCGAAGAATATGTAGAAATTAAGCGGAACTGAGCCGAACATGATTGAACATATCGTCGTTCTCTAAATTTTTCGCTTTTGTTAATAATAATAAGATATTGAGATGTAATTTTATCAGGATATATAGGGAAGCATTACCAATAAGCTTGCAAAAATGGGCGTGCCACGCCTACTCATACAAAAGTTGTCAATATCTTGTAAACGGTATAAGATATTAGCACGTATTTTTATCACGAGGTATCTACAGGTATTACCAATTTGTATACAAAAAATGGGCGTGGTCCGCCCACTTATACAAAAGTTGTAAATATCCCTCAAACTGTTCAAGATATTAATACGTAATTCAATCTAGCAGTATCTAGAGACATTACAAAAACATTTTCCCGAAATGGGCGTGGTCCGCCTATTTATACAAAAGTTTTTAAGTGGAGAAATTATAATTTTCTCATTTACTCGGGTGTAGGGTATTTAGATTTCGGCCAAGCCGAAGACAACACTTTTACTTGTTTTTAACTGAATTTCTGTAAGTAAAAATTTAAAACAAATCCATTTATAATCAGATGTCTGAGGAATTGAAAATGCATTAACCCAAGGAAACTGAATTAGAAGATAACGACGAAGAGGCCGAAGAATATTCTCGCCCACCAATTTTGATTATTATCGGAGAATGCGCAATTGGAAATAAAGTAAGCTTCTAAAACTGGGTGAAAGCATTACTGGAGAGCTGTGGCGAAAACAACTGATGTGTTTAAAGAGACCATTGGAGGAAAAACGGCCAGAATGGATACCTTTGTACACATTAATACTTTAATAGCTGTTAAGTAATCTGTAAGGGTACTGCGCAGTAGATGTAAATAAATAAACTAAATTCGATACTAAATAAAGTAAAAGAAGTTATTGTTCAGTCAGTGATAATTAATTCTATAGCAAACATTGAAAAGCCAAATGGTGAAAACTATGTGACGTTATTGCTGTTGTTTCGTGTATTCAATAAGTTTATTTGTTTCCTTTTAAATATTACAATGGATAGACTACTGTATATGTATATGATCTAGAACCATATAGATCAAGCAAAAATGTGCATCTGGTTAACGTTGTAAAAACACGAGCTTAGCTAGCGTCAAAAACGAGTTGCCAGAAGGTTTTTATAATTTCATAGTTGCCTGCAGCCGCAACATCCTGCGCCCGGATGGTATCACCAGGATACCATTAGTCCTGAAAGAAAGGTTAAGTGCAAATGACATTAGTGGGTCAGGTCGGGTTTGGATGTTTGAAAACTATCTTGGATAGGCAGTGGACAGATCTTTGTTATAGGACGTTTAAGTAATCCATTCTTCGTTCTAACTGTGACAACACGTACTAGGTTGTTTGCGCCCGGATGCAATTCCATTATACGTGCCAAAGGCCATTGAAGGCCAAAGGCCATGGGAGTCTTTCATCCTTTATTAAAACAACATCGTGAATTTGCAGATTAGGTTGCCGTTTTAACCACTTAGGTCGGCTTTGAAGTCGAGACAAGTTTCGCTACTCCAACGACGCCAAAATTGTTGCGCTAGATATTGACAGTTTTTCCAACGATTTGGAAATGATTTGTGCAAGTCGAGCCCTGGACTCAGCGGTGAAAGTAATGAATCTCCAGTTATGAAATGTCCTGGTGTTAAGACCATGAAATCCAAAGGATCGTTTGTGAGTGGGCATAAAGGTCTAGAATTAAGGCATGCTTCGACCTGAACTAGGACAGTGCTCAGCTCCTCGTATGTTAGGATGCGATCTCCGATGATGCGTTTTAGATGGGTTTTCATCGATTTTACACCCGCCTCCCATAATCCACCAAAGTGTGGAGCCGATGGTGGGATGAAATGCCACTGTATTTGTTTTTCAATCAAGAAAGGCGCTATTTTAGAATTAATGAATGCCTTATATGACTTATAGTCTGCTTATAACTTGCTGTTTGCACCGATGAAATTAGTACCACAATCGCTGTAAATGTCACTACACAAGCGTCTTCTTCCTATAAATCGGTTTAACACTCTGATGAAGGCATCTGCTGACAAGTCTCCTACTGCCTCCAAGTGTATAGCCTTGGTGGCTAAGCACACAAACAGAGCTACATATCCCTTTATTGTAGTACGACCTCGTCCCTTTGATGGTGAAATACTCAGCGGACTCCTACCGCTGTAAACGGCTTAGATCGGCAGACTTTTGGAGCCGGCAAGCTACCCATGAGCTGCTGCGCTGCCTTATGACTGCATTTGTAGCAAACTATGCATCGATGTATTGCAGATCTAACTACGTTGCGACCATTGATGATCCATAAGCGTTTTCTGATGTGATTCAAAGTTATAGCAACGCCACCGTGATGTGTTTTTAGATGACTATCGTTAATTACAAGTTTAGTGAAGTGATGGTTTGCGGGTAGCAACGCCACCGTGAAGTATTTTTAGATGACTATCGTTAATTACAAGTTTAGTGAAGTGATGGTTTGCGGGTAAGATGTAAGGATGTTTCTCTCTTTCAGGAAGTAATGAATCTCGAAGGCGTCCTCCTAGTCGAATGACGTTTTGACTGGCATCAAAAAATGGACTGAGAGACAATAATGCGCTTATTTTAGGCCACGTTGCATTTGAATTAAGTGTTGCCCATTCTTCCGGAAAGGCAGCGGTTTGTACATTCCGAATAATGGTAACGAGGCTGCGATTCCACTCATGGACGGACAGGTAGTCCGTTAACCGTTGTTCTTGAATTCGACGCGCATTGGTTATGAACCGATGACAATTAACCGCATTTAAAACAGCGTTTCAGATTGTTACACTTTGCTGCAACATGATTGCAATTCAGGCAATTTGAGCAAAGATTGTATTTGGTCACTGCTGCCCTTCTTTCTTCGATTTTAAGTCCCAAAAAAATTACGGATTTGCGAACTGGATGTTCACCCTTGCCGCATACAGGGCATACAGCGGAGGTCTTCACAGGATACGATCTTATATCCCTTTTGCTGGATACTATGCCGTTTTGGCGTGGCAATTGCTTACACACAGCAGTTGAACTAGGTCTGCATGAGGTAACCATCATATGATACTGTTCGTCAAGGATAGTACACAACTCTGCGAATGTAGGTACAGCCCTTTTTGTACGCGTGGCGTGCTCCCACTCTACTCGCACCGAATTTGGTAGTTTCTTTAGCATATAGTATACTAGAATGTGGTTCTCCTGGTTCATGTTGATCCCAACTTCGAAATTGAATTTACGCACGAGCGGCATGTTTGAGTGAATCGTCGTAACGCTGCTGCATCATCACGAGCTACTGGTGGTTGATGTTTAAAAGCATCCATGTAGTGTGAAAATATAACTCTTTCGTTGTCGTAGAACGTAGTGAGCATTTCCCAAGCATGTTTGTAGTTTTCTCCAACAAGACTAATGTGTTCAATATCCTGGGCAGGAGCTTCTGATAATGCACCTTTTAAATAGTGAAAACGTTGAAAATCATTTAAGCGTGTGTTTTCGTGGATCAATGATGTAAAAGCTTCTTTGAAAGTTGGCCATTCAACAAAATTCCCAGCAAAGGTGGGAAGTCTTATCTCTGGCAACGGTACTTCCTTGATCGGAACCTCGGCCGTTGCATGAAAGTCCGATGATTGTGTTTTCACTTTGCTAACATTCACTTCGGGCTCCTCTGGAGGGAAAATGACCGTATACGATGAACGAATGGCAGATACTACTTCGATGTCTTGCTCTTCAAAATTGTCTAGCAGTTCCTGATCAATGTATGAGCTCTTTACCTTTGGATCTGTAGCCGCCTTCATCAAGCTTTTGTGGTTAAGTCAAAACTCTGCATGAAGTGCAGCAAGCGATTCGAGGCGCGTTTGGAAATAGGCCTGTGTTTTACGTGCTACTGCATCCTTCTTAAAATTGCTTAGAACTCTTCTTAGTGATTGAAGGAGCGCCGTCTGCTCGTTTACAAGCAAATGTGGTTCAGCGGTGGCACCTGCCTCTTCATCCGACATCGTCCCTTTTTTCCCTAAGCCAGATATGTCAAAATGCACTTACCTCTCAGACCTTTATGCAGCGATCGAGATTCCCGGGTTTCGGCACCAAATGTTTCGTGTATTCAATAAGTTTATTTGTTTCCCTTAAATATTAAGTTTTAATTTACAATGGATAGACTACTGTATATGTATATGATCTAGAACCACATAGATCAAGCAAAAATGTGTATCTGGTTAACGTTGTAAAAACACGAGGTTAGCTAGCGTCAAAAACGAGTTGCCAGAAGGTTTTTATAATTTCAGGGTTGCCAGCAGCCGCGACAATTGCAGTTAAATACTTTGCATGCATTAACAGGATCCGTAGTGTAATGCAATGCCTGTAACGACATACATTAAAAATTAATAATTAAATTAATTTTGCTGAATAAAATTTTCTGTGATTCTCGGAATGTGACGTGTCGATACAGACAAAATTTTTGCTTTGATTACACTGGATTTATGGAACGCGGTTGTGCTAGATTCCCCTAGTTTTTCAAGAAAATACAAACGGAATTGAACTGCAAGGGGAATAATTACACAATAAGTATCAAATTCAAAATTGTAGTTTGTAACAAATCCGCGGAATGTGCACACTATGCACACTCTGTCTCACAAAGGGAATCTCCCTACAAAAAATATATGTAATACAATTGACAAAAATACATACAATTGGAAATAAACATGTTTAAAAAAAGAAAGGAAAAAATGTATTTAAAAAAAATATATTATACCAAATAAGGGGTATATACATATAAAAACAAAACACAAATACGAAACTAAAAAAGCTAAAACTATATTTTACTAACCAACATATACTTAGATATATATACAATAAACTTACGTTCCAGTGAACAAACAATTTTCTTACTTAAACGCTAAAATTAAAACATTCGTACCAAAAAGGGTACCTAGTTGCTCCAAACAGCAACGGCTCAGGTTTCCGAGAATCACAGAAAATTTTATTCAGCAAAAACCTGAGGGAAAATTAATTTAATTATAAATTTTTAATGTAGGTGATTACGGGCATTGCATTACACTATGGATCCCGTTAATGCATGCAAAGTATTTAACTGCAATAACAATAATATAGGGTTTCCAGCGGGAATTTTTTCGATTTAAACATGTAATTGAAAAAAACTAATAAATAAATATTTTCTTATTAGTACAAAATGAGGATTAAGAATAATTTTTTAAACGTTTTTATTAGGTTTTCTTTCTTGTCTATCCGTCCGGGTACAAATTTTGCAATTGATTTTAAACTAACTTCCCGATGAGGTAAAGACTTGAAACTTTAAACATAGCTCAAAACTGGATGACAATGCAATATAAACTTAAACATAGCTCAAAACTGGATGACAATAGATATAAACTGACCAATGAAGTTGTGTATATAGGGTGGTTCTGGAACAATAGTAGCGCTTGTGTATTTCGGCGGTGGTACTGACAAAGGGGCACTGTGTGTATAAGAGTGAGACACTGGGCGTAATGTGTGTGTAAGGGTGAGACAGAAGATGTAAGTGGCAAACGGAGTTGTAGATCGAGGATTTTTGTGGACGGAGTTGCAGATCGAATTATTTTGTGGACGGAGTTGCCAGATCTAGAGATATGTTGTGTACTTTTTTGTGGGGATTTAGGTATTTTCGGGGAGAGAAGAGGGAGGATGAGGAAGAGGGTAGAGGAAGCAGGGAAAGGGAAGAGAGTGCTCCCGGAGGGATGCGTTATGATATTTGAGTATTGGGAGACCATAAGTAGCAAGATGCTTACCGTTGTAATTGATGGTACCTGAGGGAAAATTAATTTAATTATAAATTTTTAATGTAGGTGATTACGGGCATTGCATTACACTATGGATCCCGTTAATGCATGCAAAGTATTTAACTGCAATAACAATAATATAGGGTTTCCAGCGGGAATTTTTTCGATTTAAACATGTAATTAAAACAAACTAATAAATAAATATTTTCTTATTAGTACAAAATGAGGTTTAAGAATACTTTTTTAAACGTTTTTATTAGGTTTTCTTTCTTGTCTGTCCGTCCGGGTACAAATTTTGCAATTGATTTTAAACTAACTTCCCGATGAGGTAAAGACTTGAAACTTTAAACATAGCTCAAAACTGGATGACAATGCAATATAAACTTAAACATAGCTCAAAACTGGATGACAATAGATATAAACTGACCAATGAAGTTGTGTATATAGGGTGGTTCTGGAACAATAGTAGCGCTTGTGTATTTCGGCGGTGGTACTGACAAAGGGGCACTGTGTGTGTAAGAGTGAGACACTGGGCGTAATGTGTGTGTAAGGGTGAGACAGAAGATGTAAGTGGCAAACGGAGTTGTAGATCGAGGATTTTTGTGGACGGAGTTGCAGATCGAATTATTTTGTGGACGGAGTTGCCAGATCTAGAGATATGTTGTGTACTTTTTTGTGGGGATTTAGGTATTTTCAGGGAGAGAAGAGGGAGGGTGAGGAAGAGGGTAGAGGAAGCAGGGAAAGGGAGGAGAGTGCTCCCGGAGGGATGCGTTATGATGTTTGAGTATTGGGAGACCATAAGTAGCAAGATGCTTACCGTTGGAATTGATGGTACGAATCCGTATATGGAGTGAGTGGGTGTTTGATTTTTGTTTTATTCGTTTTTTTCATGATACAAGCGATTTTTCATTATACAAGCGGATTTTATTTCGAGGTAATATAGAGTATGTGGTCGTTCTTGTTGTTGTTTTAATATTTGTTGTGCGCAAAGCTGAGGGAATGCGTGTGGTCGCGGCTGGCTAAGCAGAGGTAGCGTTTCTGTTGTTGTTGTTGCAGTTTTTTTATTTAATTGCTTTGAATCAGATTGTAGCTTGATACGAATTTGGGTAGAATTTATTCAATGTAAATATTTGCGAAGAATATGTAGAAATTAAGCGGAACTGAGCCGAACATGATTGAACATATGCGGATATCGTCGTTCTCTAAATTTTTCGCTTTTGTTAATAATAATAAGATATTGAGATGTAATTTTATCAGGATATATAGGGAAGCATTACCAATAAGCTTGCAAAAATGGGCGTGCCACGCCTACTCATACAAAAGTTGTCAATATCTTGTAAACGGTATAAGATATTAGCACGTATTTTTATCACGAGGTATCTACAGGTATTACCAATTTGTATACAAAAAATGGGCGTGGTCCGCCCACTTATACAAAAGTTGTAAATATCCCACAAACTGTTCAAAATATTAATACGTAATTCTATCTAGCAGTATCTAGAGACATTACAAAAACATTTTCCCGAAATGGGCGTGGTCCGCCTATTTATACAAAAGTTTTTAAGTGGAGAAATTATAATTTTCTCATTTACTCGGGTGTAGGGTATTTAGATTTCGGCCAAGCCGAAGACAACACTTTTACTTGTTTTTAACTGAATTTCTGTAAGTAAAAATTTAAAACAAATCCATTTATAATCAGATGTCTGAGGAATTGAAAATGCATTAACCCAAGGAAACTGAATTAGAAGATAACGACGAAGAGGCCGAAGAATATTCTCGCCCACCAATTTTGATTATTATCGGAGAATGCGCAATTGGAAATAAAGTAAGCTTCTAAAACTGGGTGAAAGCATTACTGGAGAGCTGTGGCGAAAACAACTGATTCGTTTAAAGAGACCATTGGAGGAAAAACGGCCAGAATGGATACTTTTGTACACATTAATACTTTAATAGCTGTTAAGTAATCTGTAAGGGTACTGCGCAGTAGATGTAAATAAATAAACTAAATTCGATACTAAATAAAGTAAAAGAAGTTATTGTTCAGTCAGTGATAATTAATTCTATAGCAAACATTGAAAAGCCAAATGGTGAAAACTATGTGACGTTATTGCTGTTGTTTCGTGTATTCAATAAGTTTATTTGTTTCCCTTTAAATATTACAATGGATAGACTACTGTATATGTATATGATCTAGAACCACGTTCGTTGTAAAAACACGAGCTTAGCTAGCGTCAAAAACGAGTTGCCAGAAGGTTTTTATAATTTCAGGGTTGCCAGCAGCCGCAACATCCTGCGCCCGGATGGTATCACCAGGATACCATTAGTCCTGAAAGAAAGGTTAAGTGCAAATGACATTAGTGGGTCAGGTCGGGTTTGGATGTTTGAAAACTATCTTGGAGAGGCAGTGGACAGATCTTTGTTATAGGACGTTTAAGTAATCCATTCTTCGTTCTAACTGTGACAACACGTACTAGGTTGTTTGCGCCCGGATGCAAATCCATTATACGTGCCAAAGGCCATTGAAGGCCAAAGGCCATGGAAGTCTTTCATCCTTTATTAAAACAACATCGTGAATTTGCAGATTAGGTTGCCGTTTTAACCACTTAGGTCGGCTTTGAAGTCGAGACAAGTATTCGCTACTCCAACGACGCCAAAATTGTTGCGCTAGATATTGACAGTTTTTCCAACGATTTGGAAATGATTTGTGCAAGTCGAGCCCTGGACTCAGCGGGGAAAGTAATGAATCTCCAGTTATGAAATGTCCTGGTGTTAGGACCATGAAATCCGAAGGATCGTTTGTGAGTGGGCATAAAGGTCTAGAATTAAGGCATGCTTCGACCTGAACTAGGACAGTGCTCAGCTCCTCGTATGTTAGGATGCGATCTCCGATGGTGCGTTTTAGATGGGTTTTCATCGATTTTACACCCGCCTCCCATAATCCACCAAAGTGTGGAGCCGATGGTGGGATGAAATGCCACTGTATTTGTTTTTCAATCAAGAAAGGTTTATTTTATACGCTATTTTAGAATTAATGAATGCCTTATATGACTTATAGTCTGCTTGTAACTTGCTGTTTGCACCGATGAAATTAGTACCACAATCGCTGTAAATGTCACTACACAAGCGTCTTCTTCCTATAAATCGGTTTAACGCTCCGATGAAGGCATCTGCTGACAAGTCTCCTACTGCCTCCAAGTGTATAGCCTTGGTGGCTAAGCACACAAACAGAGCTACATATCCCTTTATTGTAGCACGACCTCGTCCCTTTGATGGTGAAATACTCAGCGGACTCCTACCGCTGTAAACGGCTTAGATCGGCAGACTTTTGGAGCCGGCAAGCTACCCATGAGCTCCTGCGCTGCCTTATGACTGCATTTGTAGCAAACTATGCATCGATGTATTGCAGATCTAACTACGTTGCGACCATTGATGATCCATAAGCGTTTTCTGATGTGATTCAAAATTATAGCAACGCCACCGTGTGTTTTTAGATGACTATCGTTAATTACAAGTTTAGTGAAGTGATGGTTTGCGGGTAGCAACGCCACCGTGAAGTGTTTTTAGATGACTATCGTTAATTACAAGTTCAGTGAAGTGATGGTTTGCGGGTAAGATGTAAGGATGTTTTTCTCTTTCAGGAAGTAATGAATCTCGAAGGCGTCCTCCTAGTCGAATGACGTTTTGACTGGCATCAAAAAATGGACTGAGAGACAATAATGCGCTTCTTTTAGGCCCCGTTGCATTTGAATTAAGTGTTGCCCATTCTTCCGGAAAGGCAGCGGTTTGTACATTCCGAATAATGGTAACGAGGCTGCGATTCCACTCATGGATGGACAGGTAGTCCGTTAACCGTTGTTCTTGAATTCGACGCGCATTGGTTATGAACCGATGACAATTAACCGCATTTAAAACAGCGTTTCAGATTGTTACACTTTGCTGCAACATGATTGCAATTCAGGCAATTTGAGCAAAGATTGTATTTGGTCACTGCTGCCCTTCTTTCTTCGATTTTAAGTCCCAAAAAAATTACGGATTTGCGAACTGGATGTTCACCCTTGCCGCATACAGGGCATACAGCGGAGGTCTTCACAGGATACGATCTTATATCCCTTTTGCTGGATACTATGCCGTTTTAGCGTGGCAATTGTTTACACACAGCAGTTGAACTAGGTCTGCATGAGGTAACCATCATATGATACTGTTCGTCAAGGATAGTACACAACTCTGCGAATGTAGGTACAGCCCTTTTTGTACGCGTGGCGTGCTCCCACTCTACTCGCACCGAATTTGGTAGTTTCTTTAGCATATAGTATACTAGAATGTGGTTCTCCTGGTTCATGTTGATCCCAACTTCGAAATTGAATTTACGCACGAGCGGCATGTTTGAGTGAATCGTCGTAACGCTGCTGCATCATCACGAGCTACTGGTGGTTGATGTTTAAAAGCATCCATGTAGTGTGAAAATAGAACTCTTTCGTTGTCGTAGAACGTAGTGAGCATTTCCCAAGCATGATTGTAGTTTTCTCCAACAAGACTAATGTGTTCAATATCCTGGGCAGCAGCTTCTGATAATGCACCTTTTAAATAGTGAAAACGTTGAAAATCATTTAAACGTGTGTGTTGGGGTGGTCTCCGAGTGCGGGCGAGATCCGGCTCGAAGGACCAAAAAATGTTCACGCGGGAGGGTGAGATTTGAGATAGTTACATAAGACTTACCGGCTTGCTCGGAGATTTAGTGATGAAAACCCGGAGTCGGTGGCTTCTTATGGGTGGTCGGCGCCGTCGGGGATGCTGCCGGATGCTGATGATGATGATGATGAGTATGCTTTAATTTCCTTCTTTTTTTTTGGTTCACTGGACACTGGTGCAAGCGAGTGCTTGCTGACACGTTTCACAAAAGAATGAATTCCGCCGCTTCCGGAAACCTATGATGAGCTGCTTGCCCTTCTGCTGAGATGCAGAAGAGCCGCTTTCTCTCCGAGAGTGAGAGAAAACGGTGGCAGAACCCACCAGGTACCGAACCGCGGGAGAGAGAGAGACCAAATTAGCATGGCATGGTGAGCTGCTTGCCCTTCTGCTGAGATGCAGAAGAGCCGCTTTCGCTCAGAAGCGAGAGAAAGCGGCGGCAGATCTCACCGCATGCCAAAGAGGTTGGGAGAGGCGAGGGTTGCCGTTGTTAACTGCGGCGAACAGCAGTTTGGCGTAAACATACCGCCCGCCTTGCAGTACTGCAACCTTAGCACCTATTGCAGCCATACGAAGTAGGGGCGTTCGTATGGGACGGATTGGGAGTTGATCTGAACGACGAGAGATGCGGATCAGATCAACGTAATTTCCGGGAGCTCCAACGGGGAGGGGAGCGGCTGGTTGGACCAAAGATGGACTACGGACAAATAGAGAGCGTTGATTAGGGGACATCAACGTAAATGCTGTCACACTTTAGGTGCATATATGACCAGACAGCACCCATCCAAAGATGGAATTTTGGGCGAAAGGCTGCCCATGGACGTAAGGCAAAGATCCGGGTAGGAACAGCCTAGTGATAACATCGGCCCCGAGTCGTAATCGAAGGGTGTGGGGCGAGTAGAATTCGGGGTCCGCCAACTTTATGTTGACAAAGGAGTGTCGTATTCGGGCATCGATGCAGCGACTGGGGGTGACAACTTCCCAGTCCGTGAGGAGAGCGTGGAATTCGATGGGTTCTGACTGGTATCCACGAGAACGGAGTGTCAGCAGCACGACCAAATCCTTGCCGAATTGTAGCGGAGTAAGGCCGAGGGTGCGTACGAGCTTGCGAGAAATTTGAGAGATCTCGCAGCCGGAATCCAGTAGAGCGCGCTCGTACACAAAACCATCGTATCCGAGCACTCTCACTTTCGCAGTGGGCCGGAGTACGACGGAGCGCTGCATCGCAGGCGCCAAGGAGACTCGGGATACCGACATCGAGGGAAGTTCGGCTGGAGGAAGAGTCGTCGTCCGTACCATTGTAGTGGATTGGCGATGGCGAGAAAGAGGGTGTCCACGATGAGTGGACCGCGGGGTCGGGTCCGAGTGCAATAGCGTGTGGTGCGGTCGATTGCACCGTCGACATTTTGCTTGACTCGGACAACGAACCTCTGTGTGCGAGAAGGCCAGACAGTTAGAACAAAAACGCAAACGGCGCACTGTTTCGGAACGTTTCTGAGGCGATTGTCTCAGAAATCGTGCACAGCACCGCAATGCATGCCGTCCTGCACATAATTTGCACGTTTATGCTTCTTCTCGCGTAACGAGTGCCCTCCGAGATGAGGGCCACGACCCTGAGATGGGCGCGTTCCGCCCGTTTGCCGTCGACAGTTGCGCGGCAAGGGAGGGGATGCATTCGTTGGCCGGGAAGGATTCCCATGCCAAAGGGATGCGTCCGCGCGAATTCGTCCGCCATGGAGAGATGGAGCGAGGTAGACTGCGGCGGGTAGATGGTTGTTCTTCCGCTGCCGGGAAGTCGACTGGAGAGTGTCCGGATGGGGTCTTCGGGTTGCGGTCTTCCGGGACAGTAGCTGCCGGGAGGCAGCTGGCGGAGTCTTCGGACATCGGCTCATCCTGGACTTGGAGTTGGATCTCAACCGGGGTGATCGAGGGAGCCGCAGCTTCCATCATTGGCTCAGAGGCTGGGGTGGAGGTGTCCGAAAGGGCTTTGGCCCCTTGGTAGTCCTCTTCATCAAACTCCCAATCCAGATGGGACATGTTGCGGAGGAAGAAGCTGCGATACGATTCGTTTGAGCCTCGTGCGCCCGAGACGTCCTTGGCGGTTGGGGAAGTGATTTTGGGATTCATGTCTAAAATGAGAAAATTAGTAAATGCTGAAAACATAAAGGGGGGAGGTTCCGATTTTGTGTCGAGTTACTGGGGCAACACGACTAATTTCGAGATTGGACGGGTCAGGGTTCCTTTTTCGGTTCGGACGTCGGCGACATGCGTTCTGCTATCAGAACCGAGATAGGTGTGGGTTATACGACCGAGTCTCCACTTCGTTGGGTGAAGGTTATCGTCTCGTAAGACTACGAGGTCATTGGGTTTTAAATTCAACTGAGGGTATTTCCATTTAGTTCTTTTATGGAGTTCAGCTAAATATTCATTTTTCCATCGGCTGCAAAAGTGCTGATACATGGATTTAACCTTTTGCCATCGATTGACAATTTTGAGAGGGGAATTGAGTATTTCGGGTTCAGCAGGCGCTAAAATGGGACCACCGATGAGAAAGTGGCCTGGGGTAAGGGGTTGCAAATCAGAGGGGTCCTCGGACATGCTATTCAGCGGTCGCGAATTGAGACATGCTTCAATTTTGTAGAGAATGGTCGTAAATTCCTCAAAGGTGAAATGCATGTTTCCGACAAATTTTCGGAAGTGAAGCTTAAAGCTTTTGACTCCGGCTTCCCAGAGTCCACACATGTGAGGCGCAGCGGCTGGTATGAAGTGCCACTGCAAGTTTTGGTAGGAGAATTGAGTGAGGACGGCGTCCTTACTTTGCTGGAGGAACGCTTTCCAGTCGTTCAGCAGGGCTTTAGATGCTCCAACGAAATTTTTCCCATTGTCTGAGTATAGATCCTTGGGACATCCTCTGCGTGCGGTAAAACGGCTGAACGCAGCGAGAAAAGTGGGCGTCGATAGATCGCTGGTAGCTTCGAGATGAATAGCCTTGGTCGCGAAGCAGACGAATATGCAGACGTAACCTTTCGTGATGAGGCACGCCCTGCCGGTATAATTTTTAATGTCAAACGGTCCCGCGAAGTCGAGACCGGTGGCAGCTAATGGTCGAGAGAGAGAGGTGCGTTCAGGCGGCAGTGCAGCCACCAGTTGTGTTTGGACTTGTTTCCGTTGTAGAGCACAGCTTTTGCAATGGTGAATTATGGTGCGAATGAGATTTTTCGCTTTAGGGATCCAATATTGAGTGCGAATTAAGCGTAGCATGAGTTGGTTTCCTCCATGCAAACTGATCTCATGGATGAACCGGATTAAGAGTCGGGTAAAAACACAATTACAGGGGATTATTATCGGATGACGTTCGTCATAGGAGAGTGACGGACATGAGGTTAAACGTCCTCTTGCGCGGAGGACTCCATCTTGGGATAAGAATGGGTTAAGTGACAGAATGGTACTCTTTCTGTCAAGATTCATCTTCATTTCCAGACAGTGATATTCATTGGCAAAATGAACCCTCTGCATGAGATTAGTTAGTCGGGTTTTAACATATTGAATCTCATCCGAATCAATACTTTTATCGTCTCGTCTAAATGAGGGGCGATGTTGGGGGTGTGAGTGATGGAAGAACCGGAAAATGTACGAAAGTACGCGGAGAGCTCGTGGTAAAGAAGAAAATCTTTCCAAGAGGTCTTCATAGTGAGGAAAATATGCAAAATACGATTTGATGGGTTTTGCTTCCAGTTCGGTTTCAAAGATGTCGGGGTGAGGGAGTGAGGCCTGTACTTTTTCTCTTGGCGCAACCAATCCGGGCCTTGCCACCATAATGAGGTTTGTTGCAACTCAAGCGGATACATGCCACGACTGGCTAAGTCCGCTGGATTGTGTTGGGATTGGACATGAGACCAGCGAGTGGGATCTACGATTTCCACAATTTTGGCCACACGGTTAGCAACGAACGTAGTCCAGGTGCAAGGCGGTCGATTTACCCAAGCGAGCACGATGGTCGAATCAGTCCAGCAGTAGAGTCTATACTGAGGAAACTCAAGATGAGGGATAACCGCATTTAACATGTCGGCTAAGAGGGCTGCACCGCATAATTCAAGTCGAGGTACAGAGATGGTTTTGATGGGGGCAACTTTGGTTTTTGCATAAAGTAGAGAGGTACGGATTTCGTGAGAGTTACGAAGGCGTACATAGACCACGCCTGCGTATGCTTTTTCGGAAGCATCGCAAAACGCATGGATTTCAATGCCACTCGTGGGAGTGAAATGAATCCATCGAGGGATTTTTATGAGGTTAATTTGGTGATAGCACTGGACGAATTTTATCCAGAGTTGTAGGGTTGACGGGGTCAAGGGGTCATCCCAGCCGGTGGCATCCAGCCAAACTTGTTGCATGAGGGTTTTTGCGATAATAATGACCGGAGCCATCCAGCCTGCAGGATCAAATAATTTTGCAAGGAGTGACAGCATTTCTCGTTTGGTGTAAGAGGGGGAAATATCAAATGGCTTGGATTCAATGGTGAAGTAATCAGCCTTTGCATTCCATCGGATATCGAGTGTTTTTGCTGTTCTTCCAATTCTAGAAAATCCTTATTCAGTAGGTCTTCAGGAGGTATTCCTGATAAAATTTCCTGATGGTTAGCTGTCCATTTTCGCAGGGTAAATCCAGCAGAGCGAAGAGCTGCTGTCAATTCCTTTCGCACACAGAGCGCCGTGTCGATAGTATGAGCACCGCACAGCGCGTCGTCGACATACATGGCTGTCCTCAAAATGGCAGCAGCCAGGGGGAATTCGGTTTCGACATCCTGGGCCAGCTAATGAAGCGTGCGAATTGCACGATAGGGGGCACAGTTTACACCGAAGGTGACTGTTTGAAGTTCAAATTCGTGCACTTCATCATCTGGTGAATTTCTGAAAAGAAAAAAATGCTTCGGATCCACCAGAACCTGGCATCTTCTCGATGTCTCCGTTGAAGACATATTGATAAAGACGCCATTTGAGAATGAGGAAAGTTAGATCCGCTTGTAAAGCCGGACCGGGGTAAAGGGTGTCATTGAGACTGAGACCGTTGGTTGTGGGGCATGAAGCGTTAAAAACAACTCGCACCTTGGTGGAGCTGCTTTCTGGCTTGATGACTGCATGGTGAGGTAAGTAGTAAGTGTCAGAAGGGAGCGAGGTTTGTTCGGGGTGAACAGGGATCATATGATTCAACTGGGAGTATTCTTGAATCACTGAATCATAAAGTTTGTTAAAACTCGGGGTTTTCAAGAGCCGCGCTTCGTTGCGGAGAAATTGTTTAAGAGCTATTTCTCTTGAACGTCCAAGTTGTAACTGCGAAGGGAATTTTTCTTTAAACGGCAGCGAGACGATGTAACGCCCATCGGGACGTCTTTGTGTTGTTTTCTCATACAAATCCTTGCAGTATTTTTCAGTTGGAGTGCGAGGACGCTGTTTTGGGATCTCCTCTAGTTCCCAGAAGCGCGAAACCTGACGGTCGAGGGAGACCTCGTTGAAAAACGAGACCCGCGTGGTAATTGAGGGGGTTGGCAGGTCCTGGGGAAGTGGACCCGTTAGAATCCAGCCGAATATTGTTTCTTGGGCTACGAGTGAACCCAGAATATTTCGTTTAATGCCATCCAGCAGGATTAGAGGGTAAATGTCAGCTCCAATCAAAACATCGATCTGATCACTTTGGTAAAAATAGTCATCAGCCAAAGGGATATTAGGGAGCGATTCACAGAGGTTCCGCTCAAGGGAGCAGACGGGAAGATTTCCGGTTAATTTTGGGAGGACGAGAGCCTTGGTTTCTATACGAGTTCCGGAATTGCGAGGAGAGCCAATGTTAAACATACACAGTTTGCTAACAAGGGCTGTGATAGCTTGGTTGACACTTGCCACCCGCGCTTGAATGGTTTTCGTAGGTAGATGTAAGCGCTTTTGAATGCGCTCGAGAGAAAAATGGCTTCCGATCCGGGATCTATAAGCGCACGAGCGAGATATGTTTCCTCGCGGTAACAGATATGTACCATTGCAGTAGCGATTTAAACTTGCTTTGGTCGAGAGGTGAAGCAAGTGAGCACATTGGGTGTTTGAGGGGCTTCAGTGGACTGTAATTGATGTTGAGTTGAAGAGGTGGATGGGGTCGCTCGGGAGTGCGAGGGGATAATTTGTTGCGCATTATTTTGTGCATTATTTGGCGTAGGGCCACGATGAGTGGAGGTATGAGGGCGCGAGGTTGCGGTGGTAGAGCTCGAAGGGAGCTTTGAATTGGGCATTGGGGTCGCCTCGCGATGTAATAGCGATGTAATAGAAATAGTTGACCAACGGGTGTCTGAGCTCATAGCTAGAAAACGTGGACATTGGCGTAGAGGGTGAGTTTGATCTGTGCATAGTTTGCAGCTAGTCGGGAGCATATTCGCCTGGAAAGTGTGCACAGGTTTTGAAGCGGGGAGATTACGACCGTTGCTGGTCGTTGCCTTTTCAACCGAATCAGCGGATTTGAGAATATCGAAGACTGTTTCCAGGGTTTGAAAATGGGATGTTAAAAACGAATCCATTTCCTTCCACTTCGGAATATCGCGATTTTGGGAAATGGATTGTTCCCACAGAGAGAGGGTGTTTTCGGGGAGACGAGTTGAACAAAGGTGAACTATAATGGCATCCCAACTCTCTACATCTACATCATATAAAGTTAAAACGGACAGACAGTTATTAATTTCCCGCTGAAGTCGTTTAATTGCAACTCCGGAATCTTTTGAGATTGGGGTGAGGTTAAATAGGGTCCGGAGTTGCGTATTAATGAGTATGCGTTTGTTTTCGAAGCGGTCGATCAAATTGTTCCACGCTCGTTCGAAGCCGCTGTCGATCAGTGGAGATTTTTGAACGATCTCCTTTGCTTCACCTTGGGTTTTTTGGTTTAGGTGGAACAATTTTTCGACGGGAGAAAGTCGATTATTTCTAATATAAAGCGCGGAGAACATGTCTCTAAAGGTTGGCCATGATTGGTAATCACCTTTAAAGACATCAGTATCGCACGGTGGTAAGTTGAGGTTGTGTCCCGAGAAATGGGAAGAGAGAGAGGGGATTGCGACTGCCGCTGAAGCTGAAGATGTAGGTGAGGCAGCGAGATGTTGCTGTTCGTTAATTTTCGCTGAGAAGCGAACATATATCTGATAAAAGCGTCGGTACTTTGTTTTGACGACGATTATATCAGCACCACGAGCCTCTGGGTTAGCGTCGTTGATGGGATCCTTTGAGGTGATGAGGTACTCTACGCAAGAGTTGTATGAAGACTTGAGGTCGGACCAGACCGCCTTAAGTTCCTCGAGATGAGTGGCGAGGGAGAATTTCGAATGGTCACGCACTGGGATGGCGAGGTATTCTTCTTCGAATTCTTCTAAAGTTTCGGCAACACTGAGGAATTTCTTAAGAGGGTCCATCGTTGTCAAAAATTAGATATCAGAGAGGTAGCAAAGAATAAAAAACAACCAAAGGGATTTGGAAGTTATTATATTTTATTTTTTATTTTAAGTTTTATGAGAATTTATTAAGAGACACGATGATCAAAGATTGGAATTTTAATCGTATTTATTTGAATTGAGTATAGCGGGGGGGCTGTATTAGTGTCACTTCACAAATTTTCACAAGTGATTTAAATGAAACTAGTTCAACTAATTAAAATCTAACCAGTTGAACCACTTTCATAAATGTGTTTTCCCAACCGGGCACTTGCTGCTTGTGCGCTGCTTGTACGACGTCGACGACGATGGCAGCGGATATAGCAGAAAGCAAAACACGAAAAATTTGCTTTTGCCTGTAGAAAGGTGGTGGTTTTTTCTCGTTGAGGATCCCACGCTGCTGCAGACTGTACTGCTGCTAAAATTCTAGTTGCTAAACTAGAAACGATCAACGGTAAATTGCAAATAACGTTTGAAATTTAGCTGTTGTGAGATAATTTTATGAAAATATAGTATATAATATATATATATATATATATATATATATATATATATATATATATATATATATATATATGTACATATATATATATATATATATATATATATATATATATATATATATATATATATATATGTACATATATATATATATATATGTACATATATATAGATATATATATGTATGTTTAGATAATTTTATGGGGAAATCACTGATTTGATGTGCACCACGGGATGGATGCACATAAAACCCGCTAAAAATATGGAATTCGTTTGGGGGGATTAGCACTTGGTCACACGGCCTGAGTTTCCAGGGAAGGAAAACTAAGGAACCACGTGGTTTTCCAAATGCCGCGCGACGCCGAACCGATGTGATAATTATATATGCACGAGAGTGCATATACTTATGCACTATATTTCACTGGAATGTGAAATGTGGGAATGTGGGATTTTGCCGGTAGAGAGTCCGGTTGTGGGGGGGATTTTCCGGTAGAGAATCCGGTTCGATTGGACCAAAAATGTTGGGGTGGTCTCCGAGTGCGGGCGAGATCCGGCTCGAAGGACCAAAAAATGTTCACGCGGGAGGGTGAGATTTGAGATAGTTACATAAGACTTACCGGCTTGCTCGGAGATTTAGTGATGATAACCCGGAGTCGGTGGCTTCTTATGGGTGGTCGGCGCCGTCGGGGATGCTGCCGGATGCTGATGATGATGATGATGAGTATGCTTTAATTTCCTTCTTTTTTTTGGTTCACTGGACACTGGTGCAAGCGAGTGCTTGCTAACACGTTTCACAAAAGAATGAATTCCGCCGCTTCCGGAAACCTATGATTAGCTGCTTGCCCTTCTGCTGAGATGCAGAAGAGCCGCTTTCTCTCCGAGAGTGAGAGAAAACGGTGGCAGAACTCACCAGGTACCGAACCGCGGGAGAGAGAGACCAAATTAGCATGGCATGGTGAGCTGCTTGCTCAGATGCAGAAGAGCCGCTTTCGCTCAGAAGCGAGAGAAAGCGGCGGCAGATCTCACCGCATGCCAAAGAGGTTGGGAGAGGCGAGGGTTGCCGTTGTTAACTGCGGCGAACAGCAGTTTGGCGTAAACAGTGTGTTTTCGTGGATCAATGATGTAAAAGCTTCTTTGAAAGTTGGCCATTCAACAAAATTCCCAGCAAAGGTGGGAAGTCTTATCTCTGGCAACGGTACTTCCTTGATCGGAACCTCGGCCGTTGCATGAAAGTCCGATGATTGTGTTTTCACTTTGCTAACATTCACTTCGGGCTCCTTTGGAGGGAAAATGACCGTATACGATGAACGAATGGCAGATTACTACTTCGATGTCTTGCTCTTCAAAATTGTCTAGCAGTTCCTGATCAATGTATGAGCTCTTTACCTTTGGATCTGTAGCCGCCTTCATCAAGCTTTTGTGGTTAAGTCAAAACTCTGCATGAAGTGCAGCAAGCGATTCGAGGCGCGTTTGGAAATAGGCCTGTGTTTTACGTGCTACTGCATCCTTCTTAAAATTGCTTAGAACTCTTCTTAGTGATTGAAGGAGCGCCGTCTGCTCGTTTACAAGCAAATGTGGTTCAGCGGTGGTACCTGCCTCTTCATCCGACATCGTCCCTTTTTCCCTAAGCCAGATATGTCAAAATGCACTTACCTCTCAGACCTTTATGCAGCGATCGAGATTCCCGGGTTTCGGCACCAAATGTTTCGTGTATTCAATAAGTTTATTTGTTTCCCTTTAAATATTAAGTTTTAATTTACAATGGATAGACTACTGTATATGTATATGATCTAGAACCACATAGATCAAGCAAAAATGTGTATTTGGTTAACGTTGTAAAAACACGAGGTTAGCTAGAGTCAAAAACGAGTTGCCAGAAGGTTTTTATAATTTCAGGGTTGCCAGCAGCAGCGACAATTGCAGTTAAATACTTTGCATGCATTAACGGGATCCGTAGTGTAATGCAATGCCTGTAACGGCCTACATTAAAAATTAATAATTAAGGCTGGCTAAGCAGAGGTAGCGTTGCTGTTGTTGTTGTTGCAGTTTTTTTATTTAATTGCTTGGAATCAGACTGTAGCTTGATACGAATTTGGGTAGAATTTATTCAATGTAAATATTTGCGAAGAATATGTAGAAATTAAGCGGAACTAAACCGAACATGATTGAACATATGCGGATATCGTCGTTCTCTAAATTTTTCGCTTTTGTTGTTGTTGTTTATTTATTATATGTTGTTGTCTCGCTATAGACGCTGACTCAGAAATTTAATGTAAACATTAAGTGAAAGGATCGAACTGTGGCTTAGCAGACATGCATGATATACAGCGTTTGACAGGCTGGCTAAGCATAGGTAGCGTTGTTGTTGTTGTTGTTATATTGAATTGGAAAGGATGATGATAGCTTAGCTTTGGTGGTGATAGAGTAAAGCTGAGAATTAAGAAATTTCTCCGAAATTTGAATAAATAAAACTATATCTGAGCAGATATAGTTTTATTTATTCGATTTTCGGAGAAATTTCTTAATTCTTGAAGTTAGTTTCTTTTTTCAATGATCCAATATACTTTTTACTATTTATACAATATACATTTTATTACTTATACTATATACGTATACTTTTATTATTTTATAAATTATATGTTATAACAAATAAGTCAATCAACAATTAACCATTAACTAATCAAGATGAATCATGTAAATATGGCGATATTTTTACAACGACTTCATAAGTTTTTAGTAAAGCAGAGGGAAAATATACTAGAGCAGCATTTCGACGAAATGTTAACGAACTACTCAAAACTAAGCCAATATAAGAATGCCTTTGCGATTGAGTCACGAATACTACGTATTGCTAGTCTTCAAGTGAAACTGTAGACGGACCAGACACCCGCGTTTGCTGTATTATCAATTTAATTGTTTGCATAATCAATAAGTTGATATCATTTTATACCAAATTAAATTAAATGTAAACAGAAGTTAATAAACAAAAAAGATACATTTATAAAATTAATTTATTTCTTTATTTTCTTATTAAAATCCTTTTGACAATTTGTATAATACGTATCGAGAAGAGCTTGCGATTACGGTAAGTCGATCTGAACCTCTAAACAAAAATCTTCTCCATCTTCTTCCAAGAGTTTTATTAAAAGAATAGTTGCCTTTGCTAAGTTCGGTTATAGTCGCATCACAAATATCGTTGAATTTTTGTGATAAAAAAATTATACCATCAATTAAGATGCGAACTTTGTTTTTATTCTGCGAATATTTTTTATTTTATATAATTTGCTGACTTCCATGTTCTTGACATCCAGGATAGCCTTTTGATTGGAGTTCTTGTGATTGATGTCCTCCACAGCAGCGTATGAGAGAGATGCACAATCGTCTTGCTATGGTTTATTCATTTTACTATTATTATTATTTTATTAACCTTAAACAAATAAATTTGATGAATGTTCTTCGAGTTGTCTGCACAGATACAAAACTAAAGGGAGACTAAATGTCCAAAGCTGAAATTCAGTATTTATATAAAAGTTTTAAAGATCATGTGCTAAAAATATGTATTAATAAAGGTGAAAATCACTAAAAATCTTTAGTTGCACAAATTTGATATACAAAGACACTAACAACAACAACAGAGAGCAGTACAATGGATAAGAAGAAAGACATCGAAATTAAAGGATGGATAAAGAAGTTAGAGTATACAGTGGTAAAAAACCCATTCAAGTCAGATAAGGAATGAAAAATCGTCATCATCGTCATCATCTCCACCTTCAGCATAATCAACTTCAGCATCAAATCCAACATACCATATAAAAAGACTTAAATAATTGTTTATATTAAAAGTTGAATAAAAAGCCAATACTTTTTCTTTTAAAAAATTATACATATAGTGTTTATTTCGTTCTATTTAAATTATAAAGAAATTTCAGACATAAATGACCACAGTTGTATGGATTATAGTCCTGATGTTGAGTGTAGTTGTAGTGTACGCCTTTCCCCAAAGAATTTATTATCTCATGTGCTGGTTGCAAGTTTCTAAAGCTGTCAAAATATTCTTTGCAGTTCCTGTCTTTGTAATATGCTACCCAATGGCCTTGGCTAGTAAAATTTACTGAATTTCCGAGTGTTCGCCAGAGTTGCCATAATTATGTTGCATGATGATAAACATGTAAAAAAAAGAATTTGGATGTGTGTATAATTTCTTTTAAATTAAGGTGAATCGGCCGTATTCGTGGCCAAAATAGGATAAAAAAAAACTAAATTTCTAAAAAAAGAGAATTTTTACAAAGAACTTCGGCATGGCAATAATTCGATTTCATGATGGCGGACACTTCGTTTGTTGTTCTTTTGTTCTTTAGTTTTATACATACTTGTTTTTATTTTATATCAACACTTTATGATTTTAAGTATATTTATTTTATTGTATTTATTGTTTTTTAATCATATTTTTCTTTTTTCACTTTATTTAACACTTTATTTTCACTTCCAAAGCGCAGTATAAAAAGGTAAACAAATGTTCGGAAAACCTCGTCGGAACTCTTTCGGGCGACAACTGTTTAATTGTGTGCGTAAGAAGAACCGAGAATCCAACAGAATTTGGGCTTCAAAAAACTCTCCACTTGAAGAATGTGTGGAGATTTTTCTCTCCTCACATCCCCTCTCTTTCCCAGAAACTTTTGAAAAAAAGAAGAAAGAAGCCTTAATGTGGCCATCGGGAATGAGTACCAGGGCCCTTTGATGTATTCAGTTTAACGATTCCACATTTTTGTTGACGGTGTCGTTTCAGGAGAATGTATCGCATAGAAATACCTCCTAAATACGGTGGATTCTTTGCATATTTCATCAAGCCGACGTCTGTGAGGGCACTTTTGGGAAGATTCTTTAAAATTTTTTTGGTTGCGGACTATAGTAGAGGCCCTATCCTTTTCTGTATGGCTTCAGGTATTAACCTATTCCCATAGCGATGGCTTCCATGGTCTTATTATGTCGATCCGCTTCTTCCAATTGTTGTCGTGCGGCTTTTGTATCATTAATTGCATTTGTGATTGAAGCTCTAACGATAGAAACCCTCCTACTTTAGGAACGGGTATAACGCGTGGAATGTCAACCGCGGATTTCTTCCGGCGAAAGAGTTTTTCACAACCTTTTGTGCAATTTTTATAGCACTGGGAATATTATATTTTGGTTTTCGTTGTTTAATAATTTTTAGTGCGCTTTTCACCGCCTTAGTAAATATTTTCTTGGTACATTTCTTTTTGACTTTTTTCTTAATTTTCTTAAACATCGTGCTCCCCATGTCGAATTTTACTTTAGTTTTCATCGCGTTTGTAACCAATCGTGCACTTATTCACTCACTGAAGTTGCTGTCTTTTGACTTTACTCTCCCCATGCCCTTTCAGCTAATATGTTATCTGCTTCCTGACGTTTATTTAAGTCTTGAGTTTTATCATAAGCAATATCGTGCTCTCTGTAAACGGCGTCCAGTGGATTGATTCCCTTATCTCCTCTTGCCAAGCGTTCTGTTAGTTTAGTTCCTGGTCCACAAAATTGATAACCCTGTAAATTAAGTTCAATTGCCAGAGAATTTATAGCACTATTTAATAAACCTCTTCTGGTTACTGACTGATTAGGACTGAGAGGTTTGGTGTAAATTATATCCATTTTATATCTTTTCACCTGCTCGTACTCATCAAAAATGAATATAAAAGTGTGGTTTTTGTATATTTATATTAATTGTTAGAATGCATTTCATTAAGCAAGACTAAAATATTTTTGTAAAAAAAATCTGGATTCTATGACTAATAACGTGTCGAAATTCAAGCACGGCTCCCTGCTGCCGAATTCAGTAATTTCTATGCCTTTTTGTAGTTGAATTATTCAATAAAATATCTTCTGAATGGACTGAAATTCGCAAATCCAATATATACTTATAATCTAAGTCAGAAGACTAGATATAGGGCCTGATTCTGTATAGTCACTTTCGTCTGATTTCGTGCACTTTCGTCCTAAAATCAGCTGATTTTCGTCTTTTGGTATTCTGTAAGACGTGACTCACGTCTCTGCAAAAAGCTTTCGTCTTTTGTCGTAAGAAATGTGTATTCTGAAAGACGAAAGCTGGCGTGAACAGCTGATAAATGAGACGATAAAGAAAAGGCTGTCGTCAGGAGGTTTTTTTGTTTTGAATGTGCGGTAAATGAAACGAAATTCATGTGTGGTAACTAAAATGAATTTGCGACGCAGGCTCAGTGAAATTTTAACCAAGTGCTTGTGATTTTTTCGGTTAATTTTCGTTCTCTCGGATCATTCATTAGCCTCACAAGCACCCTTTCTGTCTGCATATGGATATGTAATTAGAAGTGCAATTATTCGCCATTCATTATTTCGCGTTATCAGTTTCATTTTGCTGTATGCAAGGAAGGAGAAGGTATCTGTGAGCAGTAGAAAAATTCATTTGTTAAAGAAATTTTGTTAAAAAGGCTGAAGTAGGTGGCGGCCCTTCAATTACTTTGGAGCAAACCGTTGCAAGCATTTTGCTTTTATGAGCATCGGCTTCGCCAATGGTTTCTCCTACGATATAGGAAGGAAAGCAATTAGAAGGCAGGAAGACACTAGCGGCGAAACGACCTCCACTTACACAGCCAAGTTCAGTAGCACTGCAATCGAAAATGATGGAGAAAGCATTTTATGAACTTTTAGCAGAAACATCTGCAGAAAATGTCTATATATCGGAAGCTAGAACCAAAAGCATACAGTAAAAAAAGCTGTTTTCAGTGTTGGACAAGGTAGAATAGAAAAATATAGATAATTCAAACTGAGCGAAATAAAATAAGATATCGGGTATATTTATATCTTGAAATTTTTCTTTCGATAATTTTTCAGTTTAGCTTTGTTCCTACGTCAGATATTTGCACAAAAAAACAATTTTATTGAGTTATTAAAAATTTCCACTTAAATATTCTTAATTCACGGCAGTTGCAATATACAAAAATGCTTTTCACAACACTTTAAACCTGAGATCTATTACCGACAAGCGGCAACTGTTTTAACGACAGCGTGAGTGCGACGTAAAGCCCAGACGAGACGAAATTTTCGTCTTACAGAATTCCGTGACTATGACGTAGTGACTTGAGACGAAGCTTTCGTCTCAAGTCACCGTGACTATACAGAATCAGGCCCATATACTCTTTTTTCTATCAACCAAAATATGAATATTAAAAGCAACTAATAAAACCATTCAAAATATGGTACTATCTACATTTTCCGAGAACGAACAAGTCCTCAAACCAGATGAAGCAAAAACCAACTCCATTATGATATTCGATGATGTTACTTGTGAGAAGCAGAACAACATTAGAGAATACTTTTGTATGGGCAAGCACTCCAAGCATTAAGTGCGTGATAACGGCAACATAATTATTATGTTTAAGCAAGGCTAGATGGACATGTAGCAAATATACAATGGTCATATAAGAACAGATATGACTTTTGAAAAAGTTTAAAATATATATAGAGAGTGTTAAAAGGTATGGACTTTTGGTAATCAGCAAAGATGATCCGATTCCCCGGCCACTTGTTCCCCGGCCTCACCTTATCGACAGCCGGCAGAGGCTGCAGAGTTCGCGACGAGCTCATAAGATCTCGTTGCGCATACGGCTCAGTTGAGAATCTCTGAATTATTCGATATATTACGACTTTATTATTCTCACAGCCAGCTGGACACAATAATCACAACAATGAAATTAGTTCCATCATTGAGGAGTTGAGAGATAATTATAGCGTATATAATTGTATAAATATAGCGTATTAATAGAGTTGTAAGCCTAATTGACAACGAGCGTCGATAAGTTCGGTCGTCATTCCATGCGAGAAGCATGAAATAATAAATTAAAGAGAAATTTTTCCAAAGTGGATTTAGTTTGGATAATGATAAAGCGTTTCAAGAGTGTTGGTGAGGCTGTTAAAAATAATGATGCTGCAACAGTCTTTTGTGGACGATGAATAGACTTACCGCAGAATTTAAAAAAGAAAGGCAAATACTAAAGGAAATAATAGACGGCGACATTGAAGTAGTCTACACAAAACTTTAAGACACTGAAGAATACGTCGACAGTAATATTCAAGATTACATAAAATATATCAATGAGCAACTTGAACGAATCGAAAGGTACTTATTTCAACAAACACAAAAACCCAAATCAATAGCCACATTGGATGAACAAATCCTAAAAGAAGTTCCATAATGAGTAGAAAGCGGGGTTTAATAGAGGAGCTTCACACTCAAGCTCGAAAATTTTAAACGAATATGTGTAATCACTAAAGGAATCGAAGACATCTGGCAAGAAAATTTTAGTAGAAATGGGAAGTTATTCCACGGATAACAATTGACTTCGTTTCCTTCTCACCGTAATAGATACATTTTCGAAATTCGCCTGGGCTATGCCTTTAAAATCTAAAACATCCGCTGATGTCACCAAAGCCATGGAAACCGTATTCAATTTGGGTCGTATACCCAAAAATTTACAAACCGACGATGGCGAAGAATTCTTTAATCGACAATTTCAAAATTTAATGAGGAAATTCCATGTCAACCATTACTCTTCGTATAGTGTTTTGAAGGCGTCAATTGTTGAGCGTTTCAATAGGACACTCAAACAAATGATTTGGAGGGAATTTAGTTACCATGGATCGTATCGATGGATTAACAATTATAAAAACTTGGTCAACAAATACAACAAGAAAAAGCATGGAACAATAAATATGGCTCCCACTGATATGAAGCCGTCCAATGAAAAGTTGCTATTTAAGACTGCCTACAACAATCTGAAAATATTTAAAAAGCCAAAGTTCCGCATAGGAGATTATATTCGCATCAGTAAACATAAACACATTTTTGAAAAATGTTATACACCGAATTGGACTACAGACATTTTTAAAATTAAAAATATAAGAATTACAAACCCAACGACGGATATTCTTGAAGACTACCGGGGAAACACAATTGGAGGAGGATTTTACGAAAGCGAACTACTGAAAACAAAATATCCCTTCACACATCTTTTAGAAAAAGTTTTAGAAACTAAAGGGAATAAAGTCTTTGTCAAGTGGTTAGGATTTTAAGAAGAACAAGAGACATAATTCTTGGATTGATAGTAATGAAATTTTGTAAATAAATTTTCTTGTATAAAAGATTGCTTTGTGTGTTCTTATTTCATTAGCTGACCAACATTCAAGATGTCAATAACTCACCTACCCTAAGTGGAAACAAATCCTTTTTATCCGCTGATTACTCCCCCTCCTAAATTTAGACGAGAAGTCTGTGTATGGTCTCGTTGACTTTCATACCTACAACACCATACCAAACGTTGACTATGAAAATAATTTATTTCACATCGGATATCATACAATTGAATGTCGGTTCATATGAGCTCGACGATATTGGCGAGTACATTCAAAGTAAATATTTTAGTATAGAGAGAAACTCGCCAACCCTAATACACTACAAGCAATCGTAAGATCCAGTAAACATTGTAACCGGTTCATATATTAATAACAAACCAGCACATACAATTCACATGTTTGCACTGAATGCCAGCCCGGGGTATAAAATAGATGAGATTCCGAAAAATAACTTCAATAATTAAGAATAAGATAACTTCGATTACAGTAAAAATTGTTGATTAAAACGGTGACAAAATTCATTTTTGTGGAGAAAGTATAACCCTCAGACTGCATTTAGACAACACCTAACGCTCTACACGCAAAAAGTTGAAATTTTCCAATAGACTTTTTAAAATCTCTGGGTTTTCAACTAAAAAAAAAAAATAAATTAAAATTAGTTATATACTTGTTGATGTTGTACAAAAACCACTCTATGATGAAAGCATCATTAAAAAGGAATACCATAGCTACTCGTCATATCTATCAATCGTATAAAAGCGATGATGAGATAAGGATAGCAGTTCAAAATCGTACGTTACGTACGTTACGTACGGTACGTTTTACCCAGTGAGTGCTTAATTTATATTGAAGATAGTCACCTTGGAATTAGAATTATATTTAAGACATCAAAGAATGGAGAATGAAAAATTTATTACTCTGGATGTGCAGGGCTTCAAAGGCAATTGTAGTGAATTTATCGTCAAAGAGTTGGCAGCCACTTTTAGCTTTAATGAGTACCAGAATTTTGTTAGAAGACCACCATATGGATTTGATAAATTAACACGTCAGTCCCAAAAACAAGTACAGTGGTTATATCGTAATCACAATGGTTTCATATGGAATGATGGCTTCATCAACTTTAGCAGTGTAATATATTTAGTAAAGCAAAATCTTAAAAATATACTCGCGTACGTTAAGGGAGCTGAAAAAGCCAAATGGGTTGATACATATATGAAAGAATTTTAAGCGAACACGTATTTAATGTGGAAGAATTGGGCTGCAGCAACTTTGAAATTTTACAACATACATACTTATTAAATACAAAGGATGTGCCATTCCCATAATGGATGTTGTGCGATTCAAAATGCTATGCTGTTAAGAAATAATCTATATTCAATTAATAATTAAAAAGAATTCCATACCCAAGTTTTTTATTTATAAAATATATTAAACATCTTAAATATATATATATCTTACATATCTTAAATATATATATATATATATATATATATATATATATATATATATATATATATATATATATATATATATATATATATATATATATATATATATATATATATATATATATATATATATATATATATATATATAATGTGTATATATATATATATATATATATATATATATATATATATTATATATTTACATTTTTAGTTATTGTATATAATTGTATATAAAATAAAACAATTAATTTAATTAAAACTTGTATATTTATTTTACAGGGTGGACCAAAAGTATAAATATATATGCTTTTCGAACAATGTATATATTAATATATATATATATATATATATATATATATATATATATATATATATATATATATATATATATATATATATATATATATATATATATATATATATATATATATATATATACACTGTTCGAAAAGCATATATATATATACTTTTGGTCCACCCTGTAAAATAAATATACAAGTTTTAATTAAATTAATTGTTTTATTTTATATACAATTATATACAATTACTAAAAATGTAAATTTACATCATTATCTCTATCTAATTATATTTCTAAATCTATTCCATAATGACCCCAAGCATACATATTTATATTATCTTAACGCCTATAATAATATTAATATAACGCTTATCAACTACACTACTTAAAGCTATCTTATGCATTAATTGAGTATATATGTTATGCTTAAAAAAAAATAAAAATACATGTACACCATTACAATGTTTTTATTAATTAAACAATTGTTTTGTGTTTTTTTTATGGCAGATAGAACCAAACTCAGGGGATGCCCCCTATCCATGCAAAGCATTCGTTGGTTTAGAAGGGAAAAGGTTTGTGGGAAGGGGAAAAGTGGGAGTAGTGTCGATTTACACCCCTTTTAAAAGCATCGACGTTATAAGTGGGTGGGGACACATGCGCAGGGAGACTATTCCACAACTTAACTGCGCGACCGAAAAACGAATTCCCGCGGTAGTGGGTAGAGCGTTGGAACGGGATCGAGACGTAAAAGGGGTGCACCGATGTGGAAAGCCGAGTAGATCTGTTAAATACCTGAACCGAAGGAATCAGGCTGGCTACTTCAAAGGAACAATTACCATTAAAGTATCGGTACAATAAGGTTACACTCCCCATATCCCGACGACATCCCAAGGTTTCAATAGAGCTGGATACCCTACTGTCCTCTATAAGTTTTATCGCATGAACTTTTACGGTCCAAAAGCTGAAGATATGTTTTCGAAGCTCCCGACAAAATATGCGAGTTGTACTCCATTTTCGACGGATAGAAGTGGTGTACATACAACGAAGGTCGGTTGGAGTGAAGTATTTCTTGCACCGCTTTAAAAAGCCTAAGCACTTGGCTGCTTCTTTCGACCGATACGAAGATCGCATTGTATTGACATGCCCAGAACATCAAGAGCCTCCGACTAATTAATATCCACACCACCCATATTTAAAGATGGGAAGTTGTCGCCCGCCAGACGCTTGTGGGACAACAAACAGCATAGGGTCTTCCGCGCATTAAAATCGACCCGATTCGATCGACCCCACTCCTGGATTTTAAGGTCGGATTGGTTTGTGTCATTCATAATTCTGCGTTTTTCAATGATCTCCAGAATAGAAGGACGCCTGGAGAATGAATATGAATGACAAATGCTGCTGTCATCAGCAAACGAGTAGACGGGGTTTGATGTCAATGACAGAAGGTCATTGATAAAAATGAGAAAAAGCGTTGGAGACAGGACCGAACCCTGCGGAACTCCAGCATTAATGGAGTGCTTTTCGGAAACAAAGCCGTCTATCACAACCCGAATAGAACGGCCGCTGAAGAAACTCGATATCCATCGAGTGAAAGTATTACCGACACCATAAGCAGCCAGTTTAGACACGAATGCTTTATGCCACACCCGTTCAAATGCCTTGAAGATATGCAAAGCAACAACCTTACTCTCACCGAATTGGTGAACACTGGTGTTCCACCGCTCAGTGAGCAACGCCATCAAATCGCCTGTGGAGCGGTGAGCACGGAAATCATACTGGCGATCACTGACCAATCGGTTGCCCTCCAGATACCTCATCAGGTTAAAATTTATAACGCTCTCCATAACTTTGGAGAGCATTGAACAGATTGCTATGGGCCGGTAATTATCAGGATTCGTAGCCTCACCTTTTTTGGGAACTGGCTGCACATTGGCAATCTTCCATGAAGTAGGAAAAACTCCTGAAGTAAACGATAAATTAAACAGATTGCGCAATGGGCGAGCCAGTGTTGAAATGCACTTTCTCAACACATGGGCCGAAATGTCATCCGGTCCCGAGGATTTATTGACGTTGAGGCTTACAAGCACTCTTTTAACAGCCCGCGTTCGAAAATGCATCTCAGGCATAGCATGAGATACACCATCGACCGCGGGCAGTGGTTGGCTACTCTCAGGAAGAGAGCAGTTTTCAGCAAACATTTTGGCTAATAAGTTTGCCTTATCAACCGAGTGAGTGAAGATCTGATCATCCTTGAGGAGAGTTGGAATGGACAATCGCGTCTGACTCTTCACTCCCCCCACGAACGACCAAAAGTTCTTACTTATGTTCTTAAGTTCTTACTTAAGTTCTTACTACCCTTATGGTATTCAAGAACTCTGCGTCTAAGGCTTTGTTCGTAGAGAACTTTTTCACGCTTTAGAGTGGCATTGCACCTATTTCGGGCCTGATTGCGCAGCAATTTAGTATCAGCAGTTTTGTTTAAACGCCAATTCCTAAATGCTTGCTCTTTAGACCTGACTGCTTGTCTGCAAGTCGCATTAAACCAGGAATGGTCTTTTGGTTTAATGGAAATTCTTTTATTAGGTATGAAAGACCTCATACCAAATGAAATTATATTTTCTACCAATTTTGCTGCAGCATTTATGTTTCTATCCCTGAAACACAATTGCCAATTGAAACGGCTGAAAAAGGAGTTCAGCGCATCCCAATTAGCCTTCTCATAAAGCCACACTGTCCGCTTCGGAGCTGGCTGATGAGCGGATTGAAGACTAGAATATGGGAAGGTAGCAGAAATTGTAGCGTGGTCCGAATTACCAAGGGGTGCTAGAACATTCACATCATACTTGCTGTGATGTGAAGTTAGAAAAAGGTCCAGAATACTTTGGTTTTGCCAATCAACGCAGGGAAAGTGCGTTGATTCCTTCACTAATTGAGTCAAATTATCAGACTCAGCAGTGGTGTGTGACTCGAATGACGTAGCCAATTGGAATTATGAACATTGAAATCAGCAACAACAATTTCACTGTTCGGATACGATTCCAGGATTTTAGAAATCCTGAGAGACCGTCCAGTTTATCAAAAGTTGGCAGCCTCTTTACACCCGGGCTTCTATAAATGAAGCACAAGTGCAGGATGTGCGACTGGATTTTGAACTTAACCCACATGGAGCTAAATTCGGCATCCGTCGTGCAAAGGTGTTGCTGACACTGGTACGCAAAATCACTGCGAATATGTAAGGCGAGGCCTCTGTGTGATGAAAATAATGGCAGTGAGTGATACCCAGGCAAGTGAAGATCCAGTGGATCTGCACCCTCACACACTTGGGTCTCATCTAGTGCCATTATATGCGGTTGGTGAGTACAAACATACGCATAGACCGTGCACATTTGTGGAGTCTATACGAAATTTTGTCATCGCCACCCACTGTAAAGAGGCATAAAGTCAGCTGCACAAGCGGTCAAGCCTACACCGCAGGTAAAGCAAAACGCGACAAGACAAGTGTTATGCTTTTATCTTGCCATGCTTCAGCCCACGGTGCACTCACAGCCGCCTGCACACCTAACGGGACCAGGAAGAAGGAGGAAAAGAAAGAAACCAAATGTTGAGCTTTACTGCGGAGAGCATAAAAAAGCCCTTCTCTTGGGTCTCTGCATTCCCTTTTATTGTCTATTTTTATTATTTGGTTATGTAATTATTGTTTATGTGAATTTATTAATGTTTATTGTTATCCTTAATTCACTGTGTTACAATCCTATTGCACAATTCTATTGCACTGTGACTTTTTGTGCTTTGTGCAGATATTTGATTATATCTGATATGTTTTTTCCCGCGAGCACACTGAACACTGCACTGCGGTGGGTAGCAGCATCCGCCCTCGTCCGCGGTCACGACGACACTACTTGATATTTCTATAAATCACTAAGACTAAACCTACTTAAACTAATTCCTTAACTCCTTTTGCCTTCTTAATATCTCTACTATTGTATTTGCATTGTAGGAATATATTTGCGACCGTAAGCTTATAAATTCCTGCATTATTTTACCCTTGTTTTCATCTTTCATCATTCCCCTTTCATTTCTAAGGGGAAAATTGGAATCGTTGTTTATAGGATATTCAGATGTATCGAATTCTAGTTGTATATCATCATGAATATCCTTATAAACATCCTCTGACAGAATACTGTAAATAAAGGAGAGTCCGTGTGCACATAATTCAGCATCATCTTGTCTTGAAATTTGGGTTTCATATAATCATAGTGGAAGTTATACATCTTCCACTTTGATAACTTTAATACAAACAAACCTAAATAAATAGGTTTGTTGTATACCGTACGTACTCTGTTCAATTGAATGGCAACCATGGCGTCGGTAGAAACAGAAAAGTGTGTAAAAAATGTTCTGCTGTAAAAGTTCGGTTTAGCAATTAGAGCTCTAGCACCTAAATCCCCGACTTTCCCAAGCAGTAACAATTTTTACATCTTTTCTTTTATCTACATTTTCCATAGTTTTGCCGAAAATTGCGTTGTTCAATAATTTAAAAAGTTTTTCTCAAATGTATTTTTGGCTATTGTTGCTATATATGATATCGAGATGTATTGTTTTAACCAAGCTGACTGTTTAAATTTTAAAACTCCATGTATTTTCTTCAATACTAAATCATTTGCAAGACAATGTTGAAGATTTATAGTATGCATTATGTAGTGGCTCTTGTTTGTTAAATCAGTAATTAATTTTTCTTGCTTGCCTATTGGACTCTTTATTTTCAGCGCAAAATGGAAGATCATTTTGTATATCTTGTAAATTTTGTGGATAATCTAAATCAACTTCTCAAATATATCCAATTGATGAATCTTCCAAAATGGTACTGACAATGAAATTATCAATATCAGTAACACATTCGAATCGTCCATAAGGAAGGTGTTCTGACATTACCAATCCATACAAATTGTTCGCGTCTAGGTATAATGAATATTCTCACGGCTTACTTGCATCGTAATTCGCCATATATTTATTATTGGCTTTGAATGTCTTTTACAATATTGGACGATACCTCCTCTTTTACCTTTCTGAATAAAAAGATACATGTCTATTTCAGTAAAAAGCTCCAGTTCTATCTGAGCTGTTTTTAACATTGCATTCCATGATAGACCTGTAGCAGTGTAGTAATGGCAAGGATCAAGATTGTAAATATTTTTGTAATTTTCCTAAATTTTTCGAAAACATCTGTCAAAATAAGCACGTCTGTTTTCAAGTACAGTTCCATGTATTCCTGTAATGTTTAACCAAACTTTTTATGAGTGTTCATAATCAGCAACTCAACATTCGGTATATGTCAATTTATTGAAAAAGTCTATACGAGGAGGGAGCATATTTTAATTTAATCGTTCAATAGAGTTAATGTAATTGTATCGAAAAACACCTTTCTTTGTGAGGTTGAATTCATCATCAATTGGATATATTGTACGCACAGTATTGAACTCATCTGCCGACAAATTTTGTGTTAAAGCGTCTAAACTTGACATCATAAAACGAAAACAATCCAAGAATCTTAATTCAAATGTTTTCTTTCGCTAACGAAAATTCCCTCTGAAAGAGAAATATACACATTTGTAAGAATACACATTTTGGAAGAATATGGGGACAAAGTGTGCAGTTTGAAATGATTAATTGCACCCCAAGTGCGCTGTACCCCTATATTTACCAGTTAGGTTGCAATGATCTGCCACTTTATCTACTCCCAATGGCTTTTCACAGATATGGTAGATATTGCACTCATTCTGGTTTTTAAGTCCTTTGGGGTTTAAAGAATTCATAGGCTTAAACCACTTAAATAGTTATTATAAATTTCTATAATATCACTGACTAACTTTTGTATAAATTTTTTGGGGGCATCGCTTCCTGAATATGTTACTAGGTTATTTATACTATTATTAAAACTAGTTTTAATGATATAACTAAAAGCTATCGGGATGTGTTTTTCTGTTGTGATGGAAGAACTAGAATTTTGAGTGCATTCTATTGGTTCTATTTATTATTCATTCAAAATCCGCATACACCACAACAGGTACATCCAGTTTTCTTTAATATTTATGAAAACTAATTGTCGCCTCCTCCTGCAATGCAATGTACTCGCATTGTACGAGTACTAAAAGCAACTATTGCATAAGAACATTTGATTTACTCTGCTTGTCAACTGGTATCTCAATAATCTGTAAAGAAAATAAGGAAAATATAAAATTAGTGTTATGAAAATCAATAATCATTAGTTTAATTTTAAGTTAGCGGTACTGGGGAGTTAAAAGACTCACAAAAAATGCGATTAAAAGAATCCAGCGCAGACTCCAGGAATAAGGCAGAAGGAGAGTTATTTACATTTATAATGAATTTCCAATCAAGATAACGAATGCTATCGCTCAAAGTTGTATAATTTGTTTTCTTAAAGCAGAATTTCTTTTTAAGTGCACCGTTGACTTGGAAAGTATTATGATGTTGTTGTATAAATTTGATTTCTAAAGTAGGATGGTGCCTATTCTCTGGTGTTACAAATGGATCAGATCGGTAAATCTCATAAATATCTTTATCAACCACAAAAATTAAGCCTAAATAGCGATTATTTACGTTTTGTAAATGGTTAACTTGGAAAAGGCCATGGGCCGACATATCGTTTCGGATATGGTTGCTGATATAGAATTATAAAAGGAAAGCCACTAAGTAGTTCTTTGAAGCAGTGGCTCGCGAGGAGATATTATTATTGATGGGATTTCGCTTAGTGTTGCGCAGAAATTCATGAATAACAGCGTTATCAGGCCAACACGTATAGTGTGGTACGATGATTTTAAACGAAGAAATTTCCGTAGGAAGTATGAACTTATATTTGTGGACAGAGATAGATGAATCGTTAAATCCCAAGTTTAAATTAATGTGCGCACGAATCTCCTCTTCAGAAGTTTTAGGGGCAAAGCGAGAAGCATAAATAGATTTAGTTGGTTCAACTACCATAAGTTTATTAAAAGTAGAGAGACTTTGCTTCGATTTAGGTATGGCTCCTGTACTGTATTGTAGGCGCTGCAACCACCATATTCTAGGAAATCAGGTTGTTATCCCCAATGTCCGCTGGAACCACCGAAAGCGGCTCAACTGATGGGTTACGATCTGCTGGAGCATTAGAGTTCGGACTTAAGGTGTCCCAAGATAGTTGTCCGCTGTGTCAGAAGCAGCACAACAATTTGAGATCCTGCCACCAATTTCTGAGTCTGCCAGTTCCACAACGACTGAATATCGTTCGCAGAGTTCGATGCCACCTGAGTTATAAAAAAATGGGTAGAGGTTGACTTTCACAACCGTAGTGTTAACAATTTGTTCACGATGTTGACTTTTCACAACCTGGTGAGTGTAAAATATATATGCAGAACAGAATAAGTAAACGAAGCCCTTACCTTATTCTTCTTGAGATGGTGATGAAAAATAATTGGGGCTAATCCGGCGTGCGTCGGCGACGATGACTCCGGCGTACAATTTGGGGTAATCCGGCTCGCGTAGGACCAAATATTTAGCACACAAATATTTATATTTTTCCAAAATTAAGGTTCTTTCTTTACACACTTCTTTACAGGTTTGTTTTGTAATAAAGAATTATTTACACAGTTTAATTATATAACTCAAAATACCTCCAAACGCTAGTCAGTGGTTCTAAGCTCTAGTGCACTTTTTTCGCGTGGTCACAAGCAAGTGCCGCGCAAAAGCCACGATCACTGCGAGCCAGCCGTGCGAGCATGTCGCCATGATGTAAAGTTTGCAGCGGAGCCTACTCTCTTGCGAGAGGCGCATATCGCGACCGGGAGGTTGACAGGGTAGAGAACCTCTGGCAACCAACCGGTCAAGGACAGAGCGCCTTAGGCGAGCGGCAGTTGGCTGTTAACTGTTGTATTTATGTAGCAGCTACCCTACGTACTGTTGTATTTATATAGCAGCTACCCTACGTATCTAATGCCTAATAGACACTATAAACATTTGGTTGCATACCCATTGGCGATGGCGAGATCTGTCTTCTTGAAGCGGCTTCTTGAAGCCGGCTTCGAGAAGAACGCGTGGCGACGCTTACTTTCTTCTTTGATGTTAAAAGTCATATACGTGTGATTTCTAAATGTGTGTGAGTGAAATTTACTGAATTTCCGAATGCTCGCCAGAGTTGCCATAATTATATTGCATGACGATTAACACGTACAAAAAAAGAATTTCGATGTGTGTATAAATTCTTTTAAATTAAAATGAATCGCATAGTTGCAAAATACGACTGTATTGGTAGCCAAAATATGATAAGTAAATTAAATTTCTAAAAAAAGACAATTTTTACAAAAAACTTCGGTATGGCAATCACACAATTTCATAATGGCAGACACTTCGTTTGTTGTTCTTTTGTTCTTCAGTTTTATACAAACTTGTTTTTATTTTATATCACCACTTTATGATTTTAAATATATTTATTTTATTTTACTTATTGTTTTTTAATCATATTTTTCAATTTTCACTTTATTTAACACTTTATTTTCACTTCCAAAGCGCAGTATAAAAATGTAAACAAATCTTCGGTAAACCTCTTCGGAACTCGTTCGGGCGACAACTGTTTAATTGTGTGCGTAAGAAGAACCGAGAATCCAACAGAATTTGGGCTTCAAAAAAACTCTCCACTTGAAGAATGTGTGGAGACTTTTCTCTCCTCACATCCCCTCACTTTCCCAGAAACTTTTGAAGAAAGAAGAAAGAAGCCTTAATGTCGCCAGGCGGATTGCCTGTTTGGATTTTTACGTGCACCGCTGACAAATACTACCTTCAGTGAATGAATACAACACATTTTGCAAAACCTTTTCTTTTTTTTTGGGGATACACCACTGTTATTGTGAGTCATGAACTTGATAAAATAATAAAAGAACTACAGATTATAAATTAAATAATTACCTTCTCGAAGATCTCCGGCTTCTATTTCAGAAATTTCACTGACCAATATTTCCAGTCCTTCGTTCTCCGAATGCGTCTTTAAACCAAGGCTTCCACCGAATTTCTTTTGGAGTTCTTTATTACACCAGCCATACCGTCTAAAATCATTTAGATTAGAACTTGGGTCGCTGAGACGTCGTTGATTGCGATAAAAGCAATAATCATTTTCTTCGCTGCAATAATCCCACATATCAATGGCGCAAAATCTTGAATATTACAATAAATAAATTAGGTGAATTAGATTATATAGATAGTTAATTAAATGAAATTAAATTTATACCCTGGTTCACTAGTTGGTGTTTCTACACCTAAACCTTTTGGTCTGCTTACTGCCATTTCGGCGTGTCCTTTTCCTTGTGGACCTTTGATGCGAACAAATTCACAACGTGTTTGTATTTCTACGCTGGTGTTAAAAAGTCCAAGAGACATACGCTGCACTATTTTAGAACTAAGACTAGATTGCTATATGCATAAGGAATAGTCACTACAAATTCATAATTAAAGTTATATATATTTACCCTCGCATCATACACTCTTTTTAAAGCATCATACCGTATGGAGCCCAAAAAAATTACACCCTGTACTGTAGCGTCCTTATCGCTGGCTACAAGCTCCACACAAACCATCTCACCGTCTCTCACTAAAATATCACTGAAAACCTATAAGATCCGAAACACTTAAGGTAGTAATTTTATACGTTTAAAAAATGTTCTACCTCATCAAAGTTATCTATCATAAAGCAAAGATGCGGATAGGTAATTGCTTCGCTTTCTCCTTTGGTGTCCATTTTCCGATGACTAGGACTGGCAAAGACTCGTTGTGAATGTCGTCGCATCACTTGTAACTCCTTAGGAGATGTACGCGTACAAATAGCTAGAGTAAGTGCATAATCAAACTTATGAATAATCATGTTCAAATATACTGTTTCTTCCCAATCCACATCAGGATCACCGATCGGAAGTTTACGTGAGTCCTTGCGGAAAACATCAACTTCGGTCTGAATAAGAATTATGTAATAAATGTATCTAAATATACATATGTATGTATGTGGGCGCAAACCTCATATGTTGGCATATGCCGAGGAGAACTTTTAACATGCTTTTTACGTACAAAAAACAACAAATCATCTGTGTCAATAATACTAACGTTTTCTGACTGAAAAAGAAAGTGACGTACAAAAAGATCCATCCAATAAGTAGTCCCTTGAAGAACTACTACAAATCCATTATCTGCAAATAAAAATAATTTGTTGAATCTTTTTAAAGAATGCATTCGTAAAGAACGTACAATGTAAAGAACTTAGATATATTAATTAGGTTTTTTGTACTTCTGTGTATACTTAAATGCTTTATAAAATCGTTGTTAGTAAAGTGTATTTTATTTTACTCTGCTCTATTTTAAGAATTTTCGCATTTATATAGACTGGCTGTTGTGAACATTGTGAGGAGCCTGGAGCCTCCGACAAATTATTATTTCTTTTCAATTATTATTTTGGATATATTTTCTTATATTTTGTATAATTTCTAATTTTTGTATAATTTTTATTATAATTATTAATTACGTAGAACGTAATATTTAATTTTCACATATCGTGAGCTTCAATTTAAACATTGTCAGTATTACTTAAATATTTAAAGTTAGGAATATTTAAACCCACATGGGATTTTTCTGCATCATGCGAATAAGATAAGTGTAAGCAGGGCATAATTTAAGGAAGTGAGAGTATGGCAACGACGGTGAGTGTGCCTCACTGGAGAGGAGTGAGCGGGACAAGCAGTGATGACGAGTGCAGTGGCAGTGGGTTGGAATGCGTAGAAACACAGCTTGTTGCCAGCAACATTCCTGGAAGTAAACGATGTTGCTATCAACATCTGGAATAATCAGTAGGGAAGAAGAACAAGACGACATGTATAAAAGGCTGCGCACAAGCCAAACTCGAGGTTTTTTTCCGAGGTAGTTTTTCCGGCAGTCAGCCGCGCAGCAGTACCATGGAAAGTGACAAGGTAAGTGGAAAAGTAGTAGTGGCTCCCTTAAAATCCCAATCCTTCCCACCTCCTTTCGCGAACGCAAGTCCTGTGACTGGTGACGGATTGCCCCAATCCTACCAGAAACGAGTCCTGTGTGTCGCCTCAGTCGCGCACTGCGCATATCCTTTTTATTCCACCAGTTGGCGATGGATTGCACCAATCCTGTCAGTTGTGTGTCCTCCGTAATCCTTTTGCAATCGACGGGTGACGGATTGCACCAATCCTGCCCGGCAAGAAGTGTCCTGGATCCATCCTACCCGTGTCCTTGTAGTCAGAGCCACTATATCCTTGTCACTTGAGACAAAGTCCGTTGCTCGTCGCACCCGAGCGTCGCATCGACGGCAGTGCATCACAGGACACTGCGCGTCGCACCCGAGCGTCGCATCGACGGCAGTGCATCACAGGACACTGCGCGTCGCACCCGAGCATCTCATCGACGGCAGTGCGTCACAGGACACTGCGCGTCGCATCAGAGCATCGCATCGACGGCAGTGCATCACAGGACACTGCGCATCGCATCAGAGCATCGCATCGACGGCAGTGTATCACAGTGCACTACGCGTCGCACCCGAGCGTCACAACGCATCAACGGTCTGCTGCGTCAACGAGCGTCGCGTCAACGCCACGCGTCGCATCTACACGTCACGCCAACGCATCAACGCCCTGCTGCGTCAACGAGCGTCGCGTCAAAGCCACGCGTCGCATCTACACGTCACGCCAACGCATCAACGTCCTGCTGCGTCAACGAGCGTCGCGTCAAAGCCACGCGTCGCATCTACACGTCACGCCAACGCATCAACGCCCCGCTGCGTCAACGCCACGCGTCGCATCTTCACGTCACGCCAACGCATCAACGCCCTGCTGCGGCAACGAGCGTCGCGTCAACGCCACGCATCGCACCTACACGTCACGCCAACGCATCAACGCCCTGCTGCGTCGACAAGCGCCGCATCAACGCATCTCAACGTATCTACGCAACGGCCTGCCGCATCAACGAGCGTCGTTTACTTCGTCAACGGACATATCTACGCATATCTCACCACTTCCAACACCACCGGCACACTCACCATAGTGTAAGAATCTGAAGTGTAAATAAAGTGAATTTTTTAAATTAAAGGTCCGAAACACAAATTATTTCTGCCGCGATCCCGGACACGCCCTGAGCTATATCCAAAGCGAAAACATCGTGACAATATACAGATTCATTACAAATATTAGATTGTCGAGAATGTACTCTCGGTTTTTACATATATATAGCGTTATAAGTGTTTTGAAGGAATTCTGTTAGTGTCATTATTTTTTCTCTTTGACATTTGATATCAGTCGCATTTAGGTTATTTCTTGGTGTGTGTTAGTTTTTCCGACAAGACAGGAAGATAGTGTATTTTGGAACGAATTTCCGTCATCCCTTGCCAAATTTGGTTTGGTTTTCGGCGTTGTGACATCTTCAGTGTCCTGTTTCGTTCTAACTCCTAAACAGGTTACTTAGGAGCAAGATGTTCGTAATTATACCCTACACCCGAATGGAGAGAGTATATTCACTTTGTTCTCCCGTTTGTAACGCAAAGGAGACATAGTATAGAAAACGCAAAGGAGACATAGTGTATTCTTGCGCAGCGTCACCCCTGAGTTGATTTATCCCTGTCTGTCCATCTGAATGTCCGTTGAAATCACGATTACGGGAGAACGGAAAGAGATATTGTGATAAAATTGGCGTAAAAGTTCTTTGCTATGTAGACAAGCTTGGTATTGGAAATAAGCGGTATCGGTTAATAAGCACGCCTATTTTTTATATCAAACTAGATGCACCCGGCCACGCGTTGCGCCCACGCGTTGCTGTGGCTCAGTTTCGTTAAATTGAAAAGTACTGTAACTTTATATACTTCACAGAATTGCAGTACTCAACATTACAGTGCGTTTTGAATGTTTTTGAAAGCAGTGGCGAATAGGGGTCAATCCACCTATTGTCGACTACAATATCCTTATTTTTTACTTTCAATGTTATGGTTCTGCCGTTAAACATCACAGAGCGACGACGATAAAGGGGGTAACAGTCGTTGCCTGTCATTGTGTCAGTTAAGAAAACACGTGGATAACGTTTTGAGCATTTGTTTTCGATCATGCAAGGTGATTCCCTGTTGTGATCGCCACATGGTCCATTAATCATATTCGTCGTTACTACTGCATACAACTCTGGATCTGTTTCTGGATCAGGAATTTCGGCGCAAATGATGGCGTCAATTTCATCCGGTCGGATTTTCTCAGCCATCCAAAGGAGAATATGCGCATGTGGGAGTCCTCTTTTCTGCTACTTCACAGTATACATCCAACATCGTACGTCTCCGAAGACTCTATGCTTGAAAATAAAATCCATGAGCGCCTTGAGTTTCTGCTTGAATACCGGTGCAGTAATGTCGTGGCGATCGCAATGAATGTATGGCGATGAATGTATTCTTCCGTACGTAATTTATTCTGATTGAAACGTATATACATAAGACGTTCCGTTTCTATTTTTACATACATATCAACCGCGAACTGATGAAACAATCATCGGCATTTCAATAAGTGATTGTCTTCGTTTCGACGAATAATCAAACGATATGCATAAAAGTTCATTGAGCTGAGCTTTTTTTTGATTCTTGACCTACAAATTTGAATAATAAAATTTGGTTAGGAATTGAATGGTTAATGGATTAATCAACTTGATCGAAAAATGATATCCATCCTCTCCGCTACAAAATAGCAACGGGTATTGTAACGCATCATACGAACGATGTGTTTCGCAAATACGCTGAAGGTTCTCACCATTGCGACGTCGAAGCACAATATCGCGAGACACAAAATTCTCGCCAACAACTATAATGGCAACTTCATTCAACGTCGGTGCATCATGTTTGCCTGCTGGTCTTTTGTCTGCTCTGATCACTATCTTGTGATCATCCGAAGGCATTATTTCTATTGCAGTCTTGAACAATTTGACCAATTGATTATGTTGGTGTAAAAGTTGTTGTAGCTGCGTAATAAAGTCTCGTTTTACCGCAGCATTGATGACACAACGCCGATTAATTTCATCATCAGAATTTCCAAGGAAATAAATTTGAAGAAATTTGTGAGCAGCATTCACGGCGAGCAACAATACCTGAACCGGAAGGGGCAGCAAAACGTGGTCGCTGACGCATACTCGCGCCAACCGATTGACACCTGTGAGAGAGCGGCAAGGACACTTGAAAACCAGGCTTGTGCATGGATTGAGCAGAAGAAGCTGGAAGTACAACAATAACCTGGAAAGAACACGGACTACGTCATCGAAGCTGATCAGCTCTACCGCTATATCCCAAAGCGGGTCGGACGCGAAGCAGGGGATTCATGGAAATTGTGCGTGCCAACACCCCAAAGACGACTAGTATTATCCGAGAACCACGATTCACCGACGGCGGGACACTTTGGCGTATTTAAAACCATTCAGCGCCTAGCACAACGCTACTACTGGCCAGGAATGTTTCGTGACGCCAGTAGCTACGTTCGCAACTGTATGTCCTGTCAGAAGTATAAGCCAGAACAGCAGAAACCGGCTGGGAAAATGCTCACGCAGATCGCAGAGGAGCCTAATTCGACGAATTAGGCATCCTCCGCGTAGGAGGAAGACTAGAAGCAGCCCAGTTGCCTTACGATGCTAAACAATGCTTTTACCATATAATGACATTTTGGTAAAACTCTTGTTAAAGACAATACACGAGGAGAATCTCCATTGTGTTGCACAAGCTCTTTTGACTAACACAAGTCAACGCTTCTGGCCTTTAAAAGGAAAATCGATGGCAAGAGGTGTCATTCAACGCTGCGTGAAATGCACAAGAGCATGTCCAAAGCTATACAGTCAGCTCATGGAAAATTTACCTGCACTCAGACTCCAACCTGCAAGACCATTTATCAACTCAGGTGTGGATTATTGTGGACCATTCTGGGTTCACTATAAAATCCGCGGCAAGAAACCACACAAGGTGTATATCTCACTGTTCTGCTGCTTTGCAACGAAAGCCGTCCACATGGAGGTAGTCAGTGACCTAACAACAGAGGCATTCATTGGATCGATAAGGCGCTTCATAAGTCGTAGAGGACACTGCCAGAATTTGTACTGCGACAACGCAACCAATTTCGTGGGGGCCAAAAACCAACTTGCCGAACTAAAGGAATCACTCTACTCCTCTGCTGCAGAACAAGCTATAATCCGAACATGTGCTGACAAAGGAATCCAATTTCACTTTATCCCACCAAGGGCCCCTCACTTTGGGGGATTGTGGGAGGTAGCCATCAAATCTGCAAAGCATCTTTTAGTTCGCAGTGTTTCGACAGCTAATTTAACATACGAGGAGCTGGAGACAGTAGTCGTCGAAATAGAAGCAATTCTAAATTCAAGACCTTTGACACCACTGTCTAATGATCCAAATGATTTGACAGCATTAACCCCCGGCCATTTTTTGATTGGAGAGCCATTAACAGCTTAAGTGGACTCCAGAGCAACTGTCGTGAATCCTTCGTCTTTGAAACGATGGAAATTAGTCTCACATCTTAAACACGAATTTTGGAAACGCTGGTCACTCGAGTACCTAAACGAGATGCAATATCGCCGTAAATGGAGAGAACAATCACCAAATATTCAAATAGGAACAATTCCTCAAGGAAGATGACGTACCGCCCCTCTCATGGCATCTAGGAAGAATTATCAAAGTTTATAGCGGACCAGATAATGCAGTCCGAGTAGTAGATGTTAAAACTAAGAATGGAATCTTCAAACGAGCTATAAACAGATTGGCACCACTTCCTGTAGACAACAATTCATCATCAGCCATAAAATCACCAATAGACATCAGTAGTTCACAGGAGTTATTGCGTGATGACAATGAGGATATGCCTGTGACATCAAAAAGAGACACCCAATCTTCTTCTGATACTGATAATGAAGCTCCACTTCAAAAAAAACGACAAAGAGCTTCAAAACTAACAACATTACTATTAGCCTGCCTATTCATACCAATCGTTTACTCTGCTTCAGTAGAAATTCATCGCTTTGAATCAAACCCTAGAGTATACTTTGAAAATATGGGCTCGGCTGGGATCATTAGCAGCGAATGGAATTTAGTAACATATTTTAATTTGTAACCATATTGGAAGGAGGTGAACCTACTAAATTCATACAAAAATACACTAACGCCATTGTGCGAAAGGATCCATAATACTAGAACATGCTCAATAATCCTAGCACAATTCAATCAACTCATTGACGGAATTAACTCAAATAACGAATTATTAGAAATTAATCCCACCATGCGAGTAAAGAGAGGCGCCTTAAATGTGGTCGGATCAATCGCTCGCTCCCTATTTGGAGTTCTTGACGAAGAGTATGCAGAAAAAGCAGTAGCAACAATCCAAAAGCTAGAGAAAAATGATGACTATTTGCTATCTGCTATAGAAAATCAGACGTCGTTCCTAGATAGCACTCTCTACTTAATGAAAAGAAACCAAAAAGTAAGTGAAATGCAGTTTGATAAAATAGCAACTGTTCTTAAACGTGCAAAAAACCAATTTGAAAATATAAACCAACAGCTCGACGCAGAAAAGGTATCACTTACCTTCCTCGACTTTATGATTCAAGCAACATTAGCAATGATGAATCTTAAAAGCATTCAAGACTCACTAATTGATATATTAGCTGATACTCACCACGGAATCATAAATCCTTTGCTGATCTCACCTGCTCAACTAAAATTCGAATTACTAAAAATAAAAATCAATCTTCCTGCAACACTCCGATTACCAGTTTCCTTAAATGACCTATTAAAACTTTACTCCTTCATGTCAATAGAAGGAAGAATCACCGCCAAATATGTAATTTTCAAAATAAACATACCACTAATCTCCACCCAAGAATTTGAAATGTTCAAACTCACCGCAGTTCCTTGGAAGACAAACAACAGCTTCAAAATAATAAAGGTGATGTCGCCCTTCATGATAGTCAATTTGCATCGAGATTTGTATTATCCATTAACAAAAGCAGAATTAAGAACTTGCATCAAAGTCGAACTACAAAATCATTTATGTCGACAACACCACCCATTATACAAGAAGGGATCTAAAATAGGTGTATGCGAGATTAATATACTTAATCAACAGGAAGATTCATCCTCATGCTTTGCTACCAACGCAGGCCCAGGACCACATTGGGTTCAATTACATGACCCAAACGTATGGATATTCACTACGATGGGGAAATTCGTCTGAACGCAGTTTGCAAATCAAATGTAAGACATATCACAGCACGAAAATCAGGATTTTTAAAAATAGGAGAAGAATGTGCTGTCAAACTTCCTTGACAATTCAAGGACACCGAACCTTGGAAACTAAACGGTATGCCTCATTCTTTCCAGCAATTAATATGAGCAACATGATATCTTCAACTGAAGACATTTCAACAACGACGACCATTATAAATAAATTAGTCAATACACATTATAAGGAAATAGAATCACTCAGAAATGAGATTTCTCATGTTCGATTGACGCTACCAAATTGACGTTGGTTCAACCTGCGATCTGATGCAGTTTCTCACTGAGCGGTGGAGCAGTTGTATTCACCAGTTTGGTGATCTGGATATCTCCAAGGCAAGGATATTGAGCGAATCGGGTCGATTTTAATGCGCGGAAGACCCAATGCTGTTTGTTGACCCACAAACGTCTGGCGGGTGACAACTTCCCACCTCTAAATATGGGTGGTGTGGATATGAATGAGTCGGAGGCTCTTGATGTTCTGGGCATGTCAATCCAATGCGATCTTCACTGGAACGATCACATCTTTGACGTGTCGAAAGAAGCAGCCAAGTGCTTAGGCTTTCTTAAGCAGTGTAAGAAATACTTCACTCCAGCCGATCTTCGTTGTATCTACACCACCTATATCTTTCCGAAACCTTTAAGCGAGGTGTAAACCGTCACTACTCCCTCTTTCCCCATTCCCACTAATCTGTCATCCCTTCGGAACCTTCGGAACCATCAACCACGTCCGAACCGAACAAGGAACCATAACACGACCCCTTAGCAAAATGATATTGCTCCCATTCGAAGCTTCGCCACTCGCGAGCTTTTCACACCCCAGTATCCCCCTAAACGACTAGTAACAAATATCTTCTCATTTAAGCCATGAATCCAAAGGACTCACTCCCCCCCTTCCTAACGCAGCTTTTTCCTCCATCAAATCCGGAATCACGGGGTCGACTGGTCCTTCGACGATGAGGACTATCAAGTGTCCCTATCGCCGGCGAGCAGCAAGGCTGACGTTTCAGACGCCTTGTCCCCGGGTCGTCAGCCCGGTAATCTGGGACGTGTGCCGCCGGCTGGGATCTCATTCCCGCCGTAGGAATGTGTGCCTGGATTCAAGGTAGCCATTGAACGCGAGGCCCGAAAGCAGCCTCCCGCCTTGCAACGACTGCGCGCTGGCGGCCATCTTGCCCGCCACCCCGCTCGGCGTAAGGCCGTTGCCTGCCGGCTTTGGCATTTTGCTAAAAACTGTTTTTTGGTGGCTTATTCGCACCGCGACGCGCAATGCTCTGGCACCATCAAATGTCGGAGATGCCAGAAGTCCCACCACGCTCTCCTTCATTCGGCCATCTCGACCAAAACACCTCACCTACCTGACGTTCGGCTAAATTTCTTCCCCTGGGAGTTGGGACACTGTCTGTATTACCGATATTATTGTATCTAAAGATCTACACTTCAGATAGGACAGCTTTAAGGTACTGTATAGCTCTTCCACGCTGGCTATTTTTTTCCTCTAATTAACCCGTATGCGTTCGCATGAAATATTTGTTTTACGCACGCTAAGATGTCACCTATTTCAGAATCCGATATACCCCTCCTTGCGAGTTCACATCCCTCAATAAATGTATACACTTCATTTCTCAAATCTGGCGAACGGGTACCTGAGAAAAATGGTACTAATCTGTTTACATTTTTTGCAATTGCTTCTATACTCATTTTTAAGCCTGTATTACTCCTGACGATTTTTAAACTTGTTGCAGGTAGTGACGGACGTCCAATCGGATCTTTGTGCGGCAGGATTTTATCTGCTAGCAATTGTTCCTGTCGCAGGAGTCTATTTTTTCTCTTTTAACTCTCTATTCTCCTATGAGCCTCTTCTAAAGAGTCAAAAATTTCCCTGCTTTTTTGGTTTAAAACTGTCGAGAGCAAATTTCCCGAAACTCGCTTTTTCTCGATAAACTTTCTCAATCTAATACTTTCCTCTTCCATTTCCTTTACTAGAATTGCCTCTAATTCTCTGTTCGTCAAGTAGTTGTCGTATCTGTTTTTTAAGGTGTGAAATTCAGCTTTCCACCTTTCTAATTCCTTTAGCGCACTTTTATTTTTATTTGATACAAAATTGAGCAATTCTTCTAAAATTACATCCGCCTTCTCTACCTTGGAGAGATTACCTAGATATTTAATCTTTTCCTTTATTAAAACCAAATTCTCTTTATTCTTAACAGCAGACGAAAGATTATTCCAAATTTTTTCAATGAACATATCTAACTGCCCAACCAAATTTTTATAATCCCTTTCTAAATCCCTTAATCGTGCCTCAAAATCGAATAAAATATTCGTAAAAGATAAAAAAAAACACAAAAACAAAAAGACAACGCTTGCAATTTTGCCAACACTTTGGGTCTGACGAGCAAATGAGCAAGAAACAATCAAAACCTCCACAATGTTTTGCGCTGAAATCCAACCTCAAGCATAAGCGCCACCGCCACTCTCAAGTTTCGCGTCACTTTTTAATTATAGCTACACTTCGCGTATTTTCTTTCAATTTTTTTTTTAATATTCTTTTAGTAGCATTCGCAGAACTGCTAAATCTACTGTTCAGTAATTATCATAACTAATTCGTCTTACAATTCTTCACAGGATTACGGGTAAGGGAGTCTTGCCCAGGATTATTTATGTGTGTTAGTATTAATATATATTCACTACAAATTCCTATCTTTATTTATCACTTTTAAGATTTTATACAAACTCACCTGCGAACGATTTTCGGTTCGTAAAAACCGGCTGCGCCAAATATGTTGTGGTTCTTTCAGACGAATCCTGTCGTGGGCTTCTCCGAAGTCCTTCCTCCCTCAGTCCGTCCCAAATGAAACACTATAGCTTCACTCTGAACACTTTATTGCGAATTACATTAGTTACACACGGTTTGTAAGCTCTGCTTCGCGGATCGCTACTGACTGATCACTATTGACTACTTTACGCAACTCACCACCGACTACTTCATACCAGTCTTATTTATATTCCTGTATGCGGAAACTTAAATACGGAAACAACAATATGCTAACTGTAGCGGAAAAGACCTGCCACAACACCTGAGCGCAAGAAAGTGGGTCACTAGTTCCACGGCCAACAAGTGCAGTACCGCTTCACCAGCGGCTAGCGCTCGCTCGATGAATTGACCTTGACAAGTTACAATGCGGAATTAAACGCTTAGTGCGATGGAAATTAAATGCTCAGTGCGACACCATTATGGTCGACCGAAAATGTGTTCCGCGGAAGTAGCGACTCATAACATCCCTTCACCCCAAGGGAAAGGAAAAATTAATATCGTGAAGCGATGTTAATTTTTCCTTTTATTACAATGCTTCTACTGGGTGGTTAACTGTTTGATATTAGTCTTAATGCTATTAAAAATTTCTTAAGTAAATACGTTCGGAACTGTATGTCCTGTCAGAAGTATTTTTTTTTTTTGTTTTTTTTTTTTTTTTTTTTTTTGTTATGACAGATGAAACCAAGCTCAGGGGATGCCCCCTATCCATGCACAGCAGTTGTTGGTTCCGAAGGGATGACAGGTTAGTGGGAAATGGGAAAGAGGGAGTAGTGACGGTTTACACTTCGCTTGAATGTTTCGACGCTGTAAGTGGGCGGGAAGACATTCGCAGGGAGATTATTCCACAATCTAACGACGCGATCGAAAAACGAACTCTCACGGTAATGCGTGGTTCGTTGGAACGGAATCGCGACATAAAAGGGGTGCACCGCTCTGGAAAGCCGAGTAGTTCTGCTAAATACCTGAATCGGAGGAATCAGGCTGGCTACTTCAGAAGAACATTTACCGTGAAAGTAGCGGTAAAATAGTGATACACACCCCACATCACGACGACGCTCCAAGGTTTCAATAGAGCTGGATACCCTACTGTCCCCTATAAGTTTTAACGCACGACATTGGACACGGTCGAGAAGCTGAAGATATGCCCGCGAAGCTCCCGACCATATATGCGAATTGTACTCCATTTTCGGACGGATATAAGTGGTGTAGATACAACGAAGATCGGTTGGAGTGAAGTACTTCTTACACCGCTTAAGAAAGCCTAAGCACTTGGCTGCTTCTTTCGACACGTCAAAGATGTGATCGTTCCAGCGAAGATCACATTGGATTGACATGCCCAGAACATCAAGAGCCTCCGACTCATTAATATCCACACCACCCATATTTAGTGGTGGGAAGTTGTCCCCCGCCAAACGCTTGTGGGTTAACAAACAGCATTGGGTCTTCCGCGCATTAAAATCGACCCGATTCGCTCGACCCCACTCCTGGATTTTATTGAGGTCGGATTGGAGTGTGTCATTCATAATTCTGCGTCTTCTAGTGATCTCCAGAATGGAAGGACGCCTGGAAAATGAATATGAATGACAAATGCTGCAGTCATCAGCAAACGAGTAGACGGGGTTTGATGTCAATGACAGAAGGTCATTGATGAAAATAAGAAAAAGTGTCGGAGACAGGACCGAACCCTGCGGAACTCCAGCATTAATGGAGTGCTCTTCGGAAGCAAAGCCGTCTATCACAACCCGAATAGAACGGCCGCTGAGGAAACTCGATATCCATCGAGTGAAAGTATTACCGACACCATAAGCAGCCAGTTTAGACACGAGTGCTTTATGCCACACCCGGTCAAATGCCTTGGAGATATCCAGAGCAACAACCTTGCTCTCACCGAACCGGTGAATACAACTGCTCCACCGCTCAGTGAGAAACGCCATCAGATCGCCGGTGGAACGGTGAGCACGGAAGCCGTACTGGCGATCGCTGATCATTTCGTTGCTCTCTAGATACCTCATCAATTTAAAATTTACAATGCTCTCCATGAAGTATAAGCCAGAACAGCAGAAACCGGCTGGGAAAATGCTCACGCAGATCGCAGAGGAGCCTAATTCGACGAATTAGGCATCCTCCGCGTAGGAGGAAGACTAGAAGCAGCCCAATTGCCTTACGATGCTAAACATCCAATGCTTTTACCATATAATGACATTTTGGTAAAACTCTTGTTAAAGACAATACACGAGGAGAATCTCCATTGTGGTGCACAAGCTCTTTTGACTAACACAAGTCAACGCTTCTGGCCTTTAAAAGGAAAATCGATGGCAAGAGGTGTCATTCAACGCTGCGTGAAATGCACAAGAGCATGTCCAAAGCTATACAGTCAGCTCATGGAAAATTTACCTGCACTCAGACTCCAACCCGCAAGACCATTTATCAACTCAGGTGTGGATTATTGTGGACCATTCTGGGTTCACTATAAAATCTGCGGCAAGAAACCACACAAGGTGTATATCTCACTGTTCTGCTGCTTTGCAACGAAAGCCGTCCACATGGAGGTAGTCAGTGACCTAACAACAGAGGCATTCATTGGATCGATAAGGCGCTTCATAAGTCGTAGAGGACACTGCCAGAATTTGTACTGCGACAACGCAACCAATTTCGTGGGGGCCAAAAACCAACTTGCCGAACTAAAGGAATCACTCTACTCCTCTGCTGCAGAACAAGCTATAATCCGAACATGTGCTGACAAAGGAATCCAATTTCACTTTATCCCACCAAGGGCCCCTCACTTTGGGGGATTGTGGGAGGTAGCCATCAAATCTGCAAAGCATCTTTTAGTTCGCAGTGTTTCGACAGCTAATTTAACATACGAGGAGCTGGAGACAGTAGTCGTCGAAATAGAAGCAATTCTAAATTCAAGACCTTTGACACCACTGTCTAATGATCCAAATGATTTGACAGCATTAACCCCCGGCCATTTTTTGATTGGAGAGCCATTAACAGCTTAAGTGGACTCCAGAGCAACTGTCGTGAATCCTTCGTCTTTGAAACGATGGAAATTAGTCTCACATCTTAAACACGAATTTTGGAAACGCTGGTCACTCGAGTACCTAAACGAGATGCAATATCGCCGTAAATGGAGAGAACAATCACCAAATATTCAAATAGGAACAATTCCTCAAGGAAGATGACGTACCGCCCCTCTCATGGCATCTAGGAAGAATTATCAAAGTTTATAGCGGACCAGATAATGCAGTCCGAGTAGTAGATGTTAAAACTAAGAATGGAATCTTCAAACGAGCTATAAACAGATTGGCACCACTTCCTGTAGACAACAATTCATCATCAGCCATAAAATCACCAATAGACATCAGTAGTTCACAGGAGTTATTGCGTGATGACAATGAGGATATGCCTGTGACATCAAAAAGAGACACCCAATCTTCTTCTGATACTGATAATGAAGCTCCACTTCAAAAAAAACGACAAAGAGCTTCAAAACTAACAACATTACTATTAGCCTGCCTATTCATACCAATCGTTTACTCTGCTTCAGTAGAAATTCATCGCTTTGAATCAAACCCTAGAGTATACTTTGAAAATATGGGCTCGGCTGGGATCATTAGCAGCGAATGGAATTTAGTAACATATTTTAATTTGTAACCATATTGGAAGGAGGTGAACCTACTAAATTCATACAAAAATACACTAACGCCATTGTGCGAAAGGATCCATAATACTAGAACATGCTCAATAATCCTAGCACAATTCAATCAACTCATTGACGGAATTAACTCAAATAAGGAATTATTAGAAATTAATCCCACCATGCGAGTAAAGAGAGGCGCCTTAAATGTGGTCGGATCAATCGCTCGCTCCCTATTTGGAGTTCTTGACGAAGAGTATGCAGAAAAAGCAGCAGCAACAATCCAAAAGCTAGAGAAAAATGATGACTATTTGCTATCTGCTATAGAAAATCAGACGTCGTTCCTAGATAGCACTCTCTACTTAATGAAAAGAAACCAAAAAGTAAGTGAAATGCAGTTTGATAAAATAGCAACTGTTCTTAAACGTGCAAAAAACCAATTTGAAAATATAAACCAACAGCTCGACGCAGAAAAGGTATCACTTACCTTCCTCGACTTTATGATTCAAGCAACATTAGCAATGATGAATCTTAAAAGCATTCAAGACTCACTAATTGATATATTAGCTGATACTCACCACGGAATCATAAATCCTTTGCTGATCTCACCTGCTCAACTAAAATTCGAATTACTAAAAATAAAAATCAATCTTCCTGCAACACTCCGATTACCAGTTTCCTTAAATGACCTATTAAAACTTTACTCCTTCATGTCAATAGAAGGAAGAATCACCACCAAATATGTAATTTTCAAAATAAACATACCACTAATCTCCACCCAAGAATTTGAAATGTTCAAACTCACCGCAGTTCCTTGGAAGACAAACAACAGCTTCAAAATAATAAAGGTGATGTCGCCCTTCATGATAGTCAATTTGCATCGAGATTTGTATTATCCATTAACAAAAGCAGAATTAAGAACTTGCATCAAAGTCGAACTACAAAATCATTTATGTCGACAACACCACCCATTATACAAGAAGGGATCTAAAATAGGTGTATGCGAGATTAATATACTTAATCAACAGGAAGATTCATCCTCATGCTTTGCTACCAACGCAGGCCCAGGACCACATTGGGTTCAATTACATGACCCAAACGTATGGATATTCACTACGATGGGGAAATTCGTCTGAACGCAGTTTGCAAATCAAATGTAAGACATATCACAGCACGAAAATCAGGATTTTTAAAAATAGGAGAAGAATGTGCTGTCAAACTTCCTTGACAATTCAAGGACACCGAACCTTGGAAACTAAACGGTATGCCTCATTCTTTCCAGCAATTAATATGAGCAACATGATATCTTCAACTGAAGACATTTCAACAACGACGACCATTATAAATAAATTAGTCAATACACATTATAAGGAAATAGAATCACTCAGAAATGAGATTTATCATGTTCGATTGACGCTACCAAATTGACGTTGGTTCGACCTGCGATCTGATGCAGTTTCTCACTGAGCGGTGGAGCAGTTGTATTCACCAGTTTGGTGATCTGGATATCTCCAAGGCAAGGATATTGAGCGAATCGGGTCGATTTTAATGCGCGGAAGACCCAATGCTGTTTGTTGACCCACAAACGTCTGGCGGGTGACAACTTCCCACCTCTAAATATGGGTGGTGTGGATATTAATGAGTCGGAGGCTCTTGATGTTCTGGGCATGTCAATCCAATGCGATCTTCACTGGAACGATCACATCTTTGACGTGTCGAAAGAAGCAGCCAAGTGCTTAGGCTTTCTTAAACAGTGTAAGAAATACTTCACTCCAGCCGATCTTCGTTGTATCTACACCACCTATATCTTTCCGAAACCTTTAAGCGAGGTGTAAACCGTCACTACTCCCTCTTTCCCCATTCCCACTAATCTGTCATCCCTTCGGAACCTTCGGAACCATCAACCACGTCCGAACCGAACAAGGAACCATAACACGACCCCTTAGCAAAATGATATTGCTCCCATTCGAAGCTTCGCCACTCGCGAGCTTTTCACACCCCAGTATCCCCCTAAACGACTAGTAACAAATATCTTCTCATTTAAGCCATGAATCCAAAGGACTCACTCCCCCCCTTCCTAACGCAGCTTTTTCCTCCATCAAATCCGGAATCACGGGGTCGACTGGTCCTTCGACGATGAGGACTATCAAGTGTCCCTATCGCCGGCGAGCAGCAAGGCTGACGTTTCAGACGCCTTGTCCCCGGGTCGTCAGCCCGGTAATCTGGGACGTGTGCCGCCGGCTGGGATCTCATTCCCGCCGTAGGAATGTGTGCCTGGATTCAAGGTAGCCATTGAACGCGAGGCCCGAAAGCAGCCTCCCGCCTTGCAACGACTGCGCGCTGGCGGCCATCTTGCCCGCCACCCCGCTCGGCGTAAGGCCGTTGCCTGCCGGCTTTGGCATTTTGCTAAAAACTGTTTTTTGGTGGCTTATTCGCACCGCGACGCGCAATGCTCTGGCACCATCAAATGTCGGAGATGCCAGAAGTCCCACCACGCTCTCCTTCATTCGGCCATCTCGACCAAAACACCTCACCTACCTGACGTTCGGCTAAATTTCTTCCCCTGGGAGTTGGGACACTGTCTGTATTACCGATATTATTGTATCTAAAGATCTACACTTCAGATAGGACAGCTTTAAGGTACTGTATAGCTCTTCCACGCTGGCTATTTTTTTCCTCTAATTAACCCGTATGCGTTCGCATGAAATATTTGTTTTACGCACGCTAAGATGTCACCTATTTCAGAATCCGATATACCCCTCCTTGCGAGTTCACATCCCTCAATAAATGTATACACTTCATTTCTCAAATCTGGCGAACGGGTACCTGAGAAAAATGGTACTAATCTGTTTACATTTTTTGCAATTGCTTCTATACTCATTTTTAAGCCTGTATTACTCCTGACGATTTTTAAACTTGTTGCAGGTAGTGACGGACGTCCAATCGGATCTTTGTGCGGCAGGATTTTATCTGCTAGCAATTGTTCCTGTCGCAGGAGTCTATTTTTTCTCTTTTAACTCTCTATTCTCCTATGAGCCTCTTCTAAAGAGTCAAAACTTTCCCTGCTTTTTTGGTTTAAAACTGTCGAGAGCAAATTTCCCGAAACTCGCTTTTTCTCGATAAACTTTCTCAATCTAATACTTTCCTCTTCCATTTCCTTTACTAGAATTGCCTCTAATTCTCTGTTCGTCAAGTAGTTGTCGTATCTGTTTTTTAAGGTGTGAAATTCAGCTTTCCACCTTTCTAATTCCTTTAGCGCACTTTTATTTTTATTTGATACAAAATTGAGCAATTCTTCTAAAATTACATCCGCCTTCTCTACCTTGGAGAGATTACCTAGATATTTAATCTTTTCCTTTATTAAAACCAAATTCTCTTTATTCTTAACAGCAGACGAAAGATTATTCCAAATTTTTTCAATGAACATATCTAACTGCCCAACCAAATTTTTATAATCCCTTTCTAAATCCCTTAATCGTGCCTCAAAATCGAATAAAATATTCGTAAAAGATAAAAAAAAACACAAAAACAAAAAGACAAAAAGACAACGCTTGCAATTTTGCCAACACTTTGGGTCTGACGAGCAAATGAGCAAGAAACAATCAAAACCTCCACAATGTTTTGCGCTGAAATCCAACCTCAAGCATAAGCGCCACCGCCACTCTCAAGTTTCGCGTCACTTTTTAATTATAGCTACACTTCGCGTATTTTCTTTCAATTTTTTTTTTAATATTCTTTTAGTAGCATTCGCAGAACTGCTAAATCTACTGTTCAGTAATTATCATAACTAATTCGTCTTACAATTCTTCACAGGATTACGGGTAAGGGAGTCTTGCCCAGGATTATTTATGTGTGTTAGTATTAATATATATTCACTACAAATTCCTATCTTTATTTATCACTTTTAAGATTTTATACAAACTCACCTGCGAACGATTTTCGGTTCGTAAAAACCGGCTGCGCCAAATATGTTGTGGTTCTTTCAGACGAATCCTGTCGTGGGCTTCTCCGAAGTCCTTCCTCCCTCAGTCCGTCCCAAATGAAACACTATAGCTTCACTCTGAACACTTTATTGCGAATTACATTAGTTACACACGGTTTGTAAGCTCTGCTTCGCGGATCGCTACTGACTGATCACTATTGACTACTTTACGCAACTCACCACCGACTACTTCATACCAGTCTTATTTATATTCCTGTATGCGGAAACTTAAATACGGAAACAACAATATGCTAACTGTAGCGGAAAAGACCTGCCACAACACCTGAGCGCAAGAAAGTGGGTCACTAGTTCCACGGCCAACAAGTGCAGTACCGCTTCACCAGCGGCTAGCGCGCGCTCGATGAATTGACCTTGACAAGTTACAATGCGGAATTAAACGCTTAGTGCGATGGAAATTAAATGCTCAGTGCGACACCATTATGGTCGACCGAAAATGTGTTCCGCGGAAGTAGCGACTCATAACATCCCTTCACCCCAAGGGAAAGGAAAAATTAATATCGTGAAGCGATGTTAATTTTTCCTTTTATTACAATGCTTCTACTGGGTGGTTAACTGTTTGATATTAGTCTTAATGCTATTAAAAATTTCTTAAGTAAATACGTTCGGAACTGTATGTCCTGTCAGAAGTATTTTTTTTTTTGTTTTTTTTTTTTTTTTTTTTTTTTGTTATGACAGATGAAACCAAGCTCAGGGGATGCCCCCTATCCATGCACAGCAGTTGTTGGTTCCGAAGGGATGACAGGTTAGTGGGAAATGGGAAAGAGGGAGTAGTGACGGTTTACACTTCGCTTGAATGTTTCGACGCTGTAAGTGGGCGGGAAGACATTCGCAGGGAGATTATTCCACAATCTAACGACGCGATCGAAAAACGAACTCTCACGGTAATGCGTGGTTCGTTGGAACGGAATCGCGACATAAAAAGGGTGCACCGCTCTGGAAAGCCGAGTAGTTCTGCTAAATACCTGAATCGGAGGAATCAGGCTGGCTACTTCAGAAGAACATTTACCGTGAAAGTAGCGGTAAAATAGTGATACACACCCCACATCACGACGACGCTCCAAGGTTTCAATAGAGCTGGATACCCTACTGTCCCCTATAAGTTTTAACGCACGACATTGGACACGGTCGAGAAGCTGAAGATATGCCCGCGAAGCTCCCGACCATATATGCGAATTGTACTCCATTTTCGGACGGATATAAGTGGTGTAGATACAACGAAGATCGGTTGGAGTGAAGTACTTCTTACACCGCTTAAGAAAGCCTAAGCACTTGGCTGCTTCTTTCGACACGTCAAAGATGTGATCGTTCCAGCGAAGATCACATTGGATTGACATGCCCAGAACATCAAGAGCCTCCGACTCATTAATATCCACACCACCCATATTTAGTGGTGGGAAGTTGTCCCCCGCCAAACGCTTGTGGGTTAACAAACAGCATTGGGTCTTCCGCGCATTAAAATCGACCCGATTCGCTCGACCCCACTCCTGGATTTTATTGAGGTCGGATTGGAGTGTGTCATTCATAATTCTGCGTCTTCTAGTGATCTCCAGAATGGAAGGACGCCTGGAAAATGAATATGAATGACAAATGCTGCAGTCATCAGCAAACGAGTAGACGGGGTTTGATGTCAATGACAGAAGGTCATTGATGAAAATAAGAAAAAGTGTCGGAGACAGGACCGAACCCTGCGGAACTCCAGCATTAATGGAGTGCTCTTCGGAAGCAAAGCCGTCTATCACAACCCGAATAGAACGGCCGCTGAGGAAACTCGATATCCATCGAGTGAAAGTATTACCGACACCATAAGCAGCCAGTTTAGACACGAGTGCTTTATGCCACACCCGGTCAAATGCCTTGGAGATATCCAGAGCAACAACCTTGCTCTCACCGAACCGGTGAATACAACTGCTCCACCGCTCAGTGAGAAACGCCATCAGATCGCCGGTGGAACGGTGAGCACGGAAGCCGTACTGGCGATCGCTGATCATTTCGTTGCTCTCTAGATACCTCATCAATTTAAAATTTACAATGCTCTCCATGAAGTATAAGCCAGAACAGCAGAAACCGGCTGGGAAAATGCTCACGCAGATCGCAGAGGAGCCTAATTCGACGAATTAGGCATCCTCCGCGTAGGAGGAAGACTAGAAGCAGCCCAATTGCCTTACGATGCTAAACATCCAATGCTTTTACCATATAATGACATTTTGGTAAAACTCTTGTTAAAGACAATACACGAGGAGAATCTCCATTGTGGTGCACAAGCTCTTTTGACTAACAAAAGTCAACGCTTCTGGCCTTTAAAAGGAAAATCGATGGCAAGAGGTGTCATTCAACGCTGCGTGAAATGCACAAGGGCATGTCCAAAGCTATACAGTCAGCTCATGGAAAATTTACCTGCACTCAGACTCCAACCCGCAAGACCATTTATCAACTCAGGTGTGGATTATTGTGGACCATTCTGGGTTCACTATAAAATCCGCGGCAAGAAACCACACAAGGTGTATATCTCACTGTTCTGCTGTTTTGCAACGAAAGCCGTCCACATGGAGGTAGTCAGTGACCTAACAACAGAGGCATTCATTGGATCGATAAGGCGCTTCATAAGTCGTAGAGGACACTGCCAGAATTTGTACTGCGACAACGCAACCAATTTCGTGGGGGCCAAAAACCAACTTGCCGAACTAAAGGAATCACTCTACTCCTCTGCTGCAGAACAAGCTATAATCCGAACATGTGCTGACAAAGGAATCCAATTTCACTTTATCCCACCAAGGGCCCCTCACTTTGGGGGATTGTGGGAGGTAGCCATCAAATCTGCAAAGCATCTTTTAGTTCGCAGTGTTTCGACAGCTAATTTAACATACGAGGAGCTGGAGACAGTAGTCGTCGAAATAGAAGCAATTCTAAATTCAAGACCTTTGACACCACTGTCTAATGATCCAAATGATTTGACAGCATTAACCCCCGGCCATTTTTTGATTGGAGAGCCATTAACAGCTTAAGTGGACTCCAGAGCAACTGTCGTGAATCCTTCGTCTTTGAAACGATGGAAATTAGTCTCACATCTTAAACACGAATTTTGGAAACGCTGGTCACTCGAGTACCTAAACGAGATGCAATATCGCCGTAAATGGAGAGAACAATCACCAAATATTCAAATAGGAACAAGTCCTCAAGGAAGATGACGTACCGCCCCTCTCATGGCATCTAGGAAGAATTATCAAAGTTTATAGCGGACCAGATAATGCAGTCCGAGTAGTAGATGTTAAAACTAAGAATGGAATCTTAAAACGAGCTATAAACAGATTGGCACCACTTCCTGTAGACAACAATTCATCATCAGCCATAAAATCACCAATAGACATCAGTAGTTCACAGGAGTTATTGCGTGATGACAATGAGGATATGCCTGTCACATCAAAAAGAGACACCCAATCTTCTTCTGATACTGATAATGAAGCTCCACTTCAAAAAAAACGACAAAGAGCTTCAAAACTAACAACATTACTATTAGCCTGCCTATTCATACCAATCGTTTACTCTGCTTCAGTAGAAATTCATCGCTTTGAATCAAACCCTAGAGTATACTTTGAAAATATGGGCTCGGCTGGGATCATTAGCAGCGAATGGAATTTAGTAACATATTTTAATTTGTAACCATATTGGAAGGAGGTGAACCTACTAAATTCATACAAAAATACACTAACGCCATTGTGCGAAAGGATCCATAATACTAGAACATGCTCAATAATCCTAGCACAATTCAATCAACTCATTGACGGAATTAACTCAAATAACGAATTATTAGAAATTAATCCCACCATGCGAGTAAAGAGAGGCGCCTTAAATGTGGTCGGATCAATCGCTCGCTCCCTATTTGGAGTTCTTGACGAAGAGTATGCAGAAAAAGCAGCAGCAACAATCCAAAAGCTAGAGAAAAATGATGACTATTTGCTATCTGCTATAGAAAATCAGACGTCGTTCCTAGATAGCACTCTCTACTTAATGAAAAGAAACCAAAAAGTAAGTGAAATGCAGTTTGATAAAATAGCAACTGTTCTTAAACGTGCAAAAAACCAATTTGAAAATATAAACCAACAGCTCGACGCAGAAAAGGTATCACTTACCTTCCTCGACTTTACGATTCAAGCAACATTAGCAATGATGAATCTTAAAAGCATTCAAGACTCACTAATTGATATATTAGCTGATACTCACCACGGAATCATAAATCCTTCGCTGATCTCACCTGCTCAACTAAAATTCGAATTACTAAAAATAAAAATCAATCTTCCTGCAACACTCCGATTACCAGTTTCGTTAAATGACCTATTAAAACTTTACTCCTTCATGTCAATAGAAGGAAGAATCACCGCCAAATATGTAATTTTCAAAATAAACATACTACTAATCTCCACCCAAGAATTTGAAATGTTCAAACTCACCGCAGTTCCTTGGAAGACAAACAACAGCTTCAAAATAATAAAGGTGATGTCGCCCTTCATGATAGTCAATTTGCATCGAGATTTGTATTATCCATTAACAAAAGCAGAATTAAGAACTTGCATCAAAGTCGAACTACAAAATCATTTATGTCGACAACACCACCCATTATACAAGAAGGGATCTAAAATAGGTGTATGCGAGATTAATGTACTTAATCAACAGGAAGATTCATCCTCATGCTTTGCTACCAACGCAGGCCCAGGACCACATTGGGTTCAATTACATGACCCAAACGTATGGATATTCACTACGATGGGGAAATTCGTCTGAACGCAGTTTGCAAATCAAATGTAACACATATCACAGCACGAAAATCAGGATTTTTAAAAATAGGAGAAGAATGTGCTGTCAAACTTCCTTGACAATTCAAGGACACCGAACCTTGGAAACTAAACGGTATGCCTCATTCTTGCCAGCAATTAATATGAGCAACATGATATCTTCAACTGAAGACATTTCAACAACGACGACCATTATAAATAAATTAGTCAATACACATTATAAGGAAATAGAATCACTCAGAAATGAGATTTCTCATGTTCGATTGACGCTACCAAATTGACGTTGGTTCAACCTGCGATCTGATGCAGTTTCTCACTGAGCGGTGGAGCAGTTGTATTCACCAGTTTGGTGATCTGGATATCTCCAAGGCAAGGATATTGAGCGAATCGGGTCGATTTTAATGCGCGGAAGACCCAATGCTGTTTGTTGACCCACAAACGTCTGGCGGGTGACAACTTCCCACCTCTAAATATGGGTGGTGTGGATATGAATGAGTCGGAGGCTCTTGATGTTCTGGGCATGTCAATCCAATGCGATCTTCACTGGAACGATCACATCTTTGACGTGTCGAAAGAAGCAGCCAAGTGCTTAGGCTTTCTTAAGCAGTGTAAGAAATACTTCACTCCAGCCGATCTTCGTTGTATCTACACCACCTATATCTTTCCGAAACCTTTAAGCGAGGTGTAAACCGTCACTACTCCCTCTTTCCCCATTCCCACTAATCTGTCATCCCTTCGGAACCTTCGGAACCATCAACCACGTCCGAACCGAACAAGGAACCATAACACGACCCCTTAGCAAAATGATATTGCTCCCATTCGAAGCTTCGCCACTCGCGAGCTTTTCACACCCCAGCATCCCCCTAAACGAGTAGTAACAAATATCTTCTCATTTAAGCCATGAATCCAAAGGACTCACTCCCCCCCTTCCTAACGCAGCTTTTTCCTCCATCAAATCCGGAATCACGGGGTCGACTGGTCCTTCGACGATGAGGACTATCAAGTGTCCCTATCGCCGGCGAGCAGCAAGGCTGACGTTTCTGACGCCTTGTCCCCGGGTCGTCAGCCCGGTAATCTGGGACGTGTGCCGCCGGCTGGGATCTCATTCCCGCCGTAGGAATGTGTGCCTGGATTCAAGGTAGCCATTGAACGCGAGGCCCGAAAGCAGCCTCCCGCCTTGCAACGACTGCGCGCTGGCGGCCATCTTGCCCGCCACCCCGCTCGGCGTGAGTCCGTTGCCTGCCGGCTTTGGCATTTTGCTAAAAACTGTTTTTTGGTGGCTTATTCGCACCGCGACGCGCAATGCTCTGACACCATCAAATGTCGGAGATGCCAGAAGTCCCACCACGCTCTCCTTCATTCGGCCATCTCGACCAAAACACCTCACCTACCTGACGTTCGGCTAAATTTCTTCCCCTGGGAGTTGGGACACTGTCTGTATTACCGATATTATTGTATCTAAAGATCTACACTTCAGATAGGACAGCTTTAAGGTACTGTATAGCTCTTCCACGCTGGCTATTTTTTTCCTCTAATTAACCCGTATGCGTTCGCATGAAATATTTGTTTTACGCACGCTAAGATGTCACCTATTTCGGAATCCGATATACCCCTCCTTGCGAGTTCACATCCCTCAATAAATGTATACACTTCATTTCTCAAATCTGGCGAACGGGTACCTGAGAAAAATGGTACTAATCTGTTTACATTTTTTGCAATTGCTTCTATACTCATTTTTAAGCCTGTATTACTCCTGACGATTTTTAAACTTGTTGCAGGTAGTGACGGACGTCCAATCGGATCTTTGTGCGGCAGGATTTTATCTGCTAGCAATTGTTCCTGTCGCAGGAGTCTATTCTTTCTCTTTTAACTCCTCTATTCTCCTATGAGCCTCTTCTAAAGAGTCAAAACTTTCCCTGCTTTTTTGGTTTAAAACTGTCGAGAGCAAATTTCCCGAAACTCGCTTTTTCTCGATAAACTTTCTCAATCTAATACTTTCCTCTTCCATTTCCTTTACTAGAATTGCCTCTAATTCTCTGTTCGTCAAGTAGTTGTCGTTTCTGTTTTGTAAGGTGTGAAATTCAGCTTTCCACCTTTCTAATTCCTTTAGCGCACTTTTATTTTTATTTGATACAAAATTGAGCAATTCTTCTAAAATTACATCCGCCTTCTCTACCTTGGAGAGATTACCTAGATATTTAATCTTTTCCTTTATTAAAACCAAATTCTCTTTATTCTTAACAGCAGACGAAAGATTATTCCAAATTTTTTCAATGAACATATCTAACTGCCCAACCAAATCTTTATAATCCCTTTCTAAATCCCTTAATCGTGCCTCAAAATCGAATAAAATATTCGTAAAAGATAAAAAAAAACACAAAAACAAAAAGACAACGCTTGCAATTTTGCCAACACTTTGGGTCTGACGAGCAAATGAGCAAGAAACAATCAAAACCTCCACAATGTTTTGCGCTGAAATCCAACCTCAAGCATAAGCGCCACCGCCACTCTCAAGTTTCGCGTCACTTTTTAATTATAGCTACACTTCGCGTATTTTCTTTCAATTTTTTTTTTAATATTCTTTTAGTAGCATTCACAGAACTGCTAAATCTACTGTTCAGTAATTATCATAACTAATTCGTCTTACAATTCTTCACAGGATTACGGGTAAGGGAGTCTTGTCCAGGATTATTTATGTGTGTTAGTATTAATATATATTCACTACAAATTCCTATCTTTATTTATCACTTTTAAGATTTTATACAAACTCACCTGCGAACGATTTTCGGTTCGTAAAAACCGGCTGCGCCAAATATGTTGTGGTTCTTTCAGACGAATCCTGTCGTGGGCTTCTCCGAAGTCCTTCCTCCCTCAGTCCGTCCCAAATGAAACACTATAGCTTCACTCTGAACACTTTATTGCGAATTACATTAGTTACACACGGTTTGTAAGCTCTGCTTCGCGGATAGCTACTGACTGATCACTATTGACTACTTTACGCAACTCACCACCGACTACTTCATACCAGTCTTATTTATATTCCTGTATGCGGAAACTTAAATACGGAAACAACAATATGCTAACTGTAGCGGAAAAGACCTGCCACAACACCTGAGCGCAAGAAAGTGGGTCACTAGTTCCACGGCCAACAAGTGCAGTACCGCTTCACCAGCGGCTAGCGCGCGCTCGATGAATTGACCTTGACAAGTTACAATGCGGAATTAAACGCTTAGTGCGATGGAAATTAAATGCTCAGTGCGACACCATTATGGTCGACCGAAAATGTGTTCCGCGGAAGTAGCGACTCATAACATCCCTTCACCCCAAGGGAAAGGAAAAATTAATATCGTGAAGCGATGTTAATTTTTCCTTTTATTACAATGCTTCTACTGGGTGGTTAACTGTTTGATATTAGTCTTAATGCTATTAAAAATTTCTTAAGTAAATACGTTCGGAACTGTATGTCCTGTCAGAAGTATTTTTTTTTTTTTTGTTTTTTGTTTTTTTTTTTTTTTGTTATGACAGATGAAACCAAGCTCAGGGGATGCCCCCTATCCATGCACAGCAGTTGTTGGTTCCGAAGGGATGACAGGTTAGTGGGAAATGGGAAAGAGGGAGTAGTGACGGTTTACACTTCGCTTGAATGTTTCGACGCTGTAAGTGGGCGGGAAGACATTCGCAGGGAGATTATTCCACAATCTAACGACGCGATCGAAAAACGAACTCTCACGGTAATGCGTGGTTCGTTGGAACGGAATCGCGACATAAAAGGGGTGCACCGCTCTGGAAAGCCGAGTAGTTCTGCTAAATACCTGAATCGGAGGAATCAGGCTGGCTACTTCAGAAGAACATTTACCGTGAAAGTAGCGGTAAAATAGTGATACACACCCCACATCACGACGACGCTCCAAGGTTTCAATAGAGCTGGATACCCTACTGTCCCCTATAAGTTTTAACGCACGACATTGGACACGGTCGAGAAGCTGAAGATATGCCCGCGAAGCTCCCGACCATATATGCGAATTGTACTCCATTTTCGGACGGATATAAGTGGTGTAGATACAACGAAGATCGGTTGGACTGAAGTACTTCTTACACCGCTTAAGAAAGCCTAAGCACTTGGCTGCTTCTTTCGACACGTCAAAGATGTGATCGTTCCAGCGAAGATCACATTGGATTGACATGCCCAGAACATCAAGAGCCTCCGACTCATTAATATCCACACCACCCATATTTAGTGGTGGGAAGTTGTCCCCCGCCAAACGCTTGTGGGTTAACAAACAGCATTGGGTCTTCCGCGCATTAAAATCGACCCGATTCGCTCGACCCCACTCCTGGATTTTATTGAGGTCGGATTGGAGTGTGTCATTCATAATTCTGCGTCTTCTAGTGATCTCCAGAATGGAAGGACGCCTGGAAAATGAATATGAATGACAAATGCTGCAGTCATCAGCAAACGAGTAGACGGGGTTTGATGTCAATGACAGAAGGTCATTGATGAAAATAAGAAAAAGTGTCGGAGACAGGACCGAACCCTGCGGAACTCCAGCATTAATGGAGTGCTCTTCGGAAGCAAAGCCGTCTATCACAACCCGAATAGAACGGCCGCTGAGGAAACTCGATATCCATCGAGTGAAAGTATTACCGACACCATAAGCAGCCAGTTTAGACACGAGTGCTTTATGCCACACCCGGTCAAATGCCTTGGAGATATCCAGAGCAACAACCTTGCTCTCACCGAACCGGTGAATACAACTGCTCCACCGCTCAGTGAGAAACGCCATCAGATCGCCGGTGGAACGGTGAGCACGGAAGCCGTACTGGCGATCGCTGATCATTTCGTTGCTCTCTAGATACCTCATCAATTTAAAATTTACAATGCTCTCCATGAAGTATAAGCCAGAACAGCAGAAACCGGCTGGGAAAATGCTCACGCAGATCGCAGAGGAGCCTAATTCGACGAATTAGGCATCCTCCGCGTAGGAGGAAGACTAGAAGCAGCCCAGTTGCCTTACGATGCTAAACATCCAATGCTTTTACCATATAATGACATTTTGGTAAAACTCTTGTTAAAGACAATACACGAGGAGAATCTCCATTGTGGTGCACAAGCTCTTTTGACTAACACAAGTCAACGCTTCTGGCCTTTAAAAAGAAAATCGATGGCAAGAGGTGTCATTCAACGCTGCGTGAAATGCACAAGAGCATGTCCAAAGCTATACAGTCAGCTCATGGAAAATTTACCTGCACTCAGACTCCAACCCGCAAGACCATTTATCAACTCAGGTGTGGATTATTGTGGACCATTCTGGGTTCACTATAAAATCCGCGGCAAGAAACCACACAAGGTGTATATCTCACTGTTCTGCTGCTTTGCAACGAAAGCCGTCCACATGGAGGTAGTCAGTGACCTAACAACAGAGGCATTCATTGGATCGATAAGGCGCTTCATAAGTCGTAGAGGACACTGCCAGAATTTGTACTGCGACAACGCAACCAATTTCGTGGGGTCCAAAAACCAACTTGCCGAACTAAAGGAATCACTCTACTCCTCTGCTGCAGAACAAGCTATAATCCGAACATGTGCTGACAAAGGAATCCAATTTCACTTTATCCCACCAAGGGCCCCTCACTTTGGGGGATTGTGGGAGGTAGCCATCAAATCTGCAAAGCATCTTTTAGTTCGCAGTGTTTCGACAGCTAATTTAACATACGAGGAGCTGGAGACAGTAGTCGTCGAAATAGAAGCAATTCTAAATTCAAGACCTTTGACACCACTGTCTAATGATCCAAATGATTTGACAGCATTAACCCCCGGCCATTTTTTGATTGGAGAGCCATTAACAGCTTAAGTGGACTCCAGAGCAACTGTCGTGAATCCTTCGTCTTTGAAACGATGGAAATTAGTCTCACATCTTAAACACGAATTTTGGAAACGCTGGTCACTCGAGTACCTAAACGAGATGCAATATCGCCGTAAATGGAGAGAACAATCACCAAATATTCAAATAGGAACAAGTCCTCAAGGAAGATGACGTACCGCCCCTCTCATGGCATCTAGGAAGAATTATCAAAGTTTATAGCGGACCAGATAATGCAGTCCGAGTAGTAGATGTTAAAACTAAGAATGGAATCTTCAAACGAGCTATAAACAGATTGGCACCACTTCCTGTAGACAACAATTCATCATCAGCCATAAAATCACCAATAGACATCAGTAGTTCACAGGAGTTATTGCGTGATGACAATGAGGATATGCCTGTCACATCAAAAAGAGACACCCAATCTTCTTCTGATACTGATAATGAAGCTCCACTTCAAAAAAAACGACAAAGAGCTTCAAAACTAACAACATTACTATTAGCCTGCCTATTCATACCAATCGTTTACTCTGCTTCAGTAGAAATTCATCGCTTTGAATCAAACCCTAGAGTATACTTTGAAAATATGGGCTCGGCTGGGATCATTAGCAGCGAATGGAATCTAGTAACATATTTTAATTTGTAACCATATTGGAAGGAGGTGAACCTACTAAATTCATACAAAAATACACTAACGCCATTGTGCGAAAGGATCCATAATACTAGAAGATGCTCAATAATCCTAGCACAATTCAATCAACTCATTGACGGAATTAACTCAAATAACGAATTATTAGAAATTAATCCCACCATGCGAGTAAAGAGAGGCGCCTTAAATGTGGTCGGATCAATCGCTCGCTCCCTATTTGGAGTTCTTGACGAAGAGTATGCAGAAAAAGCAGCAGCAACAATCCAAAAGCTAGAGAAAAATGATGACTATTTGCTATCTGCTATAGAAAATCAGACGTCGTTCCTAGATAGAACTCTCTACTTAATGAAAAGAAACCAAAAAGTAAGTGAAATGCAGTTTGATAAAATAGCAACTGTTCTTAAACGTGCAAAAAACCAATTTGAAAATATAAACCAACAGCTCGACGCAGAAAAGGTATCACTTACCTTCCTCGACTTTACGATTCAAGCAACATTAGCAATGATGAATCTTAAAAGCATTCAAGACTCACTAATTGATATATTAGCTGATACTCACCACGGAATCATAAATCCTTCGCTGATCTCACCTGCTCAACTAAAATTCGAATTACTAAAAATAAAAATCAATCTTCCTGCAACACTCCGATTACCAGTTTCGTTAAATGACCTATTAAAACTTTACTCCTTCAAGTCAATAGAAGGAAGAATCACCGCCAAATATGTAATTTTCAAAATAAACATACTACTAATCTCCACCCAAGAATTTGAAATGTTCAAACTCACCGCAGTTCCTTGGAAGACAAACAACAGCTTCAAAATAATAAAGGTGATGTCGCCCTTCATGATAGTCAATTTGCATCGAGATTTGTATTATCCATTAACAAAAGCAGAACTAAGAACTTGCATCAAAGTCGAACTACAAAATCATTTATGTCGACAACACCACCCATTATACAAGAAGGGATCTAAAATAGGTGTATGCGAGATTAATATACTTAATCAACAGGAAGATTCATCCTCATGCTTTGCTACCAACGCAGGCCCAGGACCACATTGGGTTCAATTACATGACCCAAACGTATGGATATTCACTACGATGGGGAAATTCGTCTGAACGCAGTTTGCAAATCAAATGTAACACATATCACAGCACGAAAATCAGGATTTTTAAAAATAGGAGAAGAATGTGCTGTCAAACTTCCTTGACAATTCAAGGACACCGAACCTTGGAAACTAAACGGTATGCCTCATTCTTGCCAGCAATTAATATGAGCAACATGATATCTTCAACTGAAGACATTTCAACAACGACGACCATTATAAATAAATTAGTCAATACACATTATAAGGAAATAGAATCACTCAGAAATGAGATTTCTCATGTTCGATTGACGCTACCAAATTGACGTTGGTTCAACCTGCGATCTGATGCAGTTTCTCACTGAGCGGTGGAGCAGTTGTATTCACCAGTTTGGTGATCTGGATATCTCCAAGGCAAGGATATTGAGCGAATCGGGTCGATTTTAATGCGCGGAAGACCCAATGCTGTTTGTTGACCCACACACGTCTGGCGGGTGACAACTTCCCACCTCTAAATATGGGTGGTGTGGATATGAATGAGTCGGAGGCTCTTGATGTTCTGGGCATGTCAATCCAATGCGATCTTCACTGGAACGATCACATCTTTGACGTGTCGAAAGAAGCAGCCAAGTGCTTAGGCTTTCTTAAGCAGTGTAAGAAATACTTCACTCCAGCCGATCTTCGTTGTATCTACACCACCTATATCTTTCCGAAACCTTTAAGCGAGGTGTAAACCGTCACTACTCCCTCTTTCCCCATTCCCACTAATCTGTCATCCCTTCGGAACCTTCGGAACCATCAACCACGTCCGAACCGAACAAGGAACCATAACACGACCCCTTAGCAAAATGATATTGCTCCCATTCGAAGCTTCGCCACTCGCGAGCTTTTCACACCCCAGCATCCCCCTAAACGAGTAGTAACAAATATCTTCTCATTTAAGCCATGAATCCAAAGGACTCACTCCCCCCCTTCCTAACGCAGCTTTTTCCTCCATCAAATCCGGAATCACGGGGTCGACTGGTCCTTCGACGATGAGGACTATCAAGTGTCCCTATCGCCGGCGAGCAGCAAGGCTGACGTTTCTGACGCCTTGTCCCCGGGTCGTCAGCCCGGTAATCTGGGACGTGTGCCGCCGGCTGGGATCTCATTCCCGCCGTAGGAATGTGTGCCTGGATTCAAGGTAGCCATTGAACGCGAGGCCCGAAAGCAGCCTCCCGCCTTGCAACGACTGCGCGCTGGCGGCCATCTTGCCCGCCACCCCGCTCGGCGTGAGGCCGTTGCCTGCCGGCTTTGGCATTTTGCTAAAAACTGTTTTTTGGTGGCTTATTCGCACCGCGACGCGCAATGCTCTGGCACCATCAAATGTCGGAGATGCCAGAAGTCCCACCACGCTCTCCTTCATTCGGCCATCTCGACCAAAACACCTCACCTACCTGACGTTCGGCTAAATTTCTTCCCCTGGGAGTTGGGACACTGTCTGTATTACCGATATTATTGTATCTAAAGATCTACACTTCAGATAGGACAGCTTTAAGGTACTGTATAGCTCTTCCACGCTGGCTATTTTTTTCCTCTAATTAACCCGTATGCGTTCGCATGAAATATTTGTTTTACGCACGCTAAGATGTCACCTATTTCGGAATCCGATATACCCCTCCTTGCGAGTTCACATCCCTCAATAAATGTATACACTTCATTTCTCAAATCTGGCGAACGGGTACCTGAGAAAAATGGTACTAATCTGTTTACATTTTTTGCAATTGCTTCTATACTCATTTTTAAGCCTGTATTACTCCTGACGATTTTTAAACTTGTTGCAGGTAGTGACGGACGTCCAATCGGATCTTTGTGCGGCAGGATTTTATCTGCTAGCAATTGTTCCTGTCGCAGGAGTCTATTTTTTCTCTTTTAACTCCTCTATTCTCCTATGAGCCTCTTCTAAAGAGTCAAAACTTTCCCTGCTTTTTTGGTTTAAAACTGTCGAGAGCAAATTTCCCGAAACTCGCTTTTTCTCGATAAACTTTCTCAATCTAATACTTTCCTCTTCCATTTCCTTTACTAGAATTGCCTCTAATTCTCTGTTCGTCAAGTAGTTGTCGTATCTGTTTTTTAAGGTGTGAAATTCAGCTTTCCACCTTTCTAATTCCTTTAGCGCACTTTTATTTTTATTTGATACAAAATTGAGCAATTCTTCTAAAATTACATCCGCCTTCTCTACCTTGGAGAGATAACCTAGATATTTAATCTTTTCCTTTATTAAAACCAAATTCTCTTTATTCTTAACAGCAGACGAAAGATTATTCCAAATTTTTTCAATGAACATATCTAACTGCCCAACCAAATCTTTATAATCCCTTTCTAAATCCCTTAATCGTGCCTCAAAATCGAATAAAATATTCGTAAAAGATAAAAAAAAACACAAAAACAAAAAGACAACGCTTGCAATTTTGCCAACACTTTGGGTCTGACGAGCAAATGAGCAAGAAACAATCAAAACCTCCACAATGTTTTGCGCTGAAATCCAACCTCAAGCATAAGCGCCACCGCCACTCTCAAGTTTCGCGTCACTTTTTAATTATAGCTACACTTCGCGTATTTTCTTTCAATTTTTTTTTTAATATTCTTTTAGTAGCATTCGCAGAACTGCTAAATCTACTGTTCAGTAATTATCATAACTAATTCGTCTTACAATTCTTCACAGGATTACGGGTAAGGGAGTCTTGCCCAGGATTATTTATGTGTGTTAGTATTAATATATATTCACTACAAATTCCTATCTTTATTTATCACTTTTAAGATTTTATACAAACTCACCTGCGAACGATTTTCGGTTCGTAAAAACCGGCTGCGCCAAATATGTTGTGGTTCTTTCAGACGAATCCTGTCGTGGGCTTCTCCGAAGTCCTTCCTCCCTCAGTCCGTCCCAAATGAAACACTATAGCTTCACTCTGAACACTTTATTGCGAATTACATTAGTTACACACGGTTTGTAAGCTCTGCTTCGCGGATCGCTACTGACTGATCACTATTGACTACTTTACGCAACTCACCACCGACTACTTCATACCAGTCTTATTTATATTCCTGTATGCGGAAACTTAAATACGGAAACAACAATATGCTAACTGTAGCGGAAAAGACCTGCCACAACACCTGAGCGCAAGAAAGTGGGTCACTAGTTCCACGGCCAACAAGTGCAGTACCGCTTCACCAGCGGCTAGCGCGCGCTCGATGAATTGACCTTGACAAGTTACAATGCGGAATTAAACGCTTAGTGCGATGGAAATTAAATGCTCAGTGCGACACCATTATGGTCGACCGAAAATGTGTTCCGCGGAAGTAGCGACTCATAACATCCCTTCACCCCAAGGGAAAGGAAAAATTAATATCGTAATAAAATCGAAAAATTAATATCGTAAAAATTAATTAATTAATATCGTAAAAATTAATAGCGATGTTAATTTTTCCTTTTATTACAATGCTTCTACTGGGTGGTTAACTGTTTGATATTAGTCTTAATGCTATTAAAAATTTCTTAAGTAAATACGTTCGGAACTGTATGTCCTGTCAGAAGTATTTTTTTTTTTTTTTTTTTTTTTTTTTTTTTTTGTTATGACAGATGAAACCAAGCTCAGGGGATGCCCCCTATTCATGCACAGCAGTTGTTGGTTCCGAAGGGATGACAGGTTAGTGGGAAATGGGAAAGAGGGAGTAGTGACGGTTTACACTTCGCTTGAATGTTTCGACGCTGTAAGTGGGCGGGAAGACATTCGCAGGGAGATTATTCCACAATCTAACGACGCGATCGAAAAACGAACTCTCACGGTAATGCGTGGTTCGTTGGAACGGAATCGCGACATAAAAGGGGTGCACCGCTCTGGAAAGCCGAGTAGTTCTGCTAAATACCTGAATCGGAGGAATCAGGCTGGCTACTTCAGAAGAACATTTACCGTGAAAGTAGCGGTAAAATAGTGATACACACCCCACATCACGACGACGCTCCAAGGTTTCAATAGAGCTGGATACCCTACTGTCCCCTATAAGTTTTAACGCACGACATTGGACACGGTCGAGAAGCTGAAGATATGCCCGCGAAGCTCCCGACCATATATGCGAATTGTACTCCATTTTCGGACGGATATAAGTGGTGTAGATACAACGAAGATCGGTTGGAGTGAAGTACTTCTTACACCGCTTAAGAAAGCCTAAGCACTTGGCTGCTTCTTTCGACACGTCAAAGATGTGATCGTTCCAGCGAAGATCACATTGGATTGACATGCCCAGAACATCAAGAGCCTCCGACTCATTAATATCCACACCACCCATATTTAGTGGTGGGAAGTTGTCCCCCGCCAAACGCTTGTGGGTTAACAAACAGCATTGGGTCTTCCGCGCATTAAAATCGACCCGATTCGCTCGACCCCACTCCTGGATTTTATTGAGGTCGGATTGGAGTGTGTCATTCATAATTCTGCGTCTTCTAGTGATCTCCAGAATGGAAGGACGCCTGGAAAATGAATATGAATGACAAATGCTGCAGTCATCAGCAAACGAGTAGACGGGGTTTGATGTCAATGACAGAAGGTCATTGATGAAAATAAGAAAAAGTGTCGGAGACAGGACCGAACCCTGCGGAACTCCAGCATTAATGGAGTGCTCTTCGGAAGCAAAGCCGTCTATCACAACCCGAATAGAACGGCCGCTGAGGAAACTCGATATCCATCGAGTGAAAGTATTACCGACACCATAAGCAGCCAGTTTAGACACGAGTGCTTTATGCCACACCCGGTCAAATGCCTTGGAGATATCCAGAGCAACAACCTTGCTCTCACCGAACCGGTGAATACAACTGCTCCACCGCTCAGTGAGAAACGCCATCAGATCGCCGGTGGAACGGTGAGCACGGAAGCCGTACTGGCGATCGCTGATCATTTCGTTGCTCTCTAGATACCTCATCAATTTAAAATTTACAATGCTCTCCATGAAGTATAAGCCAGAACAGCAGAAACCGGCTGGGGAAAATGCTCACGCAGATCGCAGAGGAGCCTAATTCGACGAATTAGGCATCCTCCGCGTAGGAGGAAGACTAGAAGCAGCCCAGTTGCCTTACGATGCTAAACATCCAATGCTTTTACCATATAATGACATTTTGGTAAAACTCTTGTTAAAGACAATACACGAGGAGAATCTCCATTGTGGTGCACAAGCTCTTTTGACTAACACAAGTCAACGCTTCTGGCCTTTAAAAGGAAAATCGATGGCAAGAGGTGTCATTCAACGCTGCGTGAAATGCACAAGAGCATGTCCAAAGCTATACAGTCAGCTCATGGAAAATTTACCTGCACTCAGACTCCAACCCGCAAGACCATTTATCAACTCAGGTGTGGATTATTGTGGACCATTCTGGGTTCACTATAAAATCCGCGGCAAGAAACCACACAAGGTGTATATCTCACTGTTCTGCTGCTTTGCAACGAAAGCCGTCCACATGGAGGTAGTCAGTGACCTAACAACAGAGGCATTCATTGGATCGATAAGGCGCTTCATAAGTCGTAGAGGACACTGCCAGAATTTGTACTGCGACAACGCAACCAATTTCGTGGGGGCCAAAAACCAACTTGCCGAACTAAAGGAATCACTCTACTCCTCTGCTGCAGAACAAGCTATAATCCGAACATGTGCTGACAAAGGAATCCAATTTCACTTTATCCCACCAAGGGCCCCTCACTTTGGGGGATTGTGGGAGGTAGCCATCAAATCTGCAAAGCATCTTTTAGTTCGCAGTGTTTCGACAGCTAATTTAACATACGAGGAGCTGGAGACAGTAGTCGTCGAAATAGAAGCAATTCTAAATTCAAGACCTTTGACACCACTGTCTAATGATCCAAATGATTTGACAGCATTAACCCCCGGCCATTTTTTGATTGGAGAGCCATTAACAGCTTAAGTGGACTCCAGAGCAACTGTCGTGAATCCTTCGTCTTTGAAACGATGGAAATTAGTCTCACATCTTAAACACGAATTTTGGAAACGCTGGTCACTCGAGTACCTAAACGAGATGCAATATCGCCGTAAATGGAGAGAACAATCACCAAATATTCAAATAGGAACAAGTCCTCAAGGAAGATGACGTACCGCCCCTCTCATGGCATCTAGGAAGAATTATCAAAGTTTATAGCGGACCAGATAATGCAGTCCGAGTAGTAGATGTTAAAACTAAGAATGGAATCTTCAAACGAGCTATAAACAGATTGGCACCACTTCCTGTAGACAACAATTCATCATCAGCCATAAAATCACCAATAGACATCAGTAGTTCACAGGAGTTATTGCGTGATGACAATGAGGATATGCCTGTGACATCAAAAAGAGACACCCAATCTTCTTCTGATACTGATAATGAAGCTCCACTTCAAAAAAAACAACAAAGAGCTTCAAAACTAACAACATTACTATTAGCCTGCCTATTCATACCAATCGTTTACTCTGCTTCAGTAGAAATTCATCGCTTTGAATCAAACCCTAGAGTATACTTTGAAAATATGGGCTCGGCTGGGATCATTAGCAGCGAATGGAATCTAGTAACATATTTTAATTTGTAACCATATTGGAAGGAGGTGAACCTACTAAATTCATACAAAAATACACTAACGCCATTGTGCGAAAGGATCCATAATACTAGAACATGCTCAATAATCCTAGCACAATTCAATCAACTCATTGACGGAATTAACTCAAATAACGAATTATTAGAAATTAATCCCACCATGCGAGTAAAGAGAGGCGCCTTAAATGTGGATCAATCGGATCAAGTCGGATCAATCGCTCGCTCCCTATTTGGAGTTCTTGACGAAGAGTATGCAGAAAAAGCAGCAGCAACAATCCAAAAGCTAGAGAAAAATGATGACTATTTGCTATCTGCTATAGAAAATCAGACGTCGTTCCTAGATAGCACTCTCTACTTAATGAAAAGAAACCAAAAAGAAAGTGAAATGCAGTTTGATAAAATAGCAACTGTTCTTAAACGTGCAAAAAACCAATTTGAAAATATAAACCAACAGCTCGACGCAGAAAAGGTATCACTTACCTTCCTCGACTTTACGATTCAAGCAACATTAGCAATGATGAATCTTAAAAGCATTCAAGACTCACTAATTGATATATTAGCTGATACTCACCACGGAATCATAAATCCTTTGCTGATCTCACCTGCTCAACTAAAATTCGAATTACTAAAAATAAAAATCAATCTTCCTGCAACACTCCGATTACCAGTTTCGTTAAATGACCTATTAAAACTTTACTCCTTCATGTCAATAGAAGGAAGAATCACCGCCAAATATGTAATTTTCAAAATAAACATACTACTAATCTCCACCCAAGAATTTGAAATGTTCAAACTCACCGCAGTTCCTTGGAAGACAAACAACAGCTTCAAAATAATAAAGGTGATGTCGCTCTTCATGATAGTCAATTTGCATCGAGATTTGTATTATCCATTAACAAAAGCAGAATTAAGAACTTGCATCAAAGTCGAACTACAAAATCATTTATGTCGACACCACCCATTATACAAGAAGGGATCTAAGGATCTAAAACAGGTGTATGCGAGATTAATATACTTAATCAACAGGAAGATTCATCCTCATGCTTTGCTACCAACGCAGGCCCAGGACCACATTGGGTTCAATTACATGACCCAAACGTATGGATATTCACTACGATGGGGAAATTCGTCTGAACGCAGTTTGCAAATCAAATGTAACACATATCACAGCACGAAAATCAGGATTTTTAAAAATAGGAGAAGAATGTGCTGTCAAACTTCCTTGACAATTCAAGGACACCGAACCTTGGAAACTAAACGGTATGCCTCATTCTTGCCAGCAATTAATATGAGCAACATGATATCTTCAACTGAAGACATTTCAACAACGACGACCATTATAAATAAATTAATCAATACACATTATAAGGAAATAGAATCACTCAGAAATGAGATTTCTCATGTTCGATTGACGCTACCAAATTGACGTTGGTTCAACCTGCGATCTGATGCAGTTTCTCACTGAGCGGTGGAGCAGTTGTATTCACCAGTTTGGTGATCTGGATATCTCCAAGGCAAGGATATTGAGCGAATCGGGTCGATTTTAATGCGCGGAAGACCCAATGCTGTTTGTTGACCCACAAACGTCTGGCGGGTGACAACTTCCCACCTCTAAATATGGGTGGTGTGGATATTAATGAGTCGGAGGCTCTTGATGTTCTGGGCATGTCAATCCAATGCGATCTTCACTGGAACGATCACATCTTTGACGTGTCGAAAGAAGCAGCCAAGTGCTTAGGCTTTCTTAAGCAGTGTAAGAAATACTTCACTCCAGCCGATCTTCGTTGTATCTGCACCACCTATATCTTTCCGAAACCTTTAAGCGAGGTGTAAACCGTCACTACTCCCTCTTTCCCCATTCCCACTAATCTGTCATCCCTTCGGAACATTCGGAACCATCAACCACGTCCGAACCGAACAAGGAACCATAACACGACCCCTTAGCAAAATGATATTGCTCCCATTCGAAGCTTCGCCACTCGCGAGCTTTTCACACCCCAGCATCCCCCTAAACGAGTAGTAACAAATATCTTCTCATTTAAGCCATGAATCCAAAGGACTCACTCCCCCCCCTTCCTAACGCAGCTTTTTCCTCCATCAAATCCGGAATCACGGGGTCGACTGGTCCTTCGACGATGAGGACTATCAAGTGTCCCTATCGCCGGCGAGCAGCAAGGCTGACGTTTCTGACGCCTTGTCCCCGGGTCGTCAGCCCGGTAATCTGGGACGTGTGCCGCCGGCTGGGATCTCATTCCCGCCGTAGGAATGTGTGCCTGGATTCAAGGTAGCCATTGAACGCGAGGCCCGAAAGCAGCCTCCCGCCTTGCAACGACTGCGCGCTGGCGGCCATCTTGCCCGCCACCCCGCTCGGCGTGAGGCCGTTGCCTGCCGGCTTTGGCATTTTGCTAAAAACTGTTTTTTGGTGGCTTATTCGCACCGCGACGCGCAATGCTCTGGCACCATCAAATGTCGGAGATGCCAGAAGTCCCACCACGCTCTCCTTCATTCGGCCATCTCGACCAAAACACCTCACCTACCTGACGTTCGGCTAAATTTCTTCCCCTGGGAGTTGGGACACTGTCTGTATTACCGATATTATTGTATCTAAAGATCTACACTTCAGATAGGACAGCTTTAAGGTACTGTATAGCTCTTCCACGCTGGCTATTTTTTTCCTCTAATTAACCCGTATGCGTTCGCATGAAATATTTGTTTTACGCACGCTAAGATGTCACCTATTTCGGAATCCGATATACCCCTCCTTGCGAGTTCACATCCCTCAATAAATGTATACACTTCATTTCTCAAATCTGGCGAACGGGTACCTGAGAAAAATGGTACTAATCTGTTTACATTTTTTGCAATTGCTTCTATACTCATTTTTAAGCCTGTATTACTCCTGACGATTTTTAAACTTGTTGCAGGTAGTGACGGACGTCCAATCGGATCTTTGTGCGGCAGGATTTTATCTGCTAGCAATTGTTCCTGTCGCAGGAGTCTATTTTTTCTCTTTTAACTCCTCTATTCTCCTATGAGCCTCTTCTAAAGAGTCAAAACTTTCCCTGCTTTTTTGGTTTAAAACTGTCGAGAGCAAATTTCCCGAAACTCGCTTTTTCTCGATAAACTTTCTCAATCTAATACTTTCCTCTTCCATTTCCTTTACTAGAATTGCCTCTAATTCTCTGTTCGTCAAGTAGTTGTCGTATCTGTTTTTTAAGGTGTGAAATTCAGCTTTCCACCTTTCTAATTCCTTTAGCGCACTTTTATTTTTATTTGATACAAAATTGAGCAATTCTTCTAAAATTACATCAGCCTTCTCTACCTTGGAGAGATTACCTAGATATTTAATCTTTTCCGTTATTAAAACCAAATTCTCTTTATTCTTAACAGCAGACGAAAGATTATTCCAAATTTTTTCAATGAACATATCTAACTGCCCAACCAAATCTTTATAATCCCTTTCTAAATCCCTTAATCGTGCCTCAAAATCGAATAAAATATTCGTAAAAGATAAAAAAAAACACAAAAACAAAAAGACAACGATTGCAATTTTGCCAACACTTTGGGTCTGACGAGCAAATGAGCAAGAAACAATCAAAACCTCCACAATGTTTTGCGCTGAAATCCAACCTCAAGCATAAGCGCCACCGCCACTCTCAAGTTTCGCGTCACTTTTTAATTATAGCTACACTTCGCGTATTTTCTTTCAATTTTTTTTTTTAATATTCTTTTAGTAGCATTCGCAGAACTGCTAAATCTACTGTTCAGTAATTATCATAACTAATTCGTCTTACAATTCTTCACAGGATTACGGATAAGGGAGTCTTGCCCAGGATTATTTATGTGTGTTAGTATTAATATATATTCACTACAAATTCCTATCTTTATTTATCACTTTTAAGATTTTATACAAACTCACCTGCGAACGATTTTCGGTTCGTAAAAACCGGCTGCGCCAAATATGTTGTGGTTCTTTCAGACGAATCCTGTCGTGGGCTTCTCCGAAGTCCTTCCTCCCTCAGTCCGTCCCAAATGAAACACTATAGCTTCACTCTGAACACTTTATTGCGAATTACATTAGTTACACACGGTTTGTAAGCTCTGCTTCGCGGATCGCTACTGACTGATCACTATTGACTACTTTACGCAACTCACCACCGACTACTTCATACCAGTCTTATTTATATTTCTGTATGCGGAAACTTAAATACGGAAACAACAATATGCTAACTGTAGCGGAAAAGACCTGCCACAACACCTGAACGCAAGAAAGTGGGTCACTAGTTCCACGGCCAACAAGTGCAGTACCGCTTCACCAGCGGCTAGCGCGCGCTCGATGAATTGACCTTGACAAGTTACAATGCGGAATTAAACGCTTAGTGCGATGGAAATTAAATGCTCAGTGCGACACCATTATGGTCGACCGAAAATGTGTTCCGCGGAAGTAGCGACTCATAACATCCCTTCACCCCAAGGGAAAGGAAAAATTAATATCGTGAAGCGATGTTAATTTTTCCTTTTATTACAATGCTTCTACTGGGTGGTTAACTGTTTGATATTAGTCTTAATGCTATTAAAAATTTCTTAAGTAAATACGTTCGGAACTGTATGTCCTGTCAGAAGTATAAGCCAGAACAGCAGAAACCGGCTGGGAAAATGCTCACGCAGATCGCAGAGGAGCCTAATTCGACGAATTAGGCATCCTCCGCGTAGGAGGAAGACTAGAAGCAGCCCAGTTGCCTTACGATGCTAAACATCCAATGCTTTTACCATATAATGACATTTTGGTAAAACTCTTGTTAAAGACAATACACGAGGAGAATCTCCATTGTGGTGCACAAGCTCTTTGGACTAACACAAGTCAACGCTTCTGGCCTTTAAAAGGAAAATCGATGGCAAGAGGTGTCATTCAACGCTGCGTGAAATGCACAAGAGCATGTCCAAAGCTATACAGTCAGCTCATGGAAAATTTACCTGCACTCAGACTCCAACCCGCAAGACCATTTATCAACTCAGGTGTGGATTATTGTGGACCATTCTGGGTTCACTATAAAATCCGCGGCAAGAAACCACACAAGGTGTATATCTCACTGTTCTGCTGCTTTGCAACGAAAGCCGTCCACATGGAGGTAGTCAGTGACCTAACAACAGAGGCATTCATTGGATCGATAAGGCGCTTCATAAGTCGTAGAGGACACTGCCAGAATTTGTACTGCGACAACGCAACCAATTTCGTGGGGGCCAAAAACCAACTTGCCGAACTAAAGGAATCACTCTACTCCTCTGCTGCAGAACAAGCTATAATCCGAACATGTGCTGACAAAGGAATCCAATTTCACTTTATCCCACCAAGGGCCCCTCACTTTGGGGGATTGTGGGAGGTAGCCATCAAATCTGCAAAGCATCTTTTAGTTCGCAGTGTTTCGACAGCTAATTTAACATACGAGGAGCTGGAGACAGTAGTCGTCGAAATAGAAGCAATTCTAAATTCAAGACCTTTGACACCACTGTCTAATGATCCAAATGATTTGACAGCATTAACCCCCGGCCATTTTTTGATTGGAGAGCCATTAACAGCTTAAGTGGACTCCAGAGCAACTGTCGTGAATCCTTCGTCTTTGAAACGATGGAAATTAGTCTCACATCTTAAACACGAATTTTGGAAACGCTGGTCACTCGAGTACCTAAACGAGATGCAATATCGCCGTAAATGGAGAGAACAATCACCAAATATTCAAATAGGAACAATTCCTCAAGGAAGATGACGTACCGCCCCTCTCATGGCATCTAGGAAGAATTATCAAAGTTTATAGCGGACCAGATAATGCAGTCCGAGTAGTAGATGTTAAAACTAAGAATGGAATCTTCAAACGAGCTATAAACAGATTGGCACCACTTCCTGTAGACAACAATTCATCATCAGCCATAAAATCACCAATAGACATCAGTAGTTCACAGGAGTTATTGCGTGATGACAATGAGGATATGCCTGTGACATCAAAAAGAGACACCCAATCTTCTTCTGATACTGATAATGAAGCTCCACTTCAAAAAAAACGACAAAGAGCTTCAAAACTAACAACATTACTATTAGCCTGCCTATTCATACCAATCGTTTACTCTGCTTCAGTAGAAATTCATCGCTTTGAATCAAACCCTAGAGTATACTTTGAAAATATGGGCTCGGCTGGGATCATTAGCAGCGAATGGAATCTAGTAACATATTTTAATTTGTAACCATATTGGAAGGAGGTGAACCTACTAAATTCATACAAAAATACACTAACGCCATTGTGCGAAAGGATCCATAATACTAGAACATGCTCAATAATCCTAGCACAATTCAATCAACTCATTGACGGAATTAACTCAAATAACGAATTATTAGAAATTAATCCCACCATGCGAGTAAAGAGAGGCGCCTTAAATGTGGTCGGATCAATCGCTCGCTCCCTATTTGGAGTTCTTGACGAAGAGTATGCAGAAAAAGCAGCAGCAACAATCCAAAAGCTAGAGAAAAATGATGACTATTTGCTATCTGCTATAGAAAATCAGACGTCGTTCCTAGATAGCACTCTCTACTTAATGAAAAGAAACCAAAAAGTAAGTGAAATGCAGTTTGATAAAATAGCAACTGTTCTTAAACGTGCAAAAAACCAATTTGAAAATATAAACCAACAGCTCGACGCAGAAAAGGTATCACTTACCTTCCTCGACTTTACGATTCAAGCAACATTAGCAATGATGAATCTTAAAAGCATTCAAGACTCACTAATTGATATATTAGCTGATACTCACCACGGAATCATAAATCCTTTGCTGATCTCACCTGCTCAACTAAAATTCGAATTACTAAAAATAAAAATCAATCTTCCTGCAACACTCCGATTACCAGTTTCGTTAAATGACCTATTAAAACTTTACTCCTTCATGTCAATAGAAGGAAGAATCACCGCCAAATATGTAATTTTCAAAATAAACATACTACTAATCTCCACCCAAGAATTTGAAATGTTCAAACTCACCGCAGTTCCTTGGAAGACAAACAACAGCTTCAAAATAATAAAGGTGATGTCGCCCTTCATGATAGTCAATTTGCATCGAGATTTGTATTATCCATTAACAAAAGCAGAATTAAGAACTTGCATCAAAGTCGAACTACAAAATCATTTATGTCGACAACACCACCCGTTATACAAGAAGGGATCTAAAATAGGTGTATGCGAGATTAATATACTTAATCAACAGGAAGATTCATCCTCATGCTTTGCTACCAACGCAGGCCCAGGACCACATTGGGTTCAATTACATGACCCAAACGTATGGATATTCACTACGATGGGGAAATTCGTCTGAACGCAGTTTGCAAATCAAATGTAACACATATCACAGCACGAAAATCAGGATTTTTAAAAATAGGAGAAGAATGTGCTGTCAAACTTCCTTGACAATTCAAGGACACCGAACCTTGGAAACTAAACGGTATGCCTCATTCTTGCCAGCAATTAATATGAGCAACATGATATCTTCAACTGAAGACATTTCAACAACGACGACCATTATAAATAAATTAGTCAATACACATTATAAGGAAATAGAATCACTCAGAAATGAGATTTCTCATGTTCGATTGACGCTACCAAATTGACGTTGGTTCAACCTGCGATCTGATGCAGTTTCTCACTGAGCGGTGGAGCAGTTGTATTCACCAGTTTGGTGATCTGGATATCTCCAAGGCAAGGATATTGAGCGAATCGGGTCGATTTTAATGCGCGGAAGACCCAATGCTGTTTGTTGACCCACAAACGTCTGGCGGGTGACAACTTCCCACCTCTAAATATGGGTGGTGTGGATATTAATGAGTCGGAGGCTCTTGATTTTCTGGGCATGTCAATCCAATGCGATCTTCACTGGAACGATCACATCTTTGACGTGTCGAAAGAAGCAGCCAAGTGCTTAGGCTTTCTTAAGCAGTGTAAGAAATACTTCACTCCAGCCGATCTTCGTTGTATCTACACCACCTATATCTTTCCGAAACCTTTAAGCGAGGTGTAAACCGTCACTACTCCCTCTTTCCCCATTCCCACTAATCTGTCATCCCTTCGGAACCTTCGGAACCATCAACCACGTCCGAACCGAACAAGGAACCATAACACGACCCCTTAGCAAAATGATATTGCTCCCATTCGAAGCTTCGCCACTCGCGAGCTTTTCACACCCCAGCATCCCCCTAAACGACTAGTAACAAATATCTTCTCATTTAAGCCATGAATCCAAAGGACTCACTCCCCCCCTTCCTAACGCAGCTTTTTCCTCCATCAAATCCGGAATCACGGGGTCGACTGGTCCTTCGACGATGAGGACTATCAAGTGTCCCTATCGCCGGCGAGCAGCAAGGCTGACGTTTCAGACGCCTTGTCCCCGGGTCGTCAGCCCGGTAATCTGGGACGTGTGCCGCCGGCTGGGATCTCATTCCCGCCGTAGGAATGTGTGCCTGGATTCAAGGTAGCCATTGAACGCGAGGCCCGAAAGCAGCCTCCCGCCTTGCAACGACTGCGCGCTGGCGGCCATCTTGCCCGCCACCCCGCTCGGCGTGAGGCCGCTGCCTGCCGGCTTTGGCATTTTGCTAAAAACTGTTTTTTGGTGGCTTATTCGCACCGCGACGCGCAATGCTCTGGCACCATCAAATGTCGGAGATGCCAGAAGTCCCACCACGCTCTCCTTCATTCGGCCATCTCGACCAAAACACCTCACCTACCTGACGTTCGGCTAAATTTCTTCCCCTGGGAGTTGGGACACTGTCTGTATTACCGATATTATTGTATCTAAAGATCTACACTTCAGATAGGACAGCTTTAAGGTACTGTATAGCTCTTCCACGCTGGCTATTTTTTTCCTCTAATTAACCCGTATGCGTTCGCATGAAATATTTGTTTTACGCACGCTAAGATGTCACCTATTTCGGAATCCGATATACCCCTCCTTGCGAGTTCACATCCCTCAATAAATGTATACACTTCATTTCTCAAATCTGGCGAACGGGTACCTGAGAAAAATGGTACTAATCTGTTTACATTTTTTGCAATTGCTTCTATACTCATTTTTAAGCCTGTATTACTCCTGACGATTTTTAAACTTGTTGCAGGTAGTGACGGACGTCCAATCGGATCTTTGTGCGGCAGGATTTTATCTGCTAGCAATTGTTCCTGTGGCAGGAGTCTATTTTTTCTCTTTTAACTCCTCTATTCTCCTATGAGCCTCTTCTAAAGAGTAAAAACTTTCCCTGCTTTTTTGGTTTAAAACTGTCGAGAGCAAATTTCCCGAAACTCGCTTTTTCTCGATAAACTTTCTCAATCTAATACTTTCCTCTTCCATTTCCTTTACTAGAATTGCCTCTAATTCTCTGTTCGTCAAGTAGTTGTCGTATCTGTTTTTTAAGGTGTGAAATTCAGCTTTCCACCTTTCTAATTCCTTTAGCGCACTTTTATTTTTATTTGATACAAAATTGAGCAATTCTTCTAAAATTACATCCGCCTTCTCTACCTTGGAGAGATTACCTAGATATTTAATCTTTTCCTTTATTAAAACCAAATTCTCTTTATTCTTAACAGCAGACGAAAGATTATTCCAAATTTTTTCAATGAACATATCTAACTGCCCAACCAAATCTTTATAATCCCTTTCTAAATCCCTTAATCGTGTCTCAAAATCGAATAAAATATTCGTAAAAGATAAAAAAAAACACAAAAACAAAAAGACAACGCTTGCAATTTTGCCAACACTTTGGGTCTGACGAGCAAATGAGCAAGAAACAATCAAAACCTCCACAATGTTTTGCGCTGAAATCCAACCTCAAGCATAAGCGCCACCGCCACTCTCAAGTTTCGCGTCACTTTTTAATTATAGCTACACTTCGCGTATTTTCTTTCAATTTTTTTTTTAATATTCTTTTAGTAGCATTCGCAGAACTGCTAAATCTACTGTTCAGTAATTATCATAACTAATTCGTCTTACAATTCTTCACAGGATTACGGGTAAGGGAGTCTTGCCCAGGATTATTTATGTGTGTTAGTATTAATATATATTCACTACAAATTCCTATCTTTATTTATCACTTTTAAGATTTTATACAAACTCACCTGCGAACGATTTTCGGTTCGTAAAAACCGGCTGCGCCAAATATGTTGTGGTTCTTTCAGACGAATCCTGTCGTGGGCTTCTCCGAAGTCCTTCCTCCCTCAGTCCGTCCCAAATGAAACACTATAGCTTCACTCTGAACACTTTATTGCGAATTACATTAGTTACACACGGTTTGTAAGCTCTGCTTCGCGGATCGCTACTGACTGATCACTATTGACTACTTTACGCAACTCACCACCGACTACTTCATACCAGTCTTATTTATATTTCTGTATGCGGAAACTTAAATACGGAAACAACAATATGCTAACTATAGCGGAAAAGACCTGCCACAACACCTGAGCGCAAGAAAGTGGGTCACTAGTTCCACGGCCAACAAGTGCAGTACCGCTTCACCAGCGGCTAGCGCGCGCTCGATGAATTGACCTTGACAAGTTACAATGCGGAATTAAACGCTTAGTGCGATGGAAATTAAATGCTCAGTGCGACACCATTATGGTCGACCGAAAATGTGTTCCGCGGAAGTAGCGACTCATAACATCCCTTCACCCCAAGGGAAAGGAAAAATTAATATCGTGAAGCGATGTTAATTTTTCCTTTTATTACAATGCTTCTACTGGGTGGTTAACTGTTTGATATTAGTCTTAATGCTATTAAAAATTTCTTAAGTAAATACGTTCGGAACTGTATGTCCTGTCAGAAGTATAAGCCAGAACAGCAGAAACCGGCTGGGAAAATGCTCACGCAGATCGCAGAGGAGCCTAATTCGACGAATTAGGCATCCTCCGCGTAGGAGGAAGACTAGAAGCAACCCAGTTGCCTTACGATGCTAAACATCCAATGCTTTTACCATATAATGACATTTTGGTAAAACTCTTGTTAAAGACAATACACGAGGAGAATCTCCATTGTGGTGCACAAGCTCTTTTGACTAACACAAGTCAACGCTTCTGGCCTTTAAAAGGAAAATCGATGGCAAGAGGTGTCATTCAACGCTGCGTGAAATGCACAAGAGCATGTCCAAAGCTATACAGTCAGCTCATGGAAAATTTACCTGCACTCAGACTCCAACCCGCAAGACCATTTATCAACTCAGGTGTGGATTATTGTGGACCATTCTGGGTTCACTATAAAATCCGCGGCAAGAAACCACACAAGGTGTATATCTCACTGTTCTGCTGCTTTGCAACGAAAGCCGTCCACATGGAGGTAGTCAGTGACCTAACAACAGAGGCATTCATTGGATCGATAAGGCGCTTCATAAGTCATAGAGGACACTGCCAGAATTTGTACAGCGACAACGCAACCAATTTCGTGGGGGCCAAAAACCAACTTGCCGAACTAAAGGAATCACTCTACTCCTCTGCTGCAGAACAAGCTATAATCCGAACATGTGCTGACAAAGGAATCCAATTTCACTTTATCCCACCAAGGGCCCCTCACTTTGGGGGATTGTGGGAGGTAGCCATCAAATCTGCAAAGCATCTTTTAGTTCGCAGTGTTTCGACAGCTAATTTAACATACGAGGAGCTGGAGACAGTAGTCGTCGAAATAGAAGCAATTCTAAATTCAAGACCTTTGACACCACTGTCTAATGATCCAAATGATTTGACAGCATTAACCCCCGGCCATTTTTTGATTGGAGAGCCATTAACAGCTTAAGTGGACTCCAGAGCAACTGTCGTGAATCCTTCGTCTTTGAAACGATGGAAATTAGTCTCACATCTTAAACACGAATTTTGGAAACGCTGGTCACTCGAGTACCTAAACGAGATGCAATATCGCCGTAAATGGAGAGAACAATCACCAAATATTCAAATAGGAACAATTCCTCAAGGAAGATGACGTACCGCCCCTCTCATGGCATCTAGGAAGAATTATCAAAGTTTATAGCGGACCAGATAATGCAGTCCGAGTAGTAGATGTTAAAACTAAGAATGGAATCTTCAAACGAGCTATAAACAGATTGGCACCACTTCCTGTAGACAACAATTCATCATCAGCCATAAAATCACCAATAGACATCAGTAGTTCACAGGAGTTATTGCGTGATGACAATGAGGATATGCCTGTGACATCAAAAAGAGACACCCAATCTTCTTCTGATACTGATAATGAAGCTCCACTTCAAAAAAAACGACAAAGAGCTTCAAAACTAACAACATTACTATTAGCCTGCCTATTCATACCAATCGTTTACTCTGCTTCAGTAGAAATTCATCGCTTTGAATCAAACCCTAGAGTATACTTTGAAAATATGTGCTCGGCTGGGATCATTAGCAGCGAATGGAATCTAGTAACATATTTTAATTTGTAACCATATTGGAAGGAGGTGAACCTACTAAATTCATACAAAAATACACTAACGCCATTGTGCGAAAGGATCCATAATACTAGAACATGTTCAATAATCCTAGCACAATTCAATCAACTCATTGACGAAATTAACTCAAATAACGAATTATTAGAAATTAATCCCACCATGCGAGTAAAGAGAGGCGCCTTAAATGTGGTCGGATCAATCGCTCGCTCCCTATTTGGAGTTCTTGACGAAGAGTATGCAGAAAAAGCAGCAGCAACAATCCAAAAGCTAGAGAAAAATTATGACTATTTGCTATCTGCTATAGAAAATCAGACGTCGTTCCTAGATAGCACTCTCTACTTAATGAAAAGAAACCAAAAAGAAAGTGAAATGCAGTTTGATAAACTTACATAGCAACTGTTCTTAAACGTGCAAAAAACCAATTTGAAAATATAAACCAACAGCTCGACGCAGAAAAGGTATCACTTACTTTCCTCGACTTTACGATTCAAGCAACATTAGCAATGATGAATCTTAAAAGCATTCAAGACTCACTAATTGATATATTAGCTGATACTCACCACGGAATCATAAATCCTTTGCTGATCTCACCTGCTCAACTAAAATTCGAATTACTAAAAATAAAAATCAATCTTCCTGCAACACTCCGATTACCAGTTTCGTTAAATGACCTATTAAAACTTTACTCCTTCATGTCAATAGAAGGAAGAATCACCGCCAAATATGTAATTTTCAAAATAAACATACTACTAATCTCCACCCAAGAATTTGAAATGTTCAAACTCACCGCAGTTCCTTGGAAGACAAACAACAGCTTCAAAATAATAAAGGTGATGTCGCCCTTCATGATAGTCAATTTGCATCGAGATTTGTATTATCCATTAACAAAAGCAGAATTAAGAACTTGCATCAAAGTCGAACTACAAAATCATTTATGTCGACAACACCACCCATTATACAAGAAGGGATCTAAAATAGGTGTATGCGAGATTAATATACTTAATCAACAGGAAGATTCATCCTCATGCTTTGCTACCAACGCAGGCCCAGGACCACATTGGGTTCAATTACATGACCCAAACGTATGGATATTCACTACGATGGGGAAATTCGTCTGAACGCAGTTTGCAAATCAAATGTAACACATATCACAGCACGAAAATCAGGATTTTTAAAAATAGAAGAATGTGCTGTCAAACTTCCTTGACAATTCAAGGACACCGAACCTTGGAAACTAAACGGTATGCCTCATTCTTGCCAGCAATTAATATGAGCAACATGATATCTTCAACTGAAGACATTTCAACAACGACGACCATTATAAATAAATTAGTCAATACACATTATAAGGAAATAGAATCACTCAGAAATGAGATTTCTCATGTTCGATTGACGCTACCAAATTGACGTTGGTTCAACCTGCGATCTGATGCAGTTTCTCACTGAGCGGTGGAGCAGTTGTATTCACCAGTTTGGTGATCTGGATATCTCCAAGGCAAGGATATTGAGCGAATCGGGTCGATTTTAATGCGCGGAAGACCCAATGCTGTTTGTTGACCCACAAACGTCTGGCGGGTGACAACTTCCCACCTCTAAATATGGGTGGTGTGGATATTAATGAGTCGGAGGCTCTTGATGTTCTGGGCATGTCAATCCAATGCGATCTTCACTGGAACGATCACATCTTTGACGTGTCGAAAGAAGCAGCCAAGTGCTTAGGCTTTCTTAAGCAGTGTAAGAAATACTTCACTCCAGCCGATCTTCGTTGTATCTACACCACCTATATCTTTCCGAAACCTTTAAGCGAGGTGTAAACCGTCACTACTCCCTCTTTCCCCATTCCCACTAATCTGTCATCCCTTCGGAACCTTCGGAACCATCAACCACGTCCGAACCGAACAAGGAACCATAACACGACCCCTTAGCAAAATGATATTGCTCCCATTCGAAGCTTCGCCACTCGCGAGCTTTTCACACCCCAGCATCCCCCTAAACGACTAGTAACAAATATCTTCTCATTTAAGCCATGAATCCAAAGGACTCACTCCCCCCCTTCCTAACGCAGCTTTTTCCTCCATCAAATCCGGAATCACGGGGTCGACTGGTCCTTCGACGATGAGGACTATCAAGTGTCCCTATCGCCGGCGAGCAGCAAGGCTGACGTTTCAGACGCCTTGTCCCCGGGTCGTCAGCCCGGTAATCTGGGATCTCAATCAGCCCGTGTGCCGCCGGCTGGGATCTCATTCCCGCCGTAGGAATGTGTGCCTGGATTCAAGGTAGCCATTGAACGCGAGGCCCGAAAGCAGCCTCCCGCCTTGCAACGACTGCGCGCTGGCGGCCATCTTGCCCGCCACCCCGCTCGGCGTGAGGCCGTTGCCTGCCGGCTTTGGCATTTTGCTAAAAACTGTTTTTTGGTGGCTTATTCGCACCGCGACGCGCAATGCTCTGGCACCATCAAATGTCGGAGATGCCAGAAGTCCCACCACGCTCTCCTTCATTCGGCCATCTCGACCAAAACACCTCACCTACCTGACGTTCGGCTAAATTTCTTCCCCTGGGAGTTGGGACACTGTCTGTATTACCGATATTATTGTATCTAAAGATCTACACTTCAGATAGGACAGCTTTAAGGTACTGTATAGCTCTTCCACGCTGGCTATTTTTTTCCTCTAATTAACCCGTATGCGTTCGCATGAAATATTTGTTTTACGCACGCTAAGATGTCACCTATTTCGGAATCCGATATACCCCTCCTTGCGAGTTCACATCCCTCAATAAATGTATACACTTCATTTCTCAAATCTGGCGAACGGGTACCTGAGAAAAATGGTACTAATCTGTTTACATTTTTTGCAATTGCTTCTATACTCATTTTTAAGCCTGTATTACTCCTGACGATTTTTAAACTTGTTGCAGGTAGTGACGGACGTCCAATCGGATCTTTGTGCGGCAGGATTTTATCTGCTAGCAATTGTTCCTGTCGCAGGAGTCTATTTTTTCTCTTTTAACTCCTCTATTCTCCTATGAGCCTCTTCTAAAGAGTCAAAACTTTCCCTGCTTTTTTGGTTTAAAACTGTCGAGAGCAAATTTCCCGAAACTCGCTTTTTCTCGATAAACTTTCTCAATCTAATACTTTCCTCTTCCATTTCCTTTACTAGAATTGCCTCTAATTCTCTGTTCGTCAAGTAGTTGTCGTATCTGTTTTTTAAGGTGTGAAATTCAGCTTTCCACCTTTCTAATTCCTTTAGCGCACTTTTATTTTTATTTGATACAAAATTGAGCAATTCTTCTAAAATTACATCAGCCTTCTCTACCTTGGAGAGATTACCTAGATATTTAATCTTTTCCGTTATTAAAACCAAATTCTCTTTATTCTTAACAGCAGACGAAAGATTATTCCAAATTTTTTCAATGAACATATCTAACTGCCCAACCAAATCTTTATAATCCCTTTCTAAATCCCTTAATCGTGCCTCAAAATCGAATAAAATATTCGTAAAAGATAAAAAAAAACACAAAAACAAAAAGACAACGATTGCAATTTTGCCAACACTTTGGGTCTGACGAGCAAATGAGCAAGAAACAATCAAAACCTCCACAATGTTTTGCGCTGAAATCCAACCTCAAGCATAAGCGCCACCGCCACTCTCAAGTTTCGCGTCACTTTTTAATTATAGCTACACTTCGCGTATTTTCTTTCAATTTTTTTTTTAATATTCTTTTAGTAGCATTCGCAGAACTGCTAAATCTACTGTTCAGTAATTATCATAACTAATTCGTCTTACAATTCTTCACAGGATTACGGGTAAGGGAGTCTTGCCCAGGATTATTTATGTGTGTTAGTATTAATATATATTCACTACAAATTCCTATCTTTATTTATCACTTTTAAGATTTTATACAAACTCACCTGCGAACGATTTTCGGTTCGTAAAAACCGGCTGCGCCAAATATGTTGTGGTTCTTTCAGACGAATCCTGTCGTGGGCTTCTCCGAAGTCCTTCCTCCCTCAGTCCGTCCCAAATGAAACACTATAGCTTCACTCTGAACACTTTATTGCGAATTACATTAGTTACACACGGTTTGTAAGCTCTGCTTCGCGGATCGCTACTGACTGATCACTATTGACTACTTTACGCAACTCACCACCGACTACTTCATACCAGTCTTATTTATATTTCTGTATGCGGAAACTTAAATACGGAAACAACAATATGCTAACTGTAGCGGAAAAGACCTGCCACAACACCTGAACGCAAGAAAGTGGGTCACTAGTTCCACGGCCAACAAGTGCAGTACCGCTTCACCAGCGGCTAGCGCGCGCTCGATGAATTGACCTTGACAAGTTACAATGCGGAATTAAACGCTTAGTGCGATGGAAATTAAATGCTCAGTGCGACACCATTATGGTCGACCGAAAATGTGTTCCGCGGAAGTAGCGACTCATAACATCCCTTCACCCCAAGGGAAAGGAAAAATTAATATCGTGAAGCGATGTTAATTTTTCCTTTTATTACAATGCTTCTACTGGGTGGTTAACTGTTTGATATTAGTCTTAATGCTATTAAAAATTTCTTAAGTAAATACGTTCGGAACTGTATGTCCTGTCAGAAGTATAAGCCAGAACAGCAGAAACCGGCTGGGAAAATGCTCACGCAGATCGCAGAGGAGCCTAATTCGACGAATTAGGCATCCTCCGCGTAGGAGGAAGACTAGAAGCAGCCCAGTTGCCTTACGATGCTAAACATCCAATGCTTTTACCATATAATGACATTTTGGTAAAACTCTTGTTAAAGACAATACACGAGGAGAATCTCCATTGTGGTGCACAAGCTCTTTGGACTAACACAAGTCAACGCTTCTGGCCTTTAAAAGGAAAATCGATGGCAAGAGGTGTCATTCAACGCTGCGTGAAATGCACAAGAGCATGTCCAAAGCTATACAGTCAGCTCATGGAAAATTTACCTGCACTCAGACTCCAACCCGCAAGACCATTTATCAACTCAGGTGTGGATTATTGTGGACCATTCTGGGTTCACTATAAAATCCGCGGCAAGAAACCACACAAGGTGTATATCTCACTGTTCTGCTGCTTTGCAACGAAAGCCGTCCACATGGAGGTAGTCAGTGACCTAACAACAGAGGCATTCATTGGATCGATAAGGCGCTTCATAAGTCGTAGAGGACACTGCCAGAATTTGTACTGCGACAACGCAACCAATTTCGTGGGGGCCAAAAACCAACTTGCCGAACTAAAGGAATCACTCTACTCCTCTGCTGCAGAACAAGCTATAATCCGAACATGTGCTGACAAAGGAATCCAATTTCACTTTATCCCACCAAGGGCCCCTCACTTTGGGGGATTGTGGGAGGTAGCCATCAAATCTGCAAAGCATCTTTTAGTTCGCAGTGTTTCGACAGCTAATTTAACATACGAGGAGCTGGAGACAGTAGTCGTCGAAATAGAAGCAATTCTAAATTCAAGACCTTTGACACCACTGTCTAATGATCCAAATGATTTGACAGCATTAACCCCCGGCCATTTTTTGATTGGAGAGCCATTAACAGCTTAAGTGGACTCCAGAGCAACTGTCGTGAATCCTTCGTCTTTGAAACGATGGAAATTAGTCTCACATCTTAAACACGAATTTTGGAAACGCTGGTCACTCGAGTACCTAAACGAGATGCAATATCGCCGTAAATGGAGAGAACAATCACCAAATATTCAAATAGGAACAATTCCTCAAGGAAGATGACGTACCGCCCCTCTCATGGCATCTAGGAAGAATTATCAAAGTTTATAGCGGACCAGATAATGCAGTCCGAGTAGTAGATGTTAAAACTAAGAATGGAATCTTCAAACGAGCTATAAACAGATTGGCACCACTTCCTGTAGACAACAATTCATCATCAGCCATAAAATCACCAATAGACATCAGTAGTTCACAGGAGTTATTGCGTGATGACAATGAGGATATGCCTGTGACATCAAAAAGAGACACCCAATCTTCTTCTGATACTGATAATGAAGCTCCACTTCAAAAAAAACGACAAAGAGCTTCAAAACTAACAACATTACTATTAGCCTGCCTATTCATACCAATCGTTTACTCTGCTTCAGTAGAAATTCATCGCTTTGAATCAAACCCTAGAGTATACTTTGAAAATATGGGCTCGGCTGGGATCATTAGCAGCGAATGGAATCTAGTAACATATTTTAATTTGTAACCATATTGGAAGGAGGTGAACCTACTAAATTCATACAAAAATACACTAACGCCATTGTGCGAAAGGATCCATAATACTAGAACATGCTCAATAATCCTAGCACAATTCAATCAACTCATTGACGGAATTAACTCAAATAACGAATTATTAGAAATTAATCCCACCATGCGAGTAAAGAGAGGCGCCTTAAATGTGGTCGGATCAATCGCTCGCTCCCTATTTGGAGTTCTTGACGAAGAGTATGCAGAAAAAGCAGCAGCAACAATCCAAAAGCTAGAGAAAAATGATGACTATTTGCTATCTGCTATAGAAAATCAGACGTCGTTCCTAGATAGCACTCTCTACTTAATGAAAAGAAACCAAAAAGTAAGTGAAATGCAGTTTGATAAAATAGCAACTGTTCTTAAACGTGCAAAAAACCAATTTGAAAATATAAACCAACAGCTCGACGCAGAAAAGGTATCACTTACCTTCCTCGACTTTACGATTCAAGCAACATTAGCAATGATGAATCTTAAAAGCATTCAAGACTCACTAATTGATATATTAGCTGATACTCACCACGGAATCATAAATCCTTTGCTGATCTCACCTGCTCAACTAAAATTCGAATTACTAAAAATAAAAATCAATCTTCCTGCAACACTCCGATTACCAGTTTCGTTAAATGACCTATTAAAACTTTACTCCTTCATGTCAATAGAAGGAAGAATCACCGCCAAATATGTAATTTTCAAAATAAACATACTACTAATCTCCACCCAAGAATTTGAAATGTTCAAACTCACCGCAGTTCCTTGGAAGACAAACAACAGCTTCAAAATAATAAAGGTGATGTCGCCCTTCATGATAGTCAATTTGCATCGAGATTTGTATTATCCATTAACAAAAGCAGAATTAAGAACTTGCATCAAAGTCGAACTACAAAATCATTTATGTCGACAACACCACCCATTATACAAGAAGGGATCTAAAATAGGTGTATGCGAGATTAATATACTTAATCAACAGGAAGATTCATCCTCATGCTTTGCTACCAACGCAGGCCCAGGACCACATTGGGTTCAATTACATGACCCAAACGTATGGATATTCACTACGATGGGGAAATTCGTCTGAACGCAGTTTGCAAATCAAATGTAACACATATCACAGCACGAAAATCAGGATTTTTAAAAATAGGAGAAGAATGTGCTGTCAAACTTCCTTGACAATTCAAGGACACCGAACCTTGGAAACTAAACGGTATGCCTCATTCTTGCCAGCAATTAATATGAGCAACATGATATCTTCAACTGAAGACATTTCAACAACGACGACCATTATAAATAAATTAATCAATACACATTATAAGGAAATAGAATCACTCAGAAATGAGATTTCTCATGTTCGATTGACGCTACCAAATTGACGTTGGTTCAACCTGCGATCTGATGCAGTTTCTCACTGAGCGGTGGAGCAGTTGTATTCACCAGTTTGGTGATCTGGATATCTCCAAGGCAAGGATATTGAGCGAATCGGGTCGATTTTAATGCGCGGAAGACCCAATGCTGTTTGTTGACCCACAAACGTCTGGCGGGTGACAACTTCCCACCTCTAAATATGGGTGGTGTGGATATTAATGAGTCGGAGGCTCTTGATGTTCTGGGCATGTCAATCCAATGCGATCTTCACTGGAACGATCACATCTTTGACGTGTCGAAAGAAGCAGCCAAGTGCTTAGGCTTTCTTAAGCAGTGTAAGAAATACTTCACTCCAGCCGATCTTCGTTGTATCTACACCACCTATATCTTTCCGAAACCTTTAAGCGAGGTGTAAACCGTCACTACTCCCTCTTTCCCCATTCCCACTAATCTGTCATCCCTTCGGAACATTCGGAACCATCAACCACGTCCGAACCGAACAAGGAACCATAACACGACCCCTTAGCAAAATGATATTGCTCCCATTCGAAGCTTCGCCACTCGCGAGCTTTTCACACCCCAGCATCCCCCTAAACGAGTAGTAACAAATATCTTCTCATTTAAGCCATGAATCCAAAGGACTCACTCCCCCCCCCTTCCTAACGCAGCTTTTTCCTCCATCAAATCCGGAATCACGGGGTCGACTGGTCCTTCGACGATGAGGACTATCAAGTGTCCCTATCGCCGGCGAGCAGCAAGGCTGACGTTTCTGACGCCTTGTCCCCGGGTCGTCAGCCCGGTAATCTGGGACGTGTGCCGCCGGCTGGGATCTCATTCCCGCCGTAGGAATGTGTGCCTGGATTCAAGGTAGCCATTGAACGCGAGGCCCGAAAGCAGCCTCCCGCCTTGCAACGACTGCGCGCTGGCGGCCATCTTGCCCGCCACCCCGCTCGGCGTGAGGCCGTTGCCTGCCGGCTTTGGCATTTTGCTAAAAACTGTTTTTTGGTGGCTTATTCGCACCGCGACGCGCAATGCTCTGGCACCATCAAATGTCGGAGATGCCAGAAGTCCCACCACGCTCTCCTTCATTCGGCCATCTCGACCAAAACACCTCACCTACCTGACGTTCGGCTAAATTTCTTCCCCTGGGAGTTGGGACACTGTCTGTATTACCGATATTATTGTATCTAAAGATCTACACTTCAGATAGGACAGCTTTAAGGTACTGTATAGCTCTTCCACGCTGGCTATTTTTTTCCTCTAATTAACCCGTATGCGTTCGCATGAAATATTTGTTTTACGCACGCTAAGATGTCACCTATTTCGGAATCCGATATACCCCTCCTTGCGAGTTCACATCCCTCAATAAATGTATACACTTCATTTCTCAAATCTGGCGAACGGGTACCTGAGAAAAATGGTACTAATCTGTTTACATTTTTTGCAATTGCTTCTATACTCATTTTTAAGCCTGTATTACTCCTGACGATTTTTAAACTTGTTGCAGGTAGTGACGGACGTCCAATCGGATCTTTGTGCGGCAGGATTTTATCTGCTAGCAATTGTTCCTGTCGCAGGAGTCTATTTTTTCTCTTTTAACTCCTCTATTCTCCTATGAGCCTCTTCTAAAGAGTCAAAACTTTCCCTGCTTTTTTGGTTTAAAACTGTCGAGAGCAAATTTCCCGAAACTCGCTTTTTCTCGATAAACTTTCTCAATCTAATACTTTCCTCTTCCATTTCCTTTACTAGAATTGCCTCTAATTCTCTGTTCGTCAAGTAGTTGTCGTATCTGTTTTTTAAGGTGTGAAATTCAGCTTTCCACCTTTCTAATTCCTTTAGCGCACTTTTATTTTTATTTGATACAAAATTTTATTTGATACAAAAATGCAATTCTTCTAAAATTACATCAGCCTTCTCTACCTTGGAGAGATTACCTAGATATTTAATCTTTTCCGTTATTAAAACCAAATTCTCTTTATTCTTAACAGCAGACGAAAGATTATTCCAAATTTTTTCAATGAACATATCTAACTGCCCAACCAAATCTTTATAATCCCTTTCTAAATCCCTTAATCGTGCCTCAAAATCGAATAAAATATTCGTAAAAGATAAAAAAAAACACAAAAACAAAAAGACAACGATTGCAATTTTGCCAACACTTTGGGTCTGACGAGCAAATGAGCAAGAAACAATCAAAACCTCCACAATGTTTTGCGCTGAAATCCAACCTCAAGCATAAGCGCCACCGCCACTCTCAAGTTTCGCGTCACTTTTTAATTATAGCTACACTTCGCGTATTTTCTTTCAATTTTTTTTTTAATATTCTTTTAGTAGCATTCGCAGAACTGCTAAATCTACTGTTCAGTAATTATCATAACTAATTCGTCTTACAATTCTTCACAGGATTACGGGTAAGGGAGTCTTGCCCAGGATTATTTATGTGTGTTAGTATTAATATATATTCACTACAAATTCCTATCTTTATTTATCACTTTTAAGATTTTATACAAACTCACCTGCGAACGATTTTCGGTTCGTAAAAACCGGCTGCGCCAAATATGTTGTGGTTCTTTCAGACGAATCCTGTCGTGGGCTTCTCCGAAGTCCTTCCTCCCTCAGTCCGTCCCAAATGAAACACTATAGCTTCACTCTGAACACTTTATTGCGAATTACATTAGTTACACACGGTTTGTAAGCTCTGCTTCGCGGATCGCTACTGACTGATCACTATTGACTACTTTACGCAACTCACCACCGACTACTTCATACCAGTCTTATTTATATTTCTGTATGCGGAAACTTAAATACGGAAACAACAATATGCTAACTATAGCGGAAAAGACCTGCCACAACACCTGAGCGCAAGAAAGTGGGTCACTAGTTCCACGGCCAACAAGTGCAGTACCGCTTCACCAGCGGCTAGCGCGCGCTCGATGAATTGACCTTGACAAGTTACAATGCGGAATTAAACGCTTAGTGCGATGGAAATTAAATGCTCAGTGCGACACCATTATGGTCGACCGAAAATGTGTTCCGCGGAAGTAGCGACTCATAACATCCCTTCACCCCAAGGGAAAGGAAAAATTAATATCGTGAAGCGATGTTAATTTTTCCTTTTATTACAATGCTTCTACTGGGTGGTTAACTGTTTGATATTAGTCTTAATGCTATTAAAAATTTCTTAAGTAAATACGTTCGGAACTGTATGTCCTGTCAGAAGTATAAGCCAGAACAGCAGAAACCGGCTGGGAAAATGCTCACGCAGATCGCAGAGGAGCCTAATTCGACGAATTAGGCATCCTCCGCGTAGGAGGAAGACTAGAAGCAACCCAGTTGCCTTACGATGCTAAACATCCAATGCTTTTACCATATAATGACATTTTGGTAAAACTCTTGTTAAAGACAATACACGAGGAGAATCTCCATTGTGGTGCACAAGCTCTTTTGACTAACACAAGTCAACGCTTCTGGCCTTTAAAAGGAAAATCGATGGCAAGAGGTGTCATTCAACGCTGCGTGAAATGCACAAGAGCATGTCCAAAGCTATACAGTCAGCTCATGGAAAATTTACCTGCACTCAGACTCCAACCCGCAAGACCATTTATCAACTCAGGTGTGGATTATTGTGGACCATTCTGGGTTCACTATAAAATCCGCGGCAAGAAACCACACAAGGTGTATATCTCACTGTTCTGCTGCTTTGCAACGAAAGCCGTCCACATGGAGGTAGTCAGTGACCTAACAACAGAGGCATTCATTGGATCGATAAGGCGCTTCATAAGTCATAGAGGACACTGCCAGAATTTGTACAGCGACAACGCAACCAATTTCGTGGGGGCCAAAAACCAACTTGCCGAACTAAAGGAATCACTCTACTCCTCTGCTGCAGAACAAGCTATAATCCGAACATGTGCTGACAAAGGAATCCAATTTCACTTTATCCCACCAAGGGCCCCTCACTTTGGGGGATTGTGGGAGGTAGCCATCAAATCTGCAAAGCATCTTTTAGTTCGCAGTGTTTCGACAGCTAATTTAACATACGAGGAGCTGGAGACAGTAGTCGTCGAAATAGAAGCAATTCTAAATTCAAGACCTTTGACACCACTGTCTAATGATCCAAATGATTTGACAGCATTAACCCCCGGCCATTTTTTGATTGGAGAGCCATTAACAGCTTAAGTGGACTCCAGAGCAACTGTCGTGAATCCTTCGTCTTTGAAACGATGGAAATTAGTCTCACATCTTAAACACGAATTTTGGAAACGCTGGTCACTCGAGTACCTAAACGAGATGCAATATCGCCGTAAATGGAGAGAACAATCACCAAATATTCAAATAGGAACAATTCCTCAAGGAAGATGACGTACCGCCCCTCTCATGGCATCTAGGAAGAATTATCAAAGTTTATAGCGGACCAGATAATGCAGTCCGAGTAGTAGATGTTAAAACTAAGAATGGAATCTTCAAACGAGCTATAAACAGATTGGCACCACTTCCTGTAGACAACAATTCATCATCAGCCATAAAATCACCAATAGACATCAGTAGTTCACAGGAGTTATTGCGTGATGACAATGAGGATATGCCTGTGACATCAAAAAGAGACACCCAATCTTCTTCTGATACTGATAATGAAGCTCCACTTCAAAAAAAACGACAAAGAGCTTCAAAACTAACAACATTACTATTAGCCTGCCTATTCATACCAATCGTTTACTCTGCTTCAGTAGAAATTCATCGCTTTGAATCAAACCCTAGAGTATACTTTGAAAATATGGGCTCGGCTGGGATCATTAGCAGCGAATGGAATCTAGTAACATATTTTAATTTGTAACCATATTGGAAGGAGGTGAACCTACTAAATTCATACAAAAATACACTAACGCCATTGTGCGAAAGGATCCATAATACTAGAACATGTTCAATAATCCTAGCACAATTCAATCAACTCATTGACGAAATTAACTCAAATAACGAATTATTAGAAATTAATCCCACCATGCGAGTAAAGAGAGGCGCCTTAAATGTGGTCGGATCAATCGCTCGCTCCCTATTTGGAGTTCTTGACGAAGAGTATGCAGAAAAAGCAGCAGCAACAATCCAAAAGCTAGAGAAAAATTATGACTATTTGCTATCTGCTATAGAAAATCAGACGTCGTTCCTAGATAGCACTCTCTACTTAATGAAAAGAAACCAAAAAGAAAGTGAAATGCAGTTTGATAAAATAGCAACTGTTCTTAAACGTGCAAAAAACCAATTTGAAAATATAAACCAACAGCTCGACGCAGAAAAGGTATCACTTACTTTCCTCGACTTTACGATTCAAGCAACATTAGCAATGATGAATCTTAAAAGCATTCAAGACTCACTAATTGATATATTAGCTGATACTCACCACGGAATCATAAATCCTTTGCTGATCTCACCTGCTCAACTAAAATTCGAATTACTAAAAATAAAAATCAATCTTCCTGCAACACTCCGATTACCAGTTTCGTTAAATGTCCTATTAAAACTTTACTCCTTCATGTCAATAGAAGGAAGAATCACCGCCAAATATGTAATTTTCAAAATAAACATACTACTAATCTCCACCCAAGAATTTGAAATGTTCAAACTCACCGCAGTTCCTTGGAAGACAAACAACAGCTTCAAAATAATAAAGGTGATGTCGCCCTTCATGATAGTCAATTTGCATCGAGATTTGTATTATCCATTAACAAAAGCAGAATTAAGAACTTGCATCAAAGTCGAACTACAAAATCATTTATGTCGACAACACCACCCATTATACAAGAAGGGATCTAAAATAGGTGTATGCGAGATTAATATACTTAATCAACAGGAAGATTCATCCTCATGCTTTGCTACCAACGCAGGCCCAGGACCACATTGGGTTCAATTACATGACCCAAACGTATGGATATTCACTACGATGGGGAAATTCGTCTGAACGCAGTTTGCAAATCAAATGTAACACATATCACAGCACGAAAATCAGGATTTTTAAAAATAGGAGAAGAATGTGCTGTCAAACTTCCTTGACAATTCAAGGACACCGAACCTTGGAAACTAAACGGTATGCCTCATTCTTGCCAGCAATTAATATGAGCAACATGATATCTTCAACTGAAGACATTTCAACAACGACGACCATTATAAATAAATTAGTCAATACACATTATAAGGAAATAGAATCACTCAGAAATGAGATTTCTCATGTTCGATTGACGCTACCAAATTGACGTTGGTTCAACCTGCGATCTGATGCAGTTTCTCACTGAGCGGTGGAGCAGTTGTATTCACCAGTTTGGTGATCTGGATATCTCCAAGGCAAGGATATTGAGCGAATCGGGTCGATTTTAATGCGCGGAAGACCCAATGCTGTTTGTTGACCCACAAACGTCTGGCGGGTGACAACTTCCCACCTCTAAATATGGGTGGTGTGGATATTAATGAGTCGGAGGCTCTTGATGTTCTGGGCATGTCAATCCAATGCGATCTTCACTGGAACGATCACATCTTTGACGTGTCGAAAGAAGCAGCCAAGTGCTTAGGCTTTCTTAAGCAGTGTAAGAAATACTTCACTCCAGCCGATCTTCGTTGTATCTACACCACCTATATCTTTCCGAAACCTTTAAGCGAGGTGTAAACCGTCACTACTCCCTCTTTCCCCATTCCCACTAATCTGTCATCCCTTCGGAACATTCGGAACCATCAACCACGTCCGAACCGAACAAGGAACCATAACACGACCCCTTAGCAAAATGATATTGCTCCCATTCGAAGCTTCGCCACTCGCGAGCTTTTCACACCCCAGCATCCCCCTAAACGAGTAGTAACAAATATCTTCTCATTTAAGCCATGAATCCAAAGGACTCACTCCCCCCCCTTCCTAACGCAGCTTTTTCCTCCATCAAATCCGGAATCACGGGGTCGACTGGTCCTTCGACGATGAGGACTATCAAGTGTCCCTATCGCCGGCGAGCAGCAAGGCTGACGTTTCTGACGCCTTGTCCCCGGGTCGTCAGCCCGGTAATCTGGGACGTGTGCCGCCGGCTGGGATCTCATTCCCGCCGTAGGAATGTGTGCCTGGATTCAAGGTAGCCATTGAACGCGAGGCCCGAAAGCAGCCTCCCGCCTTGCAACGACTGCGCGCTGGCGGCCATCTTGCCCGCCACCCCGCTCGGCGTGAGGCCGTTGCCTGCCGGCTTTGGCATTTTGCTAAAAACTGTTTTTTGGTGGCTTATTCGCACCGCGACGCGCAATGCTCTGGCACCATCAAATGTCGGAGATGCCAGAAGTCCCACCACGCTCTCCTTCATTCGGCCATCTCGACCAAAACACCTCACCTACCTGACGTTCGGCTAAATTTCTTCCCCTGGGAGTTGGGACACTGTCTGTATTACCGATATTATTGTATCTAAAGATCTACACTTCAGATAGGACAGCTTTAAGGTACTGTATAGCTCTTCCACGCTGGCTATTTTTTTCCTCTAATTAACCCGTATGCGTTCGCATGAAATATTTGTTTTACGCACGCTAAGATGTCACCTATTTCGGAATCCGATATACCCCTCCTTGCGAGTTCACATCCCTCAATAAATGTATACACTTCATTTCTCAAATCTGGCGAACGGGTACCTGAGAAAAATGGTACTAATCTGTTTACATTTTTTGCAATTGCTTCTATACTCATTTTTAAGCCTGTATTACTCCTGACGATTTTTAAACTTGTTGCAGGTAGTGACGGACGTCCAATCGGATCTTTGTGCGGCAGGATTTTATCTGCTAGCAATTGTTCCTGTCGCAGGAGTCTATTTTTTCTCTTTTAACTCCTCTATTCTCCTATGAGCCTCTTCTAAAGAGTCAAAACTTTCCCTGCTTTTTTGGTTTAAAACTGTCGAGAGCAAATTTCCCGAAACTCGCTTTTTCTCGATAAACTTTCTCAATCTAATACTTTCCTCTTCCATTTCCTTTACTAGAATTGCCTCTAATTCTCTGTTCGTCAAGTAGTTGTCGTATCTGTTTTTTAAGGTGTGAAATTCAGCTTTCCACCTTTCTAATTCCTTTAGCGCACTTTTATTTTTATTTGATACAAAATTGAGCAATTCTTCTAAAATTACATCAGCCTTCTCTACCTTGGAGAGATTACCTAGATATTTAATCTTTTCCGTTATTAAAACCAAATTCTCTTTATTCTTAACAGCAGACGAAAGATTATTCCAAATTTTTTCAATGAACATATCTAACTGCCCAACCAAATCTTTATAATCCCTTTCTAAATCCCTTAATCGTGCCTCAAAATCGAATAAAATATTCGTAAAAGATAAAAAAAAACACAAAAACAAAAAGACAACGATTGCAATTTTGCCAACACTTTGGGTCTGACGAGCAAATGAGCAAGAAACAATCAAAACCTCCACAATGTTTTGCGCTGAAATCCAACCTCAAGCATAAGCGCCACCGCCACTCTCAAGTTTCGCGTCACTTTTTAATTATAGCTACACTTCGCGTATTTTCTTTCAATTTTTTTTTTAATATTCTTTTAGTAGCATTCGCAGAACTGCTAAATCTACTGTTCAGTAATTATCATAACTAATTCGTCTTACAATTCTTCACAGGATTACGGGTAAGGGAGTCTTGCCCAGGATTATTTATGTGTGTTAGTATTAATATATATTCACTACAAATTCCTATCTTTATTTATCACTTTTAAGATTTTATACAAACTCACCTGCGAACGATTTTCGGTTCGTAAAAACCGGCTGCGCCAAATATGTTGTGGTTCTTTCAGACGAATCCTGTCGTGGGCTTCTCCGAAGTCCTTCCTCCCTCAGTCCGTCCCAAATGAAACACTATAGCTTCACTCTGAACACTTTATTGCGAATTACATTAGTTACACACGGTTTGTAAGCTCTGCTTCGCGGATCGCTACTGACTGATCACTATTGACTACTTTACGCAACTCACCACCGACTACTTCATACCAGTCTTATTTATATTTCTGTATGCGGAAACTTAAATACGGAAACAACAATATGCTAACTATAGCGGAAAAGACCTGCCACAACACCTGAGCGCAAGAAAGTGGGTCACTAGTTCCACGGCCAACAAGTGCAGTACCGCTTCACCAGCGGCTAGCACGCGCTCGATGAATTGACCTTGACAAGTTACAATGCGGAATTAAACGCTTAGTGCGATGGAAATTAAATGCTCAGTGCGACACCATTATGGTCGACCGAAAATGTGTTCCGCGGAAGTAGCGACTCATAACATCCCTTCACCCCAAGGGAAAGGAAAAATTAATATCGTGAAGCGATGTTAATTTTTCCTTTTATTACAATGCTTCTACTGGGTGGTTAACTGTTTGATATTAGTCTTAATGCTATTAAAAATTTCTTAAGTAAATACGTTCGGAACTGTATGTCCTGTCAGAAGTATAAGCCAGAACAGCAGAAACCGGCTGGGAAAATGCTCACGCAGATCGCAGAGGAGCCTAATTCGACGAATTAGGCATCCTCCGCGTAGGAGGAAGACTAGAAGCAACCCAGTTGCCTTACGATGCTAAACATCCAATGCTTTTACCATATAATGACATTTTGGTAAAACTCTTGTTAAAGACAATACACGAGGAGAATCTCCATTGTGGTGCACAAGCTCTTTTGACTAACACAAGTCAACGCTTCTGGCCTTTAAAAGGAAAATCGATGGCAAGAGGTGTCATTCAACGCTGCGTGAAATGCACAAGAGCATGTCCAAAGCTATACAGTCAGCTCATGGAAAATTTACCTGCACTCAGACTCCAACCCGCAAGACCATTTATCAACTCAGGTGTGGATTATTGTGGACCATTCTGGGTTCACTATAAAATCCGCGGCAAGAAACCACACAAGGTGTATATCTCACTGTTCTGCTGCTTTGCAACGAAAGCCGTCCACATGGAGGTAGTCAGTGACCTAACAACAGAGGCATTCATTGGATCGATAAGGCGCTTCATAAGTCATAGAGGACACTGCCAGAATTTGTACAGCGACAACGCAACCAATTTCGTGGGGGCCAAAAACCAACTTGCCGAACTAAAGGAATCACTCTACTCCTCTGCTGCAGAACAAGCTATAATCCGAACATGTGCTGACAAAGGAATCCAATTTCACTTTATCCCACCAAGGGCCCCTCACTTTGGGGGATTGTGGGAGGTAGCCATCAAATCTGCAAAGCATCTTTTAGTTCGCAGTGTTTCGACAGCTAATTTAACATACGAGGAGCTGGAGACAGTAGTCGTCGAAATAGAAGCAATTCTAAATTCAAGACCTTTGACACCACTGTCTAATGATCCAAATGATTTGACAGCATTAACCCCCGGCCATTTTTTGATTGGAGAGCCATTAACAGCTTAAGTGGACTCCAGAGCAACTGTCGTGAATCCTTCGTCTTTGAAACGATGGAAATTAGTCTCACATCTTAAACACGAATTTTGGAAACGCTGGTCACTCGAGTACCTAAACGAGATGCAATATCGCCGTAAATGGAGAGAACAATCACCAAATATTCAAATAGGAACAATTCCTCAAGGAAGATGACGTACCGCCCCTCTCATGGCATCTAGGAAGAATTATCAAAGTTTATAGCGGACCAGATAATGCAGTCCGAGTAGTAGATGTTAAAACTAAGAATGGAATCTTCAAACGAGCTATAAACAGATTGGCACCACTTCCTGTAGACAACAATTCATCATCAGCCATAAAATCACCAATAGACATCAGTAGTTCACAGGAGTTATTGCGTGATGACAATGAGGATATGCCTGTGACATCAAAAAGAGACACCCAATCTTCTTCTGATACTGATAATGAAGCTCCACTTCAAAAAAAACGACAAAGAGCTTCAAAACTAACAACATTACTATTAGCCTGCCTATTCATACCAATCGTTTACTCTGCTTCAGTAGAAATTCATCGCTTTGAATCAAACCCTAGAGTATACTTTGAAAATATGGGCTCGGCTGGGATCATTAGCAGCGAATGGAATCTAGTAACATATTTTAATTTGTAACCATATTGGAAGGAGGTGAACCTACTAAATTCATACAAAAATACACTAACGCCATTGTGCGAAAGGATCCATAATACTAGAACATGTTCAATAATCCTAGCACAATTCAATCAACTCATTGACGAAATTAACTCAAATAACGAATTATTAGAAATTAATCCCACCATGCGAGTAAAGAGAGGCGCCTTAAATGTGGTCGGATCAATCGCTCGCTCCCTATTTGGAGTTCTTGACGAAGAGTATGCAGAAAAAGCAGCAGCAACAATCCAAAAGCTAGAGAAAAATTATGACTATTTGCTATCTGCTATAGAAAATCAGACGTCGTTCCTAGATAGCACTCTCTACTTAATGAAAAGAAACCAAAAAGAAAGTGAAATGCAGTTTGATAAAATAGCAACTGTTCTTAAACGTGCAAAAAACCAATTTGAAAATATAAACCAACAGCTCGACGCAGAAAAGGTATCACTTACTTTCCTCGACTTTACGATTCAAGCAACATTAGCAATGATGAATCTTAAAAGCATTCAAGACTCACTAATTGATATATTAGCTGATACTCACCACGGAATCATAAATCCTTTGCTGATCTCACCTGCTCAACTAAAATTCGAATTACTAAAAATAAAAATCAATCTTCCTGCAACACTCCGATTACCAGTTTCGTTAAATGTCCTATTAAAACTTTACTCCTTCATGTCAATAGAAGGAAGAATCACCGCCAAATATGTAATTTTCAAAATAAACATACTACTAATCTCCACCCAAGAATTTGAAATGTTCAAACTCACCGCAGTTCCTTGGAAGACAAACAACAGCTTCAAAATAATAAAGGTGATGTCGCCCTTCATGATAGTCAATTTGCATCGAGATTTGTATTATCCATTAACAAAAGCAGAATTAAGAACTTGCATCAAAGTCGAACTACAAAATCATTTATGTCGACAACACCACCCATTATACAAGAAGGGATCTAAAATAGGTGTATGCGAGATTAATATACTTAATCAACAGGAAGATTCATCCTCATGCTTTGCTACCAACGCAGGCCCAGGACCACATTGGGTTCAATTACATGACCCAAACGTATGGATATTCACTACGATGGGGAAATTCGTCTGAACGCAGTTTGCAAATCAAATGTAACACATATCACAGCACGAAAATCAGGATTTTTAAAAATAGGAGAAGAATGTGCTGTCAAACTTCCTTGACAATTCAAGGACACCGAACCTTGGAAACTAAACGGTATGCCTCATTCTTGCCAGCAATTAATATGAGCAACATGATATCTTCAACTGAAGACATTTCAACAACGACGACCATTATAAATAAATTAGTCAATACACATTATAAGGAAATAGAATCACTCAGAAATGAGATTTCTCATGTTCGATTGACGCTACCAAATTGACGTTGGTTCAACCTGCGATCTGATGCAGTTTCTCACTGAGCGGTGGAGCAGTTGTATTCACCAGTTTGGTGATCTGGATATCTCCAAGGCAAGGATATTGAGCGAATCGGGTCGATTTTAATGCGCGGAAGACCCAATGCTGTTTGTTGACCCACAAACGTCTGGCGGGTGACAACTTCCCACCTCTAAATATGGGTGGTGTGGATATTAATGAGTCGGAGGCTCTTGATGTTCTGGGCATGTCAATCCAATGCGATCTTCACTGGAACGATCACATCTTTGACGTGTCGAAAGAAGCAGCCAAGTGCTTAGGCTTTCTTAAGCAGTGTAAGAAATACTTCACTCCAGCCGATCTTCGTTGTATCTACACCACCTATATCTTTCCGAAACCTTTAAGCGAGGTGTAAACCGTCACTACTCCCTCTTTCCCCATTCCCACTAATCTGTCATCCCTTCGGAACATTCGGAACCATCAACCACGTCCGAACCGAACAAGGAACCATAACACGACCCCTTAGCAAAATGATATTGCTCCCATTCGAAGCTTCGCCACTCGCGAGCTTTTCACACCCCAGCATCCCCCTAAACGAGTAGTAACAAATATCTTCTCATTTAAGCCATGAATCCAAAGGACTCACTCCCCCCCCTTCCTAACGCAGCTTTTTCCTCCATCAAATCCGGAATCACGGGGTCGACTGGTCCTTCGACGATGAGGACTATCAAGTGTCCCTATCGCCGGCGAGCAGCAAGGCTGACGTTTCTGACGCCTTGTCCCCGGGTCGTCAGCCCGGTAATCTGGGACGTGTGCCGCCGGCTGGGATCTCATTCCCGCCGTAGGAATGTGTGCCTGGATTCAAGGTAGCCATTGAACGCGAGGCCCGAAAGCAGCCTCCCGCCTTGCAACGACTGCGCGCTGGCGGCCATCTTGCCCGCCACCCCGCTCGGCGTGAGGCCGTTGCCTGCCGGCTTTGGCATTTTGCTAAAAACTGTTTTTTGGTGGCTTATTCGCACCGCGACGCGCAATGCTCTGGCACCATCAAATGTCGGAGATGCCAGAAGTCCCACCACGCTCTCCTTCATTCGGCCATCTCGACCAAAACACCTCACCTACCTGACGTTCGGCTAAATTTCTTCCCCTGGGAGTTGGGACACTGTCTGTATTACCGATATTATTGTATCTAAAGATCTACACTTCAGATAGGACAGCTTTAAGGTACTGTATAGCTCTTCCACGCTGGCTATTTTTTTCCTCTAATTAACCCGTATGCGTTCGCATGAAATATTTGTTTTACGCACGCTAAGATGTCACCTATTTCGGAATCCGATATACCCCTCCTTGCGAGTTCACATCCCTCAATAAATGTATACACTTCATTTCTCAAATCTGGCGAACGGGTACCTGAGAAAAATGGTACTAATCTGTTTACATTTTTTGCAATTGCTTCTATACTCATTTTTAAGCCTGTATTACTCCTGACGATTTTTAAACTTGTTGCAGGTAGTGACGGACGTCCAATCGGATCTTTGTGCGGCAGGATTTTATCTGCTAGCAATTGTTCCTGTGGCAGGAGTCTATTTTTTCTCTTTTAACTCCTCTATTCTCCTATGAGCCTCTTCTAAAGAGTAAAAACTTTCCCTGCTTTTTTGGTTTAAAACTGTCGAGAGCAAATTTCCCGAAACTCGCTTTTTCTCGATAAACTTTCTCAATCTAATACTTTCCTCTTCCATTTCCTTTACTAGAATTGCCTCTAATTCTCTGTTCGTCAAGTAGTTGTCGTATCTGTTTTTTAAGGTGTGAAATTCAGCTTTCCACCTTTCTAATTCCTTTAGCGCACTTTTATTTTTATTTGATACAAAATTGAGCAATTCTTCTAAAATTACATCCGCCTTCTCTACCTTGGAGAGATTACCTAGATATTTAATCTTTTCCTTTATTAAAACCAAATTCTCTTTATTCTTAACAGCAGACGAAAGATTATTCCAAATTTTTTCAATGAACATATCTAACTGCCCAACCAAATCTTTATAATCCCTTTCTAAATCCCTTAATCGTGTCTCAAAATCGAATAAAATATTCGTAAAAGATAAAAAAAAACACAAAAACAAAAAGACAACGCTTGCAATTTTGCCAACACTTTGGGTCTGACGAGCAAATGAGCAAGAAACAATCAAAACCTCCACAATGTTTTGCGCTGAAATCCAACCTCAAGCATAAGCGCCACCGCCACTCTCAAGTTTCGCGTCACTTTTTAATTATAGCTACACTTCGCGTATTTTCTTTCAATTTTTTTTTTAATATTCTTTTAGTAGCATTCGCAGAACTGCTAAATCTACTGTTCAGTATTTATCATAACTAATTCGTCTTACAATTCTTCACAGGATTACGGGTAAGGGAGTCTTGCCCAGGATTATTTATGTGTGTTAGTATTAATATATATTCACTACAAATTCCTATCTTTATTTATCACTTTTAAGATTTTATACAAACTCACCTGCGAACGATTTTCGGTTCGTAAAAACCGGCTGCGCCAAATATGTTGTGGTTCTTTCAGACGAATCCTGTCGTGGGCTTCTCCGAAGTCCTTCCTCCCTCAGTCCGTCCCAAATGAAACACTATAGCTTCACTCTGAACACTTTATTGCGAATTACATTAGTTACACACGGTTTGTAAGCTCTGCTTCGCGGATCGCTACTGACTGATCACTATTGACTACTTTACGCAACTCACCACCGACTACTTCATACCAGTCTTATTTATATTTCTGTATGCGGAAACTTAAATACGGAAACAACAATATGCTAACTATAGCGGAAAAGACCTGCCACAACACCTGAGCGCAAGAAAGTGGGTCACTAGTTCCACGGCCAACAAGTGCAGTACCGCTTCACCAGCGGCTAGCGCGCGCTCGATGAATTGACCTTGACAAGTTACAATGCGGAATTAAACGCTTAGTGCGATGGAAATTAAATGCTCAGTGCGACACCATTATGGTCGACCGAAAATGTGTTCCGCGGAAGTAGCGACTCATAACATCCCTTCACCCCAAGGGAAAGGAAAAATTAATATCGTGAAGCGATGTTAATTTTTCCTTTTATTACAATGCTTCTACTGGGTGGTTAACTGTTTGATATTAGTCTTAATGCTATTAAAAATTTCTTAAGTAAATACGTTCGGAACTGTATGTCCTGTCAGAAGTATAAGCCAGAACAGCAGAAACCGGCTGGGAAAATGCTCACGCAGATCGCAGAGGAGCCTAATTCGACGAATTAGGCATCCTCCGCGTAGGAGGAAGACTAGAAGCAACCCAGTTGCCTTACGATGCTAAACATCCAATGCTTTTACCATATAATGACATTTTGGTAAAACTCTTGTTAAAGACAATACACGAGGAGAATCTCCATTGTGGTGCACAAGCTCTTTTGACTAACACAAGTCAACGCTTCTGGCCTTTAAAAGGAAAATCGATGGCAAGAGGTGTCATTCAACGCTGCGTGAAATGCACAAGAGCATGTCCAAAGCTATACAGTCAGCTCATGGAAAATTTACCTGCACTCAGACTCCAACCCGCAAGACCATTTATCAACTCAGGTGTGGATTATTGTGGACCATTCTGGGTTCACTATAAAATCCGCGGCAAGAAACCACACAAGGTGTATATCTCACTGTTCTGCTGCTTTGCAACGAAAGCCGTCCACATGGAGGTAGTCAGTGACCTAACAACAGAGGCATTCATTGGATCGATAAGGCGCTTCATAAGTCATAGAGGACACTGCCAGAATTTGTACAGCGACAACGCAACCAATTTCGTGGGGGCCAAAAACCAACTTGCCGAACTAAAGGAATCACTCTACTCCTCTGCTGCAGAACAAGCTATAATCCGAACATGTGCTGACAAAGGAATCCAATTTCACTTTATCCCACCAAGGGCCCCTCACTTTGGGGGATTGTGGGAGGTAGCCATCAAATCTGCAAAGCATCTTTTAGTTCGCAGTGTTTCGACAGCTAATTTAACATACGAGGAGCTGGAGACAGTAGTCGTCGAAATAGAAGCAATTCTAAATTCAAGACCTTTGACACCACTGTCTAATGATCCAAATGATTTGACAGCATTAACCCCCGGCCATTTTTTGATTGGAGAGCCATTAACAGCTTAAGTGGACTCCAGAGCAACTGTCGTGAATCCTTCGTCTTTGAAACGATGGAAATTAGTCTCACATCTTAAACACGAATTTTGGAAACGCTGGTCACTCGAGTACCTAAACGAGATGCAATATCGCCGTAAATGGAGAGAACAATCACCAAATATTCAAATAGGAACAATTCCTCAAGGAAGATGACGTACCGCCCCTCTCATGGCATCTAGGAAGAATTATCAAAGTTTATAGCGGACCAGATAATGCAGTCCGAGTAGTAGATGTTAAAACTAAGAATGGAATCTTCAAACGAGCTATAAACAGATTGGCACCACTTCCTGTAGACAACAATTCATCATCAGCCATAAAATCACCAATAGACATCAGTAGTTCACAGGAGTTATTGCGTGATGACAATGAGGATATGCCTGTGACATCAAAAAGAGACACCCAATCTTCTTCTGATACTGATAATGAAGCTCCACTTCAAAAAAAACGACAAAGAGCTTCAAAACTAACAACATTACTATTAGCCTGCCTATTCATACCAATCGTTTACTCTGCTTCAGTAGAAATTCATCGCTTTGAATCAAACCCTAGAGTATACTTTGAAAATATGGGCTCGGCTGGGATCATTAGCAGCGAATGGAATCTAGTAACATATTTTAATTTGTAACCATATTGGAAGGAGGTGAACCTACTAAATTCATACAAAAATACACTAACGCCATTGTGCGAAAGGATCCATAATACTAGAACATGTTCAATAATCCTAGCACAATTCAATCAACTCATTGACGAAATTAACTCAAATAACGAATTATTAGAAATTAATCCCACCATGCGAGTAAAGAGAGGCGCCTTAAATGTGGTCGGATCAATCGCTCGCTCCCTATTTGGAGTTCTTGACGAAGAGTATGCAGAAAAAGCAGCAGCAACAATCCAAAAGCTAGAGAAAAATTATGACTATTTGCTATCTGCTATAGAAAATCAGACGTCGTTCCTAGATAGCACTCTCTACTTAATGAAAAGAAACCAAAAAGAAAGTGAAATGCAGTTTGATAAACTTACATAGCAACTGTTCTTAAACGTGCAAAAAACCAATTTGAAAATATAAACCAACAGCTCGACGCAGAAAAGGTATCACTTACTTTCCTCGACTTTACGATTCAAGCAACATTAGCAATGATGAATCTTAAAAGCATTCAAGACTCACTAATTGATATATTAGCTGATACTCACCACGGAATCATAAATCCTTTGCTGATCTCACCTGCTCAACTAAAATTCGAATTACTAAAAATAAAAATCAATCTTCCTGCAACACTCCGATTACCAGTTTCGTTAAATGACCTATTAAAACTTTACTCCTTCATGTCAATAGAAGGAAGAATCACCGCCAAATATGTAATTTTCAAAATAAACATACTACTAATCTCCACCCAAGAATTTGAAATGTTCAAACTCACCGCAGTTCCTTGGAAGACAAACAACAGCTTCAAAATAATAAAGGTGATGTCGCCCTTCATGATAGTCAATTTGCATCGAGATTTGTATTATCCATTAACAAAAGCAGAATTAAGAACTTGCATCAAAGTCGAACTACAAAATCATTTATGTCGACAACACCACCCATTATACAAGAAGGGATCTAAAATAGGTGTATGCGAGATTAATATACTTAATCAACAGGAAGATTCATCCTCATGCTTTGCTACCAACGCAGGCCCAGGACCACATTGGGTTCAATTACATGACCCAAACGTATGGATATTCACTACGATGGGGAAATTCGTCTGAACGCAGTTTGCAAATCAAATGTAACACATATCACAGCACGAAAATCAGGATTTTTAAAAATAGAAGAATGTGCTGTCAAACTTCCTTGACAATTCAAGGACACCGAACCTTGGAAACTAAACGGTATGCCTCATTCTTGCCAGCAATTAATATGAGCAACATGATATCTTCAACTGAAGACATTTCAACAACGACGACCATTATAAATAAATTAGTCAATACACATTATAAGGAAATAGAATCACTCAGAAATGAGATTTCTCATGTTCGATTGACGCTACCAAATTGACGTTGGTTCAACCTGCGATCTGATGCAGTTTCTCACTGAGCGGTGGAGCAGTTGTATTCACCAGTTTGGTGATCTGGATATCTCCAAGGCAAGGATATTGAGCGAATCGGGTCGATTTTAATGCGCGGAAGACCCAATGCTGTTTGTTGACCCACAAACGTCTGGCGGGTGACAACTTCCCACCTCTAAATATGGGTGGTGTGGATATTAATGAGTCGGAGGCTCTTGATGTTCTGGGCATGTCAATCCAATGCGATCTTCACTGGAACGATCACATCTTTGACGTGTCGAAAGAAGCAGCCAAGTGCTTAGGCTTTCTTAAGCAGTGTAAGAAATACTTCACTCCAGCCGATCTTCGTTGTATCTACACCACCTATATCTTTCCGAAACCTTTAAGCGAGGTGTAAACCGTCACTACTCCCTCTTTCCCCATTCCCACTAATCTGTCATCCCTTCGGAACCTTCGGAACCATCAACCACGTCCGAACCGAACAAGGAACCATAACACGACCCCTTAGCAAAATGATATTGCTCCCATTCGAAGCTTCGCCACTCGCGAGCTTTTCACACCCCAGCATCCCCCTAAACGACTAGTAACAAATATCTTCTCATTTAAGCCATGAATCCAAAGGACTCACTCCCCCCCTTCCTAACGCAGCTTTTTCCTCCATCAAATCCGGAATCACGGGGTCGACTGGTCCTTCGACGATGAGGACTATCAAGTGTCCCTATCGCCGGCGAGCAGCAAGGCTGACGTTTCAGACGCCTTGTCCCCGGGTCGTCAGCCCGGTAATCTGGGATCTCAATCAACCCGTGTGCCGCCGGCTGGGATCTCATTCCCGCCGTAGGAATGTGTGCCTGGATTCAAGGTAGCCATTGAACGCGAGGCCCGAAAGCAGCCTCCCGCCTTGCAACGACTGCGCGCTGGCGGCCATCTTGCCCGCCACCCCGCTCGGCGTGAGGCCGTTGCCTGCCGGCTTTGGCATTTTGCTAAAAACTGTTTTTTGGTGGCTTATTCGCACCGCGACGCGCAATGCTCTGGCACCATCAAATGTCGGAGATGCCAGAAGTCCCACCACGCTCTCCTTAATTCGGCCATCTCGACCAAAACACCTCACCTACCTGACGTTCGGCTAAATTTCTTCCCCTGGGAGTTGGGACACTGTCTGTATTACCGATATTATTGTATCTAAAGATCTACACTTCAGATAGGATAGCTTTAAGGTACTGTATAGCTCTTCCACGCTGGCTATTTTTTTCCTCTAATTAACCCGTATGCGTTCGCATGAAATATTTGTTTTACGCACGCTAAGATGTCACCTATTTCGGAATCCGATATACCCCTCCTTGCGAGTTCACATCCCTCAATAAATGTATACACTTCATTTCTCAAATCTGGCGAACGGGTACCTGAGAAAAATGGTACTAATCTGTTTACATTTTTTGCAATTGCTTCTATACTCATTTTTAAGCCTGTATTACTCCTGACGATTTTTAAACTTGTTGCAGGTAGTGACGGACGTCCAATCGGATCTTTGTGCGGCAGGATTTTATCTGCTAGCAATTGTTCCTGTCGCAGGAGTCTATTTTTTCTCTTTTAACTCCTCTATTCTCCTATGAGCCTCTTCTAAAGAGTCAAAACTTTCCCTGCTTTTTTGGTTTAAAACTGTCGAGAGCAAATTTCCCGAAACTCGCTTCTTCTCGATAAACTTTCTCAATCTAATACTTTCCTCTTCCATTTCCTTTACTAGAATTGCCTCTAATTCTCTGTTCGTCAAGTAGTTGTCGTATCTGTTTTTTAAGGTGTGAAATTCAGCTTTCCACCTTTCTAATTCCTTTAGCGCACTTTTATTTTTATTTGATACAAAATTGAGCAATTCTTCTAAAATTACATCAGCCTTCTCTACCTTGGAGAGATTACCTAGATATTTAATCTTTTCCTTTATTAAAACCAAATTCTCTTTATTCTTAACAGCAGACGAAAGATTATTCCAAATTTTTTCAATGAACATATCTAACTGCCCAACCAAATCTTTATAATCCCTTTCTAAATCCCTTAATCGTGCCTCAAAATCGAATAAAATATTCGTAAAAGATAAAAAAAAACACAAAAACAAAAAGACAACGCTTGCAATTTTGCCAACACTTTGGGTCTGACGAGCAAATGAGCAAGAAACAATCAAAACCTCCACAATGTTTTGCGCTGAAATCCAACCTCAAGCATAAGCGCCACCGCCACTCTCAAGTTTCGCGTCACTTTTTAATTATAGCTACACTTCGCGTATTTTCTTTCAATTTTTTTTTTAAATATTCTTTTAGTAGCATTCGCAGAACTGCTAAATCTACTGTTCAGTAATTATCATAACTAATTCGTCTTACAATTCTTCACAGGATTACGGGTAAGGGAGTCTTGCCCAGGATTATTTATGTGTGTTAGTATTAATATATATTCACTACAAATTCCTATCTTTATTTATCACTTTTAAGATTTTATACAAACTCACCTGCGAACGATTTTCGGTTCGTAAAAACCGGCTGCGCCAAATATGTTGTGGTTCTTTCAGACGAATCCTGTCGTGGGCTTCTCCGAAGTCCTTCCTCCCTCAGTCCGTCCCAAATGAAACACTATAGCTTCACTCTGAACACTTTATTGCGAATTACATTAGTTACACACGGTTTGTAAGCTCTGCTTCGCGGATCGCTACTGACTGATCACTATTGACTACTTTACGCAACTCACCACCGACTACTTCATACCAGTCTTATTTATATTTCTGTATGCGGAAACTTAAATACGGAAACAACAATATGCTAACTGTAGCGGAAAAGACCTGCCACAACACCTGAGCGCAAGAAAGTGGGTCACTAGTTCCACGGCCAACAAGTGCAGTACCGCTTCACCAGCGGCTAGCGCGCGCTCGATGAATTGACCTTGACAAGTTACAATGCGGAATTAAACGCTTAGTGCGATGGAAATTAAATGCTCAGTGCGACACCATTATGGTCGACCGAAAATGTGTTCCGCGGAAGTAGCGACTCATAACATCCCTTCACCCCAAGGGAAAGGAAAAATTAATATCGTGAAGCGATGTTAATTTTTCCTTTTATTACAATGCTTCTACTGGGTGGTTAACTGTTTGATATTAGTCTTAATGCTATTAAAAATTTCTTAAGTAAATACGTTCGGAACTGTATGTCCTGTCAGAAGTATAAGCCAGAACAGCAGAAACCGGCTGGGAAAATGCTCACGCAGATCGCAGAGGAGCCTAATTCGACGAATTAGGCATCCTCCGCGTAGGAGGAAGACTAGAAGCAGCCCAGTTGCCTTACGATGCTAAACATCCAATGCTTTTACCATATAATGACATTTTGGTAAAACTCTTGTTAAAGACAATACACGAGGAGAATCTCCATTGTGGTGCACAAGCTCTTTTGACTAACACAAGTCAACGCTTCTGGCCTTTAAAAGGAAAATCGATGGCAAGAGGTGTCATTCAACGCTGCGTGAAATGCACAAGAGCATGTCCAAAGCTATACAGTCAGCTCATGGAAAATTTACCTGCACTCAGACTCCAACCCGCAAGACCATTTATCAACTCAGGTGTGGATTATTGTGGACCATTCTGGGTTCACTATAAAATCCGCGGCAAGAAACCACACAAGGTGTATATCTCACTGTTCTGCTGCTTTGCAACGAAAGCCGTCCACATGGAGGTAGTCAGTGACCTAACAACAGAGGCATTCATTGGATCGATAAGGCGCTTCATAAGTCATAGAGGACACTGCCAGAATTTGTACAGCGACAACGCAACCAATTTCGTGGGGGCCAAAAACCAACTTGCCGAACTAAAGGAATCACTCTACTCCTCTGCTGCAGAACAAGCTATAATCCGAACATGTGCTGACAAAGGAATCCAATTTCACTTTATCCCACCAAGGGCCCCTCACTTTGGGGGATTGTGGGAGGTAGCCATCAAATCTGCAAAGCATCTTTTAGTTCGCAGTGTTTCGACAGCTAATTTAACATACGAGGAGCTGGAGACAGTAGTCGTCGAAATAGAAGCAATTCTAAATTCAAGACCTTTGACACCACTGTCTAATGATCCAAATGATTTGACAGCATTAACCCCCGGCCATTTTTTGATTGGAGAGCCATTAACAGCTTAAGTGGACTCCAGAGCAACTGTCGTGAATCCTTCGTCTTTGAAACGATGGAAATTAGTCTCACATCTTAAACACGAATTTTGGAAACGCTGGTCACTCGAGTACCTAAACGAGATGCAATATCGTCGTAAATGGAGAGAACAATCACCAAATATTCAAATAGGAACAATTCCTCAAGGAAGATGACGTACCGCCCCTCTCATGGCATCTAGGAAGAATTATCAAAGTTTATAGCGGACCAGATAATGCAGTCCGAGTAGTAGATGTTAAAACTAAGAATGGAATCTTCAAACGAGCTATAAACAGATTGGCACCACTTCCTGTAGACAACAATTCATCATCAGCCATAAAATCACCAATAGACATCAGTAGTTCACAGGAGTTATTGCGTGATGACAATGAGGATATGCCTGTGACATCAAAAAGAGACACCCAATCTTCTTCTGATACTGATAATGAAGCTCCACTTCAAAAAAAACGACAAAGAGCTTCAAAACTAACAACATTACTATTAGCCTGCCTATTCATACCAATCGTTTACTCTGCTTCAGTAGAAATTCATCGCTTTGAATCAAACCCTAGAGTATACTTTGAAAATATGGGCTCGGCTGGGATCATTAGCAGCGAATGGAATCTAGTAACATATTTTAATTTGTAACCATATTGGAAGGAGGTGAACCTACTAAATTCATACAAAAATACACTAACGCCATTGTGCGAAAGGATCCATAATACTAGAACATGTTCAATAATCCTAGCACAATTCAATCAACTCATTGACGAAATTAACTCAAATAACGAATTATTAGAAATTAATCCCACCATGCGAGTAAAGAGAGGCGCCTTAAATGTGGTCGGATCAATCGCTCGCTCCCTATTTGGAGTTCTTGACGAAGAGTATGCAGAAAAAGCAGCAGCAACAATCCAAAAGCTAGAGAAAAATTATGACTATTTGCTATCTGCTATAGAAAATCAGACGTCGTTCCTAGATAGCACTCTCTACTTAATGAAAAGAAACCAAAAAGAAAGTGAAATGCAGTTTGATAAAATAGCAACTGTTCTTAAACGTGCAAAAAACCAATTTGAAAATATAAACCAACAGCTCGACGCAGAAAAGGTATCACTTACTTTCCTCGACTTTACGATTCAAGCAACATTAGCAATGATGAATCTTAAAAGCATTCAAGACTCACTAATTGATATATTAGCTGATACTCACCACGGAATCATAAATCCTTTGCTGATCTCACCTGCTCAACTAAAATTCGAATTACTAAAAATAAAAATCAATCTTCCTGCAACACTCCGATTACCAGTTTCGTTAAATGTCCTATTAAAACTTTACTCCTTCATGTCAATAGAAGGAAGAATCACCGCCAAATATGTAATTTTCAAAATAAACATACTACTAATCTCCACCCAAGAATTTGAAATGTTCAAACTCACCGCAGTTCCTTGGAAGACAAACAACAGCTTCAAAATAATAAAGGTGATGTCGCCCTTCATGATAGTCAATTTGCATCGAGATTTGTATTATCCATTAACAAAAGCAGAATTAAGAACTTGCATCAAAGTCGAACTACAAAATCATTTATGTCGACAACACCACCCATTATACAAGAAGGGATCTAAAATAGGTGTATGCGAGATTAATATACTTAATCAACAGGAAGATTCATCCTCATGCTTTGCTACCAACGCAGGCCCAGGACCACATTGGGTTCAATTACATGACCCAAACGTATGGATATTCACTACGATGGGGAAATTCGTCTGAACGCAGTTTGCAAATCAAATGTAACACATATCACAGCACGAAAATCAGGATTTTTAAAAATAGGAGAAGAATGTGCTGTCAAACTTCCTTGACAATTCAAGGACACCGAACCTTGGAAACTAAACGGTATGCCTCATTCTTGCCAGCAATTAATATGAGCAACATGATATCTTCAACTGAAGACATTTCAACAACGACGACCATTATAAATAAATTAGTCAATACACATTATAAGGAAATAGAATCACTCAGAAATGAGATTTCTCATGTTCGATTGACGCTACCAAATTGACGTTGGTTCAACCTGCGATCTGATGCAGTTTCTCACTGAGCGGTGGAGCAGTTGTATTCACCAGTTTGGTGATCTGGATATCTCCAAGGCAAGGATATTGAGCGAATCGGGTCGATTTTAATGTGCGGAACACCCAATGCTGTTTGTTGACCCACAAACGTCTGGCGGGTGACAACTTCCCACCTCTAAATATGGGTGGTGTGGATATTAATGAGTCGGAGGCTCTTGATGTTCTGGGCATGTCAATCCAATGCGATCTTCACTGGAACGATCACATCTTTGACGTGTCGAAAGAAGCAGCCAAGTGCTTAGGCTTTCTTAAGCAGTGTAAGAAATACTTCACTCCAGCCGATCTTCGTTGTATCTACACCACCTATATCTTTCCGAAACCTTTAAGCGAGGTGTAAACCGTCACTACTCCCTCTTTCCCCATTCCCACTAATCTGTCATCCCTTCGGAACCTTCGGAACCATCAACCACGTCCGAACCGAACAAGGAACCATAACACGACCCCTTAGCAAAATGATATTGCTCCCATTCGAAGCTTCGCCACTCGCGAGCTTTTCACACCCCAGCATCCCCCTAAACGACTAGTAACAAATATCTTCTCATTTAAGCCATGAATCCAAAGGACTCACTCCCCCCCTTCCTAACGCAGCTTTTTCCTCCATCAAATCCGGAATCACGGGGTCGACTGGTCCTTCGACGATGAGGACTATCAAGTGTCCCTATCGCCGGCGAGCAGCAAGGCTGACGTTTCAGACGCCTTGTCCCCGGGTCGTCAGCCCGGTAATCTGGGATCTCAATCAGCCCGTGTGCCGCCGGCTGGGATCTCATTCCCGCCGTAGGAATGTGTGCCTGGATTCAAGGTAGCCATTGAACGCGAGGCCCGAAAGCAGCCTCCCGCCTTGCAACGACTGCGCGCTGGCGGCCATCTTGCCCGCCACCCCGCTCGGCGTGAGGCCGTTGCCTGCCGGCTTTGGCATTTTGCTAAAAACTGTTTTTTGGTGGCTTATTCGCACCGCGACGCGCAATGCTCTGGCACCATCAAATGTCGGAGATGCCAGAAGTCCCACCACGCTCTCCTTAATTCGGCCATCTCGACCAAAACACCTCACCTACCTGACGTTCGGCTAAATTTCTTCCCCTGGGAGTTGGGACACTGTCTGTATTACCGATATTATTGTATCTAAAGATCTACACTTCAGATAGGATAGCTTTAAGGTACTGTATAGCTCTTCCACGCTGGCTATTTTTTTCCTCTAATTAACGCGTATGCGTTCGCATGAAATATTTGTTTTACGCACGCTAAGATGTCACCTATTTCGGAATCCGATATACCCCTCCTTGCGAGTTCACATCCCTCAATAAATGTATACACTTCATTTCTCAAATCTGGCGAACGGGTACCTGAGAAAAATGGTACTAATCTGTTTACATTTTTTGCAATTGCTTCTATACTCATTTTTAAGCCTGTATTACTCCTGACGATTTTTAAACTTGTTGCAGGTAGTGACGGACGTCCAATCGGATCTTTGTGCGGCAGGATTTTATCTGCTAGCAATTGTTCCTGTCGCAGGAGTCTATTTTTTCTCTTTTAACTCCTCTATTCTCCTATGAGCCTCTTCTAAAGAGTCAAAACTTTCCCTGCTTTTTTGGTTTAAAACTGTCGAGAGCAAATTTCCCGAAACTCGCTTTTTCTCGATAAACTTTCTCAATCTAATACTTTCCTCTTCCATTTCCTTTACTAGAATTGCCTCTAATTCTCTGTTCGTCAAGTAGTTGTCGTATCTGTTTTTTAAGGTGTGAAATTCAGCTTTCCACCTTTCTAATTCCTTTAGCGCACTTTTATTTTTATTTGATACAAAATTGAGCAATTCTTCTAAAATTACATCAGCCTTCTCTACCTTGGAGAGATTACCTAGATATTTAATCTTTTCCTTTATTAAAACCAAATTCTCTTTATTCTTAACAGCAGACGAAAGATTATTCCAAATTTTTTCAATGAACATATCTAACTGCCCAACCAAATCTTTATAATCCCTTTCTAAATCCCTTAATCGTGCCTCAAAATCGAATAAAATATTCGTAAAAGATAAAAAAAAACACAAAAACAAAAAGACAACGCTTGCAATTTTGCCAACACTTTGGGTCTGACGAGCAAATGAGCAAGAAACAATCAAAACCTCCACAATGTTTTGCGCTGAAATCCAACCTCAAGCATAAGCGCCACCGCCACTCTCAAGTTTCGCGTCACTTTTTAATTATAGCTACACTTCGCGTATTTTCTTTCAATTTTTTTTTTAAATATTCTTTTAGTAGCATTCGCAGAACTGCTAAATCTACTGTTCAGTAATTATCATAACTAATTCGTCTTACAATTCTTCACAGGATTACGGGTAAGGGAGTCTTGCCCAGGATTATTTATGTGTGTTAGTATTAATATATATTCACTACAAATTCCTATCTTTATTTATCACTTTTAAGATTTTATACAAACTCACCTGCGAACGATTTTCGGTTCGTAAAAACCGGCTGCGCCAAATATGTTGTGGTTCTTTCAGACGAATCCTGTCGTGGGCTTCTCCGAAGTCCTTCCTCCCTCAGTCCGTCCCAAATGAAACACTATAGCTTCACTCTGAACACTTTATTGCGAATTACATTAGTTACACACGGTTTGTAAGCTCTGCTTCGCGGATCGCTACTGACTGATCACTATTGACTACTTTACGCAACTCACCACCGACTACTTCATACCAGTCTTATTTATATTTCTGTATGCGGAAACTTAAATACGGAAACAACAATATGCTAACTGTAGCGGAAAAGACCTGCCACAACACCTGAGCGCAAGAAAGTGGGTCACTAGTTCCACGGCCAACAAGTGCAGTACCGCTTCACCAGCGGCTAGCGCGCGCTCGATGAATTGACCTTGACAAGTTACAATGCGGAATTAAACGCTTAGTGCGATGGAAATTAAATGCTCAGTGCGACACCATTATGGTCGACCGAAAATGTGTTCCGCGGAAGTAGCGACTCATAACATCCCTTCACCCCAAGGGAAAGGAAAAATTAATATCGTGAAGCGATGTTAATTTTTCCTTTTATTACAATGCTTCTACTGGGTGGTTAACTGTTTGATATTAGTCTTAATGCTATTAAAAATTTCTTAAGTAAATACGTTCGGAACTGTATGTCCTGTCAGAAGTATAAGCCAGAACAGCAGAAACCGTCTGGGAAAATGCTCACGCAGATCGCAGAGGAGCCTAATTCGACGAATTAGGCATCCTCCGCGTAGGAGGAAGACTAGAAGCAGCCCAGTTGCCTTACGATGCTAAACATCCAATGCTTTTACCATATAATGACATTTTGGTAAAACTCTTGTTAAAGACAATACACGAGGAGAATCTCCATTGTGGTGCACAAGCTCTTTTGACTAACACAAGTCAACGCTTCTGGCCTTTAAAAGGAAAATCGATGGCAAGAGGTGTCATTCAACGCTGCGTGAAATGCACAAGAGCATGTCCAAAGCTATACAGTCAGCTCATGGAAAATTTACCTGCACTCAGACTCCAACCCGCAAGACCATTTATCAACTCAGGTGTGGATTATTGTGGACCATTCTGGGTTCACTATAAAATCCGCGGCAAGAAACCACACAAGGTGTATATCTCACTGTTCTGCTGCTTTGCAACGAAAGCCGTCCACATGGAGGTAGTCAGTGACCTAACAACAGAGGCATTCATTGGATCGATAAGGCGCTTCATAAGTCATAGAGGACACTGCCAGAATTTGTACAGCGACAACGCAACCAATTTCGTGGGGGCCAAAAACCAACTTGCCGAACTAAAGGAATCACTCTACTCCTCTGCTGCAGAACAAGCTATAATCCGAACATGTGCTGACAAAGGAATCCAATTTCACTTTATCCCACCAAGGGCCCCTCACTTTGGGGGATTGTGGGAGGTAGCCATCAAATCTGCAAAGCATCTTTTAGTTCGCAGTGTTTCGACAGCTAATTTAACATACGAGGAGCTGGAGACAGTAGTCGTCGAAATAGAAGCAATTCTAAATTCAAGACCTTTGACACCACTGTCTAATGATCCAAATGATTTGACAGCATTAACCCCCGGCCATTTTTTGATTGGAGAGCCATTAACAGCTTAAGTGGACTCCAGAGCAACTGTCGTGAATCCTTCGTCTTTGAAACGATGGAAATTAGTCTCACATCTTAAACACGAATTTTGGAAACGCTGGTCACTCGAGTACCTAAACGAGATGCAATATCGCCGTAAATGGAGAGAACAATCACCAAATATTCAAATAGGAACAATTCCTCAAGGAAGATGACGTACCGCCCCTCTCATGGCATCTAGGAAGAATTATCAAAGTTTATAGCGGACCAGATAATGCAGTCCGAGTAGTAGATGTTAAAACTAAGAATGGAATCTTCAAACGAGCTATAAACAGATTGGCACCACTTCCTGTAGACAACAATTCATCATCAGCCATAAAATCACCAATAGACATCAGTAGTTCACAGGAGTTATTGCGTGATGACAATGAGGATATGCCTGTGACATCAAAAAGAGACACCCAATCTTCTTCTGATACTGATAATGAAGCTCCACTTCAAAAAAAACGACAAAGAGCTTCAAAACTAACAACATTACTATTAGCCTGCCTATTCATACCAATCGTTTACTCTGCTTCAGTAGAAATTCATCGCTTTGAATCAAACCCTAGAGTATACTTTGAAAATATGGGCTCGGCTGGGATCATTAGCAGCGAATGGAATCTAGTAACATATTTTAATTTGTAACCATATTGGAAGGAGGTGAACCTACTAAATTCATACAAAAATACACTAACGCCATTGTGCGAAAGGATCCATAATACTAGAACATGTTCAATAATCCTAGCACAATTCAATCAACTCATTGACGAAATTAACTCAAATAACGAATTATTAGAAATTAATCCCACCATGCGAGTAAAGAGAGGCGCCTTAAATGTGGTCGGATCAATCGCTCGCTCCCTATTTGGAGTTCTTGACGAAGAGTATGCAGAAAAAGCAGCAGCAACAATCCAAAAGCTAGAGAAAAATTATGACTATTTGCTATCTGCTATAGAAAATCAGACGTCGTTCCTAGATAGCACTCTCTACTTAATGAAAAGAAACCAAAAAGAAAGTGAAATGCAGTTTGATAAAATAGCAACTGTTCTTAAACGTGCAAAAAACCAATTTGAAAATATAAACCAACAGCTCGACGCAGAAAAGGTATCACTTACTTTCCTCGACTTTACGATTCAAGCAACATTAGCAATGATGAATCTTAAAAGCATTCAAGACTCACTAATTGATATATTAGCTGATACTCACCACGGAATCATAAATCCTTTGCTGATCTCACCTGCTCAACTAAAATTCGAATTACTAAAAATAAAAATCAATCTTCCTGCAACACTCCGATTACCAGTTTCGTTAAATGTCCTATTAAAACTTTACTCCTTCATGTCAATAGAAGGAAGAATCACCGCCAAATATGTAATTTTCAAAATAAACATACTACTAATCTCCACCCAAGAATTTGAAATGTTCAAACTCACCGCAGTTCCTTGGAAGACAAACAACAGCTTCAAAATAATAAAGGTGATGTCGCCCTTCATGATAGTCAATTTGCATCGAGATTTGTATTATCCATTAACAAAAGCAGAATTAAGAACTTGCATCAAAGTCGAACTACAAAATCATTTATGTCGACAACACCACCCATTATACAAGAAGGGATCTAAAATAGGTGTATGCGAGATTAATATACTTAATCAACAGGAAGATTCATCCTCATGCTTTGCTACCAACGCAGGCCCAGGACCACATTGGGTTCAATTACATGACCCAAACGTATGGATATTCACTACGATGGGGAAATTCGTCTGAACGCAGTTTGCAAATCAAATGTAACACATATCACAGCACGAAAATCAGGATTTTTAAAAATAGGAGAAGAATGTGCTGTCAAACTTCCTTGACAATTCAAGGACACCGAACCTTGGAAACTAAACGGTATGCCTCATTCTTGCCAGCAATTAATATGAGCAACATGATATCTTCAACTGAAGACATTTCAACAACGACGACCATTATAAATAAATTAGTCAATACACATTATAAGGAAATAGAATCACTCAGAAATGAGATTTCTCATGTTCGATTGACGCTACCAAATTGACGTTGGTTCAACCTGCGATCTGATGCAGTTTCTCACTGAGCGGTGGAGCAGTTGTATTCACCAGTTTGGTGATCTGGATATCTCCAAGGCAAGGATATTGAGCGAATCGGGTCGATTTTAATGCGCGGAAGACCCAATGCTGTTTGTTGACCCACAAACGTCTGGCGGGTGACAACTTCCCACCTCTAAATATGGGTGGTGTGGATATTAATGAGTCGGAGGCTCTTGATGTTCTGGGCATGTCAATCCAATGCGATCTTCACTGGAACGATCACATCTTTGACGTGTCGAAAGAAGCAGCCAAGTGCTTAGGCTTTCTTAAGCAGTGTAAGAAATACTTCACTCCAGCCGATCTTCGTTGTATCTACACCACCTATATCTTTCCGAAACCTTTAAGCGAGGTGTTAACCGTCACTACTCCCTCTTTCCCCATTCCCACTAATCTGTCATCCCTTCGGAACCTTCGGAACCATCAACCACGTCCGAACCGAACAAGGAACCATAACACGACCCCTTAGCAAAATGATATTGCTCCCATTCGAAGCTTCGCCACTCGCGAGCTTTTCACACCCCAGCATCCCCCTAAACGACTAGTAACAAATATCTTCTCATTTAAGCCATGAATCCAAAGGACTCACTCCCCCCCTTCCTAACGCAGCTTTTTCCTCCATCAAATCCGGAATCACGGGGTCGACTGGTCCTTCGACGATGAGGACTATCAAGTGTCCCTATCGCCGGCGAGCAGCAAGGCTGACGTTTCAGACGCCTTGTCCCCGGGTCGTCAGCCCGGTAATCTGGGATCTCAATCAGCCCGTGTGCCGCCGGCTGGGATCTCATTCCCGCCGTAGGAATGTGTGCCTGGATTCAAGGTAGCCATTGAACGCGAGGCCCGAAAGCAGCCTCCCGCCTTGCAACGACTGCGCGCTGGCGGCCATCTTGCCCGCCACCCCGCTCGGCGTGAGGCCGTTGCCTGCCGGCTTTGGCATTTTGCTAAAAACTGTTTTTTGGTGGCTTATTCGCACCGCGACGCGCAATGCTCTGGCACCATCAAATGTCGGAGATGCCAGAAGTCCCACCACGCTCTCCTTCATTCGGCCATCTCGACCAAAACACCTCACCTACCTGACGTTCGGCTAAATTTCTTCCCCTGGGAGTTGGGACACTGTCTGTATTACCGATATTATTGTATCTAAAGATCTACACTTCAGATAGGATAGCTTTAAGGTACTGTATAGCTCTTCCACGCTGGCTATTTTTTTCCTCTAATTAACCCGTATGCGTTCGCATGAAATATTTGTTTTACGCACGCTAAGATGTCACCTATTTCGGAATCCGATATACCCCTCCTTGCGAGTTCACATCCCTCAATAAATGTATACACTTCATTTCTCAAATCTGGCGAACGGGTACCTGAGAAAAATGGTACTAATCTGTTTACATTTTTTGCAATTGCTTCTATACTCATTTTTAAGCCTGTATTACTCCTGACGATTTTTAAACTTGTTGCAGGTAGTGACGGACGTCCAATCGGATCTTTGTGCGGCAGGATTTTATCTGCTAGCAATTGTTCCTGTCGCAGGAGTCTATTTTTTCTCTTTTAACTCCTCTATTCTCCTATGAGCCTCTTCTAAAGAGTAAAAACTTTCCCTGCTTTTTTGGTTTAAAACTGTCGAGAGCAAATTTCCCGAAACTCGCTTTTTCTCGATAAACTTTCTCAATCTAATACTTTCCTCTTCCATTTCCTTTACTAGAATTGCCTCTAATTCTCTGTTCGTCAAGTAGTTGTCGTATCTGTTTTTTAAGGTGTGAAATTCAGCTTTCCACCTTTCTAATTCCTTTAGCGCACTTTTATTTTTATTTGATACAAAATTGAGCAATTCTTCTAAAATTACATCCGCCTTCTCTACCTTGGAGAGATTACCTAGATATTTAATCTTTTCCTTTATTAAAACCAAATTCTCTTTATTCTTAACAGCAGACGAAAGATTATTCCAAATTTTTTCAATGAACATATCTAACTGCCCAACCAAATCTTTATAATCCCTTTCTAAATCCCTTAATCGTGCCTCAAAATCGAATAAAATATTCGTAAAAGATAAAAAAAAACACAAAAACAAAAAGACAACGCTTGCAATTTTGCCAACACTTTGGGTCTGACGAGCAAATGAGCAAGAAACAATCAAAACCTCCACAATGTTTTGCGCTGAAATCCAACCTCAAGCATAAGCGCCACCGCCACTCTCAAGTTTCGCGTCACTTTTTAATTATAGCTACACTTCGCGTATTTTCTTTCAATTTTTTTTTTAATATTCTTTTAGTAGCATTCGCAGAACTGCTAAATCTACTGTTCAGTAATTATCATAACTAATTCGTCTTACAATTCTTCACAGGATTACGGGTAAGGGAGTCTTGCCCAGGATTATTTATGTGTGTTAGTATTAATATATATTCACTACAAATTCCTATCTTTATTTATCACTTTTAAGATTTTATACAAACTCACCTGCGAACGATTTTCGGTTCGTAAAAACCGGCTGCGCCAAATATGTTGTGGTTCTTTCAGACGAATCCTGTCGTGGGCTTCTCCGAAGTCCTTCCTCCCTCAGTCCGTCCCAAATGAAACACTATAGCTTCACTCTGAACACTTTATTGCGAATTACATTAGTTACACACGGTTTGTAAGCTCTGCTTCGCGGATCGCTACTGACTGATCACTATTGACTACTTTACGCAACTCACCACCGACTACTTCATACCAGTCTTATTTATATTTCTGTATGCGGAAACTTAAATACGGAAACAACAATATGCTAACTATAGCGGAAAAGACCTGCCACAACACCTGAGCGCAAGAAAGTGGGTCACTAGTTCCACGGCCAACAAGTGCAGTACCGCTTCACCAGCGGCTAGCGCGCGCTCGATGAATTGACCTTGACAAGTTACAATGCGGAATTAAACGCTTAGTGCGATGGAAATTAAATGCTCAGTGCGACACCATTATGGTCGACCGAAAATGTGTTCCGCGGAAGTAGCGACTCATAACATCCCTTCACCCCAAGGGAAAGGAAAAATTAATATCGTGAAGCGATGTTAATTTTTCCTTTTATTACAATGCTTCTACTGGGTGGTTAACTGTTTGATATTAGTCTTAATGCTATTAAAAATTTCTTAAGTAAATACGTTCGGAACTGTATGTCCTGTCAGAAGTATAAGCCAGAACAGCAGAAACCGGCTGGGAAAATGCTCACGCAGATCGCAGAGGAGCCTAATTCGACGAATTAGGCATCCTCCGCGTAGGAGGAAGACTAGAAGCAACCCAGTTGCCTTACGATGCTAAACATCCAATGCTTTTACCATATAATGACATTTTGGTAAAACTCTTGTTAAAGACAATACACGAGGAGAATCTCCATTGTGGTGCACAAGCTCTTTTGACTAACACAAGTCAACGCTTCTGGCCTTTAAAAGGAAAATCGATGGCAAGAGGTGTCATTCAACGCTGCGTGAAATGCACAAGAGCATGTCCAAAGCTATACAGTCAGCTCATGGAAAATTTACCTGCACTCAGACTCCAACCCGCAAGACCATTTATCAACTCAGGTGTGGATTATTGTGGACCATTCTGGGTTCACTATAAAATCCGCGGCAAGAAACCACACAAGGTGTATATCTCACTGTTCTGCTGCTTTGCAACGAAAGCCGTCCACATGGAGGTAGTCAGTGACCTAACAACAGAGGCATTCATTGGATCGATAAGGCGCTTCATAAGTCATAGAGGACACTGCCAGAATTTGTACAGCGACAACGCAACCAATTTCGTGGGGGCCAAAAACCAACTTGCCGAACTAAAGGAATCACTCTACTCCTCTGCTGCAGAACAAGCTATAATCCGAACATGTGCTGACAAAGGAATCCAATTTCACTTTATCCCACCAAGGGCCCCTCACTTTGGGGGATTGTGGGAGGTAGCCATCAAATCTGCAAAGCATCTTTTAGTTCGCAGTGTTTCGACAGCTAATTTAACATACGAGGAGCTGGAGACAGTAGTCGTCGAAATAGAAGCAATTCTAAATTCAAGACCTTTGACACCACTGTCTAATGATCCAAATGATTTGACAGCATTAACCCCCGGCCATTTTTTGATTGGAGAGCCATTAACAGCTTAAGTGGACTCCAGAGCAACTGTCGTGAATCCTTCGTCTTTGAAACGATGGAAATTAGTCTCACATCTTAAACACGAATTTTGGAAACGCTGGTCACTCGAGTACCTAAACGAGATGCAATATCGCCGTAAATGGAGAGAACAATCACCAAATATTCAAATAGGAACAAGTCCTCAAGGAAGATGACGTACCGCCCCTCTCATGGCATCTAGGAAGAATTATCAAAGTTTATAGCGGACCAGATAATGCAGTCCGAGTAGTAGATGTTAAAACTAAGAATGGAATCTTCAAACGAGCTATAAACAGATTGGCACCACTTCCTGTAGACAACAATTCATCATCAGCCATAAAATCACCAATAGACATCAGTAGTTCACAGGAGTTATTGCGTGATGACAATGAGGATATGCCTGTGACATCAAAAAGAGACACCCAATCTTCTTCTGATACTGATAATGAAGCTCCACTTCAAAAAAAACAACAAAGAGCTTCAAAACTAACAACATTACTATTAGCCTGCCTATTCATACCAATCGTTTACTCTGCTTCAGTAGAAATTCATCGCTTTGAATCAAACCCTAGAGTATACTTTGAAAATATGGGCTCGGCTGGGATCATTAGCAGCGAATGGAATCTAGTAACATATTTTAATTTGTAACCATATTGGAAGGAGGTGAACCTACTAAATTCATACAAAAATACACTAACGCCATTGTGCGAAAGGATCCATAATACTAGAACATGCTCAATAATCCTAGCACAATTCAATCAACTCATTGACGGAATTAACTCAAATAACGAATTATTAGAAATTAATCCCACCATGCGAGTAAAGAGAGGCGCCTTAAATGTGGATCAATCGGATCAAGTCGGATCAATCGCTCGCTCCCTATTTGGAGTTCTTGACGAAGAGTATGCAGAAAAAGCAGCAGCAACAATCCAAAAGCTAGAGAAAAATGATGACTATTTGCTATCTGCTATAGAAAATCAGACGTCGTTCCTAGATAGCACTCTCTACTTAATGAAAAGAAACCAAAAAGAAAGTGAAATGCAGTTTGATAAAATAGCAACTGTTCTTAAACGTGCAAAAAACCAATTTGAAAATATAAACCAACAGCTCGACGCAGAAAAGGTATCACTTACCTTCCTCGACTTTACGATTCAAGCAACATTAGCAATGATGAATCTTAAAAGCATTCAAGACTCACTAATTGATATATTAGCTGATACTCACCACGGAATCATAAATCCTTTGCTGATCTCACCTGCTCAACTAAAATTCGAATTACTAAAAATAAAAATCAATCTTCCTGCAACACTCCGATTACCAGTTTCGTTAAATGACCTATTAAAACTTTACTCCTTCATGTCAATAGAAGGAAGAATCACCGCCAAATATGTAATTTTCAAAATAAACATACTACTAATCTCCACCCAAGAATTTGAAATGTTCAAACTCACCGCAGTTCCTTGGAAGACAAACAACAGCTTCAAAATAATAAAGGTGATGTCGCTCTTCATGATAGTCAATTTGCATCGAGATTTGTATTATCCATTAACAAAAGCAGAATTAAGAACTTGCATCAAAGTCGAACTACAAAATCATTTATGTCGACAACACCACCCATTATACAAGAAGGGATCTAAGGATCTAAAATAGGTGTATGCGAGATTAATATACTTAATCAACAGGAAGATTCATCCTCATGCTTTGCTACCAACGCAGGCCCAGGACCACATTGGGTTCAATTACATGACCCAAACGTATGGATATTCACTACGATGGGGAAATTCGTCTGAACGCAGTTTGCAAATCAAATGTAACACATATCACAGCACGAAAATCAGGATTTTTAAAAATAGGAGAAGAATGTGCTGTCAAACTTCCTTGACAATTCAAGGACACCGAACCTTGGAAACTAAACGGTATGCCTCATTCTTGCCAGCAATTAATATGAGCAACATGATATCTTCAACTGAAGACATTTCAACAACGACGACCATTATAAATAAATTAATCAATACACATTATAAGGAAATAGAATCACTCAGAAATGAGATTTCTCATGTTCGATTGACGCTACCAAATTGACGTTGGTTCAACCTGCGATCTGATGCAGTTTCTCACTGAGCGGTGGAGCAGTTGTATTCACCAGTTTGGTGATCTGGATATCTCCAAGGCAAGGATATTGAGCGAATCGGGTCGATTTTAATGCGCGGAAGACCCAATGCTGTTTGTTGACCCACAAACGTCTGGCGGGTGACAACTTCCCACCTCTAAATATGGGTGGTGTGGATATTAATGAGTCGGAGGCTCTTGATGTTCTGGGCATGTCAATCCAATGCGATCTTCACTGGAACGATCACATCTTTGACGTGTCGAAAGAAGCAGCCAAGTGCTTAGGCTTTCTTAAGCAGTGTAAGAAATACTTCACTCCAGCCGATCTTCGTTGTATCTACACCACCTATATCTTTCCGAAACCTTTAAGCGAGGTGTAAACCGTCACTACTCCCTCTTTCCCCATTCCCACTAATCTGTCATCCCTTCGGAACATTCGGAACCATCAACCACGTCCGAACCGAACAAGGAACCATAACACGACCCCTTAGCAAAATGATATTGCTCCCATTCGAAGCTTCGCCACTCGCGAGCTTTTCACACCCCAGCATCCCCCTAAACGAGTAGTAACAAATATCTTCTCATTTAAGCCATGAATCCAAAGGACTCACTCCCCCCCCTTCCTAACGCAGCTTTTTCCTCCATCAAATCCGGAATCACGGGGTCGACTGGTCCTTCGACGATGAGGACTATCAAGTGTCCCTATCGCCGGCGAGCAGCAAGGCTGACGTTTCTGACGCCTTGTCCCCGGGTCGTCAGCCCGGTAATCTGGGACGTGTGCCGCCGGCTGGGATCTCATTCCCGCCGTAGGAATGTGTGCCTGGATTCAAGGTAGCCATTGAACGCGAGGCCCGAAAGCAGCCTCCCGCCTTGCAACGACTGCGCGCTGGCGGCCATCTTGCCCGCCACCCCGCTCGGCGTGAGGCCGTTGCCTGCCGGCTTTGGCATTTTGCTAAAAACTGTTTTTTGGTGGCTTATTCGCACCGCGACGCGCAATGCTCTGGCACCATCAAATGTCGGAGATGCCAGAAGTCCCACCACGCTCTCCTTCATTCGGCCATCTCGACCAAAACACCTCACCTACCTGACGTTCGGCTAAATTTCTTCCCCTGGGAGTTGGGACACTGTCTGTATTACCGATATTATTGTATCTAAAGATCTACACTTCAGATAGGACAGCTTTAAGGTACTGTATAGCTCTTCCACGCTGGCTATTTTTTTCCTCTAATTAACCCGTATGCGTTCGCATGAAATATTTGTTTTACGCACGCTAAGATGTCACCTATTTCGGAATCCGATATACCCCTCCTTGCGAGTTCACATCCCTCAATAAATGTATACACTTCATTTCTCAAATCTGGCGAACGGGTACCTGAGAAAAATGGTACTAATCTGTTTACATTTTTTGCAATTGCTTCTATACTCATTTTTAAGCCTGTATTACTCCTGACGATTTTTAAACTTGTTGCAGGTAGTGACGGACGTCCAATCGGATCTTTGTGCGGCAGGATTTTATCTGCTAGCAATTGTTCCTGTCGCAGGAGTCTATTTTTTCTCTTTTAACTCCTCTATTCTCCTATGAGCCTCTTCTAAAGAGTCAAAACTTTCCCTGCTTTTTTGGTTTAAAACTGTCGAGAGCAAATTTCCCGAAACTCGCTTTTTCTCGATAAACTTTCTCAATCTAATACTTTCCTCTTCCATTTCCTTTACTAGAATTGCCTCTAATTCTCTGTTCGTCAAGTAGTTGTCGTATCTGTTTTTTAAGGTGTGAAATTCAGCTTTCCACCTTTCTAATTCCTTTAGCGCACTTTTATTTTTATTTGATACAAAATTGAGCAATTCTTCTAAAATTACATCAGCCTTCTCTACCTTGGAGAGATTACCTAGATATTTAATCTTTTCCTTTATTAAAACCAAATTCTCTTTATTCTTAACAGCAGACGAAAGATTATTCCAAATTTTTTCAATGAACATATCTAACTGCCCAACCAAATCTTTATAATCCCTTTCTAAATCCCTTAATCGTGCCTCAAAATCGAATAAAATATTCGTAAAAGATAAAAAAAAACACAAAAACAAAAAGACAACGCTTGCAATTTTGCCAACACTTTGGGTCTGACGAGCAAATGAGCAAGAAACAATCAAAACCTCCACAATGTTTTGCGCTGAAATCCAACCTCAAGCATAAGCGCCACCGCCACTCTCAAGTTTCGCGTCACTTTTTAATTATAGCTACACTTCGCGTATTTTCTTTCAATTTTTTTTTAAATATTCTTTTAGTAGCATTCGCAGAACTGCTAAATCTACTGTTCAGTAATTATCATAACTAATTCGTCTTACAATTCTTCACAGGATTACGGGTAAGGGAGTCTTGCCCAGGATTATTTATGTGTGTTAGTATTAATATATATTCACTACAAATTCCTATCTTTATTTATCACTTTTAAGATTTTATACAAACTCACCTGCGAACGATTTTCGGTTCGTAAAAACCGGCTGCGCCAAATATGTTGTGGTTCTTTCAGACGAATCCTGTCGTGGGCTTCTCCGAAGTCCTTCCTCCCTCAGTCCGTCCCAAATGAAACACTATAGCTTCACTCTGAACACTTTATTGCGAATTACATTAGTTACACACGGTTTGTAAGCTCTGCTTCGCGGATCGCTACTGACTGATCACTATTGACTACTTTACGCAACTCACCACCGACTACTTCATACCAGTCTTATTTATATTTCTGTATGCGGAAACTTAAATACGGAAACAACAATATGCTAACTGTAGCGGAAAAGACCTGCCACAACACCTGAGCGCAAGAAAGTGGGTCACTAGTTCCACGGCCAACAAGTGCAGTACCGCTTCACCAGCGGCTAGCGCGCGCTCGATGAATTGACCTTGACAAGTTACAATGCGGAATTAAACGCTTAGTGCGATGGAAATTAAATGCTCAGTGCGACACCATTATGGTCGACCGAAAATGTGTTCCGCGGAAGTAGCGACTCATAACATCCCTTCACCCCAAGGGAAAGGAAAAATTAATATCGTGAAGCGATGTTAATTTTTCCTTTTATTACAATGCTTCTACTGGGTGGTTAACTGTTTGATATTAGTCTTAATGCTATTAAAAATTTCTTAAGTAAATACGTTCGGAACTGTATGTCCTGTCAGAAGTATAAGCCAGAACAGCAGAAACCGGCTGGGAAAATGCTCACGCAGATCGCAGAGGAGCCTAATTCGACGAATTAGGCATCCTCCGCGTAGGAGGAAGACTAGAAGCAGCCCAGTTGCCTTACGATGCTAAACATCCAATGCTTTTACCATATAATGACATTTTGGTAAAACTCTTGTTAAAGACAATACACGAGGAGAATCTCCATTGTGGTGCACAAGCTCTTTTGACTAACACAAGTCAACGCTTCTGGCCTTTAAAAGGAAAATCGATGGCAAGAGGTGTCATTCAACGCTGCGTGAAATGCACAAGAGCATGTCCAAAGCTATACAGTCAGCTCATGGAAAATTTACCTGCACTCAGACTCCAACCCGCAAGACCATTTATCAACTCAGGTGTGGATTATTGTGGACCATTCTGGGTTCACTATAAAATCCGCGGCAAGAAACCACACAAGGTGTATATCTCACTGTTCTGCTGCTTTGCAACGAAAGCCGTCCACATGGAGGTAGTCAGTGACCTAACAACAGAGGCATTCATTGGATCGATAAGGCGCTTCATAAGTCATAGAGGACACTGCCAGAATTTGTACAGCGACAACGCAACCAATTTCGTGGGGGCCAAAAACCAACTTGCCGAACTAAAGGAATCACTCTACTCCTCTGCTGCAGAACAAGCTATAATCCGAACATGTGCTGACAAAGGAATCCAATTTCACTTTATCCCACCAAGGGCCCCTCACTTTGGGGGATTGTGGGAGGTAGCCATCAAATCTGCAAAGCATCTTTTAGTTCGCAGTGTTTCGACAGCTAATTTAACATACGAGGAGCTGGAGACAGTAGTCGTCGAAATAGAAGCAATTCTAAATTCAAGACCTTTGACACCACTGTCTAATGATCCAAATGATTTGACAGCATTAACCCCCGGCCATTTTTTGATTGGAGAGCCATTAACAGCTTAAGTGGACTCCAGAGCAACTGTCGTGAATCCTTCGTCTTTGAAACGATGGAAATTAGTCTCACATCTTAAACACGAATTTTGGAAACGCTGGTCACTCGAGTACCTAAACGAGATGCAATATCGCCGTAAATGGAGAGAACAATCACCAAATATTCAAATAGGAACAAGTCCTCAAGGAAGATGACGTACCGCCCCTCTCATGGCATCTAGGAAGAATTATCAAAGTTTATAGCGGACCAGATAATGCAGTCCGAGTAGTAGATGTTAAAACTAAGAATGGAATCTTCAAACGAGCTATAAACAGATTGGCACCACTTCCTGTAGACAACAATTCATCATCAGCCATAAAATCACCAATAGACATCAGTAGTTCACAGGAGTTATTGCGTGATGACAATGAGGATATGCCTGTGACATCAAAAAGAGACACCCAATCTTCTTCTGATACTGATAATGAAGCTCCACTTCAAAAAAAACAACAAAGAGCTTCAAAACTAACAACATTACTATTAGCCTGCCTATTCATACCAATCGTTTACTCTGCTTCAGTAGAAATTCATCGCTTTGAATCAAACCCTAGAGTATACTTTGAAAATATGGGCTCGGCTGGGATCATTAGCAGCGAATGGAATCTAGTAACATATTTTAATTTGTAACCATATTGGAAGGAGGTGAACCTACTAAATTCATACAAAAATACACTAACGCCATTGTGCGAAAGGATCCATAATACTAGAACATGCTCAATAATCCTAGCACAATTCAATCAACTCATTGACGGAATTAACTCAAATAACGAATTATTAGAAATTAATCCCACCATGCGAGTAAAGAGAGGCGCCTTAAATGTGGATCAATCGGATCAAGTCGGATCAATCGCTCGCTCCCTATTTGGAGTTCTTGACGAAGAGTATGCAGAAAAAGCAGCAGCAACAATCCAAAAGCTAGAGAAAAATGATGACTATTTGCTATCTGCTATAGAAAATCAGACGTCGTTCCTAGATAGCACTCTCTACTTAATGAAAAGAAACCAAAAAGAAAGTGAAATGCAGTTTGATAAAATAGCAACTGTTCTTAAACGTGCAAAAAACCAATTTGAAAATATAAACCAACAGCTCGACGCAGAAAAGGTATCACTTACCTTCCTCGACTTTACGATTCAAGCAACATTAGCAATGATGAATCTTAAAAGCATTCAAGACTCACTAATTGATATATTAGCTGATACTCACCACGGAATCATAAATCCTTTGCTGATCTCACCTGCTCAACTAAAATTCGAATTACTAAAAATAAAAATCAATCTTCCTGCAACACTCCGATTACCAGTTTCGTTAAATGACCTATTAAAACTTTACTCCTTCATGTCAATAGAAGGAAGAATCACCGCCAAATATGTAATTTTCAAAATAAACATACTACTAATCTCCACCCAAGAATTTGAAATGTTCAAACTCACCGCAGTTCCTTGGAAGACAAACAACAGCTTCAAAATAATAAAGGTGATGTCGCTCTTCATGATAGTCAATTTGCATCGAGATTTGTATTATCCATTAACAAAAGCAGAATTAAGAACTTGCATCAAAGTCGAACTACAAAATCATTTATGTCGACAACACCACCCATTATACAAGAAGGGATCTAAGGATCTAAAATAGGTGTATGCGAGATTAATATACTTAATCAACAGGAAGATTCATCCTCATGCTTTGCTACCAACGCAGGCCCAGGACCACATTGGGTTCAATTACATGACCCAAACGTATGGATATTCACTACGATGGGGAAATTCGTCTGAACGCAGTTTGCAAATCAAATGTAACACATATCACAGCACGAAAATCAGGATTTTTAAAAATAGGAGAAGAATGTGCTGTCAAACTTCCTTGACAATTCAAGGACACCGAACCTTGGAAACTAAACGGTATGCCTCATTCTTGCCAGCAATTAATATGAGCAACATGATATCTTCAACTGAAGACATTTCAACAACGACGACCATTATAAATAAATTAATCAATACACATTATAAGGAAATAGAATCACTCAGAAATGAGATTTCTCATGTTCGATTGACGCTACCAAATTGACGTTGGTTCAACCTGCGATCTGATGCAGTTTCTCACTGAGCGGTGGAGCAGTTGTATTCACCAGTTTGGTGATCTGGATATCTCCAAGGCAAGGATATTGAGCGAATCGGGTCGATTTTAATGCGCGGAAGACCCAATGCTGTTTGTTGACCCACAAACGTCTGGCGGGTGACAACTTCCCACCTCTAAATATGGGTGGTGTGGATATTAATGAGTCGGAGGCTCTTGATGTTCTGGGCATGTCAATCCAATGCGATCTTCACTGGAACGATCACATCTTTGACGTGTCGAAAGAAGCAGCCAAGTGCTTAGGCTTTCTTAAGCAGTGTAAGAAATACTTCACTCCAGCCGATCTTCGTTGTATCTACACCACCTATATCTTTCCGAAACCTTTAAGCGAGGTGTAAACCGTCACTACTCCCTCTTTCCCCATTCCCACTAATCTGTCATCCCTTCGGAACATTCGGAACCATCAACCACGTCCGAACCGAACAAGGAACCATAACACGACCCCTTAGCAAAATGATATTGCTCCCATTCGAAGCTTCGCCACTCGCGAGCTTTTCACACCCCAGCATCCCCCTAAACGAGTAGTAACAAATATCTTCTCATTTAAGCCATGAATCCAAAGGACTCACTCCCCCCCCTTCCTAACGCAGCTTTTTCCTCCATCAAATCCGGAATCACGGGGTCGACTGGTCCTTCGACGATGAGGACTATCAAGTGTCCCTATCGCCGGCGAGCAGCAAGGCTGACGTTTCTGACGCCTTGTCCCCGGGTCGTCAGCCCGGTAATCTGGGACGTGTGCCGCCGGCTGGGATCTCATTCCCGCCGTAGGAATGTGTGCCTGGATTCAAGGTAGCCATTGAACGCGAGGCCCGAAAGCAGCCTCCCGCCTTGCAACGACTGCGCGCTGGCGGCCATCTTGCCCGCCACCCCGCTCGGCGTGAGGCCGTTGCCTGCCGGCTTTGGCATTTTGCTAAAAACTGTTTTTTGGTGGCTTATTCGCACCGCGACGCGCAATGCTCTGGCACCATCAAATGTCGGAGATGCCAGAAGTCCCACCACGCTCTCCTTCATTCGGCCATCTCGACCAAAACACCTCACCTACCTGACGTTCGGCTAAATTTCTTCCCCTGGGAGTTGGGACACTGTCTGTATTACCGATATTATTGTATCTAAAGATCTACACTTCAGATAGGACAGCTTTAAGGTACTGTATAGCTCTTCCACGCTGGCTATTTTTTTCCTCTAATTAACCCGTATGCGTTCGCATGAAATATTTGTTTTACGCACGCTAAGATGTCACCTATTTCGGAATCCGATATACCCCTCCTTGCGAGTTCACATCCCTCAATAAATGTATACACTTCATTTCTCAAATCTGGCGAACGGGTACCTGAGAAAAATGGTACTAATCTGTTTACATTTTTTGCAATTGCTTCTATACTCATTTTTAAGCCTGTATTACTCCTGACGATTTTTAAACTTGTTGCAGGTAGTGACGGACGTCCAATCGGATCTTTGTGCGGCAGGATTTTATCTGCTAGCAATTGTTCCTGTCGCAGGAGTCTATTTTTTCTCTTTTAACTCCTCTATTCTCCTATGAGCCTCTTCTAAAGAGTCAAAACTTTCCCTGCTTTTTTGGTTTAAAACTGTCGAGAGCAAATTTCCCGAAACTCGCTTTTTCTCGATAAACTTTCTCAATCTAATACTTTCCTCTTCCATTTCCTTTACTAGAATTGCCTCTAATTCTCTGTTCGTCAAGTAGTTGTCGTATCTGTTTTTTAAGGTGTGAAATTCAGCTTTCCACCTTTCTAATTCCTTTAGCGCACTTTTATTTTTATTTGATACAAAATTGAGCAATTCTTCTAAAATTACATCAGCCTTCTCTACCTTGGAGAGATTACCTAGATATTTAATCTTTTCCTTTATTAAAACCAAATTCTCTTTATTCTTAACAGCAGACGAAAGATTATTCCAAATTTTTTCAATGAACATATCTAACTGCCCAACCAAATCTTTATAATCCCTTTCTAAATCCCTTAATCGTGCCTCAAAATCGAATAAAATATTCGTAAAAGATAAAAAAAAACACAAAAACAAAAAGACAACGCTTGCAATTTTGCCAACACTTTGGGTCTGACGAGCAAATGAGCAAGAAACAATCAAAACCTCCACAATGTTTTGCGCTGAAATCCAACCTCAAGCATAAGCGCCACCGCCACTCTCAAGTTTCGCGTCACTTTTTAATTATAGCTACACTTCGCGTATTTTCTTTCAATTTTTTTTTAAATATTCTTTTAGTAGCATTCGCAGAACTGCTAAATCTACTGTTCAGTAATTATCATAACTAATTCGTCTTACAATTCTTCACAGGATTACGGGTAAGGGAGTCTTGCCCAGGATTATTTATGTGTGTTAGTATTAATATATATTCACTACAAATTCCTATCTTTATTTATCACTTTTAAGATTTTATACAAACTCACCTGCGAACGATTTTCGGTTCGTAAAAACCGGCTGCGCCAAATATGTTGTGGTTCTTTCAGACGAATCCTGTCGTGGGCTTCTCCGAAGTCCTTCCTCCCTCAGTCCGTCCCAAATGAAACACTATAGCTTCACTCTGAACACTTTATTGCGAATTACATTAGTTACACACGGTTTGTAAGCTCTGCTTCGCGGATCGCTACTGACTGATCACTATTGACTACTTTACGCAACTCACCACCGACTACTTCATACCAGTCTTATTTATATTTCTGTATGCGGAAACTTAAATACGGAAACAACAATATGCTAACTGTAGCGGAAAAGACCTGCCACAACACCTGAGCGCAAGAAAGTGGGTCACTAGTTCCACGGCCAACAAGTGCAGTACCGCTTCACCAGCGGCTAGCGCGCGCTCGATGAATTGACCTTGACAAGTTACAATGCGGAATTAAACGCTTAGTGCGATGGAAATTAAATGCTCAGTGCGACACCATTATGGTCGACCGAAAATGTGTTCCGCGGAAGTAGCGACTCATAACATCCCTTCACCCCAAGGGAAAGGAAAAATTAATATCGTGAAGCGATGTTAATTTTTCCTTTTATTACAATGCTTCTACTGGGTGGTTAACTGTTTGATATTAGTCTTAATGCTATTAAAAATTTCTTAAGTAAATACGTTCGGAACTGTATGTCCTGTCAGAAGTATAAGCCAGAACAGCAGAAACCGGCTGGGAAAATGCTCACGCAGATCGCAGAGGAGCCTAATTCGACGAATTAGGCATCCTCCGCGTAGGAGGAAGACTAGAAGCAGCCCAGTTGCCTTACGATGCTAAACATCCAATGCTTTTACCATATAATGACATTTTGGTAAAACTCTTGTTAAAGACAATACACGAGGAGAATCTCCATTGTGGTGCACAAGCTCTTTTGACTAACACAAGTCAACGCTTCTGGCCTTTAAAAGGAAAATCGATGGCAAGAGGTGTCATTCAACGCTGCGTGAAATGCACAAGAGCATGTCCAAAGCTATACAGTCAGCTCATGGAAAATTTACCTGCACTCAGACTCCAACCCGCAAGACCATTTATCAACTCAGGTGTGGATTATTGTGGACCATTCTGGGTTCACTATAAAATCCGCGGCAAGAAACCACACAAGGTGTATATCTCACTGTTCTGCTGCTTTGCAACGAAAGCCGTCCACATGGAGGTAGTCAGTGACCTAACAACAGAGGCATTCATTGGATCGATAAGGCGCTTCATAAGTCATAGAGGACACTGCCAGAATTTGTACAGCGACAACGCAACCAATTTCGTGGGGGCCAAAAACCAACTTGCCGAACTAAAGGAATCACTCTACTCCTCTGCTGCAGAACAAGCTATAATCCGAACATGTGCTGACAAAGGAATCCAATTTCACTTTATCCCACCAAGGGCCCCTCACTTTGGGGGATTGTGGGAGGTAGCCATCAAATCTGCAAAGCATCTTTTAGTTCGCAGTGTTTCGACAGCTAATTTAACATACGAGGAGCTGGAGACAGTAGTCGTCGAAATAGAAGCAATTCTAAATTCAAGACCTTTGACACCACTGTCTAATGATCCAAATGATTTGACAGCATTAACCCCCGGCCATTTTTTGATTGGAGAGCCATTAACAGCTTAAGTGGACTCCAGAGCAACTGTCGTGAATCCTTCGTCTTTGAAACGATGGAAATTAGTCTCACATCTTAAACACGAATTTTGGAAACGCTGGTCACTCGAGTACCTAAACGAGATGCAATATCGCCGTAAATGGAGAGAACAATCACCAAATATTCAAATAGGAACAATTCCTCAAGGAAGATGACGTACCGCCCCTCTCATGGCATCTAGGAAGAATTATCAAAGTTTATAGCGGACCAGATAATGCAGTCCGAGTAGTAGATGTTAAAACTAAGAATGGAATCTTCAAACGAGCTATAAACAGATTGGCACCACTTCCTGTAGACAACAATTCATCATCAGCCATAAAATCACCAATAGACATCAGTAGTTCACAGGAGTTATTGCGTGATGACAATGAGGATATGCCTGTGACATCAAAAAGAGACACCCAATCTTCTTCTGATACTGATAATGAAGCTCCACTTCAAAAAAAACGACAAAGAGCTTCAAAACTAACAACATTACTATTAGCCTGCCTATTCATACCAATCGTTTACTCTGCTTCAGTAGAAATTCATCGCTTTGAATCAAACCCTAGAGTATACTTTGAAAATATGGGCTCGGCTGGGATCATTAGCAGCGAATGGAATCTAGTAACATATTTTAATTTGTAACCATATTGGAAGGAGGTGAACCTACTAAATTCATACAAAAATACACTAACGCCATTGTGCGAAAGGATCCATAATACTAGAACATGTTCAATAATCCTAGCACAATTCAATCAACTCATTGACGAAATTAACTCAAATAACGAATTATTAGAAATTAATCCCACCATGCGAGTAAAGAGAGGCGCCTTAAATGTGGTCGGATCAATCGCTCGCTCCCTATTTGGAGTTCTTGACGAAGAGTATGCAGAAAAAGCAGCAGCAACAATCCAAAAGCTAGAGAAAAATTATGACTATTTGCTATCTGCTATAGAAAATCAGACGTCGTTCCTAGATAGCACTCTCTACTTAATGAAAAGAAACCAAAAAGAAAGTGAAATGCAGTTTGATAAAATAGCAACTGTTCTTAAACGTGCAAAAAACCAATTTGAAAATATAAACCAACAGCTCGACGCAGAAAAGGTATCACTTACTTTCCTCGACTTTACGATTCAAGCAACATTAGCAATGATGAATCTTAAAAGCATTCAAGACTCACTAATTGATATATTAGCTGATACTCACCACGGAATCATAAATCCTTTGCTGATCTCACCTGCTCAACTAAAATTCGAATTACTAAAAATAAAAATCAATCTTCCTGCAACACTCCGATTACCAGTTTCGTTAAATGTCCTATTAAAACTTTACTCCTTCATGTCAATAGAAGGAAGAATCACCGCCAAATATGTAATTTTCAAAATAAACATACTACTAATCTCCACCCAAGAATTTGAAATGTTCAAACTCACCGCAGTTCCTTGGAAGACAAACAACAGCTTCAAAATAATAAAGGTGATGTCGCCCTTCATGATAGTCAATTTGCATCGAGATTTGTATTATCCATTAACAAAAGCAGAATTAAGAACTTGCATCAAAGTCGAACTACAAAATCATTTATGTCGACAACACCACCCATTATACAAGAAGGGATCTAAAATAGGTGTATGCGAGATTAATATACTTAATCAACAGGAAGATTCATCCTCATGCTTTGCTACCAACGCAGGCCCAGGACCACATTGGGTTCAATTACATGACCCAAACGTATGGATATTCACTACGATGGGGAAATTCGTCTGAACGCAGTTTGCAAATCAAATGTAACACATATCACAGCACGAAAATCAGGATTTTTAAAAATAGGAGAAGAATGTGCTGTCAAACTTCCTTGACAATTCAAGGACACCGAACCTTGGAAACTAAACGGTATGCCTCATTCTTGCCAGCAATTAATATGAGCAACATGATATCTTCAACTGAAGACATTTCAACAACGACGACCATTATAAATAAATTAGTCAATACACATTATAAGGAAATAGAATCACTCAGAAATGAGATTTCTCATGTTCGATTGACGCTACCAAATTGACGTTGGTTCAACCTGCGATCTGATGCAGTTTCTCACTGAGCGGTGGAGCAGTTGTATTCACCAGTTTGGTGATCTGGATATCTCCAAGGCAAGGATATTGAGCGAATCGGGTCGATTTTAATGCGCGGAAGACCCAATGCTGTTTGTTGACCCACAAACGTCTGGCGGGTGACAACTTCCCACCTCTAAATATGGGTGGTGTGGATATTAATGAGTCGGAGGCTCTTGATGTTCTGGGCATGTCAATCCAATGCGATCTTCACTGGAACGATCACATCTTTGACGTGTCGAAAGAAGCAGCCAAGTGCTTAGGCTTTCTTAAGCAGTGTAAGAAATACTTCACTCCAGCCGATCTTCGTTGTATCTACACCACCTATATCTTTCCGAAACCTTTAAGCGAGGTGTAAACCGTCACTACTCCCTCTTTCCCCATTCCCACTAATCTGTCATCCCTTCGGAACCTTCGGAACCATCAACCACGTCCGAACCGAACAAGGAACCATAACACGACCCCTTAGCAAAATGATATTGCTCCCATTCGAAGCTTCGCCACTCGCGAGCTTTTCACACCCCAGCATCCCCCTAAACGACTAGTAACAAATATCTTCTCATTTAAGCCATGAATCCAAAGGACTCACTCCCCCCCTTCCTAACGCAGCTTTTTCCTCCATCAAATCCGGAATCACGGGGTCGACTGGTCCTTCGACGATGAGGACTATCAAGTGTCCCTATCGCCGGCGAGCAGCAAGGCTGACGTTTCAGACGCCTTGTCCCCGGGTCGTCAGCCCGGTAACCTGGGATCTCAATCAGCCCGTGTGCCGCCGGCTGGGATCTCATTCCCGCCGTAGGAATGTGTGCCTGGATTCAAGGTAGCCATTGAACGCGAGGCCCGAAAGCAGCCTCCCGCCTTGCAACGACTGCGCGCTGGCGGCCATCTTGCCCGCCACCCCGCTCGGCGTGAGGCCGTTGCCTGCCGGCTTTGGCATTTTGCTAAAAACTGTTTTTTGGTGGCTTATTCGCACCGCGACGCGCAATGCTCTGGCACCATCAAATGTCGGAGATGCCAGAAGTCCCACCACGCTCTCCTTCATTCGGCCATCTCGACCAAAACACCTCACCTACCTGACGTTCGGCTAAATTTCTTCCCCTGGGAGTTGGGACACTGTCTGTATTACCGATATTATTGTATCTAAAGATCTACACTTCAGATAGGATAGCTTTAAGGTACTGTATAGCTCTTCCACGCTGGCTATTTTTTTCCTCTAATTAACCCGTATGCGTTCGCATGAAATATTTGTTTTACGCACGCTAAGATGTCACCTATTTCGGAATCCGATATACCCCTCCTTGCGAGTTCACATCCCTCAATAAATGTATACACTTCATTTCTCAAATCTGGCGAACGGGTACCTGAGAAAAATGGTACTAATCTGTTTACATTTTTTGCAATTGCTTCTATACTCATTTTTAAGCCTGTATTACTCCTGACGATTTTTAAACTTGTTGCAGGTAGTGACGGACGTCCAATCGGATCTTTGTGCGGCAGGATTTTATCTGCTAGCAATTGTTCCTGTCGCAGGAGTCTATTTTTTCTCTTTTAACTCCTCTATTCTCCTATGAGCCTCTTCTAAAGAGTAAAAACTTTCCCTGCTTTTTTGGTTTAAAACTGTCGAGAGCAAATTTCCCGAAACTCGCTTTTTCTCGATAAACTTTCTCAATCTAATACTTTCCTCTTCCATTTCCTTTACTAGAATTGCCTCTAATTCTCTGTTCGTCAAGTAGTTGTCGTATCTGTTTTTTAAGGTGTGAAATTCAGCTTTCCACCTTTCTAATTCCTTTAGCGCACTTTTATTTTTATTTGATACAAAATTGAGCAATTCTTCTAAAATTACATCCGCCTTCTCTACCTTGGAGAGATTACCTAGATATTTAATCTTTTCCTTTATTAAAACCAAATTCTCTTTATTCTTAACAGCAGACGAAAGATTATTCCAAATTTTTTCAATGAACATATCTAACTGCCCAACCAAATCTTTATAATCCCTTTCTAAATCCCTTAATCGTGCCTCAAAATCGAATAAAATATTCGTAAAAGATAAAAAAAAACACAAAAACAAAAAGACAACGCTTGCAATTTTGCCAACACTTTGGGTCTGACGAGCAAATGAGCAAGAAACAATCAAAACCTCCACAATGTTTTGCGCTGAAATCCAACCTCAAGCATAAGCGCCACCGCCACTCTCAAGTTTCGCGTCACTTTTTAATTATAGCTACACTTCGCGTATTTTCTTTCAATTTTTTTTTTAATATTCTTTTAGTAGCATTCGCAGAACTGCTAAATCTACTGTTCAGTAATTATCATAACTAATTCGTCTTACAATTCTTCACAGGATTACGGGTAAGGGAGTCTTGCCCAGGATTATTTATGTGTGTTAGTATTAATATATATTCACTACAAATTCCTATCTTTATTTATCACTTTTAAGATTTTATACAAACTCACCTGCGAACGATTTTCGGTTCGTAAAAACCGGCTGCGCCAAATATGTTGTGGTTCTTTCAGACGAATCCTGTCGTGGGCTTCTCCGAAGTCCTTCCTCCCTCAGTCCGTCCCAAATGAAACACTATAGCTTCACTCTGAACACTTTATTGGGAATTACATTAGTTACACACGGTTTGTAAGCTCTGCTTCGCGGATCGCTACTGACTGATCACTATTGACTACTTTACGCAACTCACCACCGACTACTTCATACCAGTCTTATTTATATTTCTGTATGCGGAAACTTAAATACGGAAACAACAATATGCTAACTATAGCGGAAAAGACCTGCCACAACACCTGAGCGCAAGAAAGTGGGTCACTAGTTCCACGGCCAACAAGTGCAGTACCGCTTCACCAGCGGCTAGCGCGCGCTCGATGAATTGACCTTGACAAGTTACAATGCGGAATTAAACGCTTAGTGCGATGGAAATTAAATGCTCAGTGCGACACCATTATGGTCGACCGAAAATGTGTTCCGCGGAAGTAGCGACTCATAACATCCCTTCACCCCAAGGGAAAGGAAAAATTAATATCGTGAAGCGATGTTAATTTTTCCTTTTATTACAATGCTTCTACTGGGTGGTTAACTGTTTGATATTAGTCTTAATGCTATTAAAAATTTCTTAAGTAAATACGTTCGGAACTGTATGTCCTGTCAGAAGTATAAGCCAGAACAGCAGAAACCGGCTGGGAAAATGCTCACGCAGATCGCAGAGGAGCCTAATTCGACGAATTAGGCATCCTCCGCGTAGGAGGAAGACTAGAAGCAGCCCAGTTGCCTTACGATGCTAAACATCCAATGCTTTTACCATATAATGACATTTTGGTAAAACTCTTGTTAAAGACAATACACGAGGAGAATCTCCATTGTGGTGCACAAGCTCTTTTGACTAACACAAGTCAACGCTTCTGGCCTTTAAAAGGAAAATCGATGGCAAGAGGTGTCATTCAACGCTGCGTGAAATGCACAAGAGCATGTCCAAAGCTATACAGTCAGCTCATGGAAAATTTACCTGCACTCAGACTCCAACCCGCAAGACCATTTATCAACTCAGGTGTGGATTATTGTGGACCATTCTGGGTTCACTATAAAATCCGCGGCAAGAAACCACACAAGGTGTATATCTCACTGTTCTGCTGCTTTGCAACGAAAGCCGTCCACATGGAGGTAGTCAGTGACCTAACAACAGAGGCATTCATTGGATCGATAAGGCGCTTCATAAGTCATAGAGGACACTGCCAGAATTTGTACAGCGACAACGCAACCAATTTCGTGGGGGCCAAAAACCAACTTTCCGAACTAAAGGAATCACTCTACTCCTCTGCTGCAGAACAAGCTATAATCCGAACATGTGCTGACAAAGGAATCCAATTTCACTTTATCCCACCAAGGGCCCCTCACTTTGGGGGATTGTGGGAGGTAGCCATCAAATCTGCAAAGCATCTTTTAGTTCGCAGTGTTTCGACAGCTAATTTAACATACGAGGAGCTGGAGACAGTAGTCGTCGAAATAGAAGCAATTCTAAATTCAAGACCTTTGACACCACTGTCTAATGATCCAAATGATTTGACAGCATTAACCCCCGGCCATTTTTTGATTGGAGAGCCATTAACAGCTTAAGTGGACTCCAGAGCAACTGTCGTGAATCCTTCGTCTTTGAAACGATGGAAATTAGTCTCACATCTTAAACACGAATTTTGGAAACGCTGGTCACTCGAGTACCTAAACGAGATGCAATATCGCCGTAAATGGAGAGAACAATCACCAAATATTCAAATAGGAACAATTCCTCAAGGAAGATGACGTACCGCCCCTCTCATGGCATCTAGGAAGAATTATCAAAGTTTATAGCGGACCAGATAATGCAGTCCGAGTAGTAGATGTTAAAACTAAGAATGGAATCTTCAAACGAGCTATAAACAGATTGGCACCACTTCCTGTAGACAACAATTCATCATCAGCCATAAAATCACCAATAGACATCAGTAGTTCACAGGAGTTATTGCGTGATGACAATGAGGATATGCCTGTGACATCAAAAAGAGACACCCAATCTTCTTCTGATACTGATAATGAAGCTCCACTTCAAAAAAAACGACAAAAAGCTTCAAAACTAACAACATTACTATTAGCCTGCCTATTCATACCAATCGTTTACTCTGCTTCAGTAGAAATTCATCGCTTTGAATCAAACCCTAGAGTATACTTTGAAAGTATGGGCTCGGCTGGGATCATTAGCAGCGAATGGAATCTAGTAACATATTTTAATTTGTAACCATATTGGAAGGAGGTGAACCTACTAAATTCATACAAAAATACACTAACGCCATTGTGCGAAAGGATCCATAATACTAGAACATGCTCAATAATCCTAGCAAAATTCAATCAACTTATTGACGGAATTAACTCAAATAACGAATTATTAGAAATTAATCCCACCATGCGAGTAAAGAGAGGTGCCTTAAATGTGGTCGGATCAATCGCTCGCTCCCTATTTGGAGTTCTTGACGAAGAGTATGCAGAAAAAGCAGCAGCAACAATCCAAAAGCTAGAGAAAAATGATGACTATTTGCTATCTGCTATAGAAAATCAGACGTCGTTCCTAGATAGCACTCTCTACTTAATGAAAAGAAACCAAAAAGAAAGTGAAATGCAGTTTGATAAAATAGCAACTGTTCTTAAACGTGCAAAAAACCAATTTGAAAATATAAACCAACAGCTCGACGCAGAAAAGGTATCACTTACCTTCCTCGACTTTACGATTCAAGCAACATTAGCAATGATGAATCTTAAAAGCATTCAAGACTCACTAATTGATATATTAGCTGATACTCACCACGGAATCATAAATCCTTTGCTGATCTCACCTGCTCAACTAAAATTCGAATTACTAAAAATAAAAATCAATCTTCCTGCAACACTCCGATTACCAGTTTCGTTAAATGACCTATTAAAACTTTACTCCTTCATGTCAATAGAAGGAAGAATCACCGCCAAATATGTAATTTTCAAAATAAACATACTACTAATCTCCACCCAAGAATTTGAAATGTTCAAACTCACCGCAGTTCCTTGGAAGACAAACAACAGCTTCAAAATAATAAAGGTGATGTCGCCCTTCATGATAGTCAATTTGCATCGAGATTTGTATTATCCATTAACAAAAGCAGAATTAAGAACTTGCATCAAAGTCGAACTACAAAATCATTTATGTCGACAACACCACCCATTATACAAGAAGGGATCTAAAATAGGTGTATGCGAGATTAATATACTTAATCAACAGGAAGATTCGTCCTCATGCTTTGCTACCAACGCAGGCCCAGGACCACATTGGGTTCAATTACATGACCCAAACGTATGGATATTCACTACGATGGGGAAATTCGTCTGAACGCAGTTTGCAAATCAAATGTAACACATATCACAGCACGAAAATCAGGATTTTTAAAAATAGGAGAAGAATGTGCTGTCAAACTTCCTTGACAATTCAAGGACACCGAACCTTGGAAACTAAACGGTATGCCTCATTCTTGCCAGCAATTAATATGAGCAACATGATATCTTCAACTGAGGACATTTCAACAACGACGACCATTATAAATAAATTAGTCAATACACATTATAAGGAAATAGAATCACTCAGAAATGAGATTTCTCATGTTCGATTGACGCTACCAAATTGACGTTGGTTCAACCTGCGATCTGATGCAGTTTCTCACTGAGCGGTGGAGCAGTTGTATTCACCAGTTTGGTGATCTGGATATCTCCAAGGCAAGGATATTGAGCGAATCGGGTCGATTTTAATGCGCGGAAGACCCAATGCTGTTGTTGACCCACAAACGTCTGGCGGGTGACAACTTCCCACCTCTAAATATGGGTGGTGTGGATATTAATGAGTCGGAGGCTCTTGATGTTCTGGGCATGTCAATCCAATGCGATCTTCACTGGAACGATCACATCTTTGACGTGTCGAAAGAAGCAGCCAAGTGCTTAGGCTTTCTTAAGCAGTGTAAGAAATACTTCACTCCAGCCGATCTTCGTTGTATCTACACCACCTATATCTTTCCGAAACCTTTAAGCGAGGTGTAAACCGTCACTACTCCCTCTTTACCCATTCCCACTAATCTGTCATCCCTTCGGAACCATCAACCACGTCCGAACCGAACAAGGAACCATAACACGACCCCTTAGCAAAATGATATTGCTCCCATTCGAAGCTTCGCCACTCGCGAGCTTTTCACACCCCAGCATCCCCCTAAACGACTAGTAACAAATATCTTCTCATTTAAGCCATGAATCCAAAGGACTCACTCCCCCCCTTCCTAACGCAGCTTTTTCCTCCATCAAATCCGGAATCACGGGGTCGACTGGTCCTTCGACGATGAGGACTATCAAGTGTCCCTATCGCCGGCGAGCAGCAAGGCTGACGTTTCAGACGCCTTGTCCCCGGGTCGTCAGCCCGGTAATCTGGGACGTATGCCGCCGGCTGGGATCTCATTCCCGCCGTAGGAATGTGTGCCTGGATTCAAGGTAGCCATTGAACGCGAGGCCCGAAAGCAGCCTCCCGCCTTGCAACGACTGCGCGCTGGCGGCCATCTTGCCCGCCACCCCGCTCGGCGTGAGGCCGTTGCCTGCCGGCTTTGGCATTTTGCTAAAAACTGTTTTTTGGTGGCTTATTCGCACCGCGACGCGCAATGCTCTGGCACCATCAAATGTCGGAGATGCCAAAGTCCCACCACGCTCTCCTTCATTCGGCCATCTCGACCAAAACACCTCACCTACCTGACGTTCGGCTAAATTTCTTCCCCTGGGAGTTGGGACACTGTCTGTATTACCGATATTATTGTATCTAAAGATCTACACTTCAGATAGGACAGCTTTAAGGTACTGTATAGCTCTTCCACGCTGGCTATTTTTTTCCTCTAATTAACCCGTATGCGTTCGCATGAAATATTTGTTTTACGCACGCTAAGATGTCACCTATTTCGGAATCCGATATACCCCTCCTTGCGAGTTCACATTCCTCAATAAATGTATACACTTCATTTCTCAAATCTGGCGAACGGGTACCTGAGAAAAATGGTACTAATCTGTTTACATTTTTTGCAATTGCTTCTATACTCATTTTTAAGCCTGTATTACTCCTGACGATTTTTAAACTTGTTGCAGGTAGTGACGGACGTCCAATCGGATCTTTGTGCGGCAGGATTTTATCTGCTAGCAATTGTTCCTGTCGCAGGAGTCTATTTTTTCTCTTTTAACTCCTCTATTCTCCTATGAGCCTCTTCTAAAGAGTAAAAACTTTCCCTGCTTTTTTGGTTTAAAACTGTCGAGAGCAAATTTCCCGAAACTCGCTTTTTCTCGATAAACTTTCTCAATCTAATACTTTCCTCTTCCATTTCCTTTACTAGAATTGCCTCTAATTCTCTGTTCGTCAAGTAGTTGTCGTATCTGTTTTTTAAGGTGTGAAATTCAGCTTTCCACCTTTCTAATTCCTTTAGCGCACTTTTATTTTTATTTGATACAAAATTGAGCAATTCTTCTAAAATTACATCCGCCTTCTCTACCTTGGAGAGATTACCTAGATATTTAATCTTTTCCTTTATTAAAACCAAATTCTCTTTATTCTTAACAGCAGACGAAAGATTATTCCAAATTTTTTCAATGAACATATCTAACTGCCCAACCAAATCTTTATAATCCCTTTCTAAATCCCTTAATCGTGCCTCAAAATCGAATAAAATATTCGTAAAAGATAAAAAAAAACACAAAAACAAAAAGACAACGCTTGCAATTTTGCCAACACTTTGGGTCTGACGAGCAAATGAGCAAGAAACAATCAAAACCTCCACAATGTTTTGCGCTGAAATCCAACCTCAAGCATAAGCGCCACCGCCACTCTCAAGTTTCGCGTCACTTTTTAATTATAGCTACACTTCGCGTATTTTCTTTCAATTTTTTTTTTAATATTCTTTTAGTAGCATTCGCAGAACTGCTAAATCTACTGTTCAGTAATTATCATAACTAATTCGTCTTACAATTCTTCACAGGATAACGGGTAAGGGAGTCTTGCCCAGGATTATTTATGTGTGTTAGTATTAATATATATTCACTACAAATTCCTATACAAACTCACCTGCGAACGATTTTCGGTTCGTAAAAACCGGCTGCGCCAAATATGTTGTGGTTCTTTCAGACGAATCCTGTCGTGGGCTTCTCCGAAGTCCTTCCTCCCTCAGTCCGTCCCAAATGAAACACTATAGCTTCACTCTGAACACTTTATTGCGAATTACATTAGTTACACACGGTTTGTAAGCTCTGCTTCGCGGATCGCTACTGACTGATCACTATTGACTACTTTACGCAACTCACCACCGACTACTTCATACCAGTCTTATTTATATTTCTGTATGCGGAAACTTAAATACGGAAACAACAATATGCTAACTGTAGCGGAAAAGACCTGCCACAACACCTGAGCGCAAGAAAGTGGGTCACTAGTTCCACGGCCAACAAGTGCAGTACCGCTTCACCAGCGGCTAGCGCGCGCTCGATGAATTGACCTTGACAAGTTACAATGCGGAATTAAACGCTTAGTGCGATGGAAATTAAATGCTCAGTGCGACACCATTATGGTCGACCGAAAATGTGTTCCGCGGAAGTAGCGACTCATAACATCCCTTCACCCCAAGGGAAAGGAAAAATTAATATCGTGAAGCGATGTTAATTTTTCCTTTTATTACAATGCTTCTACTGGGTGGTTAACTGTTTGATATTAGTCTTAATGCTATTAAAAATTTCTTAAGTAAATACCATAACCGCTTCTTGTCTGGCTTCTCTCGGACATGCTGATTGGAGATGAAGGTGATGATGGTTCTACCAAATTATGCTTTTGCTGCTACGAATGGTCGTCTCGTCTTACGGTGATATCACGCGTTGCAGGGCACCCACATTTGAAGAAACGGTGTGTAACTATGTGACTGCACCGATTGGACATGCTCTTCGTAGTTCTGGTATACCTTGGACGGAGTGATGTGGCCTTCGGTGTTTCTTTCTCGTTTTCTCGGACTGCTGGGGTTGTGTGCTACGTTGTTGACTGTCTGGTGGACCTCCCATCTTACTTGACGCTAATTAATCGAAGAAGCTCATATCTCGACTATGGCTTCACGATTCCCTCACTTCGGGACGTAAGCTCCAATTTGTGACTATGATCTGTAGTCAGATTTGCGGGGATGGTCCAAAAGAAAAATATTTTAGCACGTCCATCCTGTTGACTAATGCTAGCGAGAAAACATCGCCATGACCGTCTTTGTCGAACAATGGTGACTCTTATTTCTGTTATGGTGCCGTACAACGTGATGGTTTGGAGAAGCAACTTCGATGTACCGTTCGTATCTTGGAGTCCATAATCAAATTGAAGCTACCATGGGTGTTGATGCTGTTGGTGGCTTATCATATTTATTTTCTAATACTTATACTACGAAGTAATTTAATGACATGTTATTTCATGAGTATCTTACTATATGCTTGTTCTGTAATATTTATATACTTATGACTATGTACAACTTGCGTTCGTATTCGATTATCGAACTAAAATCAATATAATCATCAAGTGAATCCATTAAATTTTAGGTGAAATTTTTTACACTTTTCGTTATGTGTCCTTAAAAATATTTTCCTAGTGCCTTTTATCATAGAGGTTATAAGATATAGAGTTCGCATCCAGTACATATTTTTGCACCACTTTTATTTTGAATTCTTATAAACATGTATATCAAAAAAGTATGCAGCATGTTGCAGAGAACAGAAAAGAAGCTTAACATGAAATCACGCAACATTACGCATCATGTGACCAAGGCGAGTATGAGCAAAGAATACACAATCAGATATACCATACATGTAGAATGTGTATATTTTCTGCTATGAGAATTTTCTTTGTTTTGTTTTTGTTTTTCGTATTTCTTAATATGCATGAGGGCAGCTCTTGAAAAACCGGTTTTCCAAGTCGTTGTTAGTGTACATTTTGATCTGATCTACATTCGTGTACATTTTGATGCTCACGCGTTTTTGTTGTTGGTTGTTTTCCAAGGCAGCTTAAAATTTATTTTGGCTTCTTTTTATCTTAAGCAAAATCGTCCCTCTTGTATAGTGAGATCTGAATCGATTCCGCTAAATCGTAATTGTAGGGTTAAATATACAGAATGCAAAAACAAAAACTGAGTTCAAAGCCGAACTGTAAATGCCCTACAGCAAAAAAGTTTGCAAAAATAGATTGGGATAAAATGTAATAAAAGCCCAAAAAAATAAATAGAAGTAAAAATAAATAACACTAAAATTCAAAAATTCCAAAAGGAAATAAGAGTAAAAATTGCCGTAATTTTTTATTAAGAGAAATATATGAAGTTTTTATATTTGCAAAAAATTTTTCACAAAAAGGAGATTTTGGAAAAATCGACGCAACAAGCGATTATTTTTATAATTTATGCAAAATACATTTCTATTAACTTCCATAATTTTTTCCCCAAAGTTGAAAGAGATAAGAAACTTTAAAACGACTATAAAGTTGAAATTTATTCGCGAAACCAATGCATCTGCATTATATTAAATGTTTTGCTCACAGAATCAAAAATTTAGAACTTATGTTGCTAATTCTGCTACGAAAGCATTGTTCCTGGCAAACAAATAAAAGCTCAAATAGTAAAAATCCAAAGATTCAAATATTATATTAACTTGACCTGGTAAATGAATAAAATTCAAAATGAAGAATTTTTGCATATCGTTTACTTTATCCTACAACTCCCATTCATCAATATCGATTCAGATCTCAATATATTGATAAAAATCCAAAGATTCAAATATTATATTAACTTGACCTGGTAAATGAATAAAATTCAAAATGAAGAATTTTTGCATATCGTTTACTTTATCCTACAACTCCCATTCATCAATATCGATTCAGATCTCAATATATTGTACAAGAGTGACGACGTTGCTTAAGCTAAAAAGGAGCCAAAATAAATTCTAGCTGCCTTGCAAAACATCCAACAACAAAAACGTGCGAACATTAGTTTGTGACCAACTGCACACATTCATATTCACATATGCTCCTCACTGCCATCGAAACATGTTGGAAACAAATATTTCATGTTTGGATGCTTTTTTATTCTTAGCAACCCATGTTGATAAACAATGTTTAGATACTAGGACGTATTAGTACGTCCTAAGCAGACAAAAAATTGACACAAAATTTTACACTGGATGCGAACTCTATATCTTATAACCTCTATGCTTTTATCTAGTTTCGTTTTTTGACATTCTCTTTTCCTTTTCCTTTCATTTTAAAATTGTTGATCTTTATTTTTATACATTTTTCAGAATGTTTTTTCTTTCTTCTTTTCTTCCTTTTATATTTATTTCTTTCTTTTTTTTCTTTGATATTTATTTTTTTTTGTTTTTCTCTTTTCTCTTTTTCTTTCTTTTTCTTTTTATTCAAGAGTTTTGTCAGTTTGTTTTCTTTTTATATGTACAACCTTTCCCTTATTGATATGCACAATTATTAACTCTATTTAAATTAACTTAACAATTAAAATTACTTCATTCATTAAATTTAACAATTATTAACTTAATTTAATTTAATTCTTTAGCAAGATGACTTTAAATTCTATTTTACTTGTTCTCTTTTCTTACAAATGTGACACCACATGCTTGTATATCAAACGTATTTATTACACGTAGCTGTAGAGTGATCTGAGATGCCACATAATGCCATGGCGCCCTGACATAATGTGACAAAACCGTCTACGAATTATCTAGCCCAAATTATTACATCTTGGACTTCTGATAAATAGAATTAGGTCCAAGTAAAAAGTCCAAGTTTGTCCGGTTAGTTAAACAAACTATCCCCTAAAATTACATACCAAAACCGTTTTGTGTTAATAAGGACATTCCTGACGTACTTACTTAAGCGCACTGAGCAATTATTTGCGGCGTCGCAGTTAATGGGATCCAGTCCTCTCTTTTCCACCTATGACCGCCTTGAAATACAAAAATATATGTTATTTTACGTTCCTTATTTTTCCCTATTTACTAAAATCTGAATTCTTTTTTTTTTAACTGTGTACGTGACTGTTTCTATTTTACTCGAATTGTTGTATTGTTTAAGCAAATTGTTATGGAATGGCTTATCCCTGTTCTTAATTTTTATAACTGTCTGTGACTGGGCTTCTAATGCCTATCACCTCATATGGGCCTAACCATATCGGTGAAAATTTATTTTTCCTCGTTTGATTTTTCAGCATTACTCTATCTCCAGCTTTAAAAATTACTGTTAAGGATTATTAAGACTGTTAAGGATTGCGTTAATTTTCAGAAAGACAGTTTTTCGCTTATTAATTGTTGCGAATGTAACCATTTTATTCTAAATTTTGTGAAATGTCTGTAATGCCAAAGTCTTAACTTTCATCCGGCGTAACAATCCAATTGAATTTTGTTATACCCACGGCTCCGATCTTGGTTTTCTGAGAGTCTGCCGGTGTAAACACCTAGTCATGTACGAGGCAGGTCCGATAAGTACATAGCATACAAAAGAAAAACGAAAATTTTGGAAAAGTGGAGATTTATTTCTCTACATACTATAATCTCCTTTCAGTTCGATACACTTGACCCAGCGATGCTCCAACTTCTTTAACCCGTCTGAAAAAGGTTAAGAGGAAAAGGTTTCTGGAGGTCTACAAAGTAGGTCTCCGTGGCGGCAATAACGTCCTCATTCGATTGAAATTTCTGCCCGGCGAGTGATTTTTTCAGGTATGGAAACAAAAAGAAGTCGCACGGGGCCAAATCTGGAGAATACGGTGGAGGGGGCAACAGTTCGTAGCGTAATTCGACCAGTTTGGCCGTGGCGATGGCGGAGGTGTGAGCCGGTGCGTTGTCATGGTGGAAGAGCACTTTTTTCTTCGCCAAGCGGGGCCGTTTTTTCTGCAATTCGACGTCGAATCGGCCCAATAATTCGGCATAGTAGAGCCCTGTGATCGTTTTGTCCTTGTCCAGGTAGTCGATGTGGATCACACCTTTTGAATCCCAAAAAACGGTGGCCATCACCTTTCCGGCCGATAGGACAGTCTTCGCCTTCTTCGGAGCACGTTCGCCGGGTGAAGTCCACTGTTTTGACTGTTCCTTAGTCTCTGGTGTGTACCAGTGGATCCATGTTTCATCGACGGTCACGAAACGACGCAGAAACTCCTTCGGATTGCGCCTAAATAGCATCAAACACTGCTCTGAAGTGGTCTCACGGTTGCGCTTGTTGTCCGGAGTAAGCAAACGCGGCACCCATCGCGCCGACAGCTTTCTCATGCCCAATATTTCATGCAGGATATGACCCACGCGGTCTTTTGAGATGCCTACTGTCTCCGCTATCTCGCGCACCTTCAATCGACGGTCGGCCAATACGAGATCGAGAATTTTTTGTCACGTTATCCTCCGTGGTAGCCGTTTTAGGGGCACCTTGGCATAGCTCATCAAAAACCGAATCAAAACAAAACTACGAGTCCGATTAGGCTGAAATTTTGACAGTAGCTGTCTACAAGAATGTACTACACGATAGTAATTTCTCTTACGATCGTGGAGCCCATCGGGTGGTGAAGCTAAGTACTTACCGGACCACCCTCCTACTTTGATGAGAAGTTTTCCTTCAGTATCAATACGGATTACATGATTTCTAAGGCCAATTCTGTACGTACTCGGCTTCTTGAAGCGCAACTCGAGGGATTTCATGAACCGTTATACATGTAAAATATTATTTGTTAGTTTAGTGAGATCTATGTATATTTTAGTGTACGACCGTGTTATATGGGACCTTCTTTTTAAATGCTCGAATCGAGAATATTAGATGTCGTTTGCTGTGTCTTCAAAGTCTTGCTCAGAGGCGTAAGCTGATCAACATTTTGTTATGCAAAGACATAATCGATGGTAAAATCAACTCTCCAGAATAGTTGGCTATTATTCCGTTCCGTGTTCCGGTTCGCTAACATAGAGGTCATTCTTATTCCATACAAATTTCATAGAACCAATTATAGCCTCAATGAACCTATTTCCTATAGCGTTGTGGGCCTGTTTGAATTTATTATGGAAAGGTATAGGATACAAGTTGTAGTTGTAAAGTATTTTATATAGTAACGCCTGAATTTACATATTGTTCTCGGATATGATTATGATTTAGTGTAACTCTTAGCTGTAAGGGGTTAATCCCGATAGATGTAAATATCTTCTTTTTTTTATTAACTTTGTGTGTTAATGTCTGTATTTAATTCTAAATCATTATACAATAAGTAGCGCAATATCAATATATCCAAGATTTTCTATTAGATAAATTTCAGTATTATAGATAAATTTGGATTTTGAATAAATTCACCCGGACAAGTCAAAAAGTCAAACCTTCTATTCAAAATCTGAAGTGTATTCATAGAAGCTTCAGGATCCTTTGTCCATGGGGAAAAAAGGACATAAATTGAAGAAAATTACTTGAAAAGCGAAGAGATGGTTCAGAAGGTATATTAATTTAATTCAGGTTAGGTTTAGTAAATACTATATTCTTGATTGAGGGATGAAGTATATATTTATTAACCCCAAGAAACCCAACATTTTTGGTCCTTCGAGCCGGATTCCCACGAGCTCGGAGACCAACCCAACAGCAATTATTTGCGGTGACAAGACTGATCGGATCCAGCCCATCTTTTTCCGGTGGTCCTGGAAACCTACGAAATTTTCCTGTGCCCCACCTATGACCGTCTTGAAATATACAAAAATTTATGTTATTTTACATTCGTTTTTCCCTTTGTTTCTTTTTCCTAGAGTTTGAAAAATCAGATTTGTTGAAAATTTGGGTTTTGTCTCATTTCAGTTTAGCTATTATATGGCTTTAGTGGATTATTATGAAAAGATTTTTCTTTGTTTCTAATTTTTATTACAGCTGTTACTGGGCTCTTCTTATGTGGACCTAACAATATCGGTGAAAACTTTTTTTTCCTCTCGACTGAACTCTGTCCCTAATTTTGACTGGTGGTAGCCTAGCCATAAACTTCTTATTTTCGTCAAAAAGTGTAATTTCCTTCTTTACGGAATTTATTATGGATCTATTCCGTAGGTTATCTCTACCCATTATACCATCTGCTGGTACCCCCTGTTCAAGTGACTCTATATGTAGCGTTAAACAAAGGTGATTCATACAGCTAGGGTTTAATAAATACTACTGAACCCTTCGTGGTTACACAACCACCAAAAGCTCCATTTAGGGTTTTTATTTCGTTGGTCTCCACCGTCAATGATCCACTCAAAGTGCTTTCCTTAATCAAGCTCCAGAATCTATTAATAACACCAGTTTTCCACTTTTAGTACCTAGCTTTGTACTTCAATGAACACGTCATTTATTGTATCTGAATCCGAGCATTCACTAAGCTTGTTGTACCCAGGGTTTATTTGACTCTCACTTTTTTCTTCATTGTTTTTTCTTCTATTGTAGATATCCACTGACACAACGGCTGTCGGACTTATTGTATTTTCATCTTTTAGTTCTTCTTTAGTGCCGGTTTCGAATTTTCCGCTATTCTCTTTGATTTCTTGTATTCCTCATCTCGGGAATACTTTACCCTCTTTGTTTGGTCACCGCATAACATTTATTTTTTTAACCTATATTTTTTGAAATTTGCTCACTGTAATTTCTACCTGTAACCTTTTTCATTTGCTTCACATTTTTACATTTTCTTCTTTACATTTGCTTTTCACGCATGTATACATATTTTTATTGTCGTGGAAAGAAAGAAGCGTTTCATTGGAATTTCAACCGCGCTCAGGTTAACACGATAGCATTTTATAATTTTATAAGAAAGTTCTTCGAACAATAAAGTGGAAATAAAAACTAAAAGTTATGGTCTTTTGGCTGCCGGTAAGGAAAACGCTCCTTATTGAACATTTTTGACGCGCAACGTGGGGCACGATTCTTATTGTGCTAATTTTTCTCGTGTTGCGATCTGTAACATAAAACTTAAAGACATTTTTTGGAGAAGTTCTCGGTTTTTCGTGCTTGTGAAATTTATCTTCTCAAGTTTTTGTCGAAAAATATATTATATACCGAAAAATATATACATAATTTTAACAACGAAAAATATTTTACCGCTAAAAACCGGTTGTTCAGGTTCATTTCATTTCAGGCTCAGGACTTTACCAAATTGCCGTCATGGGATGATTGCTCCAAGGTCCTTGAAAGACATTGCCAATTTTTGGAGTCTGTTGACAACACCCACAACCATTCCCCAAGTAAGCCAGAAATTCATCATTTTAATAAATCCAAAAATAAAGACTCAAAGTCCGGTTCTATTTTTTCGGTTTCGAAACGCCTCTGCGCACTTTGTTCGAAACCAGACCACTCTATCAATCGTTGCTCTTGCATTAAGGAAATGGATGTACCTGCTCGTTTCGAAACTATCAAGCGACTTGGTCTTTGTTTAAATTGCCTGTCAAAAGGGCATCAGATCAATCACTGTTCCTCTTCATTTAAATGCAAATTTTGTTTCCGCTCACACCACAGTTTGCATCATCGCTCTCAGTCAGTAAAGCCCTCGTCTCCTGCTACTGAATCGACTTCTTGTACTTCTGGTGCCGTTGCGAATGAAATTTCTGCCTCGGTCCATAGCCATATACAAAAATCTTCTCCGGAACGGGTACTAATACGGTCTTAGTTCGTGACACTACTGGTCATTACCAATTGGGACGCGCTTTACTGGATTCTTGCTCCCAATTAAATTTCATAACTGATGAATTTTCTCAAAAATTACATGTGCCTCGTATCAAACAAACCACTGAAGTCGCTGGTATTGGAAATACTCACACAAAAATTAGACACAAGGCCTCTACAAATGTAAAATCTCGTTTTAATGAATTTGAAGCCTCGCTTTCGTTTTGCATTACACCTCATATTTCGTACCAACTTGATCCCGAAATGGATGTTTCAACTTGGAATTTGCCCACTATAGTAATATCCAGCTTGCTGATGAAGACTTTTTTAAGTCTAAACGAATTGATTTACTCATTGGCACGAAAATTTTCTCTGATCTTTTGTCGGTGGGTCAAATTAAGCTCGGTCCCAATTTACCCAAACTGCAAAAAACATAATTTGAATGGATTGTCGCTGGTAGATATACTTCGTAACAACGCAACAACCTCGGCTCTTGCTTGTTGTCGCTAGAAGAAGAAATTGATGTTCAACTTCAACGCTTGTGGGAAATCGAGAAAATTCATAATCGCCCAAGTGTTCTAACACAAGAACAATCCGAATGTGAATCATTCTTCAATGAAACCGTATATCGGGAATGCACTGGTAGAATTATTGTTAAACTACCTTTTAAAGATTCTCCAAACTCTTTAGGTCTCTCGGAAAACATGGCCTTTAAAAGGTTCTTGTTTCAAGAAAGGCGATTTGCTCTTGACAACAATCTTAAAACCCAATATGTGGTTTATGTATATATATAAATATATGGAGGAGTATGAAGAATGTGGACACATGAGCCTAATTAGCAGCCCACGCTTAAATGAACCGCATTATTTTATCCCTCATCATTGTGTCTTCAAGCTCAATAGCTCCACAAAGTTGAGGGTGGTCTTTGATGCTTCATGTCCTACATCATCCCACAAATCTCTTAATGACATTCTAATGGTTGGCCCAACAGTTCAAGATGAATTGTACAATATTCTTCTTCGTTTTCGGCTTCATCGATTTGCAATCACAGCCGATATCGTAAAAATGTACCGTGAGGTCCTCATCGCTCCAAGCGACAGACAATTTCAATATATTTTACGGAGAAACTCTGAGGAAGAAAAAATTCGTATATATCAACTCAATACAGTTACTTATGAAATGTCAGCTGCACCTCATCTCGCTATTAGAAGTCTTCACTATATCGCAGATCAGTATGCAGATAAATTTGAAATCGGCTCGAAAACTATTAGGACTTCATTTTATGTGGATGACCTTTTGGGTGGAGCAGATACATTGGAAAAACTAGCCAAGATGAAAAAGGAAGTTACAGAAATATTAGCTCGTGGCTGCTTTGAACTCGACAAATGGCACTTTAATCATAAAGCCTTTAAAAATTACACAACTGTCAAAACTTTGAATATTGAAGAATCCGCTACAACAAATGCACTTGGTATTACATGGGATCAAAGTAACGACGTTTTTATATTTTCGCCTTCGCCTAAAATTAAGTTAAATATAATATTTCCAACTTTGACTCTTTGCAGCCACAAGAATTAGAGAATGCCTTATATCGAATCGTTTTTAATATCCAAGCACGACATTTCCAAGATGACATAGTAAGAGCACTAAAGAAAATAGTAAAAGTGTTGTCTTCGGCCTGGCCGAAATCTAAATACCCTACACCCGAGTAACTGAAAAAATTATAATTTCGCCACTTAACAACTTTTGTATAAGTAGGCGGACCACGCCCATTTCGGGAAAATGTTTTTGTAATGTCTCTAGGTACTGCTAGATAGAATTACGAAGGTATTAATATTTTGAACCGTTAATGGGATATTGACAACTTTTGTATATACATTTTTTGTATACAAATTTGTAATACGCGTATATATCTTGTGATAAAATTTCGTATTAATATCTTATACCGTTTACAAGATATTGACAACTTTTGTACGAGTGGGCGTGGCACACCAATTTTTGGCAAGCTTATTGGTAATGCTTCCCTATATATCTTGATGAAAAACCACAGTGACACAGAATACATGAACCACATACTTTTTACAACAATTACAACACAGACCGAGACGCCAAATCAGCAAGAAAAAAATTAAAGCAGAGCCTTGGGAAATTACTAATAAAATCAGGTGGAATACTGTTTACAATAACTACAACACAGACTGAGACGCGAAACAAGCAAGCAAAAATTAAATTAGAGCGTGGGAAGCTACCAACAAAATCACAAGTTTTTATTTCTAGAAATAACCACAACAACAAGTACGTTGTGCGCCGCTATGCAGATTAGAAAATTCTGGAATGTGAACAAGAACTACCAGCAAAATCACAAGAAATATTTCTCGAAATTAGCACAACAACAACAAGTACATTGTGTGCCGCTTTGCCCATTAGAAAATTCCAGAATGTGCACAAGAACAACGACTGCAGCGGAGTTGTTTTGATCGGTGTATAAAAAGGCCCACCGCGCTGAATTCCATCTCTTTTGGAATCTCGTGCTCCAAGTGGTAAGTCGTCGAACCTTGAACCTCTAGTACCTCGTCCTGGCTGAGTGCTCTTAAGCGGACGCCAATCCCGATTCCAAGTAAATTTTAGTACCTCGTCCTGGCTGAGTGCTCTTAAGCGGACGCCAATCCCGATTCCAAGTAAATTTTAGTACCTCGTCCTGGCTGAGTGCCCTTAAGCGGACGCCAATCCCAATTCCAAGTAAATTTTAGTACCTCGTCCTGGCTGAGTGCTCTTAAGCGGACGCCAATCCCAATTCCAAGTAAATTTTAGTACCTCGTCCTGGCTGAGTGCTCTTAAGCGGACGCCAATCCCGATTCCAAGTAAATTTTAGTACCTCGTCCTGGCTGAGTGCTCTTAAGCGGACGCCAATCCCGATTCCAAGTAAATTTTAGTACCTCGTCCTGGCTGAGTGCTTTTAAGCGGACGCCAATCCCGATTCCAAGTAAATTTCATTAGTACCTCGTCGTGGCCGAGTGCTTTTAAGCGGACGCCAATCCCGAATCCAAGTAAATTTTAGTACCTCGTCGTGGCCGAGTGCTTTTAAGCGGACGCCAATCCCGAATCCAAGTAAATTTTAGTACCTCGTCGTGGCCGAGTGCTTTTAAGCGGACGCCAAACCTGAATCAAAGTAAATTCTAGTACCTCGTGGCTGACGCCGACAATCATAAAACCTCGTATTCTAGAAATCTGTGTGTATATAGATTTTGTATTTTTACGGACTGAGTGCTATTCAGCGGACATTAGAATTAAAGGAACTAGTTTTAAGAAATACTGTTAGCAATAAAATACCGAAAAATAAAACTTTGAATTACGGTAAATAAATAGTCGAAAAGCTGTGAAAAGATAACCGAAAGCTTTTTATTTAAGTGTTCGGTACGGGACTCTGGCGAGACTGAGTATATCCCGGCAAGAAACTTCGTTACAAAATGGCGCCCGAGCAGGGACAATAGTTTCCGAGAAAAATCAAAAACTATAGTGCAGTGCTGAATCACGAAAAAACGGTACTTTAGAAAAAACGGTATTATAAACAGTTACGCGAAGCGAACGGTAAATCGAACAAAGAATTGAACGCTAAACTGTGCTAACGGCGAATTCAAATAAAAAAAAAACATTGTGCAAAAAAATAACGCGGTATTTCAAAGGAACAGTTACACGAAATAAACGGAACAAAATAGAAAAACATCGTGCAAAGAAATAACGCGGAAACTGTTACACGAAATAAACGGAAAATCGAAATGGGTAAACTGTGGATTTATAATGTTCCAAAAGAGAATCTGCAGGAGATTCTACGCGAATTCGGTGTGGAATCAAAAGGCACGGTCGACGAACTTCGTAAAGTGCTCTCCGGGTTTTTGATGTCGCTTGATCTGACCGACGAGCTGATCGACAGGTTACGCGAACTTGAAGTGCAGTGGAATCGCGGTGTTTCTCCAAGTGCGCGACCGGCGACTCCATCATTGCAAGGTGCGGTTCCGAAACACAGCGAACAGAGGGCAAATCCAACAGAAGTGCTTAACATGAACCCCGGCAATCAAGTTTCCACGTCAACAGGTGGTTGCAGAGCAGCGAGGTGCGAGACAGAGAGTGTGGCCTATAGTAGGATGTGCTACTCTGAGGTAATTGACAAGGTACGTAAATGGTCTTGTAGGTACGACGGTGGTAGGGACCCAATAGGCTTCATCGAGAGAGTCGAAGAGCTCACAGAGGCATACGAGTTGCCTAAGCATATGCTGCCACGAACCATGCCGGAGTTGCTGAAGGACAAAGCTCTTTGTTGGTACAGGAATAACAATAGGAGCTGGTCAAGATGGGAATTGTTTAAAACCGATTTCCTGAAATTCTTCTTGCCAGATATTTCGAAGAACTGGAGGACAACATTAGGAAAAGGATCCAAGGGCCTCGCGAGAAGTTCAAGGACTATGTACTGGCCATGCAGACATTAATGCGACATGTGAACTATACAGAGGAGCAAAAACTACAGAGGATTTACAATTGCCTTAGGGATTATCTTCTTTACATAAGGAGGTCTGATTTCTCTGCGTTGGAGGATCTAATTGAATTGGCTGAAGATTTTGAAGGCATACGAAAGGAACCCGAACCTCCACGAGAAATTCATACTCAGCACCGACAATTACCAGGGACGCACAGGATGATGACCATAGAAAACACAGGAAAACAGCGAGACCTTCGAACAGCCTGTAGAAGATGTGGCGAAGGCGGACATTTTCAACGAGAATGCCGGAACTCAAGGAAAATTTTCTGTTGGACTTGTGGAAAGGAGGGGGTCCGGACGATTGAATGCTGCAAGAAACCTTCGGGAAACGCGCAGGGTGTCCAGCAGGGACGAGGGCTGCTGGAACCGAACAAGATAGACTCTCCTCGTACCCCACGAAGTGCTTAAACTACAATCGAGACCGGATTTACGCCAAGGTAGCATTAGGAAGGGAACTCGTCACAGCTACTCTAGACACAGGCATCCATCGCACTACCCACTACCGCGATAATTCGTTTTTCGGTCGCGCAGTTAAATTGTGGAATAGTCTCCCTGCGCATGTTTTCCCACCCACTTATAACGTCGATGCTTTTAAAAGAGGTGTAAATCGACACTACTCCCACTCTTCTCCTTCCCACTAACCTTTACCCTTCTAAACCAACGAATGCTTTGCATGGATAGGGGGCATCCCCTGAGCTTGGTTCTATCTGCCATAAAAAAAAAAAAAAAAAAAAAAGGAGCCTCGCGGAGCTTCATTAGTAACGCGGCGGCTGGGATGACAGACGGAAAGCTGATGGAGGTGGACGTACGGGTGTCAAAATGGCCGACGGCACCGTGCGTACCGTGAAGGAAGCCGTCGAAGTCTGCGTGCGTTTGGGGACTGCAGAGTGTAAGCTCCCACTTCTGATTCTACAGGATGTGACAGACCATGTGATCCTGGGTTTGGACTTCCTGACAAGCATAGGAGCTTCTATTAGCTGTGGTGGTGAGACGATTACGCTGGGAGACTCGAAAGCCGAACGAACGACTTGCTCGACAGTTCACACGGATTGCGCCCAAGTTCATGAAGCAAAACCATTGGAGAAGACTGATGTGGAGAACGAACAACACTCTGAACCAGGCGCAGAAACCAACAACTCGCGAAAAGAAGACCAACACATCATCAAGGAATTCCTAAAAACAGAGCATGAGAAATTCGAGATGCTGGAAGGACCTTCCAACATAACGACCCATAAAATCGTCATGAGAGATGATAGGCCAATAAAGCAGAGGTATTACCCTAAGAACCCTGCAATGCAAGCGATAATTAACAAGGAGATAGACGAGCTGCTGGAAAAAGGCTGTATCGAGCCCTCTCATAGCCCTTACAGTGCACCAAATGTTCTTGTTAAAAAGAAGAATGGGCAATGGAGACTTTGCGTGGATTATCGTCAGCTAAATGCAAGATCAGTGCCTGACGCATACCCACTTCCTAGGATACAACATATTCTAGATCGACTCCGCGACGCGCAATACATTAGTACACTTGATCTCAAGAACGGTTACTGGCAAATACCCATGAGTCCAGAAAGCAAGCAATACACCGCGTTCACAGTACCAGGAAGGGGACTCTTTCAATGGAAAGTTATGCCGTTCGGCCTACATTCGGCACCCGCGACGTTCCAAAGGGCATTGGACCAAGTCATTGGACCGGAGATGGAACCACACGCGTTTGCTTACCTGGACGACATCATTGTAATAGGAAAGACGCTGGAACAACACATGAACAATTTACAGGAAGTATTTCGACGTTTAAGAGCGGCTAATTTAAAAATCAACAAGGAGAAGTGCGAGTTTTTCCAGCAAGATTTGAAATATTTAGGTCACGTCGTGAGCCGCAGAGGAATTCACACAGATCCAGACAAGGTAGCGGCTATTCAGGAACTGGCGGCCCCAACAAACTTTAGAGGCGTTAGGCGATTCCTCGGGATAGCATCGTGGTACCGGCGGTTCGTACCGGACTTCGCCAAATTGGTGGTCCCACTCACCAGCCTTCTTAAGAAGGGAAAACGCTGGCAATGGACCGACGAGCAACAGCAGGCGTTCGAGAACCTCAAGGAAAAGCTCACGAAGGCACCAGCACTGGCGTGCCCAGATTTTTCCAAACCATTTACGCTGCAGACTGACGCGAGCAACCACGGGTTAGGAGCGGTTCTCACGCAAGAAACCGACAGAGAAGGAGAGAAGGAGTGCCTCGCGATCGTTTGGGGAATCAGGAAAATGCGACCGTATTTAGAAGGCTACAGGTTCTGCGTCGTCACAGACCACCTCTCACTGAAGTGGTTGAACTCTTTGGAAAATCCTTCAGGGCGTATAGCAAGATGGGCGCTTGAGTTACAACAGTACATGTTCGACGTGAAATACCGCAAGGGCAATTGGAACGTGGTCGCAGACGCACTTTCCAGACAGCCAGTAGAAAAACTGAGCACGGTTACGACTAATGGGGAAAAGTGCAACTGGATAGAAACCAAGATAGCAGAAATTAAGAGGAATCCAGAGAAGTTTGCCGATTGTACTATGGAATATGGTCAACTGTATCGACATATCCCAGGGCAGGTAAACGACGAGGATTGTGCCGCATGGAAGCTCTGTGTTCCGAGGTATCTTCGTGCCCGAGTTCTTAAGGAAAACCACGATGACCCCAGCGCTGGACATCCAGGCGTTAGAAAAACCGTCACCAGGATAGCCAACAGGTACTACTGGCCAGGCATGTTCAGGGATATAAGGAAACACGTGCGCTGCTGTGAATCATGTCAGCGATATAAACCTTTGCAGAGCAAAGCCGCCGGAAAAATGCTGACACAGTTACCAGAGGAGCCTTGGTCAGTCGTCTGTGCCGACTTCGTTGGACCATTACCCCGAAGCAAGCACGGCAACACGATGATTCTAGTTTTCTTTGACAAATTCTCCAAGTGGACCGAAATCGTACCACTGAGACAAGCAACCGCAGACAGTGTGAAGAAGGCGTTTCGAGAAAGGATTCTAGCGAGGTATGGCGTTCCAAAAGTTCTCGTCACGGACAACGGCGTTCAATTCAACAGTAGGACACTGCAGCGATTTCTTCAAGATTTAGGAATCCGACAACAGTTTACAGCACCTTATACCCCCCAGGAGAACCCAACAGAAAGAGCCAACCGAAACGTGAAAAGAATTCTTGCACAAGTGGCCGATAATAGGCAAACCCAATGGGATGAGTTGATCCCAGAAATTTCTTTGGCAATCAACAGCATGGCATCGGAGACGACAGGTTTCAGCCCCGCTTTCCTCACACAGGGACGAGAACTGCGGCTTCCAGGATCGCTTTTCGATGAGGTTACCATAGGTACAGGGTCAGCACCACAGAGTCCCGAACACAAGGGTAAACGGCTGCAGGAGATCTTCAACATCGTGAGGAGAAACATCGAACGAGCATCCAAGGACCAAGCCCGACACTATAACCTTCGGCGAAGACAATGGAACCCGGCAGTAGGAACGTGGGTATTATTGAGAAGCCACCCCCTATCGAAAGCAGTAGACAAGTTTACCGCCAAGCTGGCTCCAAAATACGACGGGCCATACCAGATCCAGAGATATATATCACCAGTTATCGTCGAGCTGAACTCCCAGGGAAATACGAAAACTCACACGGCTCACATTGGGGAGCTCAAAGAATACCACCATGCAACCGAAGTATCGCGTGACGCTGACCCCTAAACGGATCACTGTCCAGCTATCCGAAAGAAAGGGGGGAGTGTAAGAAAAAAATATTTTTTTCCTCACAACTCCGGGTGTAGAACTTGGCCTGCATCCCAACCGAGCCCGTTTTTAGTAAACGTAAACTGAAAACGCGGTGACCTGGGTTGTGCGGACCCAACTTCAGGTGGAATAAATTCTATCAACAACAATAAAAAGAAAAAAAGGCAACGTAGCAAAGGCGAAATTATGCAAAACTAACAATAACAACAACAACCACATTAACTCGCTTGCTAACAAAGGGATTAAAAAACCACAGTCACACAGAATACATGAACCACATACTTTTTACAACAATTACAACACAGACCGAGACGCCAAATCAGCAAGAAAAAAATTAAAGCAGAGCCTTGGGAAATTACTAATAAAATCAGGTGGAATACTGTTTACAACAACTACAACACAGACTGAGACGCGAAACAAGCAAGCAAAAATTAAATTAGAGCGTGGGAAGCTACCAACAAAATCACAAGTTTTTATTTCTAGAAATAACCACAACAACAACAACAAGTACGTTGTGTGCCGCTATGCAGATTAGAAAATTCTGGAATGTGAACAAGAACTACCAACAAAATCACAAGAAATATTTCTCGAAATTAGCACAGCAACAACAAGTGTGCCGCTATGCCCATTAGAAAATTCCAGAATGTGCACAAGAACAACGACTGCAGCGGAGTTGTTTTGATCGGTGTATAAAAGGGCCCACCGCGCTGAATTCGATCTCTTTTTGGAATCTCGTGCTCCAAGTGGTAAGTCGTCGAACCTTGAACCTCTAGTACCTCGTCCTGGCTGAGTGCTCTTAAGCGGACGCCAATCCCGATTCCAAGTAAATTTTAGTACCTTGTCCTGGCTGAGTGCTCTTAAGCGGACGCCAATCCCGATTCCAAGTAAATTTTAGTACCTTGTCCTGGCTGAGTGCTCTTAAGCGGACGCCAATCCCAATTCCAAGTAAATTTTAGTACCTCGTCCTGGCTGAGTGCTCTTAAGCGGACGCCAATCCCGATTCCAAGTAAATTTTAGTACCTCGTCCTGGCTGAGTGCTTTTAAGCGGACGCCAATCCCGAATCCAAGTAAATTTTAGTACCTCGTCGTGGCCGAGTGCTGTTAAGCGGACGCCAAACCTGAATCAAAGTAAATTCTAGTACCTCGTAGTGGCTGACGCCGACAATCATAAAACCTCGTATTCTAGAAATCTGTGTGTATATAGATTTTGTATTTTTACGGACTGAGTGCTATTCAGCGGACATTAGAATTAAAGGAACTAGTTTTAAGAAATACTGTTAACAATAAAATACCGAAAAATAAAACTTTGAATTACGGTAAATAAATAGTCGAAAAACTGTGAAAAGATAACCGAAAGCTTTTTATTTAAGTGTTCGGTACGGGACTCTGGCGAGACTGAGTATACCCCGGCAAGAAACTTCGTTACAATGTCCATATCTTATACCGTTCATTAGATATTGCCAACTTTGTTATCAGTAGGCGTAGCACGCCCATTTTTTTCAAACATTTTAGTAATGACGCTACCTGTTCCGGAATAAAATTATACCTTATAATCTCACACGGTTTATGAAATATTCAGATTTTAACATTTTTTGAAACGAGGTGCCTTTACATTCCGTACGTAAAGTAGGCGTGGCTGTTTACCGATCTCGCCCATTTTCAATCCCAAACAGCCCTACATAACAAAGAATATTTGTGCCAAATTACATCGCGATATCTCTTTTCGTTCTCTCGTAATCGTGATTTCAACAGACAGACATACAGACAAACGGACGACAGGGCTAAATCAATTCAGGAGGTGGCGCTGAGCAAGAATATATATACTTTTCTATATCTATCTCGTCTCCTTCTCTGCGTTACAAACGGAAGAACAAAGTGAATATACCCTACTTCCTTCGGGTGTATAAAAAGATGATCAGGGCTTTTTAAAGTGTCTCAATCCGTTCGTAAATTCATCAAATGGATTTAACTTGCTCAAAGTCGGTGGTAGATTGGAATTTGCTACAATTTCTGAAGTTCAAAAACACCCTATAATTCTTCCTGCCAAAAATCATTTCGCCAACTGCTATGTAAATCATCTCGACATCAGTAATTATCACGCAGGACCAAAGGCTCTAATGTCGCTCATTCGTCAACGATTTTGGATTATTCCCGAAGCCTCTGTCGTCGTATCTTCAATTCGTGCGTTCAGTGCATCCGCTATCGCCCTAAAATATTTCAACAAATGATGGGAAATTTGCCGGTGGAACGACTAAATCCTGCAAGGCCATTCGCTAAGTGTGCCGTTGATTTTTGTGGTCCGTTCAACACTTACCTAAGAATCAAAGGAAAAATTCCCTACAAAACGTATGTCGTGTAAATGTATGTATTTATCTGAGATTCACGATTATATGAACGAGCTCCAGACCCATAACAAATGGACTAACTCCAACACCAATATTGCTATCGGTTCTCTGGTTATTATTCAGGAGGATAATCTACCCCCACAGCGATGGCTAATGGGTAAAATCATCAATATTTTTCGCGGAAGAGATGATCGTGTCAGAGTTGTTGACATCAAAACTTCAAAAGGTGTTATACGGCGCCCTATTCACAGACTGGCGCTACTACTTTCTTCTTGAAAGTGTCATTTCAATGGGGCCGGCATGTTTGATCACCGCATAACATTTATTTTTTGAACCTATATTTTTAGAACTTTGCTCACTCTAATTTCTAACTGTAACCTTTTTCAGTTGCTTCACATTTTTACATTTTTTTCTTTACATTTGCTTCTCACGCATGTATACATACTTTTATTGTCGTGGAAAGAAAGAAGCGTTTCATTGGAATTTCAACCGCGCTCAGGTGAACACGATAAGCATTGTCTAATTTTATAAGAAAGTTTTTCGAACAATAAAGTGGAAATAAAAACTAAAAATTATGATCTTTTGGCTGCCGGTAAGGAAAACGCTCCTTACTGAACACTCTTCTTATTCTTAACCTCTTTTTATTATTGGCGCAGCCGTGTTTAAGAACCGAGGATCGTTCAGTAAAGAAGTGGTTTTATATTATTATTATATATGTTATAATAATTATTTTACTAATAATATCCTCGGCAGGACTCCTTTACCCTTAATACCGTGGCTGAGTCAGGCTACGGGTGGATAAGTATTATTACTAACAAAAAATTTTTTAAGTTAAAAATTTTTCGGAAATTAAATAGATATTGAAAGAAAATAAATAAAGTAACTAAACGATTAATACGCGAATGTTCCGCTAATTATTCTTATTTTTCTACGCGGTTTCGTGTTTCCGCGGTACGAATTGCAATTGCTGTAACTCAAGTACTGCCACAGCATTGGCGCTTGCTTGCGTTTAGGTTTCATTGCAAAAACATTTCAGTTATTTTTGCTCGTTTGCGTGACAGAAGTAAAAAAAAATGTGCTGTATTTTATTACGTGAAGTATGTTGGTTAGAAATAATTAAAAGAAGTAGGAGCGAATTTTCTTTGATGTGTCGACGTGAGTAGACGTGTTTCTTTGAGTCGTCTGACGGTAGCGCTATTTCTGAGCAAACAAAGTTGTCTTTATAAGTATAGATTATTGATGGTGTACGGTGCCCTGTGCCTATGAAAATTTAAAAGACAAAGAAGCTAGTGTCAAAAACAAACTCATTATTTAAAATTGTTATTAACATTTTCTCTCGTATTAAAATGAGCAAAGCCAATAAAAATTACACATCGAAAGTAGCACTTCCCGCCAATTTTGAAGCAAATACTTATGCAATGACAACTCGATCAAAAGGTTCATCGCCTCTCTCGCAAATTTCTACTCCCTCCCAGTCCGACTCCAGTCACAAAACACTCTTAACTTCAGTGCAGACTCCGCTGGCGACCGCCGATTCGGGATCGGTGAATATTGCACTGGGATTGCTCGATGAGCGGCTTAATAGTTTATCCACATCACTTATGGAGTCTTTTAAATGTGAAATTAGTAAGCTAACCTTGGAATTTCAAAATAAATTGCAAGATATCCATAAATTGTGGGCTGCTAAAATTGAAAAAGTGAACACAAACATTGACACAGAAGTAGCCGACTTCAATAAAAAAATTGCCGTTGTAGTTGAGTCAGTAGAAAGGAATAAAGCTGCATTGGTGAAAGAGGTCGCACTCAGTGATGAGCTACACTCTATGGACAGGAAAATAGAAGCTCTAGAATGCAAACAGCTCGAAACAGATGCCGTGATTTTTGGTGTTCCTGAGTGCGAAAATGAAGATTTAACAAACCTATACAATCAACTACGCTTCTCTACTGGCAGCAGACTTCCAGCCGTGCGGAATATCCTCCGTGCCAATCGTAGGATACGCAATAATTCAACTATACCATCCCCCATCGTACTTCAGTTCAACAGTTCATATGAGAGACATACTGCCCTACGTGTTGCTGCTACATTTCGTAAGGTGAACCAACGAGAAATTTATCTTCGTGACTTTGGTCTTGACTCCGACAATAAGTGCTTTTCGAACGAGAGTCTTACAAAACGGAATCGAATAATTCTCCGGCACACGACAAAATGCAAACGTATAAAGCAGACTTTTACAACTTTTACAAGGCGTGGGTCAGTTTACATTAGACTTTTGGAGATCGAGAAACCAATTAAAATTGGGAACACTGAGCAGCTGAGTGCTATCGTCACGAGTCATACATCTGATGACAACAAAAAATATCAACAATAACGAACGTCGCATATACTTACACTTATTATTCAGTATCTAATTCTTGTTAGTAATTATCATATTCAATACTATTATTATTTAAGTCAATTTTAATCATGCTGTCTTATATTAGGATAATCTCCCTTCATCTTCATAACTTTATATTACTCTTCTGCTTCATGACATTAATTTATTCTTTTTCCTTATACATTCATCTCATTTCAATTCATACATTCCCAATCACCTTATACTTCGAAGTTTCAGACCTGGGCGAAATTCCTTACCAATACCATTGCCATTTTACAGCCGGGAGTGTTTCCGTTTTTCTCCGTCCATTATGGTTGCAAGTGCATTCTTTTGCAACAGTATAGAATTATTGTGACTGCGGTTAGCAGTTTGTCAATGATGATTAGAGTACTTGGCTCTCAGAAAGATGGACTGCGCATAGTACATTTAAATGCACAAAGTCTTAGCCCTAAACTGGATCAATTTAGGCATATATTCACAAACTCCTGTGTAGACGTGGTCTGTTTATCTCTGAAACCTGGTTTACTGAATATGTATCTGATGGGGCCTGCAAACTCGATGGTTATTGTCTGTTTCGCTCAGATAGAATTGGTAGAGTAGGCGGAGGTGTAGCGATTTATGTGCGCGATTGCTTCAAGTGTAAACTGATTTTTCGCTCTGAACCTGATTGCCTCTTTGAGTATATCTTAGTAGAAATATCCAATGGTAAAAGTAAGATAATGGTGGGTACCGTCTACAGACCCAATAAATCAATACCCCTTGACCCCTTTCTCTCTACACTGGAGTTTTTTTTTTATGGCAGATAGAACCAAACTCAGGGGATGCCCCCTATCCATGCAAAGCATTCGTTGGTTAGAAGGGAAAAGGTTAGTGGGAAGGGGAACAAGTTTTCTTGTTGTATACCTGTTATTGTGCTCTGTGGAGATTTTAACTGCAATCTTTTAAATGCAGCAGAGTCAAAACCTCTACTTGACCATATGCAGTCACTTAATTTCATAGCGATAAATCGGTCATGCCCTACACATTTCTCGATAGATTCATGCAGCTTTATTGATTTGTTCTTCGTCAGTAAAAACGACAATGTTCTTGTCAATAGCCAGCTCTCTGCGCCCTGTTTTTCGCGACATGATCTCCTATTTTTAACATATGATTTCAATCTTATTAATAATACTTACAAAATGATTCAGTATAAAGACTTCAATAAAATTAATCGCCAATCTTGGTATCAGGCGGTTGTAGGCATTAACTGGGAAAATATTTTTCTCATGCCGCATGTAGACGACCAAGTCTCTTCCAACACCATGTTCTTTCCTTATATGAAAAACACGTCCTATTAAAAACTAAGATCATTAATGGCCAGATTTTCAACCAACGAACGAGGTGATTCTTCGTGATTCTGCTTTCTTATTTTCGCGATATCGTTACATTGTGATTTTCAAACAACGAGCAGCTCGTTCGTTAAAAACACAACAACACTTTCCATACTTGTTACGAGTTCTCGTTCGTTACATGGTATTTTCAATCATTATTTCAGCGATATGAACTGTCAAAAGTAACGACTGCTAAAAGGCTGTCGTTACTCCATTCTTTCAGCTAAACTGGCGCAAATTTTTGTGAATCTGAAATATCTGATAGAAAAATCTGTAATCTGAACGTGTAGCAATGAATTCCAACAAGAAGAGGTTATTTTCTATTTAATGGTGAATTTTAAACAGAATGAAAATTAATTTTAACTTTTTCTTAGAATTACGAACAACGTGCAGTTCAACCTGCTGCTGCGGGAAATTACCAATAACCCCGAATAAAAATTTTCCGCTTCATAATTCACAATTTTCAGCACTTGAAACACAACACATCAAAAGTAACAATATGTTCATAAACATAGGGGAAACCAGGGTAAAATAAGGAGCGAGTAAGAATGATAAGCAAAAATTAGAAAGCATGCGAAGAAAAGAGAAATCCGAGTGTACCCTTAAAAAATTAAACACATCTTTAAAGTGCCTACGAGAAGCGAACTACTCGCTACGTAAGTGTTTAGAAATCGCATTTTACATTCACGGTGACGAGTAACGATTTCTCGCTTCTTAGTGACAGTGATAATTGAAAATCTGGCCATAAACCAAATTCACCCGCCTGGTTCACATGTGAAATTTTTCTCTTTGTTGGTTCCATTATGCTGACAATCATAAAATGTTGTTTATCACTTTAAATATAAATTCCTCATAATTTGTACAACAAAAAACTCTTTGAAAACAATGTAAAGCAAAAGGCTTCAGCTCTGCTGACGCAGCGTAAATGCAATCAGTGCGGACGCTTGTAACGCGATACTCCTTCATGGCTTACCTGTGAGCACTCCGCTTGTTTAAGCAAACACTGCTTCCATAGCTCCAGCCTTCTGCTAAGAATTATTAGCAACAACAATATGCTGACGACAGCAGAAATTTCTTTTAAATACGCGACAAATAAATGCATTCATTCATTCGAAAACTATCAAGCAGTAGTCATCATGTTCATCATCCAGTTCAGTCCAAGTACTAAAACTCGGAAATAGCGGATAAACACAAAATATAATTCAGTACAAGCACTAGAATTATAGCACATACAATTCAGTTCAAGTGCTGAAATTGTATAACAAAATTCCCTACCGATTGTCTTAGTATATGCACTAAAGGCAATCTTGAAAATCTGGGAAATAAAAGTTATTCAAATAGATAACATTTTTTGGTGACCCCGACGTGATCGCACTCGCTCGTCAGAATGCAGAATTTTGAAGAAATCATCCCCGAGCAGGAAGAGCAGTCAGTAGGATTGCAAAGGCTGATCCTCAATGTCAAGAAGGATCCAAAGGAAAGACGAACTCAGGACTATTTAAAGAAAAGGTTAGAAGAGTTGGACGAATCATGGACCAAGTTTCAACGGTTGGACAACGCTTTGCGACGACACCCTAACGCTCCACCAGAACATGCGTATTTTGCCCAAGATATATACGCAACGGTTGGAGAAAAATACAACAAGGCTCGAGATGAACTTGACCAGGAACTACGCAGCCTGACAGGCGTATCATTGGCAGATAAACCCAAGGGAACGGTTCCAAAAATCTTTACTAAAATAGATCCAATACAGCAAAAATCATAATTGACTCAACAGGATATCACGACCAAGTTGATTCGTAAGCAAGAGGTGATCAACAACATAATCAAGGGTATGATCGACAAGGTCATAAATGACAAAACGCCACGGGTTGGCAGTTATTATTCCAATAAAGCCAAATTATTGAATCTCATTGGGCTGCAGTGCAAAAGCTGCATAGCCAAATTATAGAGTCAATAGATGATTTTGATTCAACCAACTACAACTTGGAAAAGTATCTACATGAAGAAGATTACATTAATGAACAATTAATGAAAATCCAAGATATGGGAGAAAATAGCAGACAGAACTTCTCCTCACGCAGTGAAACACCCACCATTAATTTGCCAACAATCAGCTTGCCACAATTTGATGGAAATTATTTAAAATGGAATCAATTTCATGCCATGTTCCGGGAAATGATTGATTCAAGACCACTTTCAAAAATCCAAAAGATGTGGTATTTGAAAACAAATCTCACGGGTCAAGCTGAAAGGCTTGTTCGACACTTTTCTTTAACAGAAAAAAACTACCAAACAGCATGGACGACTCTTCAGGACAGATATAATAATAAGTGATTAATAATATCAGCCGCTTTGGACAAATTATTGGACCAGCCGAAACGCACCAATGATCATACATCAATCAACTCATTGAAGGCTCTTCACGATACAACAAAGGAAACACTTATGGTTCTGGGCAATTTGGGCTTGGACATCGCATCATGGGATCCAATGATCATGCATATACTCCTCAAAAAGGTGGATAAGGAAAAACACACAATCTTTGAACAAACACTGGAATCTCCAAGAGAGCCACCAGCAGTCAAAAATTTCCTTCAATTCCTGGAAAAGAGATTTCAAGCTCTAGAAAGTATCGGAGGAAAAGAAAAATTTTTATCGCATAAAGCTGTTTCATCAGTAGTCACATCAAGCCAACAACATAGCATCAAATGTAATGTAATAATGGCATGTAATAATGGCATGTAATAATGACACTCACTCACTTCTTGCCTGTCATAAATTTTTAAAGTTAACAACAAATAAACGATGGCAATTTCTGAAGGCACACAAATTGTGTATTAATTGCCTAAAGTCTGGACATATGTCAAAAGAGTGCACATCAAGAAAATGCACTAAATGTAATGAAAAACATAATACATTGCTACATTTCGATAAACTTGATAATGGTAAAGCAATGAAAAATGCAGCAATCGCCAATACATCATCCGAAAAAGTCATAACGGAAGGATTAATTCACCCACAGCCCAGGGTGAGCTTAACCGCATCTGAAAAATCTTCAAAGACAGACTACACCTTATTAAGTACGGCCCTTGTCAGATTGGAAGCAACAAACGGACGGTTCATCGAATGCAGAGCCGTATTAGATTCCGGCTCTCAAGTCAACCTAATAACGGAAAGGGTTGCAAAAAAACTAGAATTGCCAACAAAGCCAGCTTCAATGGTCATCGAAGGAATTGGTAACAGCACTAAAAGATCGCGACGTCGTGCAAATCTCTTGCTAAGCTCTCGAGATGGTCAATATTCCACTCGAATAGAGGCGTTCATAATCCCTCACATCATTTCTCCACAACCAACTCATGATTTAAATGTCTTATCGTGGAAAATACCCAAAGGCATTGACTTGGCTGATCCTCAATTCAACATAGCAGGCAGCATAGATATTCTTCTCGGAGTTGAGTTCTACTATGAATTTCTCACTGGACAAAAAGCCAAATTTGATGATCGACTTCCCACATTACACAACACCGTTTTTGGATGGATTTTAGGAGGCAAAATCGAAAATGAAAATGCACCAGACTTTTCCACATGCGCTGTTTATACAGAAGAGGAATTAAATCAACAACTATAAAGATTTTGGGAACTAGAAGAAACTGTGACCCAACAAAAACCTCTTATTTCCTGTGAACAATTATGTGAATCTCACTACGCTGCTAATACAACACGCGACGAAAACGGCAGATTCAGATTAAAACTTCCTTTTATGCAAGACCCATCATCATTAGGAGAATCTAAACAGATAACGTTGAGTCGCTTCCATGCATTAGAAAAACGTTTAGAAAATTATCGAATTGTAAAGCAACAATATTCAGAGTTCATGGCAGAATATGAACCTTGGGTCATATGTCACAGATTAACCTTTGCAACATATCGACACCATGCTACTTCATCCCTCATCATTGCGTTAAACGTCCTGAAAGCAGCACAACCAAATTACGAGTTGTATTCGACGCATCATCAAAAACATCCACTGGCCTATCACTTAATGACATCATACTGCATACTGAACCAACAATTCAAGATGAATTTTTTTCCATTTTACTTCGTTTTAGAGTTAGGAAATATGTTTTGACATCTGACATCGAAAAAATGTATCGGCAGATCTGAATTCATCATGAAGACAAAAAATACCAACTAATTTTTTGGAGACAAAATAAAACTGAAAAATTAAAATGCTATCAGCTAAATACAGTCACTTACGGGAATAGAACTGCTCCATATCTGGCAATAAAATGTTTACAACAATTGGGACAACAACATCAAGCTTCGGAACCTCTAGGAGCAGCTGCACTTTTGAACGACTTCTACGTTGATGACTGTTTAACAGGCGCAGACAGTCTATTTGCATCAATTGAAACCCAAAAACAATTAACCTCCATTTTAGAATGTGCTGGCTTCACATTAAGAAATTGGTGTTCAAATCATTCAAAATTACTTCAAGACATTCCAGTTCAAGACCAAGAAATAAGTCTAGACTTTAACAGTGTTAAAAACGAGGCGATTAAAACTCTCGGCCTAGTCTGGCTACCAAGAACAGATGAATTAGGAGTCAGAGTCAACCTAAAGGCTTCCAACCGCATCACAAAACGTTCCATCCTATCAGACATCGCAAGTATTTTTGATCCATTAGGATTTCTTGGACCTGTAGTAATAACCGCCAAAATCCTTATACAAGAACTTTGGAAACTTAAAATAAGTTGGGACGACGACCTGCCAACTCACTTACACAAGAGTTGGACTTTATTTCGAGGAGAACTTCCAGTGCTCAATAACACAAAAATAAGCAGACATGTACTTCTGCAGGGTGCGGTAGTTTATGTGCGATCACTTGACAAAAATAACGTAGTGATTATACGTTTGTAGTGATTATACGATTATAGTAAAAAGGGACTTGAAGTTAAAGGAGGCACCAATATTCCTATGGACAAATTCCGAAATAGTGCTATATTGGATAAGATCATCATCATCATCACTCAAAACTTTCGTCGCCAACCTAGTTTCAACTATCCAGAGGTTGTCCCAACCAACTCAATGGCGCCATGTCAAATCCAAACAAAACCCAGCTGATCTGATTTCTCGCGGTATACAACCAAAGGAGTTTAATTCTTGCTCACTATGGTTCTACGGACCTTTCTTTCTACACTGCAAAGAATCAACATGGGTACACTGCAAAGAGTCAACATGGTCATCAAGACTACAAGATCAATCCTGACAAAGTTCTAAGCGATCCCGAAAGAAAAGAAACACTTTCCTTAGTAACAACAACCTCTCGATCGAAAAACAAGCTCGAAGAGTTAGCATATGGAATTAATCATCGTAACTCATTCAAAACATTAGTTCACATCCTCGCATATATCTACAAATTCATCAACCATCTGAAGAAGGAATCTACAACAGCTTCTGGAGACACATACATTACTCCTGAAGAGCAAAAGAAGGCTCTCAATATAAATATAAAAGGAATTCAACAGTCTGAATTTAACGACGAAATAACATCAATAAATAACAAAAAACCATTAATTAAGAAGAGTCAGCTGATAAGCTTAAGTCCATTCATAGACGATGAAGGAATATTAAGAGTCGGAGGACGACTTGAACATGCAACAATAACATATGATGCTAAACACCCGGTAATCCTACCATACAACGATCCTCTAGTAAAATTATTAATAAAATGGCATCACGAGGAGCTTTATCATTGCGGCGCTCAAGCGTTATTAGCTCATGTGAGACAAAGATTTTGGCCTATTTGGCCTATAAAGGAAAGACTATGGTACGATCGGTTGTACAAAAATGTCTAAGTTATACAAGAGCGAGGCCTAAATTATTCAATCAAATCATGGGAAACTTGCCAAAATCACGAATTCAGCCAGCACGACCATTTGTAAATTCCGGAGTAGATTTTTGTGGCCCATTCTGGATCCATTACAAAATTCGCGGAAAACGCCCTCAAAAGGCATTTGTCGCAGTATTTTGTTGTTTTGTTACCAAGGCAGTGCACTTAGAAATTGTCTCTGATTTGAGCAGCGACGCATTTATTGGCTGCTTAAAACGCTTTATTGGACGAATGCCCCCATTGTGCTACTCTTTATTGTGACAACGCCACCAACTTTGTGGGAGCCAAAAATCAATTAGCTGACCTAAGCGAAGCAATGCGCTCAGAGCGCTTAAAAACATCATTAACAAGATTCTGCAGTGACAGGTCAATCGGATTTAATTTTATTCCTCCAAGAGCACCACATTTTGAAGGATTATGGGAAGCCGCGGTAAAAAGTGCCAAGAATCTTTTCATAAAAGGTACAGGCAACGCTTCACTCACATATGAAGAACTGGAAACGGTAATGGTTGAGATAGAAGCAATACTGAATTCACGGCCTCTGACGCCTTTATCCAAAGATCCCAATGACTTAAGTATTCTAACACCTGGACATTTTCTAATCGGCGAACCATTAACAGCACAGATTGATGTAACAGACACCACCAGTAAGGGAACATTTGCTACAACGATGGAAACTGGTTTCTCATTTAAAAATGACGGTCCTGTCTCTAACACTTTTTCTCATTTTTATCAATGACCTTCTGTCATTGACATCAAACCTCGTCTAGTCGTTTGCTGATGGCAGCAGCATTTGTCATTCATATTCATTCTCCAGGCGTCCTTCTATTCTGGAGATCAATAGAAAACGCAGAATTATGAATGACACACTCCAATCTGACCTCAACAAAATCCAGGAGTGGGGTCAAGCGAATCGGGTCGATTTTAATGCGCGGAAGACCCAATACTGTTTGTTGACCCACAAGCGTCTGGCGGGCGACAACTTTCCACCTTTAAATATGGGTGGTGTGGATATTAATGAGTCGGAGGCTCTTGATGTTCTGGGCATGTCAATACAATGCGATCTTCGTTGGAACGATCACATTTTTGATGTGTCGAAAGAAGCAGCCAAGTGCTTAGGCTTTTTAAAGCGGTGCAAGAAATACTTCACTTCAACCGACCTTCGTTGTATCTACACCACTTATATCCGGCCGAAAATGGAGTACAACTCGCATATTTGGTCTGGAGCTTCGAAAGCATATCTTCAGCTTCTGGACCGTATACAAGGTCGTGCGATAAAACATATAGGGGACAGTAGGGTATCCAGCTCTATTGAAACCTTGGGATGTCGTCGGGATGTGGGGTGTGTAACCTTATTTTACCGTTACTTTAATGGTAACTGTTCCTCTGAAGTAGCCAGCCTGATCCCTTCGGTTCAGGTATTTAACAGATCTACTCGGCTTTCCAGAGCGGTGCACCCCTTTTACGCGTCGATCCCGTTCCATCGCACTACCCACTACCGCGATAATTCGTTCTTCGGTCGCGCAGTTAAACTGTGGAATAGTCTCCCTGCGCATGTTTTCCCACCCACTTATAACGTCGATGCTTTTAAAAGAGGTGTAAATCGACACTACTCCCACTTTTCCCCTTCCCACTAACCTTTACCCTTCTAAACCAACGAATGCTTTGCATGGATAGGGGGCATCCCCTGAGCTTGGTTCTATCTGCCAAAAAACAAAACAAAAAAAAAAAAACTTTTGGAGACAGTGGGTAAAAGAATATCTGAACGAGCTACAAACTCGTCACAAATGGAAATCTACCAGTGACAGCGCCAAGGAAGGCATGTTGGTGATCATAAAAGAGGACAACGTTGCTCCATTACAGTGGCCTTTAGGCCGAATAACAAGAGTCTACCCAGGTGACGACAACAGAATAAGGGTGGCGGACGTAAAAACTTCAAAGGGAACGTTAAAGCGACCAATTCACAAATTAGCTCCTCTTCCGTTGGAACAACAGAAAGAGGAACTCGACATTCAAAGTCATAGCGATAATTCGCCCGAAGACCCTGATTACCGAGAACCAGAAACCAAACGGCGAAAGCAAAGATGTAACAGTGATAGCAGCAACAATGGTACAACTTCAAGTAGAAAGACAGCTAAAACAACAAAAACTTCTTTGATGTCATTAATCACATATCTCCTAATTCTACCTATGGTGCTGAGCAATCCAATAAAAATAAACACATTCAGTAATACTACAGGCATTCACTTCGAAAAAATGGGTACGACACACATTAGCTCTACTCACTGGACGCTCATAGTTTATTACAACTTACTACCCTTGAAAAGCGACATCACAACTTTGGGAAGCGGATCAGATCCAATTCTTCGTTTATGCGATCAAATAAGCCAGAAGCTACTATGCGAAGAGCTTGTAGCACAATTGAGGTGCACCGAACACGATCTGCGAATAGACAATAACTTGTTGACCCTCCACAGGCAGAAAAGAGGTGCAATTAATGTAATTGGAAATGTGGCTAACGCACTATTCGGAGTCCTCGATAATGATTATGCAAACGAAATATCAAAAACAATATCTCACATTGAAACAAACGAAAATCATCTGGTTCATTTATTAAACAAACACACTTTTTTTTTTTTTTTTTTTTTTTTTATGACAGATGAAACCAAGCTCAGGGGATGCCCCCTATCCATGCACAGCATTTGTTGGTTCCGAAGGGATGACAGGTTAGTGGGAAGGGGGAAAGAGGGAGTAGTGACGGTTTACACTTCGCTTGAATGTTTCGACGCTGTAAGTGGGCGGGAAGACATTCGCAGGGAGATTATTCCACAATCTAACGACGCGACCGAAAAACGAACTCTCACGGTAATGCGTGGTTCGTTGGAACGGAATCGCGACATAAAAGGGGTGCACCGCTCTGGAAAGCCGAGTAGTTCTGCTAAATACCTGAATCGGAGGAATCAGGCTGGCTACTTCAGAAGAACATTTACCGTGAAAGTAGCGGTAAAATAGTGATACACACCCCACATCACGACGACGCTCCAAGGTTTCAATAGAGCTGGATACCCTACTGTCCCCTATAAGTTTTAACGCACAACATTGGACACGGTCGAGAAGCTGAAGATATGCCCGCGAAGCTCCCGACCATATATGCGAATTGTACTCCATTTTCGGACGGATATAAGTGGTGTAGATACAACGAAGATCGGTTGGAGTGAAGTACTTCTTACACCGCTTAAGAAAGCCTAAGCACTTGGCTGCTTCTTTCGACACGTCAAAGATGTGATCGTTCCAGCGAAGATCGCATTGGATTGACATGCCCAGAACATCAAGAGCCTCCGACTCATTAATATCCACACCACCCATATTTAGAGGTGGGAAGTTGTCACCCGCCAAACGCTTGTGGGTTAACAAACAGCATTGGGTCTTCTGCGCATTAAAATCGACCCGATTCGCTTGACCCCACTCCTGGATTTTGTTGAGGTCAGATTGGAGTGTGTCATTCATAATTCTGCGTTTTCTATTGATCTCCAGAATAGAAGGACGCCTGGAGAATGAATATGAATGACAAATGCTGCTGTCATCAGCAAACGAGTAGACGGGGTTTGATGTCAATGACAGAAGGTCATTGATGAAAATAAGAAAAAGTGTCGGAGACAGGACCGAACCCTGCGGAACTCCAGCATTAATGGAGTGCTCTTCGGAAGCAAAGCCGTCTATCACAACCCGAATAGAACGGCCGCTGAGGAAACTCGATATCCATCGAGTGAAAGTATTACCGACACCATAAGCAGCCAGTTTAGACACGAGTGCTTTATGCCACACCCGGTCAAATGCCTTGGAGATATCCAGAGCAACAACCTTGCTCTCACCGAACCGGTGAATGCAACTGCTCCACCGTTCTGTGAGAAACGCCATCAGGTCGCCGGTGGAACGGTGAGCACGGAAGCCGTACTGGCGATCGCTGATCAACTCGTTGCTCTCTAGATACCTCATCAATTTAAAATTTACAATGCTCTCCATGACTTTAGAGAGCACTGAGCAGATTGCTATGGGCCGGTAATTTGCAGGATTCGTAGCCTCACCTTTTTTGGGAACTGTCTGCACGTTGGCAATCTTCCAGGAAGCGGGAAAAACTCCTGAAGTAAAAGATAAATTAAAGAGATTGCGCAATGGGCGAGCCAGTGTTGAGGCGCACTTTCTCAACACATGGGCTGAAATGCCATCCGGTCCCGAGGACTTATTGACATTGAGGTCTGCAAGCACTCTTTTAACAGCCCGCGTTCGAAAATGCATCTGAGGCATAGCATGAGATACACCATCAACCGCGGGCAGTGGTTGACTACTCTCAGGAAGAGAGCAGTTTTCAGCAAACATTTTGGCTAATAAGTTTGCTTTATCAACCGAGTGAGTGAAGATCTGATCGTCCTTAAGGAGAGTTGGAATAGACGATTTCGTCTGATTTTTCACCCTCCCCACAAACGACCAAAAGTTCTTGCTACCCTTATGGTATCTTGCTACCCTTATGGTACTCTGCGTCTAAGGCGCTGCTCGTAAAGAACTTTTTCGCGCCTTAGAGTGGCATTGCACCTATTTCTGGCCTGATTGCGCAGCAGTTTAGTATCAGCAGTTTTATTTAAACGCCAATTCCTAAATGCTTCCTCTTTAGACCTGACTGCTTGTCTGCAAGTCGCATTAAACCAGGAATGGTCTTTTGGTTTAATGGAAATTCTTTTATAAGGTATGAAAGACCTCATACCAAATAAAATTATATTTTCTACCAATTTTGCTGCAGCATTTATGTTTCTATCTCTGAAACACAATTGCCAATTGAAACGGCTGAAAAAGCAGTTCAGCGCATCCCAATTAGCCTTCTCATAAAGCCACACTTTCCGCTTCGGAGCTGTCTGGTGAGCGGATTGAAGACTAGAATATGGGAAGGTAGCAGAAATTGTAGCGTGGTCCGAATTACCAAGAGGTGCAAGAACATTCACATCATACTTGCTTTGATGTGAAGTTAGAAAGAGGTCCAGAATATTTTGGTTTTGCCCATCAACGCAGGGAAAGTGCGTTGGTTCCTTCACTAATTGAGTCAAATTATTAGACTCAGCAAACAACTCAACATACAAACCCTCAGGTGTTGTGTGACTCGAATGACGTAGCCAATTGGAATTATGAACATTGAAATCACCAGCAACAACAATTTCACTGTTCGGATACGATTCCAGAATTTTAGAGATCGAATCAGAGAGACTGTCCAATTTATCAAAAGTTGGCAGCCTCCCTAGACCCGGGCTTCTATAAACGAAGCAGAAGTGCAGGATGTGCGACTGGATTTTGAACTTAACCCACATGGAGCTAAATTCGGCAACCGACGTGCAAAGGTGTTGCTGACACTGGTACGCAACATCACTGCGAATGTATAAGGCGAGGCCTCTGTGAGGTAAAAATAATGGCAGTAGATGGTACCCCGGCATGTGAAAGTCCAGTGGATCTGCACCCTCAGACACCTGGGTCTCACCCAGTGCCATTATATGCGGTTGGTGAGTACAAATATGCGCATAGACCGCGAAGAAATTCGCCCTCAAGCCACGTACATTAGTGGAGTCTATGCGGAATTTTGTCATCGCCGCCCACTGTAGCGAAGTGTAAGGTCAGCCGTACAAGCAGCCACGCGTACGCCGCAAGCAAAGCAAAACGCGACAAGACAAGTGTTATGCCTTTATCTTGCCGCGCTTCAGCCCACGGTGCACTCACAGCCGCCTGCACACCTAACGGGACCAGGAAGAAGGAGGAAGAGTGAAAACCAACGAAATGCTGAGCTTTACTGCGGAGAGCATAAACAAGCCCCTCGCATGTTTCTCTGCATTGCGTTAGATTGTCTATTTATATGTTATATTTTCATCAGGTTTTATTTATTTGTTATGAAGTATTGAGTTAAGTAGTGCACTATTTTGTTTGTTAAAAAGTGTTGTATGGTGAGGGGTTATTGTTTTATTTTCGCGGCGTGGGTTTTCACTATTGTTTTGTTTATTTTCGCGAACACTGTTTATAAGCTGAATTGGCGGGCGCACCGTCCGCCTCCATCCGCGGTCACATCACAACTTCGATCTTAACAGTCTCAGTCAACCTATCTACCAAAAAGGGGCTAACAAATGTGCATGTGAGATTAGTCTATTCCATAATGAATCACGACAACTTTGTGAACTTACAAAAGACAATAAGGAAAAATGGATCAAATTCAACATTGAGAACCGGTGGTTGTTTGCATTGGCAACACCGACACAAATTACTACTATCTGCGGCACCAAGGCTTCGCAAAAAACCTTACAAGGATCTGGATCATTAGAAATGGAGTCGAATTGTCTTGTAAAAACTGATGCCGTCACTCTATTAGGCAGCCAAACACTTACGACCAACAATAGTGACTCATACACCAATTTTGGTAGCATTCCACAAATAGCTATACCTAATCAATCAATTTGGAATGATACCATGGCACAACCCTACCTGACTCAGTTGGAGGAGCTTACAGCACTACAAAAGGTTCTTAACGTTAAAGAGATGGCCGAACTTCCACGACAACTGCAATTTAACAATTATCATAACACCGCAATTGGGTATATCGCATTGGTAGCGGTTGTAATAATGGGAGCAGTAATTTTCATAAAACGAAAACGACGACAAACAAAAAAAACAACCGACCCCCAGCCCAAGAAGCATCTCGGCAGAACATCATAGGCAAAATCTACCAGAGGACGAGGTCATCAGTATATTCCCATAGATTGACCTCTGGCCAATGGTGGGGAGTATGTTGGTTCCATTATGCTGACAATCATAAAATGTTGTTTATCACTTTAAATATAAATTCCTCATAATTTGTACAACAAAAAACAATGTAAAGCAAAAGGCTTCAGCTCTGCTGACGCAGCGTAAATGCAAGCAGTGCGGATGCTTGTAACGCGATACTCCTTCATGGCTTACCTGTGAGCACTCCGCTTGTTTAAGCAAACACTGCTTCCATAGCTCAAGCCTTCTGCTAAGAATTATTAGCAACAACAATATGCTGACGACAGCAGAATTTTCTTTTAAATACGCGACAAATAAATGCATTCATTCATTCGAAAACTATCAAGCAGTAGTCATCATTGTCATCATCCAGTTCAGTCCAAGTAGTAGAACTCGGAAATAGCGGATAAACACGAAATATAATTCAGTACAAGCACTAGAATTATAGCACATACAATTCAGTTCAAGTGCTGAAATTGTATAACAAAATTCCCTACCGATTGTCTTAGTACATGCACTAAAGGCAATCTCGAAAATCTGGGAAATAATAGTTATTCAAATAGATAACACTCTTAATAGGGAAACGGGATGAAGCCTACAAGAAATAAAGAATGTTTCATTCAGGCGAGTTCTTCAATAGCTATCGCAGATACCGAAACTTGGTGGTCTCAAAGATTAGGGCCTCAAAGGCGCGATACTACGAGAGCAAATTGAACAACTCTACTTCTGGGAAAACATTATGGAACTATATTAGAGATATTGGAATAGGCAAACAACGTCCTAATATTCCCCTTGATGTGGATTGCGATCGACTAAACAACATTTTCACCTCTGTAACGACTCGCCAAGTTGCATCTCAGACGAATTCTAACAACGACTTTAGTGGTGACGACCAGAATGAAAACATCTTTCAATTTACTCGTTTAATTTACTCGCGACGAAGATGTATTGGAATCGCTCTTATCAGTTAAATCTAATGCCATTGGTCTAGATGGAGTTAATCCAAAATTTATAAAACTCATTTTACCAGTCATTCTGCGCTTCATAACCCACATCTTTAATACCATACTCTGTACATCTACTTTTCCTAAATATTGGAAAAAAGTTAAAATAATACCTATTCCTAAGAAGGTGGTTTCACAGGAAATGGAGTATCGGCCGATTGCAATAGTACCCTATTTATCTAAGGTTTTTGAAAAGTGTATCCTAAAACAGATGCTTGTACATCTCTCATCGCAGAACCTCTTAAACAGTAATCAATCTGGGTTTCGTGCAAACCGTAGCTGTAAAACTGCGCTCTTAATAGTAGTGGATGAGATGAGAGTGGCTATTGACAGGAATAATTTCTCCTATCTGACATTACTCGATTTTTCAAAGGCGTTTGACACAGTGAATCATGCAATACTGCTTCGAAAACTAATCTCTACATTTAGATTCTCAAGGACATCAACTATGCTTATCAATTCATATCTTAGTGAAAGAAGTCAGAGGGTAGTCATAAATAATACCTCATCAAGCTCTTTACCAGTCGTAAGTGGAGTTCCGCAGGGTTCAGTTCACGGGCCTACTCTTTTTTCACTTTATGTCTACGATCTACCAAACGTTATTAAAAATTGCATAGTTCACATGTATGCAGACAATGTTCAGCTTATCATATCTCGCCCAGTTCAAATGAAAGAAGAAGCAGCAATGTTGCTGAATGAGGAATCACGTAGAATTTATAATTGGTCCCATGAAAACCATTTACTGCTAAACCCAATGAAATTAAAAGTATTAGTGATATACAAACGAGTGCTGAATGTTACTGATTTCCCAGCCATAAGTCTAGCTGGTAACACCATTCAATATGTGGAGTCCGCAAAAAACCTCGGCTTAACATTTAACAGAACGTTAACATGGACAACACATATAAATGGCGTGGTTGGTCAAGTTTACAGAGGACTTCGTGCCCTCTGGCACTCCAAGTACTATCTTCCCACTAACGTTAAAGTATTACTTGCGAAAACTCTCTTTTGGCCCATTCTATTATATTGCTGTGAGCTTTTCTGCAACTCTGACAGTGCAAGTAGGAGGAAAATTCACGTCGCTTACAATAACATAGCACGCTTCGTATTTAACAAAAAACATGGGGACCAGATCTCTGCGCAAGCAAAACAAATCTGTGGATGCACAATTGAAAGCCTTATAAAGTACCGTACTCTTACTACTATACATTCACTAATCATTGCTATGCAACCTGATTATCTTTACTCCAGGATACATTTTCTGCACTTGCGCAGATCACACATGCTCGTCCAAACCAGGTATTCTTGTCTTATATCGGAACGCCAGTTTTTCGTTACTGCTATCCGTCAATGGAATCTACTCCCAGCATTCCTACGAAATCTCAGAAACATAACCCGGTTCAAACAAGCGCTATTTCAATACCTAGCTATTGAAACTTCAATGTAGTCACCCTGTTCTCTTACTTCCTTTATCCCTTTCCTTCCTTTACCCTAATCTTTTACTTCTATCATTCTTAATGATATCTTAATTTAAATGTTATTTTAGTTACATATCTTAGTTTGGATTTTGGTTTGATTAAGTTTCATATCTTTGTGTAACCAATAGGCTTCAACTGTCTTATAAGATCACACTCTTAAGGTTGTAAGTAAATAATGTAATGTAATAATAATATTAATAATAATGCAAGCTAAGCAGTGTCTGGAGTGAGACGGGTTCTTTGGCAGGGAAAAAGAAATTAAATAAGGGGAAAAAATTAGGGAAAATTAAAATATTCCATTCAATTTAGTCGCGGGAAATAAAAACAAGTAAATGTGTTTTTTTCGTCCTGGCTGAAGTCTAAATACACTACACCGGAGTAACTAACAAAATTATAATTTCGACACTTAACAAGTTTTGTGTAAGTAGGCAGACCACGCCCATTTTTGGCAAACATTTTGCTAATGTCTCTAGATACTGCTGGATTAATATTTTGACGGTACAAAATATAATATCACGTATTAATATATTGAACCGTTTATGGAATATTGACAGCTTTTGTATGTGGGCGGACCACGCCCATTTGTGGTATACACATTGCACCTGTAGATACCGCGTGATAAAATTGCGTGTTAATATCTTATACCGTTTACGAGATATTGACAGCTTTTGTATGAGAGCGCGTGGCATGTCCATTTTTGGCAAGCTTATTGGTAATGCTTACCGCATACATCGTGATAAAAAAACATCTCAACATCTTACACCGTTCATGAGATATTTCCAACTTTGTTAGGAGTGGGCTTGGCACGCCCAAGCATTTTAGTAATGGCGCTATATGTTCCGGAATAAAATTATACCTTAATATCTCACACGGTTTATGAGATATTCACATTATAAAATTTTTTTAAACGAGGTGCCTTTACATTCCGTATGTAAAGTAGGCGTGGTTGTTAACCGATCTCGCCCATTTTCAATCCCAAACCCTACATAACAAAGAATATTTGTGCCAAATTTCATTGCGATATCTCTTTTCGTTCTCTCGTAATCGTTCTCCCTTGATTATTTCGACAGACAGACAGACGGACGGACAGGACTAAATCGATTCAGGTGACGCTGGGCAAGAATATATATACTTTTTTATATCTATATTGTCTCCTTCTCTGCGTTACAAACGGAAGAACAAAGTGAATATACCCTACTTCCTTCGGGTGTAGGGTAGAAAAAAGTTCAACGTAGATTTCAATTTCTGTTTTCAACGCTGGCGCTTGCATGAGCTAATAAGAGAACCAAGGGTATGGCGTAGTAAAACGATAGACTTTAGTTTTTTTTGTATACTCTATGGATAGTTCGTATGATTTAGAAACGCAATTTAGGAAGTTGAGTACAGAATATACAGATATAGAAGGACAATTAAATAAGTTTATTGAAAAAATTTGGAGTAGCTTAGCCAGTGTAGTAAACAACAAAGAGAATATAGGGTATAAAAAAGTTCAACGTAGGTTTCAATTTCTGTTTTCAACGCCGGCGCTTGCATGAGCTAATAAGAGAACCAAGAGTATGGCGTAGTAAAACGATAGACTTTAGTTTTTTTGTATACTCTATGGATAGTTCGTATGATTTAGAAACGCAATTTAGGAAGTTGAGTACAGAATATAACGATATAGGAGGACAATTAAATAACTTTATTGAAAAAATTTGGAATAGCTTAGCCAGTGTAGTAAACAACAAAGAGAATATAAGCTTAATAAGGAGAAAAATCCAAAACCTAGGAATACTCTCAAAAGTAGAAAAGGCAGACGAAATTCTTGAGAATTACTCGACTTTGTTGACAGTAAAAATAAAAACGCCCTGATAGAATTAGAACGGTGGAAGGGTGAGTTCGGTGCTCCTAAAAAACGTACGATACTTATTTAGCGAAAAGCCGGTTAGAAAATGATTCGTTGGGGGAAGTGGAAGTGGAGAACAGAAATTTAAGAAGGCTATTGGAGAAGAGGGGCACAACAGTTAGCTCGACGCTCAACTGGTCGGTTGTTCGACGGTCTCGTGACGTCTTCTTATAATTGGCGATGATTCGTTGAATGTCAACGGCGTTTTTATCCTGTTGAGAAATAGCTCATCCATACTGCTCATGATGGAAAACTTTAAAAAATTGATTGCCGGGATGAAGTTTCGTGGCTTTTCTTGGATCTAATGGCCAAAATATCACGTCGGGGTCACCAAAAAATGTTTGCTCCTAAATTTTAATAATTGGCCCAAGCACTTTTTTTTATGGCAGATAAAACCAAACTCAGGGGATGCCCCCTATCCATGCAAAGCATGCGTTGGTATTAGAAGGGAAAAAGAAAAACACTTAAACGTGTGGTAATTGTAGAAAAAATTTGTATTGTCTAGGCACTAAAACCTGAGACAATATTGGATGAATCAAATTGTCCAGGCACTTAAACCTTGGCCAATATTAGTTAAAATATTGAATTGAATTGATTTGGCACTTGAACCGTAAACAGCTCGTTGAAGACAAGCAACTCGGACTGTGGTTTGACAATGTCTGATTAATAGCTTGAACACATAAAATGTTGCTTTGCTGTCGCAGCAAGCAGCAATGTCAAAATTACATTGGCTCTTATGGGAAACGAGAAAAAAAATGCTGCTTGCTGCCTGGCAGCAAATTTTGCTTGCTGCTCGAGGCGAGAGCGGTGCTTCCTCACCTCCGACTTTGCTTCCTCACACATCTCCCCGCTGTTACTGGTACACCACCCGATGTCTATGGGTCGTTGATAGGATTCGCCGTGATCTTTCTAACTCCGGCAGGAGTAACTGCAATGCCGAGGGGTGGACGGCAGGGGCGATACATAGACTCAACACGTCTTTGAACGGATATTGTTCGCTTGAAGGTGGTGATTGCTGGTTGAAACGATCGCCTGGCGGTGGCGATTTTAACACATGACTGCGCATCTGATGTTGTTGTTGCACCCACTCTAGGATACGGTCCTGATCCGTGTTTTTTTTTTAATATGAGAGGAAAGCATCGAAAGCCTAAGTGCGAGACTTTAACCCGCTAAAACCTCTCCCCCGTGTCTGTTTTGTCCCCCCGGAACTACCATTAAGTATACCATCGGAAGGCAGATGGAGCTAAAGCTCAAACGTACGTTTACGTCCTAATGTCGCAAGTCGATAAATTCTAACGTCGCAGTTATTCACGCAAGTTTGTCACGTTCTGTTCATAGTTGCCTGTTTGTATTACGCTCTCGTTCTACCATGCGTTGTCGTTGCATGACAGCAGCACACATGGATTTGACGGCCATCCAGGCATCGGGTGATTGCAGCATACTCTCGACGATATTTCTCGTTGTTAAAGGGCGCCGAAACACAGTTTCCGCCCTTATTCGCATACGCGCAAAACCAAAGCATTAAAAAAATATGTGGTGTGGGTCTTCGTCAGCGCTGAAGCACACCCCACATGTTGCACTCGTGTGCAATATTTACACAGATAGCTGCGAAAGCATCCATGACCGCTGATCATCTGTGTCAGATAAAAATCCAAATCACCATGCTGCCTTTTTACCCAACGCTTCACGTCTGGTATTAACTGGTGAGTCCAACGGCCTCTATTGTAGCTGCTCCAACGATATTGCCACTTGGAGAGGGTGACGCTATTTATTTCCTCCAACTCTTGGACGGTGAGACTTCTACGTGTATCTGCCCTCTTGCGATAACGCATTGCAATTTCTGCGGCCATTAATGGCCAGATTTTCAATTATCACTGTCACTAAGAAGCGAGAAATCGTTACTCGTCACCGTGAATGTAAAAAGCGATTTCTAAACACTTACGTAGCGAGTAGTTCGCTTCTCCTAGGCATTTCAAATATGTGTTTAATATTTTAAGGGTAAACTCGGATTTCTCTTTTCTTCGCATGCTTTCTAATTTTTGCTTATCATTCTTACTCGCTCATTGTTTTACCCTGGTTTCCCCTATGTTTTTGAATATATTGTTACTATTGAATTATGAAGCGGAAAATTTGTATTCGGGGTTATTGGTAATTTCCCGTCATTTTAAATAGAAAATAAACTCTTTTTGTTGGAATTCATTGTTACACGTTCAGATTACAGATTTTTCTATCAGATATTTCAGACTCACAAAAATTTGCGCCAGTTTAGCTGAAGGAATGGAGTAACGACAGCCTTTTAGCAGTCGTTACTTTTAACAGTTCATATCGCTACTTCATCGTTGAAATAATGATTGAAAATACCATGTAACGAACGAGAACTCGTAACAAGTATGGAAAGTGTTGTTGTGTTTTTAACGAACGAGCTGCTCGTTGTTTGAAAATCACAAAGTAACGATATCGCGAAAATAGAAAGCAGAATCACGAAGAATCACCTCGTTCGTTGGTTGAAAATCTGGCCATAAATCTGGTGGTGGTAGTCCCGCAATTACTCCGGCTGCTTCGTGTGAAATGGCTCGAAAGCCACAGCAAACCCGCAAGGCACACAATCGAAAAATTTTATTCAATTGTCTCACGTTCTTTTTCAAGAGTAACGGCTTTGTCCACACAGGTGCAGCGTACATCACTATCGATGTTACTACTTTCGAAAGCAACAACCTACGCTTTTGCCTGGGCCCATATGTATTAGCCATTATGCGGGCTAAGGCCGCATAAGCTTTCATCGCCTTATCGCATACCATTTGGATGTGCACAGCGAATGACAATTTGCAATCTAGCACAACGCCTAGATATCGAATGGCGGTGGCAGATTTTATTATCACTACATTGATGTTTAACTCGACAAACTCAAGCTTCTTCATGTTCGTTATAAGCACAGCTTCTGTCTTCTGGGTAGCCTGATGCAATTGGTTTTCCATTAGCCAGGTTTTAATAGTCGCTACATTGGTCGCTAAAGCTTGTAGTTGGTGCAACTGTTTGGCCACAGTAACAACAGCAACATTGTCAGCATATCCGATTATATGAACGCCGCTTGGAACAGGGATGCGCAACGCTGAATCATACATCAGATTCCATAATAGCGGTCCCAGGACCGAACCTTGAGGAACTCCAGCCGTCACTTCGTAACTCTTGAAACCAATATCGGTACTATAGAGATGAATCCTGTCCGAGAGATAGCTTCTTCTCGATAGTTTCTTCGGCTATACTGACAACCTTCAGGATAGCATCTAATGTAGAAAGGCCTTTTCGAAAACCGTACTGTTGGGGCGATAAGCCACTTATTTCATCAACATGTCGCAGTAGGCGCTCACGCAGAATATACTCGAGTACCTTTCCCAGAGTGTGCACCATGCATAAGGGACTGTATGAACTTGGCTCCAGTGGGGGCTTGTTGGGTTTCGGAAGTAAGACAAGGCGCTGAATCTTCCATATTTTAGGGAAGATATGCTCGTTAATGCAAGCCTGGAATAATTTTCTAAATGGTTCCGGCTTGATGCTAAATGCCAACTTTAAGATGGCGTTGGGAATACCATCAGGTCCTGGTGCCTTTTTACAGCCGAATGAATTTAGTGCAGCAATTATTTGCTCGTCAGAGACTATCGGGGTTGCCCTGTCCAATGGCTTATATTCCGTAGGGGGCGTACTATGCTCATGCCTTGGAAAAAGTGTATGCACAACCTTCTGCATGAATTCCTGCGTTGTGAGAATTTGCACCTTTGGATGTTTAAGCCTTGACATCACTATCTTGTACGCGTCTCCCCAGGAGTTCACATCAACGTTATCACATAACTGCCTGAAGCAGGTATCTTTGCTCTTTTTTATAGCTTTTTAAGTGCTTTACGAACCAGTGTATAAGAGGATCTGTGCTTTGGGTAATTTTCCGTACCAATGGTACGCTGTTCCATTCTTCTGGCACGCAGACAATTCCTTCTTAGCTCGGCTATTTCCTCGTACCACCAGTAAACTGATCGTCGACCTCTTTTATTTATTGCCCTCGCCATGGATGCGTCACAGGCTCAGTTGAGCCACGACACCACTTCGTCAGCTAGCTCTTCTGCGCTCCCAGTTTGAGGATCAGAGCTATGAAGCATTAGCTCAAAAACTCCTCTATCCAGCGTATGGAGTTTCCCATCTTTTTACTTTAGGGGTACTCGAATTT